>CM040173.1:21432500-22075000 GCA_022606695.1 Vaccinium macrocarpon | reverse complement strand
TTAATGATGTCCTTAGTTTGTCCTGAGTGCTTCCCTTCTCCCTTGCTGGTTTCCACGTTTAAAGCTATGTAATATTTTCTTGACGGAAACGTATGCAAGGAAATACAAAAGTTCAACTGTTGGTTGGAAAATAAAAGGAAACCAGAAACCCACCTAAGAGACAAGGAAAACAAAACCTGCAACACAACAGATTTCAATAGGCAATAAGGTGTCAAAAAAGAAAAGAAAATGTAAAGAGAAGCCTAAGAGACTGGCTAATTGTAGAAGGGGTGAATGCCCTCACAAAGGAATCAAATTAGAAGCAGATCATTGCTCTGAGAAATTTAATTACGGGCAGACTGAGGACATTGGATACCTATATTTTATACTTCCTTCAAAATCAAAATATTGTCTAAAAATAATAAGGCTAAGGCAGAAGAAGTCACCAGTATCACATATCGGTATGAACAAACGAAGCTGTGTTACAATGCACGTATCTTTAGATTCACATTGAACAAGAAACAGACCTTCAAGGTAAACCAGAAAGAACTGAAAAAATAGAATCGAGCCAACAATCGGATTAGTAAAGCTTACATCTCGCGTTGATGCTGCAGATCCTGTCTTCTTTCTATTTCCTGCCGTGCTTCAGTACATCGCTTTACTCGATTGAGTGCATCATTATACTTCTTGTTCTCATTGATCAGATCTGTCTCCAGAGCTAAACGTTGGCTCCTGACTTCCTCCTGTTAATCAGCACAATAAAGATAAAGGGAGTTTCAGAAAACAAAAGAATGTTAATACATCATAAGAAGATGAACGTGGAGAGAGACACAAAGTGAGATCTTTCCTATTGCAAAAGATATCAATACCAATGCCAATCCATATTACATGGACTATACAAAATGAATGAATGAAATTTGAGGGTTGGATGCTTAAAATTTGGGTAAGGCATGAATTGGATTTCCAAGAAACAGGGATGTGGATGCACATGTGAACACAGATACATGATGGGCAATTCCAAAAAAAATGGGGAAATGGCACAAAGAATTAATTGGAATACTATTAAACTCCAAAATGAATGAAAATTGATGCTCATTAAGACAATCTACCAAGGTTGTTAATCCCGTACCGTACCGGCCGGTACCGGATTTGGGTAAAACCAGTAACCTGACCTTCAAAATCCGTCCCGGAGTTAATACCGCTGGTTACCGGAGAGTTCCGGATTTTCCGGCGAATCTCGGACGAGAACACAATACCGCCGATTTCGTCCGGTACAGAAAATTTACAGATCTTAAGGTTTTCTTCAGCCGTTGTGAGAGGTTGCGGGCAACCATGTACTAAAAAACAAAATTACAGATCGAGAGAGACAACAGTAATCCATTCAGGAAAAAAATTACACAGAAATATGGTACCTGGGAAGCAAAATAAAAACCCATCTGAGATTGAAAAAAAATAAAATAAATCTCTCGTCGTCTTTTCATTGTACTCAGACTTGATTCGCGACAGCCTATGAAGCACCGACACTCCTCGAGGGTGCCGTATTGACGTTTGGGACACGGGGACACGGCAAAATACGTATGGGACACGCCACGTGGCGTGTCCCAATTTTTTTTAATTTTTTTTTACACGGCAGAAGGTCAGGGGACATGTCTGGGACACGTTTGGGGACACGGCGGGGGTCAATTTGAAAAAAATTAAAACTTTTGGGGGTAAAGTTATAATTAATTAAAACATGGGGTAAAAAAGTGTAATTAGCCTATGTATTTTACTTCCCCTCACCGTCACAGACAACATAATCAACCAGAGAAGATTGGAGCCCTAGTTTTTTCGGTTGGAAGCTCAACAGCAGTTCATCCTTCATCCAGATTGATCCAGGTACTCTCTCTCTCTCTCTCTCTCTCTCTCTCTCTCTACATGTTTCTCTCTCTCTCTCTCTCTCTCTCTCTCTCTCTCTCTCTCTCTCTCTCTCTCTCTCTCTCTCACGTGTTTCTCTCTCTCTCTCTTGTCAGTGTTCTCTCTCTCTTGTCTCTGCTCTCTCTGTCTCGTCTCTGCTCTGAGCTCTCTCTCTCTCTCTCTCTCATCTCTGTCTCTGCTCTGAGCTCTCTCTCTCTCTCTCTCTCTTGTCTCTGTCTCTGCTTTGAGCTCTCTCTCTCTCTCTCTCTCTCTCTCTCTCTCTCTCTCTCTCTCTCTCTCGTCTCTACTCTCTGTTTTGCAAATCTGCAAATCTAAACAAAGCATTTTTGCCCAGTTATACAGCTTTTATTTTCTTTTGTTTTTCCTAATTCTAGCAAGATGGAAATGGAAAATGCTAAGTACTCTGAAAATTCACCCGGAATAGTACCCAGAATTCGAAATAAGTGACTTAGAATTCGAATGTGACACTGATTTTGAATTCTGGAAAATTTCTAGGTGAATTTTCTTGGTGTGTGGTGTGTAGCATCCCTAGATTTAGTCCAAATATTGCAGTTAGTTTTGGTAGTACTCATTTAAGTATGGAACAAATATATATATATATATATATATATATATATATATATATATATATATATATAATTTATTTATTTATATTAATATTATATTGCCGTGTCCCCCGTCGTATCCGTGTCCATTTTTTCAGAATTGCCGTGTCCATGTCCGTGTCCGTGTCCGTGTCTGTATCCGTGTCCGTGCTTCTTAGGCGACAGCCCATCGTCGTCGTCCGAGTTCATCGTCGTCATCGTCCACCACAACCCATCTTCACCCAAGTAATTGATTTGCTATTTGGTGAAAGATGAGGGGTTTTGATTAGCTAATGCATAGAGAGGAGAGAGAAGGTAGGGGATAGGACTTAGGAGCAGGTTATGAAATCACAGAGTGGGTCTTGGGTTTCTGGAGACTTCCACCAATTTCGAGAATCGGTGGATTAGCTAGATCAATGGTGGAGATTTTTTGGGCCAAGTGGTACAGTAGCAGTTTTTTAAAAAATAAAAAAAATTGCGTAGGACAAAATTATGTGGAACAGATTTTTTGGGTTTAAAAACTGTAACTAGATTTTAAGAGTAGTTTGAAAATGTAATTGTTAAAAAAATATATTGAAGGAAATTATTCGAAAATTAAATTTTTGTAATTACATAATTGATTTATTGCATAATTCAATATGATATTTGGAACATTTATTTGTTGTCTAATTATAGTTCATTGGATGATATAATTTACCAAAAAAAAAGGTGATACTAGGAAAAGTTTTGATTTTATATATGTATATACAGGTAATACCGCTAAATCCGAAACAGTACCGGTACCCACCAAGTACTATACCATACTAGTAAGAAAACCAGTACCCTGTCCGGTACGAGATTTAGAACCTTGCAATCCACACAAGCAACAAGACAAAGTAACCAATACTACTTATTCTACACTACTCAAATATAATAATTTGACCCTCGAATCAAGTTTGTTATATATCTGCTGACCCCTTGGCCCTTGCCATGTCCCCATACATTTCTTGCTTGAGACAAGCGTATCCCAAACATGGTCCCCCCAGAAAGTTCGTATTAGTTAGATACTTGCATTAGAATGTATCTGATGTTTCCAACACACACACGGTGACCACAAGAGCGCAGTGGTGCTTCATAGTTGGACATGAACCTCGGAAGCACATTTATTACTTAGATTTTGCCTGAGAACTGTGCACAAAACTATCATAGTGTGCGTGAAATCCTCTATGAAACCTTGCAAATTCTCTATGAAACCTTGTAAATGCCATTCACCATGGAAAAGATCAATGTCTAAAAAGGAATCATATCCATGCCAACATGCACTAGAAACTAGCAACTCTGTAACACTCATAATTGCTTTTGTTATGACCATCATATCTCTGTGTCATTGGTTTTAAACTGCACCTTGTCAAAAAGTGTCCATTCTTGCCACATCCATACAATGTCTTAAATCCATCTTTATGCAATCCTATACAAAAGGTTGAGCGCACTTATAAAAAGGATGCGCACACACACACACACTACGTGTGCGCGCGCGTGTATACATGTATACATTAAAATACTTCGAATGTCTGACAGGTTTAGTCCTTGTGGGAGTTCTAACTTTTGAAAGGTCATACATTTGCCTCTCTTAAACAAAGAAATTTTTAGAAATCCACAAAGATATTTTGGGACATCGGGAAGATAGACCGAAAAAAGAGAATGTATAGGCATGTGCATTTGCCTCTCTTAAACAAAGATATTTTTAGGAATCCACAAATATATTTTGGGACATCGGGAAGATAGACCGAAAAAAGAGAATGTAAAGGCATGCGTGTATCTATGTATAAACATAACAATACATACACATGCCCACATACGTGTATATCTATATGACGCAATATTGGAAGCTCAAGAAACACTAAAGCATGAAAATCTTGCGTGTTAGTTCACTCCAAAAGCAGGTCAATGGTTGATGGTCATTGAAAATTCAGAATATTATTTCCATATGCATTTACTAATGGCAGAAACAAAACACAGACTAACAAACATGAACACAAAAATAACAGCTCAAATTTGTATTGAACAGATGTAAGATTTGGCAACACATATCGAACAACCTTACACACTGAAAATAAATCTAAATGAACAATAAAATGTCAACAACCTAATGCACGTTACGCACCGTAAGACTAAGTTGATGTTCATGGGTTAGCTCGAACAATGTACCTTCTACCAATCCTACTTTGTCCATCAAAGGATATGGCACTCCGGATGGCGACTCAACTTTGGAATCATCGCTGTCACTGAAGAAATAAATGGTATGGTAATCGTTATATACTACACTCAAGTTATTAGAAAGAGAGAAGGGGGCAGGGGGGCGAGGGAGATAATTAAAAAACAACAAAATAGATGATGCATCCCGTCATTTGGATACATTTTGACTCTGACATCCAAATTCAATACTTACGAGCAATTAGATCAATAAAACTGTCAGCGTTACTTCCTCCACTTTCCTCACCTACTGTCAAAAATTTGTAATTCGAAGACCCTGAAATCCTCCAAAACTACAAACTATTGCCTCTGTTATCAACTACAAATCCCATGACACCCTCGCATGAAACTCCAAGTAACGCATCACTAATAATTATGCACCCTCTCAACCACACAAACGAAATACAATCAGGCACCTGATGTAAAATTCATCACAGGAAAATCTTTTCCCAGAAACAATAAGTTGGCCATGAGCTTCCACCTCATAGTCTTCTTCAACATCCTCCATCTCATCGATGCGCATAACAAAAGCTCTCCTTTCAACATACTTTGCAGAGGAAACTTCCCTGAAAACAACCAGGCAGTTATGTAATGATTTCCGATGCAGTAAGCAAAATAATCAGGTAGTTCTACTAATTAAACAACAAGTAGTAAATAAGCAAAACATTAACCAAACAATTAACACTCAGACCTATGAAGCAAGGGTAATTCTAAAACCCTAAAGTATCCGTACCGGGTACCGGTACTTCATGGGTACTTCAAAATACGTACAAGGTACTCCCAAAACGTACCGGGTACTTTTGAGTTTATGAGTACTTTTCTGGGTACTTTTGGACCTATTCGTAAAGTTTTCAAAACTGTAGGGATCCTGCACGGAAAAAAAACTCAAATTGCTGGCCTTAATATGCAAGAACTCATCGCGGTAAAGTATCAAGACCACGACTTCTAGAGCTTGATTTTCAAAAAACAAGAGCAGGGTTGACTAAGCTTTTGCCCTTCATCTTGAAACCTATATAGTTACATGCACAAAAATCATGCTATTGCACTTGATTTTATAGGAAGATGAGTCCATCAGTATGGGTTCAAGTTCAAGTTCAAGTTCAAGTGCTTATAGCTTTTGTTATCTTGCTTCTACCTGAGGTATCCCTATGAGGATATGGTAGTGCTACAATGATGCCTGAGACCATTGGAGGTGGAGGAGAAGAGAGCTCAGGGCAGTCTTAGAGAGAGAGAGAGAGATGGCATAATGGAGTGATGTGCTAATGAGTAGGCGTGGTAGGTATGTATTGAATGTCTGTCTTGAATGCTCTGCAAACTCTTGTTTATATAGGAGTCTCGAGGCCTTGGAGGGCAAGGAAGCATATTTTCCCCATTAATGCATATCGGAGTGCAGTTTCTCTTTGAATACTATGATCAGAACTGGGGTTTTTATGATCAGATTCTCAGAGGCACAATTAGGTGATACATGGATGCTTGTATCACGGCCAGTTGTTAGGTATGATACAAGCTCCTTGTATCGGCATGTCAACCAGGATATTCCAAAGATCTCCTGACAGATGTTGATGATGTAGGTGAGTCCCTCTCTCTATGACCGGTCATGGAGCTCACCTCGTGGAGGTGAGTCTTGACAATCCCTTTGCTCTAGCCTCCAAGCCAATACCTCCTTAGATCCCGAGCAAGCAATGTTCTAAAAGAAGGTCGAGAAGGACGATTACTTGCCGCCTAGGCGCTAGAAGGACCCTCGCTGACTAGCCCGATTAGACTGATTATCCTGACTATCCCGATTAAGCGCCGAGTACTCGGCCCTGGAGGCTAGAAGGTGCACGGCGGCCCTGGGAGCTCCTCGCGAGTTTTAGAACCTTGCGAGCAGGTAGCCAGACCCTGCTCCTAACCTAGGGTCTTATGCAGAGTCACCAGGCTCATAGGAACCTAATCAAGTTACGTGCGCAGAGGCTTCGTATAGGAGGTGCCCCAGAGGTACATCTTGGAGGAGGCATCCGTGGAAGAGGTGTCTTGGAGGGTGCTACAGAGGAGGTCCTATGGAGGAGGAGCCTCAGAGGGGCACCCAAAGGGGTATTGCAGAGGAGAGGTATTCCAGATACCCACATACCCTACTTTTTTGGGATGTTGCCGTATCCCGTACCAGTACCCGTGCTTCCTAGACTCAGACTCACTGAGGCATCTCCAATCCTTTCTTCCTTCCAAAAAGTCCGAATACATTTTGGTTAAAACCTTGATTTGACATGAACCACTTGGGAGATTCTCCATTAAATCTCCTAAAAAAAACATACCTTATCCTGAAACGAAATTTAACTATTTTGATGAACATATTTAATTCTCCAAGCCTTCCTCTTCTAAACAGTTTATCAAATCTTCTAAAACATTACAAGCTTATACCCAAAACCAAAACTTCTTTCTCAGCTCACCAAATTTGGTGAAAAACTTGTTATTATCTCGATAAGATGAGAAGTCACATTTTTTCAATCGCTCTGGTTGGTTCAGACTTCTTCATCAAATCTGGTGATCTTAGTACAAATTAAGACAACTGCAAGAATAAAACCAAAATATGTTTCTTCGCTGTGATCTCACCATTGGAGCTCTGACACTCCTACCAGCCACGGACGTATCTGTGTTGGACATTCAAGGATACACGACATGTAACATGCCACGTGGTTATCTTTTAAGAAAGGGACACACGGGGAACACTGTATCTCAAGATTCTCAACTTGGAAGCAGATGGAAACAAACGGGGATCAATTCATAATATTGGAAGCTTATTCCGGGTATGTATTCCAAAAATATAAGGGGGGAAAAGTGTGAATACATGAATTCTGGTAAAATAAAACCCTCATTTGACTTTTAAAAAGACAACAATATGAGTTGCAAAGATATTGGAGTATTAGTTTAGGGATTTTTTGTATGCAATCTTCACATAAATAATAACTAAATATCTACCCTTATATATTGTAGTAAATATTTTTTGCAGTGTCCCTGTGCTTATTTATTTAGAATTGCTATGTCTCGCATCCGTGTTGGTGCTTCTTAGGACCTAACTTTCGTGAGAGGATCAGAGAGAAAATCGGAGGTGACAGCGGCATTCGCATGGTAATGTATTATTTGATTATGTGCAATCTGTCACTATATATTGCTTCAATACAGAGTATCTAAAATGTAGCTTAGTACCTAAAAAAAAAAGAGTATGCAATGCACACACGATTAAACGATATACCGGATACTTTTGTGCATACTTTTTGGTTAAAGTCCGACTAGCACACGCAATGCGTGTGCCCCGGCTTCTAGATCTTTTAAGAAAGGGACACACAGGGAACACTGTATCTCAACTTGGAAGTGGATGGAAACAAACTGGGATCAATTCATAATATTGAAAGCTTATTCCGGGTATGTATTCCAAAAATATAAGGACGGAAAAGTGTGAATACATGAATTCTGGTAAAATAAAACCCTCATTTGACTTTTAAAAAGACAACAATAAGACTTGCAAAGATATTGGAGTATTAGTTTTGGGATTTTTTGTATGCAATCTTCGCATATATAATAACTAAATATCTACCCCTATATATTAGTAAATATTTTTTGCAGTGTCCCTGTGCGTATGTATTTAGAATTGCTATGTCTTGCGTCCGTATCGGTGCTTCTTAGGACCTAACTTTCGTAAGAGGATCAGAGAGACAGGGTCATGAAAAATTCACAACATCTAATATTTCACAATAGGTTATTACTCATAGCTAAGAAAGGAAGATGTTTGTAATCACATACGGTGACCTATACAAAGCTTCAGGAAATTGCATGAATGAAAAGAAAAGTAAGTCCAGTTCACAATAGAAAAGAAAAGCATGTAGAAATATGCGAAATACCTGGACTTCGTTTTGGTAAAAGGTAAAGGAAACGGTGGAGATATATTAAGCTTCTCTTCTATCGAACTCAACTCTGACAAGAGAGTGTCGAAACTCCAATCTGGCTGTGGATCAATCATGACCCTACCGACACTTTTTGGACATCGAAGTTCAAGTTTACCAGCTCCCCTGAAGCAAACATTCAAAGCACCATCAACAACAATACGAACACAAAAAGAACTGCAACCTTCAGAATAATATTTAAACGCGGAGGATTTCAACACAGTTTCGAACTTACATTGTGAAGGAAATTGAAGAAAAGGATTCAACGGAGAAGCTTCGATTGTCAATCACAGGGACAAATAGTGAGGAAAAACCCTAACCCAAGTAAATTGAAGCGCAAGTAGTCAAGGAGATTTGTCTGGCTTCGAATTTTTCCGAGGCGTCGAACCTATATATATATATATATATATATAACGGTTAACACATGCAATTTGTCCCATTTAGCGGGATCAGGTGTACACTTATTGCCCCTCTGCTTGATGCCCTGGGCAGGCCTGGCTCTGGACATAGGCCCAAGGTGACCGCTTTTGGATTTTTAATTTTTGGCCCAATAATCGTGTGATCGATACTTGCTGCCTTCAATTTTGTACGCAAGCATTTTGGAAGTTGTACAAGAAATTGGTTTCAAATTGATGGTGTTGAGGTTGGAACTCATGACCCTAGGTTCCAAAATCCGTTGCAATTAGTGTGCCACTAAACCATAATGCTATCTTCCGACTGCAATTGAACAACTAGTACATATAAAAACAATGAGAGGCCCCATTTTCAAAACTTGTTTAAGGCTTCAAAATTCTCAGGATTTTCGCCTGCTTGGGCTCCTTCTATGACACCAGTGTTAATGCCTCCAATTCTTAGGAACCATTGAAACTTTATATCTCAGCCACCTACGAATCGATAGGAAGTTTGTTGGCTTGGGATAACGAGAATGGGCATGAACAATCAATCTATTACCTTCGTAGAATGTTAAATGATTGTGAAACTAGATATACTCTTGTTGAAAAGTTACATCTTACTTTGTTTTTTTCATCAATCAAATTGAGATATTACCTATTACCATCAACAATTTATGTAATATCACGAACAGATGTGATAAAGTATGTACTTTCAAGGCCAATCCTTAGAGGAAACAAGGAAAATGGATTTTGGCTTTGATTGAATATTGCTTTCAGTATGTGCCTCAAAAGGTAGTAAAAGGACAAATTTTGGCTAACTTTTTGGCTAATCATCCGAACCTGCCCTTAGAAGAAAATGTTTTTGAAATTCATCTAGTAGACATCAAACCTTGGTGTTTATCTTTTGATGATCAAGAACAGAAGAAGGAGTTGGTGCTGGAATAGTTTCAGAGTCACCAACAGGGGAACTTTTTCAGTTTTCCTTTCAATTAGAGGAAAGCAGAATTTTGTCCAACACTCAAGCTGAGTATGAAACCTTGATCATACGCTTAAAAATTGCCAAAGATTTGAAGATAAGGCATTTAAGCATGTCAGGAGATTCTGAATTGGTGATTAGACAAGTGACTGACCAATCCAATTGTCATCACCCATTGTTGAAATTGCAATTTGATAAAGTTTTAAGGCTTTTAAAATGTCCAATTTTAGCATATCATGAGATTATAAAATAATGAAGCCAATCAGATGGCTCAAATTGCCTCAGGTGTAAAAATACATAAGGTATATAATGAAAAGTCATTAAGGTATATAATGATCAAGCTTCTGTTTTTAATGGGAGTGAAGTTATGCAAATATGTCAATAAGTATGGCATTTAAAATTTAAAATTCTTCTCCTTATTATGCCCATGCAAATGGGTAGGTGGAATCTACTACCAAATACTAACAAAGTTATTAAAAATACTTTGTCAAAAGTAATTGAGGACAATCCTAAAGAATGGCGTGATTTATTGCCCAGTGTTCTATGGGCATATAGAACTTCTAAAAAGGATAGCATTCAAGCAACCCCATTTGCATTAGTTTATGGTCATGCAACGGTGCTTCCGGTTGAGATAAACGTTTAATCACAGAGGGTTGCTAAACATTATGATTCGATTAATTTGAATTTTGAAGAGGCAAGGTATTTAGATCTAAATAATCTGGAAGAATCCATATTGAGTTTTGAAAAGAAAATTTTGAGAAGAATTTTTTAGATGGTGTTTGGTTGGATTTTTGAAAATGAGAATAATGAAAAGAATATTTTTGAAAAGAATTTTTGAAAATGGAGAAAAAACAAAAGAGAACAAACCGTTGTGAGTAATTCATGCATGGTAGTTGAAGAGATTGCCGAATAACTGTCCTACATTTCAATTTAATGTGAAAATCGAGAGGGTGGCCATTGATACGCTGCTAATTAGTTACTCGCTAACATGTACAAATAACTAATTGAAAAGTAATTTGATTGAAAATAGGATTTGAAATGTCACATGTGTTATGAACCAATTTTAATATAGGTTTAAAAAGATACCAAATATTACTTATATAGCGATAAAGAGCCATATAAAAAATAAAATAAAAAAAAGCCTCTCTTTAGGCTAAATACATACAAACATTTGTAAACAACAAATATAAAGGACCCATTAAGATATGGTCCAACATGAGTTGACAAAATAAACCTACACTACTATAGGTTTAAAACAAAATTAAAGTGAACTTTCCAATCACAAAGGCCTATAACATAAAATTGATGGAATTCACATCAAACTCCAAAATGTGCAGATTGAAACGAGAGAGAGAGAGAGAGAGAGAGAGAGAGAGAGAGAGAGAGAGAACATTACTACAAGTGGTAAAATGGAGAGAAGCTGTTGCAAGAAATGGAAGAGAGAGGTGAAGGAGATATTTGTTTAGTGCCAAAACATACTTCCATTGAGTGCGGGAGAAGAGAGGAGACATAAAGAAATAATAAATAAAAAAAAGACAGGTGAGAGAACAGTACCGACTCTTTTTTGTTCAGGTACTGTAGCATAAACAAATTGGTGAGGGAAGATAACAAGGCTAATTTTTTGAGCTTTTTGGGAAGTTGTCTCTCTATTTTAGCTCAAAAGTTGGTTTACCAAGGCTGATATTGATGCTCTTATTTGTTACTTAGTAAAAGAACACGTGCTTTGCACATGATATTTTTCATCAACCCTATTCGGTACTAAGATTTCTAAATAAATTCTTTTAGAAGAGTGCATATGAGATACTAAAATCTGTTAATCAAATTCTATGCAAGAGCTAGTAAATGGTGGCCAGTGTGTTGTGGAAAGTAATTCTCTCAACAAAAAAAAAAAAAGAAGAAGTTCCTAACAAAATGTTTATTAAGACCTTGGTAGCTTCTTCCGTTGATTCTTGGTGATGGCGTTTCTTTTTTTTCTTTTTTTTTTTTAACTGCTGGTGATATGGTAATAGCTTCCATCTTGCATGGCTAATCTAAAACAACAATTACGTACTAATTTGGAAGGTTCTCTTCTATGCTAGCGACCCCAATAATCCTGTTCTTCGAATCATTTTCCAGTATCATTAATGCACTCGGGCTCAAATCTTCTAATTTAATTGAGCCGTTTTTAGTAATACGTTTGACGTCATGATAGAGATGGTTGACACATAGGCACGGCCACTAGCCGTAGCAGGCCAGGGCACGTTTTTAAAGATTTTTTAAAAATTGCCTCGTAGAAAAAATTATATATATAAAAAATTATATATATATATATATGAAGCGCCAAATCGGTAGAATGCGGCGGGGCTATGTAAAACACGGGGGCCAGGCCTGTTGACACATTTGGGGCGAGAGTGTGGGAAACCTTGCCGACTGTTCAGAGTTTGGATTCAAAGACGTATCTCTTTTTCTATCCATTTTTCCGTCATAAAGGAAACAGATGGCATTCATAAAACTATCAAGGAATTTAAAGCATATTGGTTCAACATGTTGGTTTTCTTGTGGGCATTTTATCAAACAACTACTGAGCGTCTTTCAACTGCTCTATAACAAACGACGGAATACTTCATTTCAATAATCAAACACAAGTGATGAGCAAATAGTATTTGGTGAAGCCATGAAATACAGTCGCTCTTCTTAGCCCAAGTATGTATAGGAGACATATCCAAATCGGGCTGGGACAATTAAACTTACTATTGCCTCCAATCGTTTATGGTTTAACAGAGATGTAAGGGAGAGATTATGAATTCCCTTGAGGTGGTTTTCACCAAGGCTGGCGCAAGGCAATCGCTTAGGGCCCCCTGGGTTTTGGACCAATAAAACGGCCCCCTAATCTAAGATTATAATAAATATTATTTATGTCAAAGCTTCAACAAATGCATTAGCTAGCGAAGGTGGTTGGAACCTTGATCCATGTAGCTAACATCCTAGGTTCAATTCCAACTAAAAGCATTTTATGCGAGCACCTTTTTTTTTTCAAGTTAAAAAAAAAATGGCTGAAGGTGACACCCAAAATGCTTGAACTCGCGAGCTTCAGGTGCATTTCCTATGTAAAACTAAAGAGGGTCACACCCAAAAGGCTTGAACTCACGACCTTCAGGTGCATTTCTTGTGAGATCCAAAATATTACTTTAGGCATGTTATGTGGTTAATTGTAGATAAATGATATTTTGTGGGGTTAGATTTTAAATTACTAAAGTGAAGGGGTAGAAGTATAAATTAACTTAAATTGAAAACACTTGTCAATAGGACACATATCCTAGTGTCTTCCATTTTTATTTCTCTCTTCACACATCTGATAAAAAAAAAGGGGATAAGCTTGAAGGGTTCCACGTTACAAAGAAAGAAGAGAGAGGGGAGGGAGCGAGAGAGAGAGGAGGAGGAAGAGGAAGAAGAAGGGTAACGACTGGCTCTAAGAGTGTTAACGAAGCTGGAGATTCATCTAGTGTGCTTAAAACGTGAGCGTGACACTTGACTCACGAGATCGTACGAAGAGGTGGGTACCTTTGACATAGCTTGTGCATTTCTAAAAAGACAAGTTCTTATTTACTATAGAATTGATATTTTCGTGCTAGCACTAGTAGCATGTCTAAGAGAGTAGCTCTATAAGAGTTTAGATTATCTTGTAAGGTGGCAATGACACGTGTTTTGGTCTAGTATCTTGATTATTAAGCTTAGTGATTTTTTTTGTTGTTGTTAGGCACGTGGCATGGAAGTGTTGCTACGGAAAGTCTTGAAAGTATAGCATGGAAGTGTTGCTATAGTTTCTCGAAATCACATGACATGGAAGTGTTGTCATTGTTGAACGGTACCTGAAATGGTCGTGTTTTCTTTAACTGGATATACGAAAATTGATCTGTGGTTGTAGCTGCATTACTTTTTGCCAATTTAATTGTTTATATGGACATAATGCTAGTGTTTGTGGCCAAGTAACAATAGCTAATCTCCACAGTTTGTTAATTTTTGGCAGGACTTGTGGGATGGGAGGTTGATAGAAGCGGTCCACTGTGTACATAGCTTGGCGTGGGGTTGTCTAGGCTTGTAGATAGCACAAGTTTGTAACACGTTTTGAATGTAAGAAATAAATAAGGGTTATGGATCTACGTAATATATGGCACTTGTAAATATATGTAAAGTTTGTCTCTTTTGGAGAGTATTTATGAGTAAGAAAAGATCGCATGGTTTGTGTCCTTAAATAAAGAAGTATCTTTTAAGCGTAATAAAGACCTTGGTGGAGACTAATTATAGTAAGTCAGGTCTTAATCCGGGCGTAACTGGGATGGGGCTTGACATTTCCTATGTAAAACTAAAGAAACCACCAAGCCAACAGAGCCACTTGTGATATATGATGAACAACTAATATATATATATATATATATATATATATATATATATATATATATATATATATATATATATATATATATATATATATATATATATAAAGACAAATTAGAGGCCCCATTATTAAATTTGGCTTAGGGCCCCCAAAATCTCAGGGTCGGACCTGGTTTTCACGAAAAATGTTTGCCGACAAGGGATGATCTCATTGAAGATTAACGACAACCAATTAGGAATCCACCTTGTTTGGGCTGCTTCTCTCATTTCCTTAGTTTTACAAACGGAGTCGGAGTTGAAGGGTGAGTCGTAGACTTGTTGAGGATCGTTGTGGGTTTCGGAGTTAGCGTCGGAGAAGAGGAAAAGACAGAAGTAACACAACACAACGTGGGCCTAGCGGTGGGATTGTGCGAGAGAGAAAGAGAGAGTCCGTGGGAGAGATGAAGAGGTGAGTGGGAGAGCCAAAAGATGCACTTGCTCGGTAAAGGATATCCTGAATCCGGACCATCGCGTTGTGTCGCGGAACAAAAGTGGTGTCAAGCCTGTCACTGTTATTTCCCACCGTTTACTGGGGTATTTTAGGAAACAAAAAGTAGACAAACCTTCACACTTTTATAAGGAGTATAGATAGATTGATGAAAAGGAATGATTCAACATTGATTGTTCTTCCATTTTAGACGTACTTTTGCATGAGATAAGTAATTTTTACCGCTAGTGGAAACAAAAGTTTTCTTCAAGTCAAATTTATTGTGTCATGTGTCTAAACTGTGGTCCAAAATAATGTGAACATAAACATGTGGCGCAATGCAATCAATTCGGAGAAAACTTTTATTTCCACCGGAAGTGGAAATAATTTAAACTCTTTTGGCATTAGTGACTTTGAGCTTTTTTTTTATTCTTTCTGCATATGATACGAGTTCTTATGCATTAGATGAATGCTTGATTATCCTAACTTAGATGCTTAGACTAAAATAGATTTAGTGATTATGAACTTTTTATCCCACTACAACCTTCAATGACAATAAGGCTGCCTTGTTTCAATGTAAAATGTTATCCTGTAAAATGTTTTTACATTTTCCGTTGTTTAGGTCTAATTTGGCTTAAAAGTGGTTTTTAGATTATTGGTTTTTTCGTTTTGTTTTTGTTCAATTTTTTTTGCATTTGTTCGTTTCGCGTCAAGATTTTGTGGTTTATGGATTCCTCTCGACGAGACGAATCTAACGAGTATAATATTGTGGTCAAAATTCAAATTTTTTTGAATAAAGCCAAAATAAGTGAATTATTCGCCAATAATCCACTTATTTTGACTTTATTCAAAAAAAATTGAATTTTGACCACAATATTATACTCGTTAGATTCGTCTCGTCGAGAGAAATTCATAAACCACAAAATCTTGACGCGAAACGAACAAATACAAAAAAAATAAACAAAAATGAAACGAAAAAACCAATAATCCAAAAACCACTTTTAGGCCAAATTAGGCGTTAGTCAGAGAAAAGTACCTAAAAACATTTTTCACCTTTCCAATTGCCTCTGGTCTTATTTTAATCTATCTAGTCTTATTTGTTATTATATGGTACGTTCATCTATCTTCGACTTTACAATTGCCTCCATCGTAGAGTTTGATTCATAGGATTCGCTAACAAGAATATGTCTGCTGATGATAATTGGATCTAGTAGCTCAAGCTATAATCTCTGCGTTCTGCGATGGCTTCCTCTTCGAATTGTGATTTCGATAGTATATACGACATTTTCTTGAGCTTTAGGGGCGAAACTCGCAAAAAATTCACCGATCACCTTTACAAGGCTTTGAAGGAATCGAATTTTCATACATTCAGAGACGTCGAAGAGATCCCGAAGGGTGAATTTATCAAACCTGAGTTGCAGAAAGCGGTTATGAACTCGAGGATGTCGGTCATCGTATTGTCAAAAAATTACGCCAAATCCACGGCGTGCTTGTCTGAACTCCAGCTGATTCTCAGACGCCGGAAAACACTGGATCATCTCGTTTTGCCTGTGTTCTATGAGGTGGATCCGCAGGAAATTAAGAAGCAAGCTGAAAAGCTCGATTTTGGCGATAAGGAAGTGCCGATGAAGGAAGTGAAGGGATGGAGTGAGGCGCTTAAAGATGTTGCGAGGATGTCTGGCATGGTTTCCCAAAATCAATCTGACGGGTAATTTATAGTGTCATAATTCAATTCATGACTATGTACCCACTTGATTTTCTTATCCTGTGTCTTTTTTTTTCAACTCAGTTGATTGTTCTCTCTGTCTCTTCTATAGAAGGATTTGGCAAAATTGACAAAATCATTTATGATCTTGGTTTCCTTGTGATTTTGGCCAAATAGACAAAATCTCTCTGTTTCTTTGTTTGTGGTGCTGTTCAGCATTCGACAGTGACAATCTAGGGGTAATGGAGGTGATGAAAAAGCAGAGCCGGCTCTGGGCTAAAGCCCGTAAAGCAACCGCTTTAGGCTCCCAAATTTTATCTAATTTTGGGGCCCCCAATAATATAGGTCCATATAATTATTAGGTATATATAAAAAATTAAGTTTAATTTGTCTAATAATTTGAGGGCCTAATTTAAAATAAGACCCAAGTGAAAGGGCCCAAATGAAATATGATTTGGCACCTATTTCATTGTTTTGAAAAATTAAGGGTCCTAAGTGTCAATAAAGGAGTTAAACATCATGGGGTTAAGATCATGAGCACAACAATGTTTTAAAATCCGGACCAGTGAGCGAATCGGAAAAGGGACCGGGCGGATGGGTCACTGGTCGAACCGGAATCGACCCGTGATGTCATAATTATGTTAAATAATATATTATACATATATAATTTAATAGAATAAGCATTTAAAAAAGTGAACTTTGATAGCTCAAGTATTTTCTAGTCAATTCTCCCTCAATCCCACATCGGTGGGACAAAGAATCAATCTTTGTTTTTCCTTCTATAAAAGGTGGTTACCTTCACTCCTGTATTCAATCCCACATCGGTGGGACAAAGAGTACATCTCTTGCTTTTCCTTCTATAAAAGGAAGAGAAGCCTTTAATCTTAAACATCATCGCATGAGGCGGTGTGGTAGCAAACTCCACCGCTAAGATAAGTTTCTGCGACGTGTGTAAGCATTGGTCATAAATGGGTGCAAATTTCTGTTCAAAATTTTTCGGTCCGAGTTGATAGACCCAGCTGCAGTTCGAACAAGTTGGCGGTTCGATCGTCCGGCTTGAACGATTTTCATATTTTAGACCGGTTTCTGGAAAGAAACGGTTTTTGAATGAAACCGAACTGAAGGTCCGGTTGACAAAAAAAAAGCGCAACAATCAGTGAAGATTCGTGATTTCTTTATGAGTAATTTTTTTTTCCTGTTTCTTGTTTGGAGAGATTTTCTTATTTTCTCTAATGGATAATTGTTTTCCGAATGCGTGGATTGCTTACAGAATACTACTAACTATTCCGGTTACAGTTGCCTCTAGGGAAAGAAGTTTTTCGAAATTCAAGTTGATCAAAACCTATCTTAGGTCGACCATGTCACAAGACAGATTGAATGGTTTGGCTATGTTGTCTATTGAAAAGGCTATGGTGGAGAAACTAGATTATGCAAGTTTAATTAGTACTTTTGCTGCTAAAAATGCGAGAAGAATAATATTTAAATGATAGTTTTTAATGTATTATAATGGCTATCGATTCTAGGTACTTATGGTCTCAAATTATTGTATTGTCTTCCGTATGAATGCTCTTTCTTTCTCTTATTGTTCACGATGCAAAAAAAGATTAAGGGCCCATTTTTTTTTTTTTCCTTTAAAAAGTTCGCTTTAAGCCTCACAAAACTCAGAGCCGGCCCTGTGAAAAGGTAATGGGTTTTTGTTCATGTTTGTGTGGGGGCTGCATTACCGGAGCTACTCCTTTGAACCTCTAGTTTGGTATGGATGGGTGGCGAGATGGTTGAACCTCGCCTGAACCCTTGGAGTTGGTCTGAACCCTTGGAGTTGGTCTGAGAAGATGACATACACAATAACCACCTGCGGTAGTGCCAAACTTGGACTGTGGTGAGTTCGGGCAAGCACTCCGACGGTTTAGTAAGTGATTGGAGGAAAAGTATGGAATAAGGACCGTGCCAAATTTGGACCATGGTGAGTTCGGCTTGTAGGCAAAGGAGGACCTTTTGGTCCTTAGGATTTTCTGGCCACTACAGTTTGCTATAACGGTTGGTTAGGCGATGGTGCTCTGTTTTCATTAAGGGAGGTCATTGTAATGTATCACACTCTTAATTATGAAACAAGGGAAAGAATCATTAGCCTTAAAATGTGGTTAGTAGTCACTTGTTTAGACATCTGCATGGAATTTGATTTTTGTTTCAAATCTTTTCTTATATACTGTGCATCGTTTGCCATATTGAATACAACTTTTAGGTATGAAGCCAAGTTCATTCAAGAAATCGTTGGTGCAATCAAAAGGATGCTAGCCGGTGATCACCTGAGGGTTGCCGACCATCAAGTACGTACGGATTCTTGAATCAAACATGTTCATTCGTGGGTAAAAGATAGGTCAAGTGGGGTTAGTGTTCTTTTGATACTTGGAATGCGTAGAATAGGGAAGACGACAAATGCTAACATTTTGTACAATTCAAACCATGTTATCAATGGCAGAATCAGGATTTCGTTATGGATGGACAGAACTCGCAAATATAAATTTCTACTATTGAAAAAAAGCATACTCATTATCATACATTCCTTTTCTTCATGCATAATACATAACGCAAATTGCTTCTCTTTTTTTCTTTTTCTTTTTCTTTTAGTAACTAGAACGTCCGCATACTTCTCTTTGGTTATGTTTTATGAATCTAGTAGTGGAAATGGTTAAAGATCAAAGTAAAATTATTTGAATAAAAGAACAAACTTAATTAGAGATTAATTTCTTATTTACAATTTTATTTAGTACAATATTCACAATTTGGGGGTGTCAGGGTGCCCCAACACACCTTCGCATGATGCTCTACTCGTTTTCCCTCATTTATTAGAAAAGCTGCCAAAGGACCCAATGGATTAGTTTGTTTGGAAAGACAACTTTTTCTTCAAGTCCTTTAGGAGAACAAGAGCGCAGAGTAAATGATGTTGGTGATGGATGTTGAGTTTTTCCATTTTGCCCTGGACGATGTGGATCATATGGACCAACTAAAGGGTTATCTTTTTCTTTATGTCAAAGAAACACAAATGTAGCTCTATGGTTTATTTGAGTAATGCTAATGCTTGAATCTTGGATTTGTGAAGGGAAGCAATCAAATGATGTTGAGAATATAAATAATAAAGTTACCCTCTCTCTAACAGTTTAAACTTTCAAATGAGTTGATAGTTAACAATTTAATATGGTATCAAAGCAGGCAATAGATCATGTGTTCGAACCTCATTGCCTATCCATTTCTTAAATAGTTGCAGGTGCTTAGCTCGCTTATGGAGGAGAACCTGGCTACACGTCAGGGGACATGTTGAAAATATAAATAATAAAGTTACCCCTCTCTCAAACAGCTTACGCTTTTAGATGAGTTGGTGGTTAACAATTTAATAAATGAAAGGAAAATAGATTCTTATGAATTTTTAGCAAGTTAGGTTTTACATTTCTTCCTCTTGCTTGTCTTCTGCAAAATACAAATTAAAATTTCTTTGTTTGCAGGAGCTTGACAAAAACATGAAAACTCTCAAGAGAGAGGCAATGTATTTGAGCGCTCAAGAGGATGACATAACTAAACAAATTACTAGTGCAGAGCACCTTCCATGGCGAAGACGAAAGACAGAAGTCGAAGTTTGGCTTAGAGATGTGCAATGGTTCAAGAACGATGTGCAAAGACTTGAGGAAGAAGTAGATGGAGAAAGGAATTTCTTCTCACGTCTACGGTTAGGAAAGCGTATCATCGAGAAGATTAAGGAGGTGGAAAAACTCCAAGAAAAGGGTAGAGCTTTTAATGATTTGCTGGTGGATCAATTTCCAACTGGTAAACTGTCAATGCCCCTTACGGAAGATTTTGTTGACTCCACAAAGGCAAGGAATGTGGAGAGAGTTTGGGAATGCTTGATGAATGGTGAGGATAGACGAATTGGAGTTTTCGGAATGGGGGGAGTTGGAAAAACAACCATCATGAAGCACATTCACAATCGGCTCTTGGAAAAAATAGACATGTTCGATGCTGTTTTCTGGGTAACAGTATCTAAACCATTCAACATTATAAACCTACAGAGCGACATAGCTAAGGAGCTAAATTTTAGTCTTTTGGATGACAAAGATGTGACAAGAAGAGCAAAGCAATTACATGCAGTGCTCTACCAACAAAAGAGGTACGTCCTTATCATAGATGATCTATGGGAGGTATTTCTTCTGGAGGGGGTGGGTATTCCGAAACCAACCGGATCTAACGGGTCTAAATTAGTGCTAACTACCCGATCGCTTGAAGTATGTAAAGGGATGAGGTGCAAAACCATTAAAGTGGAGCTTCTCACGGAGCAAGAAGCATTGACACTATTCCTCTGCAAGGTTGTTGAAGATGTTGCGGTGCTTTCTCCAGAAGTGAAAGAAATTGCAACTCAAATTGCCAAAGAATGTGCATGTTTGCCGCTTGCAATTGTTACAGTAGCTGGAAACTTGCAGGGACTAGAAGGAACCCGTGAGTGGAGAAATGCATTAACTGAATTAATCGGCTCAACAAAAGATGCCAGCAATTGTGAAAGTGTGGTTTTTGAGCAGCTAAAATTTAGTTATAGTCGCCTGGGAAATGAGATACTCCAGAATTGTTTCTTGTATTGTTTCTTGTATCCTGAAGACCGTTACATTCCTGTGGAAGAGCTGATAGAGTATTGGATTGCGGAGGAGTTAATTGCTGATATGAATAGCATAGAAGAACAATTTGACAAGGGTCACGCTATATTGGCCAAACTAACCAACTCCAGTTTATTGGAGAGTTTTATTGATAAGAATGGGGATTATTTCATTCAAATTCATGATTTAATCAGAGATATGGCTATCAAAATAACAGAAAGTAGTCCTCGGTTCATGGTAAAAGCTGGAGAGAGTATAGGTAGCTTAGCATATGAACACTGGTCTGAGGATTTTGAGAGGATTTCCTTCATGGGCAGTTGGATAAATGAACTTCCAGTTGCACCACCAGTCTGCCCTCGGCTTACCACATTACTTTTGAATGGCATTTACTTAAAGGAGATTCCGGATTCTTTCTTCAGCAATATGCGTGGTCTTGAGGTTTTGGATTTGTCCTCCAATTACGAAATAGAGTCACTGCCAGAGTCCATCTCCAACTTGGAGAACTTGCGAGCTCTAATTCTGGATCGTTGTCATGAACTAAATTATGTGCCGTCATTGGAGAAACTCAAGGCTCTGAAAGTGTTTACACTGACTTTGAGCAGGATTGAAAAAGTACCGGAAGGTATAGAAGAGCTTGTTAATCTCACAAAACTCGACCTCTCAAATAATTTTAATCTATGGATTTTTCCTAGCTGCAAGTTACGCAGGTTCTCAAAACTAAGATTCCTAAGAATGGACGGGACAAAGGCAAAAGTGTCAGCAGATGATCTCCTGTGCTTGAGAGAATTGAAAGTTGTTGCAGTTCATTTTCACAATGTACAGGAGCTTACTAGGTATGCGACATCTCAGCACTGGCAAGGGTTGGAAAAATACTGGCTTTTGGTGGGAGAAAAAAAAAGAGAAAAAAGTAAAATCAACGGAAAAGAAGTTTGTATCTTCTCCAAATCTAAACCTCTTGTCAGTGGAGTCAATCAGCTAGTGCTCCCTGCCAACATGGACTTCTTTCAACTTGATGGATTCGACAATGTCGTTAACTTATCATCTATTTCGACATTGAAAGGTGCCAGAAATTTACGCAGTTTTAATGTCAGATCCGGTAATGGGTTAGAAACCATCTTTTCATCGTCATCCTTCTCAGAAAATGGCCAGATCTTTCTAGGAACTGTCGAGGAACTTCATTTGGCCCTTTTACCCAACTATAGGGTACTCTTTGACGGAATTGCCCCACCGCCCAACATTTCCTTCAATCTTAAAAAATTGTTCTTCTATGGATGTCGCATTATGAAGAATATTTTCCCCGTCCAATTTTTGCATAACTTCCCAAACCTCGAGACACTTCAAGTTTGGGACTGTGAGAATGTGGAGGACATAATAGTCGAAATAGAAGAGATGAGTGATCGGGGCAATAATCAAGATGATAGCTACATAATCAGTCTCCCAAAACTCAAGATATTAATTCTAGCTGGCCTATCAAGACTGAAGAGCATATATAATGGCGTGATGGTGTGTCAATCTATAGAAAAAGTGATTGTAGCTAATTGTCCGATGCTAAGGAGACTGCCTCTTTCTCTGCAGATGGATACCCAGCAAGCAACAGCACCACCTTCTCTCAAGCTCATAAAAGTGGATGAAGAATTGTGGGACTCTCTGGAATGGGATGATCCCCTCACCAAAACCATTCTTCAGCCTTTTCTGAATAGAGGTAAATATCATTGCGTCGTGTCTGATTCTAAATATAACTGATTGTGGCAAAATTTTCAATTCCAAAGTTGTGGCTCCGGAGCCATTTCCAAGTGGTGTGGCCTCCCAGCTCATTGTCTTGTTTTTAACCCAACAATTACTGCCCCGACTTTGACAAGGTTGTAGTGCGGCATTCGAGTCGTTGATTGCTCAAATTTCATCTTGGCACTTGCATGATCTGAGCCATTCATTACCGAGATGAAATCCGAGCCAATCATTGCAGAGATCAACGGCTCGTGTACCGCACTACAGGATTATAATGCGGCACCACACTACAGGATCCCGGATCCGGCTTTTACATAGTGATCTGATCAATAACCCTTGGAGACTGCCAGGCTGGAGCAATTAATAAGTTTTTCATGAATCAAGTATTTTTTGCTTTTGTTTTGGCGTCAAAACATTTATTGTTCAGTATTTCTTGTTTGCTAGTAATTTATGCATGTTCTCGGAATCTTGGTTGACCAAAAATTATGTCTGGTATGCAACTTGCAACTTCTTTGCCCCCAAGAAAATACAAGTGGTTATTTGTGCAATCCATGATATATTTTTCTTTAGGTACTTTCAATTTGTCTATATGTACGAATTACTAATTTGCTCTATATAATATCCAGCTATCGGCAAATCATTTGATAGCTAGTTTAAAATTATTACCGGGATTCCTTATTTATTTATTTTTATCTCTTGTTGGATTCCTCTTCTAGATTCTCCAAGACCAAATTTGAGTTTTTGCCTTCCGACATCTCAACTGATTGCTTGACAAATCTAATGATAACCTTTTGATATAGACGCTTAAATAGTTACATCTACGCCCCTTAATTTATTCTTGTTAAGTCCATTTATATTGTTACTTAAAGTATAATTTTTTGTTTACTTGTTTTGTAGCTATTCGGTGGCTTTGATATAGAAGGCACAAAGTCGAATGATACTTGGGATCAAAGTAAAGCCGTGGACAAATTAATTCAAGTGGTGGGCTCAGCTCACAATTGCATTCACTTAAATTCATTAAAGTCCTATTCTTATCAGGAAATTAAATTGCCAAGAATTGATAATGCTCGTTGGTTTAGCCTTCGGTGCATATGACGGAATGCGATTTTGACTGATAATTCAAAGGAGGGGATTTTGCTGTGGGGTCCAATTATGTGCAAGGAACAAAGAATTGGGTTGTGACCCAAGTTACGCAATTGCCACTGCGGAAGGAAAGTCTATATATGTGCATTTATTCAGTGGCCATATTCTCCATGCAAAATGTTTTGAACATTTTAGGTATGAAATCTCCAGTTCGGTGATATTGTCTTAGCGTCTATACTTGGTAAGGGGAAGCAAACTCACCAAGACATCAACCCTCCTCCTCCTCTCTCTCTCTCTCTCTCTCTCTGACGCAACGCCATTCACGAGAGAATAGTTAGTGTATTTCAAATGAGATAGATTCTCGAATCCATGAGAGTTCTTAAATCCCCACGATAAAGAGATTAAGTTCAGAATTGTTATTGATTAAAAGCTAGCCGCTGAAATAAGGAGATTGCATGCTCTTTTGTGGGAAAACCCTACAAACCCTGACAAATAATACTTAAAAATAAAGTATCTCAGAAATTAGGGAAACTCCCAAAATTGAAAACTGGAAACAAATCTAAGACTTTCCCAACTGGAACCAACGAAAACAGAATTATGCGCAACCTAAATATTTCTTAAAATAGCAAAATTAATAAATTGAATGCCTATGCTAAGGAATTTGGCCAAAATCTACCACCAATCACGACTTTGGGTTGGTGAGTCATGACAGAGGATCAAAAAATAGAGACACGAGGGACTGTAAGTAATCAACTTAATTGATTGAAAACTACTACAAAAACTACTGTGGAATCGAGTCTACCTTGATCCTCGGTGGGTATTTTGATCGACATTGCCGTAACGGAGTATACCAATCGATTTGTTTTATTGATCTTGGAGTTCGTTGAGCTGTTACAACAAGTGTTTATATCTTTCTTACGGTCTAGGCCCTCTCGCGTACCAAAAAAAAAAAAAAAAGTTTCATCATCCAAAGCTGGATTTGAAAGATAAACTCCAACAAGTATGGAGTCCAAAATAGGGGCCTCAACAAAAAACCTAAAATGGTATGCATGTCTAATAAAATAAAAGACCAGATCTTTATTTTTTTTTTAACGGCAAAATTTTTTATTAATCAAAGAAACGATAGTTACAATGATTAAATGGAACCACGACAACGGTATCACAACGTATGGGAGCATCCCAATAAGGTTGGCATCCACTCAAGCGACAATCATATGCCACTTGGACCCAAGAGATTAATAAGACATCAACCAACACCCCCACCCCCCAAAAAAAAAATACAACAAAGCTATGTCCACCTTTGATTCAAACATTTCCCAACAAAGCTGAAGATCTCCTATTTAAACAAAACCTGGCATTCTCCAAGGCTATAATCTGCGAAAATCCAAAGGACATGGAATCCATAGCAATCTGGGACATAGAAAAGGCTTCAATTGAGACTTCTTTCCGAGCTATCAAAAGGACTTCCAAAGCATCCCATAGCAATCTGGAAAACCATATGAATGGCTTCAATTCAGACAACCTATTTGTAATGGCTTCAAATCAGACATCTATTCGATCAATCATCAAATCACCAAAGCTTCCATAACATCAATATAGACCCCATCTTTCATAACGATGAAGTTCCATTGTGCCGCAGGATTCCGCCAGCTTGAATGATTTTGGATTCCAAATGCAAAGAAAGGCCCCAGCTGATCCTAAGCCGTGCAGATTACATCCTTCTTGGACATTTCCACTAAATGGATTACATAGTGACAGCCTTCATAAGAAGCATCTGAAGCACCAAGAAAGGGATTTAAAAATCACAGCAGGTGTAAGGATAGCAGCTTTCCAACACAGAGGTACAAAACCGAAACCACACACTCACCTGCAAGAGACACACATACGGACATACCCTCCCACAACTAATCCATTGCATAGACACAAAAAACACCCAATGCAGGTACACAAAAGCCAGGCAAACAAAGAGACTCCCAGCCCCATAAACAATAAATCTCACACCCACACACAATCACCCAGAATCACACAGAGCCTCCCACACACAATCACCCAGAATCACACAGAGCCTCAAGAATCAGACCCACAAACAACTTCAAAGCCCAAACTCCAAGGACTAAGAAGCCTCCAAAATACTCTAAAGCCTGAAGATGAAATCAGACATATAACCTGGACCTTTCAACTGCTTATGGAAAACTAGAGTTGACAGGCAACCCGCTCTATGTTTTGAGCTTCCATTTCTGCTATTCTACTGATCACCTCTTCTTCATCTCCATCATATCCAATTCCCATAACTTTGTTTATAGACCAAATTGTTTGAGCTTGGTTGAGGGGAATTCTATTCCTGTACTGATACCATCGGATGAAACAGAAGCTGAAAGTGCAGCAGCAGCTACAGCAGATCTCAAAACCACACTTCTTATTATTTCTCCCACCATTATGGTTACCCAAGTTTACCTTTGTAAGGCCAAGAATTTCATCAATGCTTTTCCTTTTCTTCTTTCCTTTAACACCTTTGACTGCAGCTTGTATTGGGTTGAGGTTGTCTTCGAAAAGATCCAGGTGTGGCCCTTCTAAATTGGCTTCATTCGGATTTAGAGCAGGCCCATCCTCAATGTCATTATCCTCATAAAGAACTTTTTCCACATCAGCAAAGATCTTTATGAATAGCGCATTTTAAAAGCACGATTAATACTATATCACTTTTTAAAAAACGTGGTTTGTAAACACGATTTTGGAGTGAATTATGATTATCTGAATTTCTAGGTTAATATGGCTTAACCAAAGCCAAAAGCGTGTTTTGAAATACTCCAACATTTTAATGTAGTTTGAAAATCAAGTAAAAAAAGACGCTTTTTAAGTAATTAAGTAGTAATAAAAATGCAAGAGTAAAGGGGAAGAGGACTTGCCAACTAGAAAAGACATCACAAAAAACCTGAGCACACAACCTCAAACCATGGCGCCCTAACTCCATGCTTCAGCCATACCACCTGAACCTATACTCCCTTCTCTACAAGAAAATTTTGGGTGCGGATTGGGTAGGAGCACGTGGTGCCCAGCACCCAATCCGAGCTGTTCAAACACGTTCTGGACAGCTCAAATTTGAGGGTGGCATTTTTGCAATTTTTTGGAGCAAATTTACCCCATCTAATCTAAGCCGTCCAAAAGGTGTTTGGACGGTTCGGATTGGGTACTGAGCACCATGTGTCCTTACCCAATTCGCATACAAGATTTTCTCCTTCTCTACCCCTCCCAAAAAACCATCCACAATGACAATTTCCCCCCTTTGGTTAGGATGTCAAAGCCAGTTTATGTGTATATCGACTAAATCAAGGAAAAAAAAAGCTCACCAACCAATAGAACTAACTCATCGACTACCGTTTCCCTTTTGGCGTACAAGACAGTCAACAAAGGAAACAACAGAGACTCAAAAAAAAACGCATGGTAAACCATAACAAAAGCAATCCAGTACGATAAAGGTCTATGCATTGCCTTGAAAGTCTTGCATAGTCAAATGGTCAATACAACACTTATCTCTTACCCCAAAAGCATAGTGTAGTTGTAATCAAAGAGTTGTTCTGCACGTTAGCCTTTACTTTCACTAATCCCTGGTGCTCTTGTAGGGCGGCCTTGTAGTTTAGTATCCGAGTCATTAATTTCGGTAATTAATAATTTGAATTTTATTTTGACATTGGAAGACTCAAATCTGCAAAGTGTCAAAATAAAATCAACACCGTTAAAAATATATGTGGCAGTCCAATCCACATCTCGCATTACATGAGCACCCCACAACACCCAGTTTCCTACTTTCACAAATCCATGCCAATGGAACCATCTCTAGCTATTTCTTCACACATTTCCAACATCAATACGTGCTTTGCTATCGGCAATGAAGAAAAAAGAAGAAGAAATACTTGTACTACTGTTTGAGATGAGAAATTTTTCAATGCCGAGTGGGTATTGTTTACGTGTACCTGTTTACATCTAAAATCAACCAATCCAATGATTAATTGACACGTAATCAAGAGTGCCAAACGTTGGCAATTACTCATCGATACAGACACACTGGATTAAAAGAACATATTTGAGTAAATACGATGTCGTATCATGTTCAAATATAAAAACGGTTATTAGCAGTTACGAACCATCATTATTGGAAAGAATTGACCTCAAAGCTATGGGATCAACTGTTAAGTATATAAGTTCTACGTGTGAACTTGGGAAACAAGGCAAATTGGCAGTTATAACACGTGGAATACTTATAGAAAGGCAGTTATTCATCTTAACGCTTAATCATTTGAGTTCGTTTGAACAATTGTACGATTCAAAATCAAAGCTTTTAGAGGAAGATTTCAGAAGAATTCAAATTCAGACGTGGAGGAAGGAGCAACTGCCAACTCCAGGAGTGGAAGTTAGAGTTCGAAGCAAGCTGATGTTCAAATTCATTGAGCGGGAAGTTCGAATCACAAGCAGCATCTATAAATAGAAGAATTCAAAGAGTAAAAACCCCCGGACAAATCTTCAACAAACAGCTATCAAAAAACTGATGCTTGGTTTGTTCATTGGCAAAGTAGTTTAGGATTTCGAACTCAGTTCGAATTAGATTAGGAAGTAGATTAGGATTTAGACTAGGATTAAACTCGATTGTTCTTATAACAATCACCCCTATCCCGATTGTTTTCGCAACAATCACTTGTTCGAAGTTTTGTATTTGAAGTTGGAGACAATTTCGAAGTAAGTTTATCTTTGATTCATTAATCGAAGTGTCTTGTTTCTTTGTTGTTCTTCGATTTCCTAAGTTTGTTGGTTTACATTTCTTCACTTGTTGAAAAAATCCTCTTAATTGAGGTAATTGAACCAATAAAACACAATCGCCTGATTAGATTTGGTTTTTCCAAAGTTAATCTGAGGGAGGAGATTTAAACTCTCTCTGGCACGCTCGCACACAATTATTTTCCATTTGCAAAGAAGTAAAAGAACCAAACAGTACCCACTCGGCAATTTCAGCCGTCTAAAGTGCGATCCTACAGTCCGGAAAAGGAGAGAGAGTGATCAAGTGAGAGGAGAGAGAAGGAATCAATCTGGGCCTTCTAAAACACTTTTGAATGACCGAGATTGTGCTCGGCATGGACAAGTAGTACCCATTCAACACCCAAAAATGTTTCGTTTGACATATATATATATATATATATATATATATATATATATATATATATATATATATATATATATATATCCTTGTTTGGTTGCAAGGGAATTTTTTTACTTATATAGAAGTCCATGATTGCCCCCTGATTTATTGATTAGAAAGTTAGACCACAAATCAGGGTGAGTGCTGGCAAATTAGAGTTATATACAATTTGGTGTATATATATTTTTTGAGCAAGATGAGTAAATTAGAAGTTTTGCGACGATCTCAAATTCTATATTGTATACTCGGACGTGCTAATCACGAGTAACTCCTTTGATACCTTCTAAATTTTGATAAAAGGGATTCTAAAAGAACTATCGAAAAATTCACATTACCCCTCTGATCCTCTCTCTAGACTCTCCTTGAAAAATCTAATTTGTTTTACTCCTTCCGACCCAATTTTATAGTCCCTCGTTCCATTCTAACCGGATAAAAAATCGATTATATTTTTCAATCGGTAATACATTTTATATGCAATATGAATATTGTTTGATAGATCTTCTTAATCTAATAAACAAAGTTTTCAAAATCACCTAAAACATTCTAGATAAGATATGACATTTTGAAAAGTGGAACAAACTCTCAAAAGAGACTATAAAATTGAGACGGAGGGAGTATGATTTTGCGACGAGTGTAAGAACCCCATTAAGAAAACTTTCTTTGGTCCTTGGAAAGAAAATACTGAAACTTGTAATAATACACAAATTTTGGGCTACTCAAATTTCGAATATCAAAACACATAATACCATGGAAAAGTTTTCAAGATTGTTAGAACTGTTACTCTAAGGTTGCTCAAATTTTCATTAATTAAAGGTTCTCTCACTTCATTTCTTTCTCTCTTTTATTTTATTTTACAAACCTAGTTAGAGCATTCATATCTCAATTTCTAAACAATATCCTAAATTAAATTGAGGAGTAAAACCTTAAAACTAACCTTTTTTCAGCCTCCCAAAGTACTTCGACAAATTACTTTTGCTACAATGCCTCATAAAAAATAAGGAGGCACTATTCACCTCTAACGCATATATAAAAAATAAGGAGGCACTGTTTACTTCTAACACATATTTTACTACTAATTTGTTTCTCTCTCCTTTAACTCTCTCAAACATTTTTTGAAAAAAAAATAAAAAAAATAAATTTTGAAAAAATATAAAAATAAAATAGAGGTATAATAGAGAGTCTGATGCAACTACATTTAAAAAAATGATTTACCAAGGTAGAAAAATAAAAAATTTTCCTTTTAAATTAAGAGAGACTAATGGGTGCTCTTAATTGCTACTCAATCTTATCTGTAATTAATATGAAAACAACTCTTTAATCTAACCTAACGAGTGATTAAGGGTGAGTTCTTGAATAGATTTTATCAAAATCTGATAAAATCAAGCTTTTGATTTTATCCATTTATGAAAAGAGTTGATAAAATTTTAGATTTTTGCATTAAAAAATTTAAATTTTTATCAACTCTATCCACGAATGGATAAAATCAAGACTTGATTTTATCAAATTTTAATAAAATTCAGATAAAATCCATTTAAGAACTCACCCTAAAATAATATACTAGTAGTAGTCTAACATAGAATAACGTACTCCAATGACTTCAAATACATCGGACTTTATTTACAACAAAAGTAAATAGTAATACAGTACGGTAGCAAATAGGAAAATGACAAAATCCGTCAGGGCAGAGCATAATGTGTATAACATGTATTGACATTCGAAAAAAAGTGTAATACTAATATTCGCGAAATTAAGTATATATTTGGTTGAGAGTTTTGAGAAGAATTTTTTGAGAAATATTTTTGAGATAGTGTTTGGATGAGTTTTTGAAAAAAGTAATAATTAGAGAGATGCGTAATAATTAGAGAGAAATAGAGAGAGAGACATGAGAATAATGATTGGAAAGAGGGGTATGAGTAGAGAGAGAAATGTAATTAATGATTGGAGAGATGAGAAATGCGTAAAGAATCATTTTGGAAATTTTTTAGAAAATGTGAAGTGAACACAGTGATTACTATTAATGAAACGCATATTGAAATTCAACTCATTTGTATTTATATACTTAATATTCTCGCCTAGTTAGCGAAGGTTAGCAAGACCCTAACCAATATTATTACTAAGGAAAAATCAGTTTTCCAAAAGAATGTCTGAAAGATCAAGTACTAATCACCTTGGTATTTGAAGTCTACTTGCCGACTAACCCAACTAACTTTATTAATTGTCTGATTAAGCGCCGAGTAGTCAACTCTAGAAGTTAGAAAGTATGCGACTGCCGCCTAACAAGTTTTAAAACCTCGAGAAAAATACATAACCAAACATGGCCATTACAATTATTGCACCCCAGCCTCTCACATATAAAACGACAGTTGAGAAATTTCTTTGTGCATCCAAAGCAAAGAAAGACCCAAACCATGGGAAGACTCCTCTCCTCCCCTTCCTCCACTTTTTCTGGCACGAATGAGCCATTGAAAAAAATTAAAACAAAGAATTTTTGAAAAAAATTAAAATATAGAGGTATAATAGAGAGTCTGATGCAACTACATTTTAAAAAATGATTTGCCAAGGTAGAAAAATAAAACTTTTTTCCTTTTAAAATTAAGAGAGACAATATGGATGCTCTTAATTGCTACTCAATCTTATATGTAATTAATATGAAAACAACTCTAAAGTCTAACTTAATGAGTGATTAAAATAACAACTCAGCTATGCATATGTACACACATGTACATATGCGCACGAACAGATCTTGACTGTACATTTCAGGAATCGACGTTCCGGATTTAAGAAAAACTCTTCTATGTTAGAGTTACTCTAACATATAGAAGAGTTTTTCTTAAATCCGGACCGTCAAAAACACACACAGATGGTCACGATACACCGTCCGTGCATATTGCGTACGTGTGGCGTGCGTACACATTATTTTTGTTAAAATAATGTAGTAGTCTAACATAGAATAATGTACTCCAATACCTTATTTTTAAAGTATAGCGTGTCAGGAGAGCTCGGAATCCAACCTCGGACTTTATTTGTAACAAAAGTAAATATAATACAGTAACAAATAGGAAAATGACAAAATCAGTCAGGGTGGAGCATAATGTGTATCGAAATGCGAGAAAAAAAGTATATTACTAATATTCGTGAAATTAAGTGTATTGTTATTCACAAAATGTGTATTGAAATTCGAAGTTATTTGTCCTTATGTACTTATATTATTCTCAGCCTAAGGCTTGGTTTTTCAAAAACTAAATATATACGTCCAGATTCATTGGAGCTAAAATCTCCTCCCCACTTCATTTTCTAAAATCAACCACTTGATTTTAGCAAATTTCCATTTTAGTTTTTGAAAAACCAAGCCTAATTAGCAAAGGCCAGTTAAGACCCTAACAACCGATCAAAAAAAAGTAAGACCCTAACAAATATTATTATAAAAAACAACATGAGAATAATTAGTGTTCTAAAAGAAAGTTTAGATGACAGAATATTTGCTCCATAGGCACTAAAAGGCCCCTCTACGACTAGTCTGACTAACTCGACTAAACCAATTAAGGATGGAGTCAGAATTTTACCTTTGTACTGGCAAATATATATATACACACACAATCCCGTTCTACTAAGGACTCTCTCAAACACCCAATTTGCGGACCTCATGGATCGGGGTAGAATCTCGATGATCCGAACCGCTCAATGTGTTTTTAAAGGTCACCGTAAAGATTCATCCAAAAAAATACCCGGAATGGCTTCATTTGAGTTTTTTTTGATAGACTATATATGTACGGTTATTATGAAAAATTGCGCAGATAAAAGCCTTTAATGTATTTGTTTTTTGTGATTCCTAGCGATAGGTATGGAAAACATGTTTTAAACGCATGGAAAACATGTTTTAATCATATTAAGCGGTTTAGATCATTGAAATTTGGTTCGAAAAATAAAAATAAAAATGGTGATTCTCACGGAAAAGATCCGTGAGGGAGTCCTCAATAGAATAGCTTTATATATATATACTTAAAAACTTTGTGGTGATGAATCTATGTAATTTAGGGATAAATTTTTATTTTCTACATGATAATTGTATTTTTTGAAAATCTTGCGGTGGCGACCGTCGCCACCTGTTCTCTTCTAGCTCCATACTTGAGACCGATCAACCCGACTAAGAACCGAGTATTCGACCTTAGAAGTCTCGAACCGCCTAACGAGTTTTAAAACTTTGAGAAAAATACATAACCAAACATGGCCGATTCACAATTATTGCCCCAGCCTCTCACATATAAAACGACAGGGAAGGCTCTTCAAAGCAAAGAAAGACCCAAAGCATGGGAAGGCTCTTCTCCTCCCTCTTCCTCCTCTCCTCTCTCTCCCTAGCACTCCTCCTCTTGCCCACCGCGGCTCTTCCACTCTCCACCGACTCCCGGTGGATCGTCGATGAAACCGGGCGGCGGGTGAAGCTGGCCTGCGTCAATTGGGCCTCGCATCTCGAAACTGTGGTGGCCGAAGGCCTTAGTAAACAGCCCCTGGACCTGATCTCGAAGCAGATCGGATCCATGGGCTTCAATTGTGTTAGGCTCACTTGGCCACTCTTTCTGGCGACGAATGAGTCATTGGCTAACTTGACCGTTAGGAAGTCGTTTACGAGACTTGGGTTGACTGAATCCCTCGCTGGCTTCCAAGCCAACAACCCTTCCTTGATTGATCTTTCTCTTATCGATGCTTGCCAGGTACTTTCCCTTCCTTGAAAAACTGTGGTTTTTGAAAGAGAGGAAGGAGTTTTGCTTCTTGATTTTCTAATTGGTTTGTTTCTTCGTTCTGTTTTCTTTGTAAGAGAGATTTTTTTTTTCGGAGCTTCCGTAAAAAGAAGTTTGCGCAAATCTCGACGTATGTCCCGAGTTTCAATGGCTAAGAGCCCGTGCATAGTTTTTTTTTTTACATATGCAATGCATTTACTTATTTAACAGTCGACAATGTTATAGGACAAGATCACAGGTTCAATCTGAGTATAGCTCGTGCTATATTAATTAGTTTAATGATTTAATCTAATCACACATACTCTAATTTTCTGGGTATTTAAATTTTGGCGTATAAAATTCGCGATCCAAATACGGGTTCGGTACAAAATTCCATTTAATTCGACAATTACTAAGTTCTTAGGTTTTGATTTGTTGCATTTTTTCTTGAGAAGCTCGAGAAAAGGCTACAAAATAGTTGGTGCACGAACAGGATTGTACATTGTTCAGGTATTGATATACATGACACATTTTTTTTTACCTCAGTGAGATCCTTAACTAGGCTCGAAAAAAGTGGGGAAAAAAAAAGGCACGGAAATAATTTATTTTTTTGTTTGACACAAAAATTTTCGAGAAAAATGAGGTTTTTATATTGGAAATGGCCTGGAAAATACTAGAGTAATTATCATTAGCGAAGAATATTTAATGGACTAAAGTAAAAGTATTTTGTCCAATTGTGAATAAATTAATTATGCAACGGCTAAGATAAGCTTGAAGCATCGGCAACTCAGATGATGATAACATCGATGGCGATCGAAAATGACAAAACGAGATTTTAATTGAGATAAAATAACTTCCTTTTTAGTTATTATTTTATTTTGGCTAATATAACTTCCTTATTCTTCCACGCCACTTCTACTAGTACTATGGTATTAATTGGTTGATTTAATTGGACAAGGGTCCCTGCTGTATATTAGGTGCATGACATCGTGTCATGCATCTCATCCGACCGTTTGTTACGAAAATGCACAGTTCGGATCAAATTTTAAGTAATGACTCTTACATGGAGTTGAATTTAGTTCGAGTTGAGCGTTTTCGTAACGGCTGATAGAAAGGGTACATGACACCGTACCGTGCATCTAGTGCATAGCAGGACTCTCAAACAATCAACTTGATTAGGAGAGAGAAAAGAAAATTGGTTGATTATGAAATGATGGGGACCACCGAGGGTTGTTTAATCCCTTGTACTTTATTATATGTGAGCTAGGTTTATCCCATGGACATTTTATGCGATCCAAACAATCCCTATTAGCGCATTACGCAATGATAGACCTAACTGGACCTAAAATTTTGCATTAGGAAATCAGATATCTACAACTATAAATGAGAAAAAATGCAGTTAATTTCACTGACCTTTTATGAATGGTCGTATTTTATTTTGCCATTTCAGTATTTACAAAATAAAACCCCTATGACTATATATTGTCATAACGGTATTTATATTTATAGGCGACTCTATTGGGTGTTTTGCCAAAATAATTGATCTGGATAATTGTCTTGTCCGTTATTCAATTTTTTGCGTGTGCATTTGTTAGTTTTGCGTCAATTTATTGTGAGTTATTGGTTCGTCTCAACATGAGGAGTCTAAAAAGTAAAAAAATTATGTTCAAAATTGAATTTTTTAAGTAAAGACAGAAATAGTGGATTTTTGGACTTTTTTTTTTTGTCTTTATTAAATTTTTTAGTTTTTGAGCTTAATTTTTTACTTTTTAGTTAGGTTCCTCCCGTTGAGACAAGCCACTAATCCACAAAAATATTTACCCAAAAAAAAAAAAAATCCAAAAAAATTGATGCAAAACTAACAAATGTGGGAAAAAAAAAATTAAACAAGGACGAAAAAATAATTTGTTTCGATTATTTAGCTAAATCACTGAATAATTGTTCACCTTGAAAATATAATCCAATACAATGCTCGTATCAGGTCAAACAAACAGGTCCTAAGGATTCATAAACCAAACACAACATGAATTTCACCTCCCCATAATATCACCAAAATGTCCTTGTTATACAATGTGATTTTGAGGCATTGATTTGACAAATCTCAGGCAGTTGTGTCCAGCCTTGCAAACAACAATGCGATGGTGATACTGGACAATCACATAAGCAAGCCAGGTTGGTGTTGCGACAACGATGACGGAAGTGGTTTCTTTGGGGACCTGTACTTCAATCCCGACCTTTGGATCAGAGGGCTAACCAAGATGGCCACCATGTTCAACCACACTCCCAATGTCGTCGGCATGAGCTTGAGGAATGAACTTCGTGGGAACAAGTCAAACGTCAACGATTGGTACAGGTATTTATATACGGGATCCACGAATCTAACGTAGCAATTGCATGCTACATTATCGTAACCCTACCACACATGTGAGAGAGGGTGTGGTGGGGAGTGGTTGAGAGGGTGTGTACCTATCATTTTTGTTTATCGTAAGTATAAAAATTTATCGTTATGCTGACTAATGCTAGCTTTAACGGAAATCATGTTAGGGCCTCTAAAGCTGGAATTGTGGTACCCAACAAGTTAGATAGTTAGTTGCCAATAGACGTGTCAAACGAGCCAAGCTGGCACGGGCACGATATGTTTAAATGTGGCACGGCACGACACGGTTTTAGACAAGCAGGGTACAGGCATGGCATAACACGATTCTAGATAGGCACGACACGGGTACCGGTAATTTTAGTAAAATTAGTATTACATAAAAGAACCTATTTAATAATTATTTGTTTCATGATTGTATAGATAAGATTATATAGGTATAATTGTTACACAAAAAGAATTTTTCCTGACGAAACTCGGTTGGAGATGTGCCTGCATGGGCACGGTACGATTTAAGTAAACAGATTGGCATGGCATGTCACGATTAAAAAACGGCACGTCTCCGCACAACATGATTAAGTAAACAGGCCGGCACGGCATGAAGCACGGTTAACACGAAACGAAATGGGTCATGTTGGCACGGCACAACCCATTTGACACCTCTAGTTACCATAGGGACTCAAAGCCAATGGCAACTCCAACATAGGATAAGCGAGGTCAAGCGACCGCAATGTCAAGTGACCTCGCTAGGTTCAACTTTCATCATAGACAAGTTGTGTATTTTTGCCAGCTCTCAATGAAAATCCTGGAGTCGCCCCTGCTTAAAGCATAAACTAATCTTAACTCCTTAATGATCCTTGTAAAATCTGTGAATCTGCTATATAGGTACATGCAGAAAGGAGCTGAAGCAGTGCATGCAGCAAACCCAAATGTTCTTGTCATTCTTTCCGGCCTAAGTTACGACAAAGACCTCTCCTTCCTCCTCCAACGCCCAGTGAACCTAACGTTCACAGGAAAACTAGTATTCGAGGTGCACTGGTACTCGTTTTCCGACGGCTACGCATGGGGAACGGGCAACGCTAACCAGGTTTGCGGTCAAGTGGTGGGCAACTTGATGAGGAGGGCAGGGTTTCTGGTGGAACAAATGGGATACCCATTGTTTGTGAGTGAGTTTGGGGTGGATCAAAGGGGTACTAGCGTCAATGACAATAGGTACCTAAACTGTTTCCTGGGTGTGGCAGCTGAACTGGACTTGGAATGGGCTTTGTGGACCCTTGCTGGGAGTTATTATTTGAGAGAAGGGGTAATTGGGTTAGATGAGACTTATGGGGTCTTGAATTGGAATTGGTGTGATGCAAGGAATTCAAGCTTCTTGGATAGGATCTCTGCCATCCAATCACCATTTAGAGGTAAAAAGCCAAAACAAACATCAAAATACTACTTTAAATCATGCCTTTTGCACCCTTTTAAGTCTTAACCTATTTTATCCCTTTGACCCTCAAATTTAGTTTTTTCTCACTTTGGTCACCAACCACTTTTTCATTTCCAATCTAACTGTTGACGCAGTTCAAAAAAAAAAAAAATCTAACTGTTGACAGTTCTCATTCACTTTTCGAACAAAAAACACCACGCGGCGCTGAAACTGTTCCCGCATTAGCTCTTAAACTACACTTTTCCACTTTTATTCTTGAAGCATTACTTGTTTTCGACATTGACCTTTCAATCGAATGGCACATGGCATTTTTTCATCGAACGAACTTGACAGCAGTAGCCAACTAGATGACATTGACAAATTTCTAGTGTTGGAAGACCAAATTTGGCAAATCTCGAGTTATAAGGGCCAACGAAAGAATCTAACAATTCTTCAGAGGTTCCAATCGTAGTTGATCTCGAAAATGTTCCTCTTTAGTGTTATTATTATGACAAACACTTGTACATAAATCGTTTCGGTTTTGCTTTGCTTGGCATGCAGGACCAGGACTATCAGAAGCCAAGCCACACAAAGTGATTTTCCATCCACTTACCGGCCTGTGTGTCCTAAGAAAGTCACTGATAGACCCACTAAAGCTAGGCCCATGCTCAGAGTCTGATGCCTGGAACTATTCGCCACGGAAGACACTAACCCTAAAAGGGACATACTTCTGCTTACAGACAGATGGGTTGGGAAAGCCTGCAAAACTTAGCATATTTTGCAGTGACAACGCTTCAAAATGGGAAGCCATCTCAGATTCCAAAATGCACCTCTCTTCTCAACTCGCTGATGGCACGACAGTTTGCTTGGATGTAGACCCGGGAACTAATATTATCATCACGAACACCTGCAAGTGCTTGAGTAGAGGGAATACGTGTGAACCCGGGAGTCAGTGGTTCAAAATTGTTGATAGCACCCGGAGCATTGGCGGTACGACATCTCTCACTCGGTTCAACTCGGTGTTGGATTTCTTTGGAAAGAACATTCTTGGGGGCTTAATAGTTTGATTGCTGTAGCTGCCGATATTGGAACAGAACATTTGGTCGTAGATATTACAAACTAAGAAATCATGTAAATAGGAGTTAATTTTAATCTCATAATATAATTTTATCGTAACCACTCGTAGCAGCAGTTTGTTTCTGTATTTCTGGTTAATAATGAATACTAATAGAAAAATGCCTAGCTGAAGATCTTTCTATTTGCTACACTTGTGAAACAGAGGTCAAATTATGGCTAAGATTATGAACTCTCAACAGAAGCAACAACGTTGAGATCATGGATTAAACTGCAACAAAAAGCTAATATTGCCAGATGCAAAAGCTGAAAACAAGAATTTAAACCACTAAGAATAAAAATTTGCACCACAAAACACCTAAAATCTGATTTTAGGTCCAAAACTTCTTCTCCATAATCGCCTAGAATCCAAAATACGTTTATAGAATTTTTGGCTAACATTCCAAAACTTCTTTTATCAATGCCTTGGAACAGATTAATGCAAACAATACCACCATTGCACACCAATGCAACACCCTATTACTTGGTCCCGACTGACATTTTCAGGCAGTAGCTTTATTTCAAAGCATATAAGAAGAGTAAACAGAAGCGGCATGGTTTTTCCTAGGACGCGGGGATGCTGCTGTGCAAGGGGTGCACAGCAGCTGCTGTGCAAGGGAAAACGGCGCCGGTTTTGAAGGCCCAAAACGCAGAAAAAAAATACCCAACCAAAACGACGTCGTTTCATTGTTTTTCGCGGGTCTAATCCGGGTTAAAACACACCCGGGTCAGACGATGCGGGTTAAATGGACGCGGGTCTTCATTTTACTTCACATATCAGAGAGAGAGAGAGGCGAAGAAGACGAAATTGATTCGGAAGAACGGCGGTCGGTGGCTGTGGAGGAACGGCAGTCGGTGGATTCGGGAGAACAACGAAGAAGACGAAATTGATTAGGGCCAGCATGTGTTTCGATTTTGCTGGAAATTGAGCAAATCACCGTCGGTGGTGGCGGTGGCGGTTGGCGATGCAATGGAGGAACGGCGGTCGGTGGCTGTGGAGCTTCCCTGGGTGTTGGTGGCTGTGGAGTTTTCCATGGGTGAAACCTTCTTCTCTGTCCCTTCTCCAGATCTGAGGGACAACTTTGAGGGATTTGAGCCAAAACGGGCCAAAACGACGCCGTTTTGGTTCTTGTTTTTTTGTTCGCATTTTGGGCCTCGAAACGGCGCCGTTTTTCCCTTGCACAGCAGCTGCTGTGCACCCCTTGCACAGCAGCATCCCCGCATCCCCCTAATACTTGTATTGGGTTGAGTAAAATGGTATACTGCATAGGCCAAAAGGGCACAGAACAACTGGCACACAAAGATAAAAGGAAACCAAAGTTTCACGTTAATTGAAGACCGGAAACAACTTTGTTCTATCTTGACAACTGATACAGCATGATAATGAATAGTGTCACATGTATGGAGAATTCAATACAAAATCCAACACAAAGTAGTCAACCACAATAGCTCATTCAACGCCTCGTTGGCTGCCTAATCTAAGCGTTGAACCACCGCCTAACGCCTAGGTGGGGACCAGTGAACACTGCTCATTCTTCCATCGCATCACCTCCTTCAATTACTTCCACCATTTCCTTCAGTGGTGTAATCTTTGTCATCAGAACCTCTGCAATTACAACCAAATGTTACCACAAAGGCACGAAGATATAATTTAGTTCAATCAAAGAAATGTATGGACTTGTAGACTAGACTAGGCTATAGCATGATTACTGTAGTTTGTACATAGGATTCTTGTACGTATACCATCACTCTTTTTACCGACACAAAAATACCCCGAAGATCAAAATCATGACATAACAATAACAGTTTACTTGTCTAGCTCTACAATTTGAGAAAGGGAACCCGGTACAAAGTTAGTTGGCATTCTAATGCAGTAATGCTAAAACAAGGGGTACGCATAATAAATTCGAAATTGTTTCAGCACGGAGTTTTCAGTGTTATTAATAATCTCAATACAATTATGACAAGACAAATCTTCAATTGGGTACACAAACTAATCCGACTAAGCCCTTGGAAAGATGAGAAATCCAAGAGTTGTATGAAGCAGCCCACTAGGTACCAAAATTAACGTAAGGTTCAGGACAGAATCACAAACCAGTCTTCTTTGAGAATGAATAGCCCTTTTCATTGACGTAGGTACGAGGATTTGGCGACTGGAGGTTTCTCAGGTACTCTGTTTGTCCCTGTAGAATAAAAAATTGTTGAAAGGAGTTCAGAAAGCTACTCTGCCCCGAAAGTATCAGGACTACATGCACATGAGGAGAAAATTTATTCGTCCAAGGGAGGTCAACAAACTAACAAACCTTAGTAATTACGCAAACATCTACATTGCTTCCACTTCCCAAGTCATTGAATATGCCAGAGCAAATAGCCTCAGTCACCAACTTTATTCCTTCATCCCTCTACAAACAAATACCAGCACACGGATGATGGTCATTCGTGGAAGTAACATTTACCCACAACTTCGATGTCAATGAATTCCAGAGCCTTTCCCATGTGGATCATAAAACCCTTACCTAATTTGGATCATAAAAAAACTTACCTCACTTTTAAGTTAGGAACAAGATTTCCTCATTCCAGGATAGTTAGCCTAATTGGCATTTCCATTTTATATCAACTTAGCATTCTAGATTCTATCCCATGATATCCAAATGGAGCCTAATGCAATCTGCTTTGTGGATTAGAGAGAAAGGGAAATTAAAAAACAGACAATTGGCCAAAAGTACAAGTTTTGGAGCTTTAATGGGTTTTTGTCCAACCTAACTTATTTTAACGCCTGTAATACATGGATGAGAAGTTTTTGAGGGCCCAAGGACAATATTAAACAAAAATACCCTTAATAAAATTACTGTGCGCATGTGAGGAGAAATGTTGCTCTCTGACCGAAACTTCAAGGCAACCCTCTGACCAAACTTCAAAGGGACTGATTGGTTCCCCTTCGCTGGAAAAATTTGCCCATACCCATACCATTCTCCTGACACGTTTCTTGCAAATACAATCCATTCTTGACCAAATAAAAGTGGGAAATGGGATCCACCACAAATAAATTAATTTATCTCTATTCAATTTTGGGGATGGGTTTGGGATAGGGTATAGTGGGTTTAGGCATTTTGAGTTTAGTCACTTAGGGTACACTTTCCAATTATAGGTTTTAGTGGTTTAGGCACTTTCATAGGGTACCCTAAGATTTTAGGCACTATCATAGGGTACACTAGGGTTTAGGTTTAGGGTGCACTTTCCAATTATAGGGTTTTAGTAGTTTAGGCACTTTCATAGAGTACCCTAGGATTTTAGGCACTTTCATAAGGTTTGAAGTTTTAGGCACTTTCATAGAGTTTGGGGGATTTAGACACTTTCATGGGCTAGCGGGGGCATTTTTGGAATGTATGAGTGATTTGTCCTCTTGACATTAAGAAATTAGTTTGTGTCTTATTTCCATGATTAACCCCTTTACCATGTCCTTGTTGAAGAAAGACTCATTAAAAAATCACCACTTCTTGCTTGGGTACCACAGAATACAAGTGAGAGAAAAGAAGTTCTACAACATTACTGCTGCCGTTTCTCCTTTTTTCCCGCAAGAAAAGATAAATATTGCATCTCTTCTTTTTTGTTTCCCTCATTTGTGCAAAAGACTAAATCTATGTGAGTTGCATATTTTCCTATACAAAGAAAAGCGACATATTTTTTAACACCAAGGAAAACATTATTGCTTCTCATTTCTCTTTCCTTTTCCTTTTCCCTACCAAATCCAAGTTCTAGAGTAACATTGAGATAAACAATACATTGGCCAAAATTTAAAAGGAATTCAACTTGTATGAACACTACACCCCTACCAATAAGAATACACCAACTTACAGTCAGCCCTTCACGGTATTTTGATTCAAAAACAGACATAGCAGCAAGGGAACCCGAACCCATAGTTGCAAATGGCAAAGTGTCCGTTGATCCGTGTGGGTAAATCTGGCAATCATTTAAAATATATTGTTAGTGCTGTCCTAAGTAATCAAACATGATACCTTCAGATTCCTGTTCGTAGAGAACACTTACAGTATGTAAATGTGGTCCGGTGACATCAACTCCACCGAGCACCAAAGCAGCTGAAACATGACCTTGATAGCTGGTTAAGTCAAAAGAATCAGCATATCTGGATATGTAATCTCTTAATAAAACTACTCCTATACCTAGAAAAATCTTGCACTAATTACCGTTACCTAAAAAGATGAGACTTCAAAAGGCTAAGAGCAGTCACAACCCTTGATTCCCGACTAGTATGATACCGGTGTAGCTGCAACTGAGAACTAACCATATCTAGAGAGAGAATAAGAATGAAACTTAGTTTAAAAACAGATGTAATGCTGTCATAGCACAAATCCATCTACCAAAATTCTGATACAGAACATGAACTTGAAATTACCAGTCACTGCCTCTGTATCAGCAGCAGTCCCTGCTCCACAGCAGTAAATGTTGGGTGCCATATAGTGGATTTTCTCACAATTCTTATCAGCAACAATGGGCCCTTCAGTAGCTCTTGTATCTGCTCCAAGGATAACCCCATCCTGACCATAAAATGCGAATATCAATGGGGTGTTGAAGAAAAATCTTCAGAGATAAACCCTCCCTACTCCCACGAATCGACAAAGCAAAGAACAGTATGCACTGTGAACAAACACAACATGGACCTGGCAGCTGAAACACTAGACTTAATTTCGAAAGGAAACAATCAATTTTGTCCAATTTGTTCCAAGTGTCAAACTATTGTATCTGATACCCATCTGTTTTGTCAAACGTTCCAGACTTCCAACCTCACTACAAACATCATTGTAAGGCTTTTCCCAAGACTCCTATATCATTACGATATCACCTATTTGTTCATTTCTTGATTTATTCTGAAAAATTGGAATAATGGACAAGTTGTGCCTAGCTGGAATAATAGGCAACGTATGCCTAGCTGGAATAGTTAGGCAAGAGGGCTTTAAATAAAATACACAAGGGTTTACCATTATATATGCCTATTCCATTTCCAGGGCAGAGATGGGGAATCTATAGAATAGAATTTAATTAAAGTTCAAGGTCTTGACAACCAAATGTGCACAAGATATGAAGTTTTGATAGTCATTTTTCTGGGCAAACGTTCAATGTAGTTAGAACTGCTTAGAAAAAGAAGGGAATCTATAGAATAGAATTTAATTAAAGTTCAAGGTCTTGACAACCAAATGTGCACAAGATACGAAGTTTTGATAGTCATTTTTTCTGGGCAAACGTTCAATGTAGTTAGAACTGCTTAGAAAAAGAAGAAAAAAAAAAACTGTGTATATGCAATGGAAAACTTGATTCCATGAGGTAATTTGAAGTCTTGCCGGATTTGAAGAGGTGATTCTCAGTTCTCTTCTCTTCTTCTGCTCATGTTGGGATACGTCCAGAAGCATATACCACTCTGTCCCATTTTGTTTGTCAACCTTTCCAATTTGGGATATCCCAAACTACATTCTCCACTTTAAAAAGTCAGAACCTGGACTTTACAGGTATTTTAAAACCCTCACTGATGGTATGAATTCTTTTGAAAGGGTAAAGGCAAAAAGTAGGAAATCAAGACTTTGATTGGAATTTCAGTTCATTGAAAGCATGACTTCTTAAAAGGTGGAACTCCCAAACGGGGACTAATATAGATATACACAACGATGAATAGGTTAGGAAACAAGATAAACAGGTTGAACATAATGAACAGGTTATAGTTAATCTGCTGAACAATTGAGTAAATAAATGCTACTATGGGTTGACATATGGAACAAATTTTCAATTACAGTCAGGAAAGCTACATATTTCTGCCTTACTTAAGGAGGCCACCAATGCAAGAACTTTTAGGGAGATGCTTGATATCATGTAAACTATGGAACAGAATGAAAGAGTTCCTACATTGACAAGTATTAAAATAATCGCCCGAATTTTTTTGCCACAAACCAAAAAGTTATTTGAATGCTCTTTGGTGATAACATCCATGCATGACTCGGTGAACAACGAGCCTAAAGGACCTAGACATACCAGAGACTTAGCCTTGCAGTACAAAGATAATATAATAGGCCAAACCAAATGACACTTAATAAGGTCATGTATTTGAAATATAGAACACCTAGGATAGGCATCACAGTCCATTTTTCTTCTTTATCCACTTAGGTCTCTATGAGAAGGTAGTCTCCGAGTATCCTAAATTCCTAATATTGATGCATTTTGCAATAAGATATCTTCCTTCCATATCTAAATGCAGCAACTTTAGAGATTTTATTTTATCTTTCCAGTTGTCTCTAGAAAACGTCAGGGTATGGTGTAAGTTCACCATTAGTTGGAGGTTATGCTCTAGATAGATGAAGTTCATGCAAGGTGCATGTGTACCAATTTGTGATCTCCAACATTCTTGCAACTTACTAACAGTTGCGTGGGAGTAAATATAAATATTAAGGTTCTGCAATCAAAAAGCACATTTGGGCCCACATAGTCCTTGGAAAAGTCAAAGGTCGTCAAGAAATAGAAGTTCATGTATACTCATTTAAGGATTTATCATGAAAAGAAGTACAAAGGGGTTACACATTAAACTCAGCCCAAAATCCGTAAACAAAGATTTTACAAGTAGTTCAAACAGCTCTAGGACAAGCAGGAGGATTCATGGACGAATGTCTTCTCCTTGGCAAAATCAAGCCATATATTCAGGCAATAGAGCCAAGGGGTCCGAGCTCAAAGAAGAAAACAAATTGGGTTGGAGAAGCTACTTTCTGACCTGAGGAGAGCAATGCTGAGCCCAACCAAAGGTAACCACCTCCAGTTGGGAGGTGGGATATAGGTAGCAAAAGTCTCCTCTAGTCTAGTCACAAGGGAGAAGGAACCCTCCCCGTGACCAAACTTGGTGCGTTCGACTCACCCTATGACTGAACTTGGTGCGTTCAAAGATAAAGATCCTTGGAAGGCTGCACAATAACACTCGAAAGCCTGATGTCAAAAGATCCGCCATGAATATTAGGAACCCGAGAAGAAGGATGAACAAACAAGGCTTGTGTCAGGCCATCCCAGGTGGTAGAAAGATCAGAAAGGAACTTGCTAGTCCACCCCAAATCTGATGGAGGTGAAGGAAGCAGGTAGAAATATGATTTTTCTCAGAAGCAATCTTAAAGGTATTTATAGGAGGAATAAAGAGAGAAGCAGGGATATGGACAAAGAACGAGGAGCGCAATAAATGTGCAACAAGACCAAACCCAGATCAACTGGAAGATGCGACGACCCGCCGTAGGGTAGGATAGTAGGATGTCAAATCTCAGCAAAAAACCCTTAGGGCCAAATAAAGTGATGTCCGGCCACGCATATGAATGGGAGTGCTCTCTAGGCAAGATGCTGACGGCTGCAGCATAGTACAAAGAAGATTCACTAGCTAAGCAGGTAATGACTTGCCTTTGAAACCACATGAGAGCACCTATAAATAAAGAAGAGAATTCAAAAAACAAGGGTAAGCACACTTTCATACTTCGACATTTTTTACCTCTAACGGATTTATTTGGTTGATTTTGTGTAGAAAAGGGAGTTGGAGTTCTAGTCAAAGTCGACCATCCCCAAGACTAAAGTTCAAGGCGAAGCTCCACACAAAGAGGGAGTCTATCAGGATTTTTAGCCTCACAACAGTAATACTAAAAGGGAAACATGGCCCATGCCTCATGCTCCAACCGAGAACAGACTAACCTCAGGGAATGGTTGTGTGGGAGCATGACAACAAATAAGAGGCCTACTTCACCAAGTTTGTGAGTTCCACCCTAACTACTAGTGAAAGACCCTTGGGGCTACTAAGTGTGCGCCCAGTCGTAAACTTCGGAGCACTAGGAATGAACGAGGAACATGTAAGCACTGTTTGAAGGCCAGCACTGTTTTTACTCACAGAACGTAGAAACTACGAGAAATTTAGTGTTCTAGAGAGTATGGAGAGGCTCGTAAGTCGTAACCAGAGCACCAAGTTTAGGGTTTATGAGAAAGCATGCTAAAACCCTTAGAGGGAGGGTCCTGTTTATAGGGATTTTGGAGAATAAGTAAAGGGATCAATCAAATAGTTAATAAAACCAGTAATTATCAAATGTGACTTGCGGCTCACTCCATCCAAGAAACCCTAGGGCGGTGAACGAGGGTAAAGAGCCGGTCAAGGGAAGTTTGGGATGGATCCAAACTCTGCTGCAGTTCTGGAATGTGTTGTCGTAAAATACAAACAGCGGCCGCTAGAAGAAGTGGTGGCCAACAGAAGATCTGGCAGAAATAATTCTAGGGTTTGGGTCCAAGGAAATTGTTCAAAAGATTAAAAACGGCACCAAAACATATTCACACCTAGTTCAATCACATACATTCCCTGCAGGCTAGATACATACAAACTTGTAGTTATAGAGGTGATTTTTCCAAGTGTACTTGCCTCATACATAACATAAAGCCTTTTCCACACATGCAATCATGAACAAATCATTTTCTATCAATAATGTAAGCATAAAGTTACAAATGATACAACTTGAAGCCATTATGTTATATCACAGCGCAGTGAAATCAGAATCGTATCAAACAAGAAAACTTGACGCGCACCTCGAAAATTAGGCCAACAATAGTAGTTCCAGTTTTGAGAAAAGAAGGAGCTTTAAGCCCTTTGTTAGACAGCATCTCATTCCTTCTACACAGGTCGAAGTTAAACCCACCCTTTATCGGAACATCAACTGCCGCCTTAGACATTTTGAATTCTTGCGCGACCTAACACGTAAGAAATTCACAGATCAGATCAATATAATTCGAGAGATGAATAGCACATTTGTACTATTAACGACAAAAATCAAATATAGTTCCCAAAGAAATTGCAGAAAAACTCAAGTTTGACAATTACAACGGTGATATGAGAGAGTATATGGTTCAACGCTTCAAAAGCTCGCGATCAATGGCGATGCGAAGTTGATTTTGATGAGTGGAAGAGGCGAAGATCTGGGACAGCGAGAGAGAGAAAGAGAAAGAGAAAGAGAGGGGTTTCGAAGCTCTTGGCGAACTTCAGAATAACAGAGCAGTGTCTTGGGGAATAAGAAAAAAATGGGTTTGGAATTGGGAACAGACCTCCAAAGTTCATTAACTATCAATTACACCCCCAAACTTTTACAAAATTTGATCAATTACACCCACTCAGTCTATTCTGTTAACTTGTAGACGGAATATTCTTATGTGTCAATCTTCTCCACCAAAACGAGTCGTTTTGGGACAAGTTAGGTAGGCCATTTTACATGGTCGTGCACACAAACAAACGATCTAAACCATCCAATAATTTTAAATTAAGTATTTGAGTGGTTTTACGTAGTTTCCAATCATATATTTATATATAATTAATCTAATTGTTGAATTTTTCATTTAGAATTCAGGCCATATAATCGTCGTTTGTGACCTCTTTGAAATAATCGGAACCGGTGGGTACAGCCTTAAGGCTTCTGATATTGCTGCTTCCAAATACACCATTGACTTTAGCTCTTCTCCTGTGAAAACAATTGTGTTCACTTCTTTTTCCCCCTTTATTTGTGTGAGAATTTCATTTAGCTAGTAAAGAATCCTATTTTTAACTTGTGGGTTTTTGTCAATAAGCCAGAAAAACCATGGTAAGGCCACTGAGCTTGTGTCGCGTCCTGCTAAAATGAAACTTATGCAGATATCCGTAAGTAGTTTATCAGTGAAATGAGAATTTTGGCCTTTTTCACTCTCTATAAGTCTTGACAAGATCAGACTTATTTTCTAAGCCACCAGTTTCACTTAACTCTACCCTCCTGTCTCGTACAGTCTTCTCAACAAATTCATGAACAACTCTCACAGCTTCCTTTAGCCTCTTCTCGAATCCCAATTGAAAAAATTTCATTGGCTTCCACACGAATGGAGGCACCATGAATCTGATCAAAGTTTGTTCAGTGGCTTCCTCAAAAGCCTTAGCAAAAGCAACTTCTGGGAAGTCTATAGACAAGCACCCCGGGTTAATTCCGAATGCTGCTATGCATATGTTATCGAACGTAAACCGAAGAGCACTTCGGGTAAATCAATGCAATTACCCAACTTCACCACATTTTCTACAACTCTAAGCAGCTTCTGGTGCACCAATGCTTGTACAGTTTGACCCGAGTGGTTGATAAAACGGGTTGAATGCATTTCTGAAATCACAACTTTTCGCTGTTCTCTCCATGATTCCCCGTAGACATTGAAAATACCATGCCCAAGAAAATCATGAAACCTTTCTATGTAGTACTTGCCTTTTGGGAAGTTTTTGAAGTTTGTTTTGAGCATGTACTCTATTTTCAGTGGATCAGAAGTTATGATCCCATGCGACCTGCCCATCCACATTCCCTTCTAGTTGAATGTTCCATGTGTCTAGATCAAAGTTTCTGCTGCCCAATCATGGATATGGTTGAAATGGAGGAAAAGGATGGTATGATCCCCATCACTGGCCATAACATGGGACCCTTGTTTGTGAGTTTCTGAATCATAAAACTTAAGATGAATGCAATTAACAGAGCTATTCCCTTGTAAGAAAAACAGAAGGGGTCAAACAAACCTCTTAACATCTCTCCTCTCTTTTTTTTATCCGTCTTTTGGGAGGACATAGTAAATGAGTTTTTATTTCAATAAGGACATCAATTTTTTTTTAATGTCAAAAGGACAAATCACCTCAAAATTCAAAAAATGTCCCCACTAGCCCATGAAAATACCTAAACCCCCAAACCTAATGAAAGTGCCTAAAACACTAGGGTACCCCATGAAAGTGCCTGAACAATTAAAACCCTATAGTTTGAAAGTGTACCCTAAGTGCCTAAACCCTAGGGTACCCTATGAAAATGCCTAAAACACTAGGGTACCCTATGAAAGCGCTTAAACAACTAAAACCCTTAATTGGAAAGTGCACCCTAAGGCCTTGTTTGGTTTGGTTTCCAAAAACCGGTTTTCTCAATTATTATTCAATTATTACCCTTATTTTTAAATATTTTATTTATTTTTTTCTCTATCTCTCTCCAATAATTAATACCTATTTTTTAATTATTATACCTATTTTTTCCTCTAATCATTACAAAAGCCAAAACTCAAAACCAAACCAAACACAACCTAAGTGCCTAAACTCATTATACCCTACCCCAAAGAGTCTAAACCCCCTAAAATTGAATCCACCCTCAAAATTGAAGAGAAAAATTAATTTTGTCCCACCTATTAAACTTGTTCCATGTGTGTGTGTGTGTAAGAGAAAGAGAGAGAGAGAGAGAGAGAGAAAGAGAGATAGTTACGGGAAAACTTATCCCATGCATGTCTGACAACATCTAAATGGGAAAAGTTACGGGTATCTTTCATGAGTCACCCCCAAAATTAAAGATCTAGTCGCTTTCAATAGTCATTGTCAATGGCTAGTCGCTTTCGGTGGTAATTTGTCCCACCCAAAAGTGACGGGTTGCTTGGCTACGCGGTTTTTATTGCTCCTGCTTCATTAAGGGTATTTTTGTTTAGTATTGTCCTTGGACCCTCAAAAATTTCTCATCGATGTATTGGAAGCATTAAAATAAGTTAAACTGGACTAAACATCATTTAAAGCTCCTAACTTGGCCTTTAGACCAATTTTCTGTTTTTGGTTCTAGTTTTTGAGAGCAAATGTGGAGTTTTCAGCTTATGGAGACATTATAAAGGTACAAGGTAGAGGGTGGAAGAGTTTAGAAGTGGCCCCCTATCCGTTAGATCGTTAATTGTGATCAACTCAACCGCCATGAGAGGTTCAAGAATAATTTTGTTGCTGGTTTTTGAGAAGAGTTTGGGTGCAAATGGGGTATGGGTGATGTGGTATCCAAGCGGCAAATCTTGGCCGTCCAAAAATGAAACCGATGAACTAATGGTCCGGATTGAAATACATTTTTTTGTTTCTCTCTCTCTCTCTCTCTCTCTCTCTCTCTCTCTCTCTCTCTCTCTCTCTCTCTCTCTCTCTCTTTAAATCTTCTCACCATTTCACTCCGAACCGTTGGTTGCATTTTTGGACCTCCTAGATGTGACGTACCCTCCCCGCACGCAAAATATTCTCGTGGTTTTTGTGCCATTAAAATTTGTTTAGTTTAGAAGTTTAGACCACTTTGTTTGGAGATCGATTTTGGTTTTCTTGGAATTCTAAATTATTCAGTGGTCTTGGAGCGACATGTGGCAGTGTCCTAACGCCTTGCCCCACCCTTCTTAGGGCAGGTTTTATCGAATTTTCAGGTACAGAGGTGGGTACGGGGGGAAATTAGAAAAACCCAGCTGGGTTCGGGTTGGAGTCGGGTTTATATTACCCCGCCCCGAACCCGCCTCGAAATATATTTATATATAAAATTATACTTTTATTTAAATCTAATTATCATTCTACTAAAGATATTACTTATATTTTTCATAATTATATTATCATTCTACTAAAAAACTTTCATTCTTACCTTAATATTTTAACAATTACACTAAAATATAACTTTATTTACATGTATTTACTTTTATTTTGCTTTTAGATTAACAATTCTTAAAAATTTCTTATGAAGCGGGGCAGGGCGGGGCGGGTAAACTTGTCCCCCGATCAGGGCGGGAACGGGGTAACCAAAAAATACCCGGTCGGGTAAGGGTCGGGGTTGGGTTTATGTAATAATTTTCGGTTCGGGGTCGGGTATGCCAAAAACCCGCCCCGCCCCAATGTCATTCTTATGCATGATTGATATGGCTGTTGGGGACCATGTGGCGGTGTCCCAAGACCCCAAATAATTTTTCCCTGAGTAGTTTTTTTCAGGTGCGAAGGAAATTGGAATAGTCATTTAGTCTTCACTTTCCAATATTATCATGTCAACTGAATGCTTCCCTCTATACTTTCTTTGGTAGAGTGTGGCCACTATGATATCTCTCTTAGAATCACTGTTAACGGATTATGCATGCAATCTCATTTCCCAGCCAAAGTCTGAACAAATCACATTAAATGCTGGGAATTAACTATAAATGGAAGAATTCACATGTTGAATTGTCCACAAACTTAATATAAATCTCAAACAGGAATAACCAAAATAACTAACATAAGATTCATTGTGATCAAGGATAGAGGCCAGCTGTAAAGATGAGTTTAACTATGTCTGATTCTTTTTATAAATTGTTAGAGACTATAAATATTAAAGTTATCCTTCTCTTTGACAGCTTAAACTTTTAGATGAGTTGGTGGCTAACGATCCAATATATATGGTACCTAAGCAAGCAATAGATTCTGTGTTCGAAACTCACTGCTTACTTACTGATTAAAAATATACACATGCTTAGCCCACTTATGGAGAAGAGTCATAAAGTTGCCCCTTTCTCAATCTAATAAAAATGAATTTACAAGAATTTCCTTGGGCCCAATTTTCCACTTTTCTTATAATAATTACTGTCAAATACTTGCATTTCAGCAGCCCAATACTATTTTTTTTGAGCAATGATATGGACACAGATACCCGGACACAGATCCTTACACATACATAAAGTGGGACTCATGCACAGTGAACGGTTGTGGACACATATGTGTACGTATCTACTCTACGTCCAAAGCATTTTTTTCCCTTTGAAAAGAAAAGTCGTTGTGCAATTAAACCTTTAAAAAAAAAAAATGTTAGATCATCACCTGGGCAAAGTGCAGCTGACCACTCTATTGCCAGTTCAATTATTGCTTAATTTTCTCTTAATGCACATTACAGGAAATTAGTCGGCAAGATAGTTGGGAAATTATAACATGGATCATGGTCCATTAATTCCTGAATAGTGCTTTAGTACCTTAATTGGTAAATGTTCTGGAGTATAGCATTTCCTGATGAAGTATGATCTCAGAAAAGCAAATGAGGGTAAATGAGTTTTTCACATTTTAATCTCGATACAATCTCTTTAGATGGATTGGACGAGTGCATGGATTCACTCTTGTCCCCATACAATGGAGCCAGGATTTCAACTTGTTGGTGGAAAATTTGAATTAAAAAAATAAAAATTAGAAAGATAAACTATAATGTGTTACTCACCTTAAAGCCATAAAGGAGTAGAAAGCTACTAATAATTTGAAAAATATGAAAAAATCTTGTGGTGGTGGGATTGTAGATAGCATTTGTTTAAGTTGTTGCGGTGGCTGCCGCCGTCACTAGCCACCCCTGGATCCATCCTTGATTGTCCCTGTCTTTACCGCTTGATCAAAGCTTGAGAGACACATCTTGTGGCAGAGAAAAAGTTTGAGAAAAGAGGATTAGATAGAAATAAAGTATAGGATCCAGTCTCATTTTTGAAGTGGAATGTTGCTCTTTTTTAATTGGGAACAATGCGTTAACCTTCAAAAGTGGAATATAAGGCCCCCACATCTCATTCCACATTATTTGCTTTAACAACTTTGCCTTCAAGTTTACAGTGGACTTTAAAACTGTACATGTAATCGTTTAACTTTGTCTCTTTGATTTCCGATGTGGACCAAGTTCCACCATATCTCCTAAAATCACTTGGTGTTAACGGGCATCTTATACTAACATTTGACATTGCACCCGTGAGCCTATTTCTGAGCAATAGCAGGGAGCGGAAGAGGACACTACCCTTACCTATGACAATCTGGCTTAAAGCAACTTGATATGCTTTCATTCATGACCTATACTAATCTCTTACCACTTTCTGTCCTTTCCATTGGAGCCAATGAGACTTGTTAATTAGCCGCTGGGAACTTCCCAGAGATCTTTTCCTGCCTTTACTTTTTGTCGAATTCTTTACCCTTTCGCTTTTTTCTGTTACCATAAATTTGGCTATTGAAAATAAGATTTGCTTGTCACATTCCATAGTAAGTACCATTTGAAGCCACATACCAACACCTTCAATATCACTACTGTTCACTGTTAGAAGTTAGTAATTAGTACTTAGTACATTCACTTTTTTTTTTCTCTGAGAGAGGAATAAATGAGAATGTGACTTGACTAAGCAAATGGGGGACTATGTTTGTCTATCTTTTTTACTAAAGTCATCCCATATAAAGTGAAAGAGCAAGGTCTTAAGGCCATTTCAACTATCAACCTATAAGCTATAGGCTTTCTTTGGCCATGAACTTCCAACGAACTGAAAAATCATCGTCGTCTTCTGATGAAGAAGATTTTCTTATAAAGCAGATCCTGCTCACCCACGACCCTGATGGCCGGCACCTTGATTCTCATCTATTGCTTTGTGCAATGGAGGCCATCATGTCTCATGTCACTATATCTCAAGTATTAACTCAATCCTATTCCTCTGCCTAGCAATGCTACTTTTTGGATTCTAAGGTTCTCTTCAAATGACTTATCCTTCGTAGAAAACCAGAATAAGATATGGGTTCTTAGTTGATACGATGAAATGTATATTCACAGCATCAAAATATGTAATATATTTTAACAATCTGATTCTCTGATGATTATTGTCAGCAAGAACCCTTTAGCATTACACATTGTGCGTCTATTTCTATTGTTATTATGTTAGAAAACTCTTCCTTCAGTAATTTTTAAGTACCCTGCTAAGCACAATTGAGTGAAATTAAACCTTAATTCCATTTCAAGATCTGAATAACCATCAACTACCTTGTTTCAGGCTTCTGATCAACATGTTGATGCCATTGCCAAGTGTGATATGTCCAACACTGAGGTGGTTGGATCTGACGAGTCACTGGGACATACCATCTATAAACTCTCAAGCAAGGCAATCTCTCTCCTTATCTCCTCTCTATGTCTTAGTTTTTTCTTGTGTATGTGAGCTATAGATGCATACATAATTTCTATTGCAGATACTTTGCAACTGCTCTGTGGGATGGAATACACATGCAAAGACAATGAACCTGTTTGAGATGCTAGGGAATTACGGATGGGATGCAAAAGCAGTCCTAGTGCTTTCAGCTTTTGCAACAAGATATGCTGAATTCTGGTTAATAATGCAGCTTTACCCTTCCCACCATTTGGCAGCATCGATTGCATTGCTTAAGCAGTTTCCGAATGACTTGAGCTTGTTTAAGTATCGTTTTAAGGCATTAAACTCGTTGGTGAAAACCATTATAGATGTGACAAAGTGTATCATCAAGTTTCAAGGATTGCCTCTGCAACGTGTAACTGTGGAAAATGAGGCAATTGTGGTTGCAAAGTCTCAGATCTATGTTGCTACTTATTGGGTCATTAGAAGTGCCTTGAGTTGCTCTTCTCAAATCACGGACTTGATAGCCCTGAAAAATGTGCAAGTGCATGTTCCTTCTCTTCAATCTGCTCATTTATATGATGTTTTCAATTCAACAGTGAAGAACATATTTGATTGTAAATTAGAGATTGCATGCTAAATTGATATAATTTTTTTTTCCCTTCATTTTTCAGGCATTCAAATTCAGAAACAATTGCATCATGGGAGCTCTCAAGCTTGGTGTATAAGTTGAGCACCATAAGCAGCCACCTGAGGCGGCAAGTAGATCTTTGTTATCAGCTGATAGGTTAGTTTTGACCCTCTTGCAATGATTGGAATCCTTTTATTTGACTGCTGAAAGACCTGATATGGAATTACTTTCAACATCGAATTCCTAATATTTTCACCTTTTTGTGCGAGTTAATAGGGACAAAGATGTATAACAAGCTCCTGAATCTCTTTAAGGAGACCGACATTGACAATCAAGAGGTACTTGATATGTTATTGAAGGACTGTTCCACAGAAGTAAATGTATGATTTCTTTTAGAAAACTGTAATCCCTTACATATCCGATTACATTGTCTATTTCACTCAGAATATTACGAATACCTTTTAACTTATTGGTAGATTGGGTTGTCTGAACTAAAAAACAAGGTGGTGATACTCTTGGTTTCAAGGCCAGAGCTACTCCCTATAGAAGTGTTACTCTTGTTGGTGCAACAGATGCACGATCACCCCCAACGGTTGAAGTTAGAAGGACAATATGAAGTTGTATGGATTCCTATTCCATCATCAGAAGCATTGACTTACAATGAAGAGCAGTGTTTTGAATTTTTCTCAAAATCCTTGCCGTGGAATACAATTTGCCAACCCCGATCACTTAGCCCTATTGTTGTTAAATTCGTTCAACAGGAATGGAACTTTAAAGAGGATCCTTTAATGGTAGTATTGGATGCCCAAGGTAAAATTACAAACTTAAATGCTTTTGATATGGCAATTGTATGGGGTGCTATGGCCTATCCCTTTTCCATTTCAAGAGAAAATGAGCTATGGGAGGACGAGACTTGGAATTTTCAACTTTTGCTTGACAGAATTGACCCAATGGTGGCCAAATGGGTAATTTTCTCCAAAACTTGCTTGCATTGATTGAATATTCTTGTGAAATTTGTGCTAGCGTATGACCACATGAAATTTTCAGGTAGAAGAGGACCAAAACCTTTGCATTTATGGAAGCGACAACTTGGATTGGATCAAAGAATTCACCAGTAAGATGAGGGAAGTAACAAATTCTGGCCTGCAGCTTAATATGGTCTTTGTTGGACAGAAAAATGCCAGTGAGCAAATAAGAAGAATTTTAGCCACAATTAATGACGAAAAAAGTGTGACCCATTCTTTAACTTTGATGAAGATTAATTTCTTTTGGCTTCGGTTAGAGAGCATGAGAAGATCAAAACTCCGATTAGGACACACAGACGATACGAAGGAGATTCTAAAACAGCTGTTAGGGTTGCTAGACACCAATGAAAACCATCAAGGTTGGGTACTAATGGGGAGAGGGTGTTCCAGAGACAGCATAAAGCTTCAAGGTAGAGAAGTCATGGAATGCTTGGACCTTTTTCAAGTCTGGGGAGAAAATGTGTCCATTTTGGGGCTAGTGGGTGCAATTAGAACTGCGATTGAACCAAAACCTCTTGTAGCTGAGGCTTGCCATCACTCTGATATTATCCCATTTGCTGAGGGGCTGAAGGGAACTGTACTATGCACAAAATGTAAGCGAACTTTGGAGAAATTCATCATTTATGAATGCAATGTAATGGAGTAGGGCAGTGTTGTTTATCTTATGTTAAATTCTGTTGCATATTGCATTGTAACATTCCCAAGAGAAATTAGAGAAGTTTACAGTTCATTGCTAGCAAAATGCTCTCCTCTTTTTTCCTCTGGCTTGTCTTTGTACGAACTTTTTTGGTTTTGGTTTGTTTTTCTTTTTGTTCTTCTTCTTTGTGGATGTTCATAATCAATTTTCTGCCCTGAACTTTGAACATGGTTAGCATGAAAGGCTCAAGTGCGTTAAGGAAATATTTTCCTTTCTGTATTTATGTATCCTAAAGAAACCATATATTTTTATTAGGTGCAATTTCTGAGTAGTCGGGCTGGTAGGCTTAACAAGAGAAATCATCCAATTAAATTGCCTTTTGGAAAACATATTAATGGTCAAAAGAAAGAAACAATAAATTGGTAGCCCCAATTAAGTTATAGATTTTGATGATAACAACCACAGCTCTACTGAAATATAATCAGTCAATTGAAAAGGGAATTGATTTTCTCTCTCTTATGCACTTCTCTTTTTGTTTGTATTCATGTCAAATAATAAGTTTACCCTTTTATGTATGGTTGACAAATGAACCAAATTGCTCTAGATTGACCTCGTGCTCGCTCGATAGAAACTCATTTGAAAGCGATTTGTTACATTAGTAGAGGACAAAAGTAGCAGAAGAAGCACAAACTCTATTTCGTAAACAAAGAACTTTACATGCACTTAATTATACTCAATATTACATAGAAAACTCAACACACACTTGGATGGTACCCCCACTTTGGGGTACTCGCTACCCCACCAAAGGGAGTTATGTCACCACCACCTCTGGAGGATTCAAGTACCTCTATTTATCCTCTATTTCTTTCCATCATGTTCTAGAAAAGTGTACACATGTCTAGAACAAGGCGGAATGTCCTTATCCTTCTAGAGTCTTCCGTATCACTCTAGGTTCTCCAATGTTCTAGAGTTTTGTTGAGTTTTTTTTTTATAACTTTCTCCAATATTGTACACCTTTTCAAAACATTACAGAATCTTCTAGACCATTCTCCCATGTTCTTGAACCATGGAGAGCAAATTTTTTTTAATCAGCATGGAGAGTAATTGTTAACGCTCAACGCTCCCCCTCAACATTGACTCTCCATCTTCATGTGATCTCATTGCGATAATCTTTAATCACTCCATGAGTTGCTACTACGAGATGATCGTTTATACAATCATGCAATGCAACGATCATTTTGTTCTTGAAAAAATTTCGGTCACCTCAATCAGTGCTCCCAAACAACTAGTATCACATTCCTACATCATGCACTATCTTATTGTGCCACCACAAATGGTCCTTGACTGTTCCATAACCATAGTCCCTGACCAACCAACTTCGCAATCTAGGACAACATTCTCCTTCCAACAATGTCTCCGAACATTGTCCTCGACTATGACACCTTGGAGTCCCTGATTGACCTCTCCAACCATGGCCTCCTCGTGACACTCCCATAACCCCTCACCGAGGCCTCACTGACAGTACTTGGTCATCACACTCTTCATAGCCCCCACTGTGACTCCACGAACGACGACTTGGCATAACCTTCTGGATTGCCTCGTTGTTACCGGTCCCAACCTTATCTACTTAATCTGGGACTTAACTGATTCAACTCGTGTTCTGGCAATCGATAGAACTATCACAACTATCAATCTCAACGTTCATCGCGTCAATCCCAGAATGACCTTGACCGCCTCTAATCATCCCACCAAAAACCAAACCATCCACCACGTCTCCATCACCAACGTCCTTGGCAGCTCTCACTCTCGGTAGCTTCACCCAATAACAAGTATCGTTTTTCCCTTTTAGACGGCTCAACCTTATTGTTGCTCATTGCTCTGGTAGCCCTCTCCTAAGTAGTCCTTTCCATGACTCCAACTACCATTGTGAACCCATAAACCTTCACGAGTCAAACCTGTTCTCACAATAAATCGATTGCTACCTAATTGCTTATGATATCGCAAGGCTAGTACCCACTCTGATACCACTTTTAGGGTACAAACGAGAGGAAGAAACACAAACTCTATCATATATACAAATGCTTGTACATACATTTAATTGTACTCACTATATTACATAGACAACCCAAAAGACACTTTTTTTTTCCTTAGCAAAAAGGTTTTATTATCCTTAGAACAAAGTTACAAAGATAAATGGATCAAATCACACAGGTTGAATCCACCAAAGAACCTCCAAAGGAAGGTTACGTCACCACCACCTCATGAGGATCCAAGTCTCTCTATTTATACTTGTGTAGAACCTTCTATAATATACTAGAATATTCTAGTCTATTTTCTTTTCATCATGTTCTAGAAAAGTTCACACATGTCTATAATATGGTGAACGTCCTTGATCCTTTCAGAGTCTTTATGAACCTTCCGGACTCTTTTGGATCACTCTAGGTTCTTCCACGTTCTAGAGTGTTCTAAAACTTTCTCCAATATTCTACACCTTTCCAAAACATTATAGGATTTTTCAGAACATTCTCCCATGTTCTTGAAACATGGAAAGTAAGTGTTGACTCTCCACAACTTGAACATTTTTTTTTGAAGCTTGTTGAGCTTTCAAACCAAGCTCAAACAACATACTGCTCGCCATTCAGCTTGTTTGACTCATGATGCTTAAGACTTCCAAGCTACTTGAGATTGGTTCGTGTATATATGTATCGATTATTGCTCATTTGAGATTGGCTTGCCTCCTAAACAATTCAAGATTAAACATATTTTAAAGCTTGTTAAAATTTGAAACCAAGCTTGAACAATCGCTCATTTTGTTTGTTTATCATCCCTACTTTTATATGTTCAGAAAAGATGTTTGAAGGACAATTTTGTAATTTTACAAAGGTAAGGGTAAAATTTATAATGCATTTGGACGAAAGGAAGAGGCGAGTGCTAAAATAAATTCTCAATTAATAATCAAGATATGTATTTTATCCGGCCCTTGCCTCCTTTTTATTTTGCAGAATATAGTCATAATCTTGAAATGCAAATCTTGCCCTTCAATTCGTTCCCGTCTTCTGCCTTGATTTGTCCCCAATCATGCTTCTTCTAAAATTGAAATATCTTGATACGACTCGAGCACTTCTTTTCCTTTTTCTTAATGCATTTCATTTTGCTATTTTTCAGAATTCGTGAAGAGGCATTCAAATTTGATCACAATTAGTACGGATATTGGGCGATGGTGGTGGTGGTTCAAAGATGAATTAGATCAATTCGCTTGCGGAGCTCGCTGCTGTGGATGTTCGGTTTTTCTTCAGTATTGCGTGGTGAGACACCAGGGTCATTCTTATGAATCAAGTTAGGGACGGATCTAGGAATATACCCCAGTGGAGGCACCTTATCAATTATAATCGTGAATTTTTTCCTTAGTAAATGATTTTGCAAAATTAAGACGTTCATTATGGTCTACAGTTTATAATGCATACTTTTTATAAATACAAAAAGAGAGCACATGATCTTAGACAAAACTTTTACAGTATGGTATACCTTGACATTAACAAGTATTTAGAATGATCGAGATGGTTTATTGATACTAACTTTTAACAAAAATTTCCCACGACGGTTAAAAATAAAGAAACTCAAAAGATATCTCCAAATAAACAAATAATTTGTAAACCAATAATTATAAATGAACTAGCCAACGAAAGTTGAAGGACAAAATTAACTCTACATTTTTAATTTTGAGATATATATGAGCGTGTTGCTAAATATAACATTATATTACATAATTAAGCTAAATGTATATGTAATAAATTTTTTTAAAAGTTTTGAGTGGGTCAACGGAGGGAGCGGGGGCACGTAAATCAAGTTACTAGCAGAAGTTTTCATTAACAAAAAAGTTGAACATGTTATCGCGAGAAAATGTTTAGTTGGTATGGGGTCTAGTCTTTAGACTGAATCCCATCCATTTTGATTGGTTACTTAGTTTTTTTTAAAGGACAAGTCTTCTTATTGATGTACTTTTTGATTGGTTTATAATACAACTGGTTATCATAGTAAAGCTGGCTCAAAATTTTATTTATTTTTGTAAGAATTGGGAAGAAATTCATTAGATAAATCTCACAGTACAAACAAAACTATAAGAGATACGTAAAGGACTTCAATTCAATAAAAATAAAAGGACACCGACACTAAACAAGAACCAAGAGCTAATGGACACTAGTAATAGTGCCATTAGTCGAGATGCCTCTTAATTTGGTTAAAATATTATTTAAGAATTTTCCTAAGAGATAAACTTATTTGGATATTGGTAAGGGCTTAATCAATTTTTTGCCCCTGAATTCATAGGGAAAAAACTTGAATGAATTGATAAACCCCTTACCGATATCGAGTGGGTGGGACTACTAAACGTGTCCGACTAGACCTAGTGTTTTGAGGGGTGGGATCCTCTATCCCCTTTCATGTGCTATTTTGAAGAAACAAGTGCATCCACAAGATAATAGATATAGATTATATAAATACTAGAATTAGTTGTAGTGTGTTTGGTTGATTGTGATAATGAAAATTGGGATTAACTATATATGTTTGTTTTAGTGAGAAGGTGGGAGAGAGTTCAGGAACTCAGATGGGATGTTCCCCTTACCCAGTGGATTTGTGATTGAGAGCTTGTTTTCATGATCGTATCAATTCTATCCCGCCCAACAGCTATACAGATTAAAGATATAACTATTGAAAAAAGGGCCAGCCAAAATTCCAAAACATTTGACATTTTTAAATGGAAAGATAAGGAACTTTTACAATCAAACATGAAAGCAAAAAACATTTGTCATTTTAAAAAGGAAGGATAAGAAACTTTTGCAATCGAACATAAAGATAAAAAAAATATTAAAGAGTCACTAATTTTTAAAAATTCAAATTTTGAACAAAAAAAAAAAATCACTACTCCACCTCTGATTGGTTGACCACCACCCCACCTCTGGCTGACCACTTCCAGCAACCAAAAAATTAGTGAAGTGTAACTAATTTTTAAAAATTTAAATTTCGAACATAAAATTCAAAAAAATACCACTCCACCTCCGGCCGACCACCACCCCACCTCTGGCCGAACACTTCCGGTGACTAAAAAAATTAGTGAAGTGCCATTAATTTTGAAAAATTCATTCAAGTTTTGCCCTATGAATTCAGGGGCAAAAAATTGATTAAGCCCTTACCAATATCCAAATAAGTTTATCTTGACTAATTCTGAAAGACCAATCTCACTGTCCACTAACGGACCCATTTAATGCTGAATAGTGATAGAGTCACACACACTCAACCACAAACCCTCTCACATGTGGTGGGTCCCATCCATTGGGTCCTACTCGGTAGGACCCATGTGAGAGGGTGTGTGGTTGAGTGTGTGTGGCTCTAGCATTATTGTGAGAGGGTGTGTGGTTGAGTGTGTGTGGCTCTAACATTATTGTTTAATGCTAGAGCAAAGTGTTGTGTGGCTGGCCCGCAAAGACACAAACGCACCCAATTAGACAAATGTGATTATTGAATATTGATTCGAAGAACAAAACTAAGCGTGAAGTAACCCAAACTAACCAAACCAAATGTGAGAAGGAGAGAGAAGGAAAGAGTACCATCATAAAAATTTAAATGAAATAGAAATTTGAAAAACACTATAATGAGGCATGAATTTGTAATTTACTTTCAAATAGGCTTGGTGTTTTCGTCTTTCGGATCGAATCTGGGAAAAAAAATTTTGTAGAATCAGAAATTTAGAGGAGTTTGGGCCAATTTTACTTTTCATGTTATTTTTTTTTAGTTCTTCTTTGTCTCAAGTCTTCTTCGAAAATTTGGACAATATTTTACGCATCATCAAATAAAGTCAAAAGAGTTAAAAACACATCTAACAATGAAAATAATTTGTTTAAGATAAGTTTGGGTAAGTTAAAAAAATGCGATTGTTTTCATGTATTTTTTTCTTTTAAACTGATTGAGAGGAATCTTATGCGAAATACAAAACAACATTGAGTTAAAGATAGACATAAAATCACACAAAAATTAGGCTAAGGTAATATTCAAGTTGGACCATGCATAGTAAGTTTGGTGGGGATGAAAATTAAAAGAAAGATGGAAGAGTAGTTTAGCATAATAGGCATTGACATGTTAGTAAATATCATATATTTTGCAAAAAAGTTAGACATAGATCAAGTACTTAAGTTCTCCGATTGAGATTTTTTTTTTATCAACGTAACCCAAAAAATTATTTTAAACTGACTAATATGAAATTTTGATATGCAATTTTAAATACATTTTCACGCACACCTCAAACTGCAAAAAAATAATTGCATTGGGCCTAATTTTGCGCGCAAAACCTCTTCACTGGTACATAAATAAAAGATAGCCCCCTACTAGGCACTAGCTACGGTTGAGTCCAATTGGTAAATCTGACCCATGTGTTTTCGTCGTTGCTGAAATCGAAACCATTTGGTGTCACTAACCAGTGGCAATGATACAAAAAAATGGTACGATAATCATGGCTGATGGCTTCTGCATAATGGAGTTACTGTCGTTTCATTGTAAACCACGAAAATTTAAACTTTTATTTTTGGAACCCCAACAAAAATGGCAAAAAAAAGAGTGTCCCAAGCGATGCCGAAGTGGAAAAATACTAGCTCTTGCATTCCGAGATCATTATCTTTGGATTTACAATGAGACCGCAGTTGGAACATCGCAGATGATGCGAACGGTAATTCCAGCAGTCTCATCAAAATTTGCGGGAATCAAGTGAATTGACAATATGACTAATGCAAGGATGATCAATTTGCCCCATTTTTCTTGAAAAATTTCAATGGTGTGACACGTGTGTGTGTGTGTATATATATATATATATATATATATATAGAGAGAGAGAGAGAGAGAGAGAGAGAGTCTACTTCCCCTCCAAACTCCCTTAACTCGTTAAGTTATGGACCTCATTGATCCCGATCAAATTTTAATGATCCGAACCGTCCAATGTGTTTAAAAGGTGTTTTTTAGGATTCCAACGAGAAAATCATCAAAAAATATTACTAGGAAGGGCTTGATCCGAGCCGTTTTCACAAAAACCGTATATACGGTTTTGTGAAAACGGCTCGATCGGATCAAGCCCTTCCCGGCCATTTTTTATGATTTCTAGCTGCGATCGTAAAAAACACCTTTTAAACACATTGGACGGTTCGGATCATCGAAATTCGATCGGGATCAATGAGGTCTGTAACTTAATAAAATTCGGGAGTTTGGAGGGAAAGTGTGGTGTGTGTGTTTATATATATATATATATATATATATATATATATACATACATACAACAAGGATCCTGGTCGAGACACTTTGCACTATCTTGTGTCCGGACCTAAAACTTCGCCATTTTGGCCGGATCCGGCACCGTTGGATGTTTTTAAAATGTGTTTTTAAGGTTCCACGCGAGAAATTGGCAAAAAAAAATACCGGGAAGGGCTTTATCCGAGCATTTTTTGATAAAACTGTAAAATCGCAGTTTTATCGAAAAATGCTCGAATGAAGCCCTTCACGGTATTTTTTTTTTTGCCCATTTCCCGCCGTGGAACCTTAAAACCATGTTTTAAAAAACATCCACGTGCTCGTATCCCTACAAATGACCGTGAAAGTGAAAATTCCGGACCTAAGATAGGTCCGGGAGTCCTGACCGAAACCGTACTCTATATATATATGAAAATGATCTACTAAGGACTCCCTTAGGATAAAATTTTGCGGACCTCACCCTTCCGGATCGAATTTTGACGATCCGAACCGCTCAATGTTTTTAAAATGCATTTTCCAAGGTCCACGCGGGAAATCTTCAAAAAAAAAAACTCGGAAGGGCTTGATCGGATTAGTTTTTGTTAAAAACGCTATATAATTTTGACGATCCGAACCACTCAATGTTGTTAAAATGCATTTTCCAAGGTCGACGCGGGAAATCTTCAGAAAAAAAAAAAAAAAAAAATCGGAAGGACTTCATCGGATCAGTTAGCGTTTTTTGGAAAATGCATTTTAAAAACATTGAGCGGTTCGGATCGTCAAAATTTTATCCAGAAAGTCGAAAAATGGCCAAGTCCGCACAGAATTTTTGTTTGAGGGAGTCCTCAATAGATCGGGATCTTATATATATATATATATATATATATATGGATTGATATACAATCCGCTTCTTATGCGGTCTCCCGAAAATGGATTGTTTCCGGACCTGTTAATCGCAGCCGTTGGATTAAATCCAACGGCCCAACTGCTAAGGCTCACTTGAACCCTCTCGTAACAGGTCAAAGGGCAAGGGTCACGAACAAAACCCTCAACTCCAGTCTCTCTCCCTCATTTCACTTCCCACGTCTGAGAGAGGAAAGGGAGGCGATCTGGTGATGTAGAGAGAGAAACACGAAGAAGAAGAAGAAGAAGAAGAAGAAGAAGAAGAAGAAGAAGAAGAAGAAGAACCACACGAAGAAGAAGAAGAGAGAGGAGGAAGATCAGATCCCCAGCGCGACCCACCCACCGCGACCCACCCTACTGCGACCGACCCACCCACCACCGCGATGCGACCCATCGTGATTTGTATCAAGGTATCAAGTCTAATAACATTGATTTTTACTTTTGATTTGTAAAGTTAGGGTTTCAGTTATTGATTTCTGAAGTTAGGTTTGTAAAGTTAGGGTTTGTTCAATGCTTGTGTATGTAGATTTGGAACTACTTGATGTTATTATCAGTGGGTCTCCTAATGTTGTTCGATTTCTTACACTTATGGCTCTATGTAATACAGTGATACCAATAAGAAGGTGATTTTTAGCACTTTATGATTTTCTGATTTTGGGTGTTCCAGTAATTACGTGTTTGTTTGGTGTATTTTTTTTTAAAAAAACTAGAGTTTTCTCTCTCTGTGTCTGGTTCGGATGTGGAAAAAAAACTAGTCAAACTTTCAGTATATTGAATTTGCATTTTTCTGTAGATATCAGTTGCAATAATTGAAAATTTGGATAGTGTTTGAATCTGCTATGGAATATAGATTGGTGTACTGAATTGTTTGCATTTTTCTTTAGTTACGCATTTTTCTCTCTTTGTCTACTGAATTGGTGTACTGAATCAATCAGCACTGAACGAAACTAGCACATACATGTAGTGTGCCCTTGTGTACTTGAAGTTGAAATAGATGTGTATTTAAGAAAAAGAAATCACAAATGCTTCATCAAAAATCCAGGATTAAGAAGGGAATGAAAACGTGTCTTTTCTTGAAGTTTTAATCGTCCTACACAAGCCTTCCATGTCATATGAGTCCCTTCCCTTCTATAAGTATGAAAGGAATGAACATGAATCTTCTTTTTTTTCGTAGCTTGCAATTGACCTCCAAATGTTCAATATATGCACATGCTTGTCCAGTTTAAGTTATAGTGATCCTATAACTTGTATAAAAATCAAGGAGAGCCCAAGCACCAAGTCTGCTCACAACTTTTCCAGTTTAAGTTACAGATTCCGTTTCATATGATTCATAGATCAACTTTCATTTAATCTTTCTGGAATCTGGGTACATGTTGGATGAACCCTTTTATGGCTGCATTTTGAAGCTTCTGGGAACAGAATCCCCTATGCCTTAAATCCCCTATGCTTTAGATCAACTATCATGTTTGTTGTTGAATCTTATCAGGTTATTAATGATAGATTTGGCATTGTTGAGGCTCTCATGACCACAGTACACTAAATTACTAGTGGGTGTTCTATTTCACGTCCTTGTTAGTTTGGAGAAATGTGCCTCTTTCAACATTATCCCCAGCAGTACCAGAGTAATTCAACACATTCCACTTGGTTTAAGATTCAATGGTGGCAGAGCCATTTTGAGGATACAATTCTTTTTTTTTTTTTTCTTTCTGTTAATGTAATCCACTACAAAGAAGAAAAAAAAGATGTTTTAGTTGGACTACATCAACTCCTGCGCTTTGTTTGGACTACATCTGTTTAGATTTTTTTTTTTTTTGAATTGTTAGAGAGATGAATTTTGTAACTTGTACTCGGATGATGTAATTACATTATACGATCAATAAAAATTCAGTTCAAGCTTTCTTTTTACCAATGCATGTTGCAAGGTTGCCATGTGCTTTGAGTTATGGAAGCTGATTTGCCATTTGCTAGTCTCAGGCCAACGAAGATTTGGAAAGTCAGAGAGGTGGGGAAGGCTAGAGAACAAGCTGAGAGCAATTCTACCCCTTTGAAGAAAAATGAAGAAATGCACATGCAAGGAAATGTAATGGAAATGAAGATTGATGCAATGCAGGAGGAAATTCAAAAATTGAAAGTTGCCAATTCACTAATGCATCCCTCTTTTGTAAGGCAGGTGGCCTATGAGTAGTAGGTGTTCGGGTACTCAATTGGACACTACTCACTTCGCCATCTACTTGCGAACTCTTCAACAAACCAAGCTTCTTCCGAGCTAATTCCAAACATTCTTGCACAACATCCGTTCCACCTTCAATTATTAAGGATTCATCAATTACACTAGAGGAGAGTTGGAAGAGGGTATTTCGCTTCTCTAACATAGAGGAGTCAAAAGTTTCATTCACAACACGTCCCAAGTCATCGAACACTCTATTAACCTTTATTGATTTCATCCACCTTTGCAAGATGTACTGTTCAGGAAGTTTCATCACTTGCTTTCTACTAAAGTATGCCAACATGTGCCGGCATGGAATTCCGTCACATTCAAACATCTTGCAACTGCAAGAAAGTAAGTTGCTTGACTTATCCATCGAAAGCTCGCGGCCCTTTGATGCACTCTCTCCCCTCTGCACTTTGTACAAACTCAGACGTTCGTCTTTACTTGTCCTTGTGACCACATATGCGTCCTTTTGAGAAACTTGTTCTTGGAACTTGTAGAAGATATTGCGTGTATACAATTCGCTCATTGTCAACTCCACCGCCCACATTGTTTTGGTCACTGGCTTCTCATTGACATCTTTATGATCCAAGTCCAATTGATTATGTCGCATATGTGCAAGTGCCCTATCAAACCGCACCTCAAAGTCCAACAAAGAATTCTCTACAGACACAAACCTCTTGAAAAATGCATGACAACCTTCAGCACGAGAACTACTAGTCATGTGCGCTGAAAAAATATGTCTTACATATGCAGGAACCCATTTATCACGAATTTCATACATTTCATTTAACCAGTCATTGGATGACAAGTTCGCTTTTTCTACTACCTCTCTCCAACTTGCTTCAAACTCTGTGGGGCTCTCAGAATTCCATATACAGTCCCTCAACTGGTCATAGTGTTGTGCATATTGAATGGCTCCTAATTTTTTCGAAAATTTACTTGTGATGTGCCAAATGCAATACCTGTGCTGCGTATTCGGAAGAACTATGGCAAATGCTTTTATCATCGCCGGACACTGATCAGTTATGATCATTTTTGGCGGCCCCGCTGGCATCACCTTCAACCACTCCTTGAAAAGCCATTCAAATGATTCACTTTTTTCCTCATTCAATAACGCACACCCAAATAGAGTCGTCTGACCATGGTGATTAACCCCAACTATTGGTGCGAAGATCAACTTATATCGGTTTGTGTTGTAGGTAGAATCGAACACGACCACGTCCCCGAAATATCGGTAAGAGTCTATCATGGTAGCATCAGCCCAAAAGCAATGTTTCATTCTTCCCTCACCATCTACGAGAAATTTAAACTTAAAACCCAGATTGTTTTCCTGTTTAAGCCGAAAATGCTCATGCAAGAGCTTCACATCAAGTCCATCTAACTCTTTCTTCTTGTCCCTTGCAACATTATAAAGATCTCGTCGTAAAAATCCAACATTCTGCAAACCCCCAGATTCCATCTCTAAAATACTCATTTGTTGTGACGGTGGCACATTTGCAAGAGCTAATTGTTCTGCTAAGGCTCTCTTTGCAGCTGAAATTTTACGATGAGAACGCAAAAAATGCACTTTCCTAGGCGTCGCAAGAGGATGGTTATGGCCCTCGACAAATTGGCTTACAATAAAGCCCTTCCCTGACTTGTAATCTCTTACAACCGTGAGCTTCGCACCACAACCCTCTCTCACTATCCCCCTTTTCCGTATTGCGGGTTCAGAACTTTGTTGACCTATCTTCCTCGACCCTTGTTTGAAGCACACATACTCTTTTCTAACTACTTCAGTTTTGTCCTTAATCTTGCTCGAATTTTTCCTCGTACCAAATCCAAATTACTCTCAAAATTGTTGTAGAACTTCGTGAGCGGCATCCAAACCATCAAAGTGTTGCTTTATTTTAGGTCTCAAATCCCTTTGTACGTGAGGAATGTGTACTATTGGGGCAGAAGCAACAGATGATACTTGCACCTCTTCCAAGGATTGCATCCTGAAAATCATAAGACAGAACAATAGGTAAAAATCCCCAATCAACAAATTAAGAAAGTAAATTACATTCACTAGTCCGATAGGACGTAATCCACAAGACATCCCCTAAGTCATTCTTAAAATCTTTTGGTTATGCAATTAACATCATTGGTTTTGAATGACAAACCCCAAAACATGTAAACTATTCCCATGGTGTTTTGCAGAGGATATGGAACCCTTGGTTCGGGAATATTTCCTGAATTATATTAATCCTTCAGAACTAAGTGACCAATCTGTCCCTAACAAATTACTGAATGAGTGTTTTTCAGCTACCAGTACTGTTTCTATTCAATGCTTCCAAGGAAAGAATATCCAAACCAAATACTGATCAAAAGAAGGGACAAAAGAGTCCAAACATGGATTTTTTTCCCCAATCATTGATGAAGAAAACTTGGAATATTGATGGTATGTGGAAATCATTAATCCACAACAGAATATTATAAACTCAGGGTCCAAAATCAAGATTGTATATGCTGGAATATTTAGGCCAACATGGCGGTATCGTCAATGTCAAATGCAATGTTAAAGGATGTCAACATATTAGATCCAACTACAAGTTCAAATGCTTGAGTAAAAAAACCGTAGTTTAAAAAAAAAAACCCTAGTTTTTGGTACAGATCAAATCAAAACGCGACATCCAAAGAGAGCGACAGAAGAGAAGGATGAGAGGTACCTTTTCGTCGTGGTTCCTTTACGATTAGAGTCTGGAAAGAGAGAGTGGAGTCGTGCGGAGCTCGCCGACTTCGACGCTTGATTACTCTCTTTCTCGATTAGGTGTGTAGTGGATCGATTTCTTCTTCTTCTTCTTCTTCTCCTTCGTTTCACCGGGTCGCTTCTTCTCCCGCGGTAAGATCGAGTGTGGAAAGAGTGGTGGGTCGCCACCGTTTTTCTCCTCGAATCGCTTCTCTCTTTCTCGATTATGAGCGTGCAAAATGAGGGGTGGAATTACAACCAGGGGTTTTGTTGTTGTTGATCCTTGACCCTTAAAGGGTCCATATCCATCGAAAGGACCAGTTTAATGAAGTGGTGCACCCGGGCCGTTGGATTAAATCCAACGGCTGGAACGGTTGGAGCGGAAACATAGCCATTTCCGGGGTTCCGCATAAGAAACTGATACTATATATATATATATATATGGAATGCTTCTAATCCGAACCTCCCGTTTCCGGACCTCCATGATCCAAACCATTTTTTGACGATCCGATCCATTCAATGTGTATTTACATTTTTTGCGAAAACTGCTTGGATCAAGCCCTTCTCGGTATTTTTTTTTTTTTGAAGATTTCTCGCGTTAACCTTTGAAAACACCTTCTGAACACATTGGATGGCTCGGATTTTCCAAAAAATAATTTGCAACATAAAAAAAATCATTTTTTTCTTATTTTCGGGAGGTTCGGACTAGAAGTTTTACCTATATATATACAATAAATTTCTAATAAGGGACCATTATTTAAGTTTCCATGCAGACATAAGGGTATTTTCGACTTTAAAGACCAAATTTCGACGATCCAACCCGCTTATTGTTTTTAAAACATGTTTTCAAAAGGCCCTCACAAGGAATCATCAAAAAAAAGTAACCGGGAATGGCGTGATCCAAACAGTTTTTGATAAAAGTTATACATAAATAATTTTTATTGAAAACTGTTTGGACCAAGCCCTTCTCGGTTACTTTTTTTTACGATTCCTCGCGCGGGCCCTTTAAAAACATGTTTTAAAAACATAGAGTGGTTCGAATCGTTAAAATTTGGTTCGGAAAGTCAAAAATACCCCTAGGTCTGCATGGAAACTTAAATAAGGGTCTCTTATTAGAAGGGGGTCTTATATATGTGTGTGTGTGTTCAATTTTTTGGTAAGTGAGTAAATCAATTTTTTTGGTAAGTGAGTAAATCTAATTATAGAGGCATTTCCAGTGAGAGCCCCCTTATATAAGCTACGGTGCAGGATTTTTCGTTCGAGATCGAATTTCGACAATTCGAACCATTAGATGTTTTTAAAATGTGTCTTCAAGGTCTAATGCGAGGATCCATTGAAAAAAATAATCGGAAGGGCTTGATCCGAACAGTTTTTGATAAAAATGTACATAAACACATTTTATCGAAAATGGCTCAGATCAAACCCTTCCGAGTATTTTTTTTTATTTTTTACAAAGCCTTGCGTTAAACCTTAAAAACACGTTTTAAACACATCTAGCGGTTTAGATCGTCAAAATTCGACCCCAAACAAAAAATCCCGCACCGTAGAATTTAAGGGAGCCCTTATTAGATATTTGTTTTGTATATATATACATATACGTAGGAAAAACTTCTAATAAGAACCCTTATATGAGGACCAAAGCGACGACCTCATGCTTCTCGACTGAATTTTGACAATCTGAACCGTTAGATGTGTTTAAAATGTGTTTTTAAGGTTCACCGTTACGATGTGTCCAAAAAAAAAAAAACCAGAAAGGCTTCATCTGATCAGTTTTTTTAAAACGCTAAAAACTAATCAGATGAAGCCCTTCCGGGTATATTTTTTCGACGAATCCTCGCGGTGGACCTTACAAACATATTTTAAATGCATCTAACAGTTTGGATCGTCAAAATTCAGTTCGGAAAGTGGAAAAATTGCTTGGTCGGCATGAAATTTAAAATGAGGGATCCCTTATTGGAAGTTTATAATATATATGCACATTCAATTTTTTGGTAAGTGAGTAAATCTTATTAAATTCAATTTTTTTTCTAGTGATTGCGAATTAATAGTTACTAATTGTTATTCCAATTTTGTTCTTATGCTATAGATGCAAACAAATATTTTGGTAAGTGAGTAAATTCAATTTTTTGGTGAGTAGACCTGATAAAATTCAATTTTTTCTACTGATTGTGAATTAATAGTTACTAACTGTTTTTCCAATTTTGTTCTCATGCTATAGATGCAAACAAATAGAATAACAACCACCGTGATATTGCTACCTCGTATTTTCTTTTTAATTAGAAAAATGTGACTTTTTGGACAAGAAAATAAAATACAGCTACAAAGTTATGGGACCACATCATCACTGCAATACGAATATTACTATGTTTTAAATTTTAAGGATAACCACAATTCCTAAATTTTGAATATTTTTCTGGACCTTTTATGATATCATGAATGTCAAATCCATATCATGCTATCATTGACTTTGACAAACTACGTTGAAAATTGGAAAAAATATATCCCCGATCCAACTTTAAGTAGAAATACACAAATCTATACTAGCATGATAACGTACTATGATGGGAATCGGCCACTAAATATTTTGTTTCTAGGTATAAGAAGACTAAATATTGTGCGTACACGCATTGTGATTGTTTACTTGAAGTAATTACCTTTGGAATTCATTTCAAAGAAACGCATATAGATGTCCATTATGAGGCCTAAGTGTTCGATGCCTCATCGTGGGCGTTCACTAGCGAAGGGCTCAAATAAAACTAGGACAGAGTCCCATTTGAACTAATCACACAAGATTTGACAACTACCAGGAGGTTTCTAATCTGGGTGTAGTGTTTCTGAAAACCATTTAAGCTTGATGCATAATTTGTGTGGGAAAGGATCTTGGTTCAATACTCCCGAGAATAATGAGTTGGAGAGGTAGGAATAATAAGGATTAGACAATAGAGAATGAAGTGATCCAGACGCTTGAAGAAAAGAGCAAGAGTGTACCGGAAGAGACCAAGGCAATAGAGTTTTTAGATTAATCTATGGTTGCCCAGAATACTAGAGAGTAGTGGCAGACACATGATTTGTACTCAACAGGGACCCTAATCATATGTATTTTTACATTACTATAGACTACGACATAATTAGTTCTTAGAAGAAGACGAGGTCGTATTTATAATTGCATATAGTTTTATAAACACACCTGAAAAGTGGTCGATAACTTGGAATTTTAAGGGTTTTTTTTTTCACACAGATATAGAAACTTATAAATAAATAAAAAATACTCAAGAGACTTGCAGAGGCCGATCCAATATAACTTTTCCAAATTACCTTGAAAATATAGTATAATTAGGCCTTGTTCTTGAATGGATTTTATCTCATAAAATCTAATTTTGATAAAATCTAACATTCTCAACGGATTTTAGCAAAACTAGATTTTTATCAACACTACATTTATGACTCAAAATCATTTACAAAACACCTTTATCAACTCTATATTTAATCCATTAGGAAAATAATGTCATTTTATCACACTTCTAAACAAAACTACATTTTATCAAAATTAGATTTTATCTCATAAAATCCATTCAAGAACAAGGCTTAGTGGGATAACTGGGGAGCTCCATCCACCCTTGCTAGGGAGAATGGTATGATGTCACTATGGAATAATGTTATCCTTCCAAGAATTAGTGAATACTTACTTTCTCTCTCTAGAATGACACACTATCAAATCAATTATCTCTAAGAATTGTGAAGAGAATGTTTCATATTTATAAGCACCTTGGGCCATTACTCAGGCGCCAAGCCGCCGAATGTCCCCAATGATACAATGAAACATATCCCTTCCCTCTAGGAATTGTGAAAAGAATGCTCCATATTTATAGGCATCCTGGGCCATTACTCAGGCGCCAGGTGTCACCAATGATACGATGAAACATGTCCCTTACACTTTGGCCGCATAGGTGACGTCACCCACTGCGATGGTCATCCTCGTGATTGCTCGGCATTCTACTCTACCCTTTCATGGAGAGCCTCTTTCCTTTTATAACCACCAAACCATGAAATCTCCTTCAATTCCCATATGGTAAGGTCATAGCTTGTTCAGCCATGCCAATACCTACTCCCTTAGTCCTTTTTAATTGTGTTGTTTCAAAAATATAACTTATTGAAGAAACATCATTATTATACCTTTCACATCAACTTTGACCTCTACTATATGGCTTTCACATTAACTTTTACTTCCATTTTTAAATATTATCATCCACTTTAACCTATTAATTCTTTACCTACTAACTTTTCAAAATGGCAAAATAATAATTGTACAAATTTTTATCTATTAATTTTTCAAAACACACATTTTAAAGGAACAACCCAAAATGAAATAATCGACAATGCAAAAGGAACGGAGGGAGTAGTATTTCAGGCTAAGATAAAGAAGCTAGTAATTGGTTTTACTTTTCGATTTTCAGATTCCCACGCTTGAAAAACAAGAACTGGCATTTGCATTCATTAAGCAGAATTGATTACGATATCGATATTAGTTTCTCCCGATACTATATATAACAAGTGTGGAAGTTTCTGAAATATATTTTTTGCTTTGAGTTTTAAGTTTTATGGGATTTTTCCACTTTTTGGTTTGAGATTTTTATTTATTTCTCTATTGTATTGGTTAATTTGGACTGGACCTGCACTATGATAATTATTCGGCGTAGTTTGTGTAATACTGTTTCCGGACTATTCGACCGACCCGATGAAATGATTTGTTGCTGGAAAGAACAAGTGCACATTTCTCATTCTCCTTCGTCCCTTTTAAAGTGTGTTGCTTCGTAAATTTAACTTATTAAAGAAATATTAGCTTTCTTTATTTTATAGTCAACCAAACGTGAGAACAAGTATTCCATTGGAATCGCCATTCTATGTTGATTCTACCAAACCAAAAATCGCCCAAGTTCCTGGAACATCAGATAAAATGCTGAAAAATATATACGGGTTGAATATTAGGGATCGCGTTGACAAAACTGTACATCTCCCACCAACAAACAAGCAGAAACTACACAAACAATTGAGGGGGGAAAAAAAAGATGTACAGAGAAGGGAAATTAGGTCGAAGACAACAATAAAATGGCTATATAGCCCTACCAAGAGAAAGTAATAGCCAGCTGAGAGCCAATGGATTCATTCTCTAGCCAAGCTCCCAGACAATGTCAAAGGCAAAAAATGTCTGAAATTCAGCAAAGAATGGTAACGACTTAACACATTTTTCACTAACATATTTGCTCCAATTAGGAACAAAGAAACACCGTCGATCACAAAACATAAGCATCTTCCCCGCGAATATTCTAGTGTAGATAAATGCATCTCAAAGAACACTGTCTGAGGTTTGAAATTGCATGAGGTGAAAGAAACTTAGTTCCAAGCACGTGAGCAGTTCAAAATCTCCGGACTCAACTCTAGTCGTAGAAGTGTTTGGTGCAGGCCATCGCATAGAGAAAAAGGGTTAAGCTGTTACATCCTAAGCATCACTAAAGTTAGGTAAGGTAACACATTTGAAGACTTTGCACTTTGAACATAGGATGCATCCAATCTGCAGGCAGTAATTAGGTAAAAAATAGTCAAAAGAGGGTCCATATAACAGACATGTCGCAAACAAGCAAAGATAAAGGCCACCCACTTATGCTTGAACACCAAGACAGAAGGTTTCTTACAGTTGTATTTTGATTTTTAAATTCTTTTAACAAATAACCACGCAGACATCCAAAAATGGGAAGTCTAATACAAGAAGCTACTGCCACAGCCGAGCATCAGAAGGGTCAAATGAATGCAGCCTACTACCTCATGCAAAGAGGAGCTTTCCTATCTCAAACCTAATGACATGTATATCAGCCCTCCAGCCTATTGTGTATTAGGATTCTGGTAGAATTCCATTGGTGAACTAAAATAACATAATCTCCATTGGCTTAAGGAGTCGAACATCTATTTTTCCTTTCACATGTTTTCTGTATATTTCCGACATGTACACGAAGAAATTACTTACAGCCTTGCAAGACGGACAACGACGGTAGATACGGTTATTTGCGGATTTCACATTGGTTTTCTGGCCTTTACAAAAATCACAAAGCAACCATCCAGTTCCATTGCAAGGTTCACACATACTTTTTGCTTCAACCTTTCAAATTGAAAAAAATAGAAGATAGTAAGAAAGATCTGGAACGCATTAGAAATGCAAGAAAGTTCAACAGCAGCAAAGTGATTATTACATTCAGAGCCCTCAAAGAGTTCTGTGATCTATAGGAAGGAAGCAAACAAATAACTAATGTGCGTAAGCCAACAAAGTCTGGAAAATTATACTGCCCTCAGTATTTATGGCATAGCATTACACGTAGAAGTTTCTAATATCCCTAGACTACAGTTAAACTTTGTACGAAACTGTATCTAATCAATATTCTTACGATTTCATTAAGGGTTTATCGGATAAAGGATTTGAAAACTAGGAAAAGGAAATGGAATAGTTGAAGGATCTGAACGAAATGGACATGAAAAAAGTGATTGAGTAGTCCTATACTCCTATGAAACTGTTTTCTATGATATAGAAATAAAAATGCCTTCTATTTGAGCTGAAACCATTGCTTGAGAGATAAACTTTAATTTCCTTTTTCTTTACTTATTTTCTTCTTCTTGAGGATATGAATTTTAACCACAATTAACTATGTTTCTGTCTAAAAAACTGTGTCCTCATCAATGATAATGAGATGAGGGCTTTCGATTTATTTTCACAATGTTGTGTGATGCCTTCTGCAGATTACAAGATGCTCACAACAAATCAGATATGCATTTAGCGAAAGAGAGCATCTTTTACACCAACCAACCCTATGACTCAACTAAATTGACAAGTGTTTTACAACAATGGCAAAAACATTTTTCTCCGTCCAGAACATTATGAATCTTTCACTTCTACATTGCTTTTAAAGATTACTTGCTACACTTCCAGTGTAACAAGTGGATATGCTTTTGTTCTCCTTTAATTTCGGTAGGTAGAGAAATGGACAAGGATAATAGATGGATCAAGGGGAATGAGACCGAAGAAAGCTGTTCTTAACCGGGTCTCGAGGGGTAGAAATAGAAAGCGGCTCACTCTACTGCTTTAATGCTGCATGTATAGTCAAACAGATAGCTCATAGGTGGACCTTACAAGAGCAAATAACACATGTACTGCAACTAAGATAGCCCACAGGAATTTTCAACAAATTTAGGTCGTATTACTAAACATAAAAACGAACAGAAAATCAGATCAAGCCAGTGACCCGCTTAGCTTTGTAAGCTGCTTAGCTCTTGCATCAACTCCACAATTTGGGAAAACATAGATTTAAGGACAACATGAGGACATTTAAAACTTGAATTGTCAAACATATTTAGGTCCTATTACTAAACATAAGAATGAACAGAAAAACAGATCAAGCCAGTGACCTGCTTAGCTTTGTAAGCCTCTTAGCTCTTCCATCAAACTCCGCAATTTTGGGAAAACATAGTTTTGAGGACAACATGAGGACATTTAAAAATGCATATCTGGGACATCTACTGCAGTTGCTCGTTCAGTAGTCGTTTACTGATCAAATTGACTCAATAACTCGCATATTTTGTCCCTCTGAGACTTCACCTCTTTTACGCCAAAAAGGGCAAGACATCTTCAACTATATCCTTCAAAAGGATAAAGCTCAACGTGATGAAGACTGCTATGTTTTGGTTAAGAAACAACTGTTATCGTAATATATATATATATATATATATATATATATATATATATATATATATATATATATATATATATATATATATATATATATATATACAACACTTATGATATGCAGTAGCATAAGAAACAGGTTTTGCATTGACCTCATTATCCCCAACAACTCATTGGATACGTTCAAACAAACAAACGCTGTCTAGCCGTGATAATGGCATTAAATTAGGAGCTATGATCGAAAATCATAGCTTTTGCTGGGACATAAAAAATAACACTTGTCCCATAAGCTCGACCCCTTTAGGACGTATCCAACATCACTTTGCTTCAAAACCACTAACTCTTGGATGTAAGCAAGGCCAGTTAATAACCAACTCATAACCATGACATCTTCAAGGGATAGCCAACACCAGTTGCCTTGCAAGTCATAAGACTCATAACCATGAGCTCTTTGGGATACAACCAACACACCCCTTGTCTAATAAGTTCCATTTACTTGAACAAGTCCTTTTGCATTTCACATGATTTGCTTTGTAGATTTTGGTGATAATCAACTTATAAAATTACATTATGCAAATACCCTCACTCTATGAAGCACTGACAGTACTAGAGGTTCCGCTGTATTTGGGTGCGACACACCAGGGACATGGCAAATAAGGTATGGGACATGATATGTAGCATGTCCATATGGAATTTAATAAAATTTTTGAAGGGGATATGATGGGGACTCAGGAGGAACTAGGGCTGAACAAAAAAAACAATGAAAACCGAACCAAACTGGAGAACTGGACCGAACCGGTTTATTTTTTTGGTTTTTTTACTTAGCCGGTTCGGTTCTGAAGACTTCTAAAATTTAGAAACCGGTTCGGTCCCCGGTTCTCAAGATTTTGCCAACTTGACCAGACAAGCTGTTGTTAATAGCATGCGATATAAATATATTTATAGATACTTTTTCCCTTGTGCATATATATATGTGCACTGCAGCTCCAAGTACAACCCACGAGACATTTTTCTCACTTTCCCAAATCCCAAACCCAGCCCTGTCAAATTCGGTGACCTCTCTCTCTCTCTCTCTCTCTCTCTCTCCCCCAGGCGGCGACAAGCCGACTTCGTCCTCCTCTGGCGACGATGGATCGGACGATGAAGAAGAAGATGGATGATGATGGATCGGACGAAGAAGAAGAAGAAGAAGATGGATGATGATGAGGCTAACTTCCTCCACCTCTGCTTTCGTCGTCGTCGTCTCTCTCTTGATCTGTGATATGTATGCATGTGTGTGGTGTATATATGTGGTGTATATATATACGTATATACACATCTACAAATCTGTTTGTGTAAATTTGTATATAACGTATTGTATTAGATCTTGCCATTTGGGTTTAGATGTGCAAGTGCAAATCATTTTTCATTTTTGATTGATCTTGTATTAGATCTACAAATGTGTGTATATATATTAATTTGTAGATCTAAGAATGTTTCTTTTCTTTTTTTCTTTAGAAGTAGCTCTATGATCTCATCTCTCTCTATGTGGGGAACCGAACCGACCTCCGAACTGGGACAAACCAAACCAGAACTGAACTGACCTCTAACAAACCGGTTTTGGTTCCATGTTCTATCTAAACCGGTTTTGCTCGGTTCACTCAAAATCACCCTTGAACTGGACCAAACCGAACCGGTTACACCCCTAGGAAGGACACATAGGGCAAAACGGCAGGATTTAATATGCGATTTTCAAATCTTTTTCGGAGGTAAGTGGGTGTTAAAATTATAGTGTCAATCACCAATTCCAAAGAACAATTTCTATTTATAACAAATATTAAAACAGATTACAATGAACACATATTGAAACGAAAATTACATAAATGAAATAAAGAGATACAAACAATAGATTGAAAATGAGCCGAGTCATGTGATCCCATAGTCCCCTTAACAAAGATTCACTGCCTACCGTGGGTGTTGTAGGGTGCACCGATGTCTTCGTCTTACGATAAAACGGCTAGAGCCACTAACCACCAGAAAGAACTGCAAATTGGTAGTGTACGCATAGGAGCACAAATTTTCTAATGATGAAACAAAGGCCAATGTTGCCTTTATATAGGTGAAGTAGCCGCCAACACCATCATTACGGAAATCAATGGGAGGCCTCCCCAATCAATACGAATTTGAATTCCCAAATGAATTTTGCAGGTGCAACTCCCAACTTCAATGTTGTAGCTCCCGACACAAATGCTGAGTTTGAATGAGGCTATAACTCCCAACACAAATGCTGAATATGATTGTCAATCAATCTCACTCATGGGGTGTAATGACTAGCCATAATCACGCAAGTGTGGGTCCTTTCGGTTGCCTCGAGAAACCATCCAAACACTCTGTTTCATTCACACCGAATTTTCGAAAAATTTCCTCCATTCCTCTCTATGAATGAAATTGGCAGGCAAACTAACGCATAGTACAAAGCTGACCCGAAAGAAAGGGGCAATGGATAATTCCTGCATAGGATATGTAGTTTTTGGCCTTGAACCTTCTCTTGTGATAGCCTATTGAGTTTATTGGCAGACTAGTATGTAGTCTTGCTTTGAACTGTTCCACCAACAAACAGAACACAGGACTTTTCCTGACATAGTTCAGTTCTCACTATTAGGTTCATTTCGGCCATGACACCCTCTTACTGGTTCTGCAAGTATTTTCTGGAGAATTTCACCAAGATTATCAAAGAAGCGGTAACACTTCATACTCACATAGGTGACCTTCTTATAAAGGGTATCCTATTATACCCCGCTTTGCATCTCCGATGCATAAGTGTCATTAAAAGCAATGTTTAACATTTACCATTTTACAGGCTTCACTGTTCTACACCATAGAAATGGGCAGGAGATCAAATCTCCTTGGTGATAGTTCTCTATTACACGCAAAAAGGTAGTCTCATTGAACCTACATCTTAGGATCTCCAAAAGGCTAGGTTGGCTACCCCCACGGTAACTATGACCGTAATGGCTTCAGTCCCATTCCTCCTGATTCTTTCTCAACTAGCTCTCGGAATAACCCTTTGGTTAGCAGATCCGCAATATTGTCTTTTGACCTTACTTAGTCAATCATGACCACCCCACTTGAGAGCAGTTGTCTAATTGTATCATATATTCAACTTATATGTCTAGACTTACTATCGTACATAGCACTCAGTGCCTTACCGATTGCAGCTTGACTGTTGCAATGGATACTAATAGCTGGCACTGGTTTCGACCATCTTGGAATATCTTCCAGAAACTGGCGTAATGCTTTATCTAAAGCAGTGAATTTAGATTTCATCGTAGATTGTGCTATACACATCTGTTTGGAAGATTTCCAAGCAACAGTTGCACCACCAAAGGTGAGGACATATCCACTCGTGGATTTTGAGTCCTTCATATCTAATATCCAATTCGCATCACAGTACCCTTCTAGTACTGCCGGATATCTAGTGTAGTGCAATCCCAAATCACGAGTATACCTCAAATAGTGTAGTACCCTGACTATCGTCTTCCAATGATCATGTCCTAGATTACTCGTGTATCTGCTAAGCCTGCTAACTGAGTCGGCCACATCAAACTTTGTATATATCATCAAGTACACGAGGTTATCCGAGAATACTCTAATTGGGATACCCATTCCCCTCACTTTGGATAAATGGAAACTTATGTCCACGAGGGTTCTTGCGATGCCTGTATCAGACTGGTTGAACTTCTCAACAATTTTGTCAATGTAGTATGCCTGAGACAACGCAAGCCCATCAGATGTTCTGGTGATCTTAACACCCAGTATCACATCTGCAAGGCCCATATCCTTCATGTCAACTTAGAGTTAACATTTTCTTGGTAGATCAAATAATCCTGTCATTACTACAGACAATGAGCATATCATTAACGTAGAGACACAAAATGACAAATCCTTTGTCGATGTACTTGACATAAACACATTGTCACATTCATTGATTTGGAAACCACTAGACAACATTGCATTGTCAAATTTCTCATGCCATTGTTTCAGTGCTTGCTTTAGACCATATAGAGATCTAACAAACCTACAAACTTTCCCTTCTTGGCCAAGTGCGAAAAAACCCTCAGGTTGTTCCATGTAGATTTCTACTTCTAAATCGCCATTTAGGAAAACTATCTTGACATTCATCTGATGTATCTCAAGGTTTCGTAAAGCAGTGATAGTGATTATCATCCAAATTAAATTAATCCTTGAGATTGTTGAGTAAAGTAATCTAGGCCCTCTTTTTGTGTGTATCCTTGAATGACAAGTCTAGCTTTGTACTTATCAATCAACCCATCTGCTTTCATCTTCCTCTTGAAGATCCACTTATAGCCCAGAGGCTTACTGCCTGGTGGCAAATCCACCAGTTCCCACATATGATTCTACAGTATGGAGTCAATCTCACTCATAATAGCTTCCTTCCACAAAGAACCTTCAGGACAGCTAATAGCTTTTTTGTAAGTCCCAGGCTCACTTTCTAACAAATAAGTTAGGACGTCCAGACTAAAGGATGTTGTTGTTTTAGTCCTAGCACGCTTGCTGCGTCTCGGGTTTTCATTAACTTAATGGATCTATACAGAAAAATGTGTTCTAAAGAACGACGCATTTATAGACTCCATGTAGGTGTTCTTCTAAATATATTGTACTCAAGACTCGCACACAAGGAACCAATATGCACTACTATTGTGTGCGTAACCAATAAACTCACAGTCAACAATTTTCGGTCTTATCTCCTCATACTTAGGAGGAGGTATAGCTACCTTCGTAAGACACCCCATACTCATAAGTGCTTAAAGTTAGGCTTCCTACCTTTGAGCAACTCAGAAGGGCTTTTTACTTCTTGCAGGGAACTAAATTCAAAAGATAGCTGCGGTGAGCACCGCTTCGCCCCACATGTTTTGAGGCAGCCCAAAACTAACCAACATAGCATTCATCATTTCCTTCAAGGTACGATTCTTGCGCTCTATAGTTCCATTCTACTGAGGCGAGTAAGGTCAGTGGTCTGGTAGATAATCCCGTGTTCAACATAGTATCCACCAAATGGTGATTCAAATTCACCACCTCAGTCACTTCTCACCACCTTAATCTTAGTGTTGAGTTGGTTCTCAACTTCATCTTAAAAAGAATGAATTCGTCCAATGCTTCGTCCTTGATTTTTAGCAAGTACACATAGTAATATTTCATGCAATCATCAATAAAAATAATAAAATTGTTCGGATTGGGCATTTGGACATACTTCAAATCACACACATCAGTGTGGATTAGCCCCAATGGTTTGGTACTCCTTTCAATTGATCGAAACGAAGATCTAGTCAACTTCGCCTCAACACATGTTTCACACTTGTGTTTTGTATCAATATAGAAAGCTGGAATATGGTCCACGTTAACAACTCTACAGAAAGATTTATAATTAACATGACCTAGTCTACTATGCCACAAAATGGAGGACTGAAGCACATTAACAATTGGGATGAGTGTTTTATTGAGAGTAGGGATAACAGTTATTACATTCATCTTAAATAGACCATCGGTCATAAAGCCTTTCCCTACATACGATTCAGCCTTAGTCAGAATGACCCTATTTGATTCAAACACCATGCGAAAGCCATGTTTGCTCAGCAGAGAACCAAACACCAAATTCTTGCAAATGTCTGGCATGAACAACACCTAATTTAGAGTCAACATTTTTTCCGAAGTCCTCTTCAGGATCACCTTTCCTTCCCCAACAATATCTAAGTTTGCTGAATTCCCATGAACAACTTCTCTCCGCTAACCGGCTCGAGTGATGTGAACATCTTCATGTCACAACATACATGGCATGTGGCCCCAATGTCTATCCACCATTTGTGCCAATTAGAACCCACCATGATCACCTCAGATACCATAGTTGAGAGGTTCATGGTAGTGTCCCTTCCCGAGCCTTCTGCCAAATGCGCTTGTGGACAAGGTGGCTTCTTGCACTCTGATGCACGATGCCCAAATTTGTCACAATTGAAGCATTTCCCCTGAAACTTACCTTTTTGCTTCTTGGAGACACCACCTTTCGTTCCCAGATTGACACTCTTGCCCTTTTGCTTTTTAGATCGATTGTCATGTTGGTTTTTCTTCACATTCGAAGACCGTCCATGCTCCACCATGTTAGCTTTAGCCATGTCAGAGGTCTTGGAAGCCTTGTCTCTAGCCTGTCCGTGACATTGAGCTTGAAGAAAAGAGTCTCCAAGGTCATCTCTTTGTTCTTGAACATGCGATCACTTTTGAACTCCTTCCAAGATTTTGGAAGTATGCGGATGATTGCAGCCACCAAAAATGGCTCAAGCAGCATCATCACTTATGCCTTGATTTCATTGATCATTATTTGCAGCTCTTGGACCTGTACAGTAACGGGTTTTGAATCCTTCATCACATAATCAAGGAAGTGGCCCACAACAAACTTCTTGGGCCCGGCCCCCTCGACCTTGTACTTTCTGTCTAAGGACTCCCACAGTTCCTTGGCAGATTTCGCCTCATTGAACACTGAGTACAATGAGTCATTTAGAACATTCAAGACATAATTCTTGGCTAGATAATTAGCATTCTTCCATTGATCCAGAGCTTGCTGATTATGGTTGTCTTTCTCATTTTCTGCAACAGCTAGGCCATCCTCAGATAAGCACCCAGCGAGATGGAGAGTGGTCAAATAGAACATCATCTTCTGTTGCCATATCTTGAAATTAACCCCTGGACCAAACTTCCCTGGCTTATCCACATAGGACATCGGAATAGAGGGAACAAGATGGATAGGAGTAGCAGCACTTGAGCTTGCAGCCTCAGAGTTCTTTTTAGTTGTCATGATAATCTGAGATATGACCAACCACAATTTAGTGAAATTATTTTCACAATCACGACAACAAGAATAGATAAACAATCTAAACTTTACAACCAAACATAGTTTTGCCCCCACAACGTGCAAGCGTACCCCAGGGTTCCCTAGGGGCTTGCCCCCCGGTGGCTGTGCCTCCTAGTGGCGTTCCTAAGGACAGCGCCCCTAGGTAGGAGTTTAGGGGCAGCTCCCCTTGCGGGAGGTCGAGGGCAGCGCCCTCGAAAGGTAAACGGTATACACAATTTACTACATGCGTGATTGTGGCTGTTTGCCTTCCTCTTCTGCAAAGCAAATGCAATCCAAGCATTCGTTACCACCCAGAAGTCATGTACCTGGGTTGAGCAAACCAACCTACCACAGGTTGTTTCACCTCAGGCCGAGCACACACAAGGCCAAACAAGCCAAGGACTGCTGCTGCGGAGCAGAATTCCAAAGGATTGTGGCTAAGCAACGTCACGGCTTAAGCCGAGCAGGCCACAGATCACAAGTTCCGGCCAAGCAGTGTCAAGGCTTAAGCCAAGTAGGCTACTCCAGAGGCCAATCAACTCAACAATTCAAGGCCAGTCGTGCACGACTGTCTAAAGCCATAGCTTATCCAACTAATCACAGAAGTCCAATCGCGCACAATTGACTTAGGCTGTAGCCAATTTGTTTGTGTATTTTCCCCACACAAGTAATCTAGTCAGATTACTTTATCATCTCATATCAATGAGATACCACCAATTCTGTCATGATTTATAATCTGTTCTTGCAACCCAAATGTTGGTACCGAAAACAAAATTGATTTCAAGAATTCGATTCCCAATCAATTATGAAAAATCTTTGTCAAGCTTGTTGGAAAAATTACAGTGGCAATCACCAATTCCAAAGAACAATTTTCATTGATAACAAATAATAAAAACAGATTATAATGAACAAAAATTGAAACAAAAATTACATAAATGAAATAAAGAGATACAAACAGTAGATTGAAAACGAGCCGAGTCCTATGATACCACAGTTTCCTTAACAAAGATTCGCCGCCTATTGTGGGTGTTGTAGGATGCACCGACATCTTCGTCCTAGGATAAAACTGCTAGAATCATTAACCACTGGAACACCTTCATTGGCAAACGAGCCGAGTCCTGTGATACGACAGTGTCCTTAACAAAGATTCGCCGCCTACTGTGGGTGTTGTAAGATGCACCGGCGTCTTCGTCCCCAGATAAAACGGCTAGAACCACTAACCACTAGAACACTCCGTTGGCAGCCTTGGCGAACTTACTAGCGTCTCTCTCTCTCTCTCTCTCTCTGAACTGTAATCTAGTAGTGTACGTATAGGAGCACGAATTTTTTCTGATGTTGAAACAAAGGCCAATGCTGACTTTATATAGGTGAAGGAGGAACCAACACCATCATTACGGGAATCAATGGGGAGCCTCCCAATCAATACAAATTTGAATTCTCAAATGAATTTTGCAGGTGTAACTCCCAATTTCAATGTTATAACTCCCGAATGTTGAGTTTGAATGAGGCTATAACTCCCAACACAAATGTTGATTATGAATGCCAATCAATCTCACTCATGGGGTGTTACGGGTGTAATGACAAGCCATAACATGCATGTGTGGGTCCTTTCAGTTGCCTCGAGAGACCCTCCGAACACCCTATTTCATTCACACAGAATTTCCGAGAAATTTCCAACATTATGTTGATATGTAAGGTTAAAAATGTAACATGATGTACATATGATTTTTGTATCTACGTATTGATGCTTCATGCTTCTCCATATTAAATAAATAGTATATCTTGTAACTTTTTTCCATGTCTACCGCCGTATCCATGTCCTATATTTTATTAGAAATATCGTGTTCGTGTTCGTGTCCACGCTAGAATAACACCCATCTCTACGTAGAAACTAAGACACCACCAAAAAAATTATTTTTCCTCATTCCGTTTAAGCCAATAGATAGATTCACTATTAATTAATACTATAAACTTGAGACTATCAAAACTGTTGCCTACTTTTCTGCTTAAGCAGGTTTTTTTTTTTTTTTCAACAGCACAAATTTTATCATTATAAGAAAGCCCAAAGGCACGTACTAGAGGCAAACACAAATCCGGGAAGAGCTAAACTTACTAAAACATGGACATGAGCATCATAGGCTCGAGGATACATTACTGCATTTAGCAATGAGCAGATCGTTCAGAGGCTAAATCAGACCGGCGAGGGCTTAATCGGCACTTGGTCCAACTGATAATTAAGGAATTTCGAGCAGATGTGTGTGTGGGTGTGGGTGTGTGTGCGTGTGTGCGCGCGCGCGCGTGTGTGTGTGTGTGTGTGTGTGTGTGTGTGTGAGAGAGAGAGAGAGAGAGAGAGAGAGAGAGAGAGAGAGAGAGAGAGAGACCTGGTGCTCGATTTCGTGAAGTGGTGTGCAATGAAGAGGTTGCAGAGAAGGCCCCTTTACTGATGATGATGATGATGGCGGCTCGATTAACATAATATTCATCATCTTCATCTGCGGAAAATTGGCAATAGAGGCAGCAGACATGCTCAGAGCCGAAGGCATCTCCACTCCTTTCAACTATGTCCACTGTTTTTTTGTTTGGTCCTCGTTATAATCTCATCTTGAGTGAGATCGCAGTTCAAAAGTATTTTTAATCGCATACATTTTCTCATTCGAAGAGAGTTTCAGCGAATTCAAAACATTGATTTTCAAAATAGATGGTTGCGATACGCGTTACACGGTCCAGTGCATTAAGTGAGTCCAACCATTCACGCTTCCGAGATTTTGTTCACCTTCCTTAAGGGTGTTCTATTAACAAAAAAATTATTTTTTTCAAATCATTCTCTCACAACACATCACATAAAAAATTATGAAAAATCAATTTATTCAAAAAACTGAGTTAGTAAAACACTCCCTTAAAATAGAGTGAACAAAACCCTCTTTCTTATTTGTTCACCACTTCATTTTTATTTTTTAAATGGCGAAAAAGAAATTTATTAATCAAATGTAACAGATACAAGAGATTAAAAGGACAAGAGAGGAGGCAGCATTACAAAAGCATAACATCCCAACGAGTTCCAACAATCATATGCCACTCGAGCCCAATTAAGGTCATATGTAATTTTGTTCACTATTTTAAAGAGGGTGAACAAAATTATACTCTCATATTGAGATTTATTTCCTGCGGTATATTGTATTTTTTTTTCTAATCACCAACAGAGTTAGGTGTAATTATTTAACTAGTCCACGGGGTCCAAAGACTTTTCATAACTCTGAACCACAAAAGCTAAAAACGGGGCTAGTCTTCCAAGGAAAGAACCAATAAATGCTACTGGATAATGCTAGGGGTACATAAAATATACAAATCAGTTGATTTGAGAATCAATTGATTTCGGACTATTCCAACTCTCACATAGATGATCGGAGTCATTCATGTTCTTCAAAATAATATTTTATTGTACTCTGTCAAAAATCAATTCAATCAAATATTAGTAAATGTTCCATCTATTTATCTAGTTTTTTGTTTTGAACCAAAAATTAAATAAACGGATGAAACATTTACCAATATCTGATTGAGCTAATTTTTTACTGGGAATAAGTAAATATTATTTTGCAAAACATGAACAGCTCTGATCATCCGAGTGGGATCCGGAATGGACCCAAATATAAACATTTGTACATTTTCTATCCAAATGTTCTGTACTCGTATCATTTCCGTAGGTTAAAACAATTTTCTCACATTTTACGAAGATTGGCGGCAGCACCCACGCATTATCCAGTAGGGTGTTCGAGCCGGGTGGGGTACAAGCGTACAACAAAACCTGCCACCCCATTGCCATACATAGATAGAAAGCAGAATAGACAAGAATGAAAATCGGCTGAAGGGCTATAGTTTTTGTAGTTGCTACAGTCAAAGCAAGTATAGCAAAGCTTTAAAAAAAAAGGTAGGCAAAAAAACGGCAGATTGACGCTAAAAAAGTCTTTCGGCGTGAAATGCTTGCATGCAGAAAACCAAAATCATCCTGGTATATACCAAGCACATTAGAGAGGATGACTGGTAGAAAGCACAAGTAATTTGCTGTTAAAGTGCAATTGTTTTCTAGCGTACAAGTCATTTATTTCCTTTTCTTGTCATCAGCTTTGATTAGATGAACAGGAGCTGCTGGAATCCTAAACCACCATTCTCTCACCCGCCTCAGCCATCTATCGCTGCTGTCTTTCCTCAGTGGCATCTCCCTTGTGAAATACTCGATGAAAACCAACAAGATCAAGTGTCTTAGAGGTAAAAGTGCCAAAAACAAGGCCGCGAAAACCAACAGCAAAGCAACCCTGTCTGTGGCCTGAAAATGGAAAAAGAAGTACAGTAAATCAGGGTTTTGTGAACTAGCAATTCAAGAAGAGTTATGCTTGACAAATACTAAATATACTTGGAAACGAAGAACCATAGTAGTATAACTTGCATCATTATGACATAATTTGTGCCATTAGCACTTTTAGGTCACAATGCGGGCAAGTATGATAAACTTTAAACTAAAACATGAGTTTCATTTATTTAAATCTCACTGCATGCCCCACATATAAGAGTGTTATGACTACCCCGTGCATGTGGGTTGCCAAAGTGTCTCACATCAGCGCTAGGAGTGAACAGTGTCCCATGGAGTCCAGTAACAGACCCTAAGTCAAATGAATGAGTTGAGAAGTGGTACAAAGTTGTGTTTGTTCTGATATGGATACAAGGTGAAGGCACCTATCTCTCTCCATGTATATTTATTTATGTGTGCGAGTGTGTGTGTACATTTACATACATGTTCGAATTCGAATAACCGGTTTTGGGAAACATGGATTGAACATCCCACCCCAGGAATTATCTGAATTTCCATGAAGTGGAAAAATGATGAAATCTCGTACATTACTTGAATTGCTTTAAAAAATAGAATATATCTAGATTAGGGTTCAGCCACCCAGTCCAAATACCTGTGGTAGTGCAGCAACTAAGAGAGCTCTAACTTTCAATAGAACAATATTTCCAGCCTGCATTAGAGATTCAACTTGAGTGATGGCGTCTTGTAAGATCAGCAACTGTTCTACTGCATTTTTCGTTGGGGGAAGTGTGATTTTCAATGCATCCATTTGCCTTCCTTTGTTTACATGCTTACGCCAGAGCATGAGAACTGCAACAATTACGAAAATTGAGGGCAATATCAACCTGATCCATCCCCTGCAAACCAAAGGGAACCGTTTCATAAGATTTCTTCCTTCAAGAATTTTTTTTGAATAGACCAAAACCACAACACATTTCAAAACCTCAAATGAGGAAGGTATAAATTAGCAACAAGACTCCAAACCTCAAACTGGATGTATATTTTGAGTAACCGGAATGAGAGCTACTCTTAGGCTTTGCGTTTCATTAGAAAAAAATTACAATAAAAAACCAGATCAGATTGGTGTGTCGCACTTTAACTTAAGGCAGCACTAAAGTATGATTTTCTGTAAATTCTTGCAGACGATACCACAACTTAAGTGGTTTTTATTTTATTTTATTTATTGGTACCACAATTTAAGTTATTTAAGCACCTTATGCCAAAAAATAAAATAGAACTAACAATTTTGCCACCAGAAGAAACACACAAATCCAGCCAAAAGCATTACCTAAAAATAGTATAGCCAATCAAAACCAAAAAAGCTGAGGATTTCCAAGGGTCTTTCCATGAAGCCAAAACTTGAAGACGGTTATATGATTCCACAAGGGGGAAAAGCAACTCCTGCAAAAAGAAAAATGGCAAACATTCACGCTTAGGAATAAAGCATCAAACCTGTATTTACCCATCTTATGTATCATTTTTGTTAATAGTAAATAACAACAAATACAATGAAGTTCTATGAACCCAAAACATGTAGGAATCAAATCCTTGATGACTAATGAAGTGTCAACCTTGGTGAGCGTGACAGAGAAACTAAGACAACCATTCAAATCCAATACACAAAATAAATAATGAAGAAACTCACTCTATGTTAGATGATGACAAGACGATAAATATTAGAAAGATGTATCTCAAACGGGAAAAGTATTTGCTAATTTCTCTTCGAATCATGTCCATGGGCCTATTTTAAAGATTACCACAACAATATCTAGTTGAGGGCCGTTCAGTAATTGTAAGAGCTCCTATCAATCCAAAAGCTGATTAATCCATTACAACATCTACCTGAAGGAAAAAAGAAAAAAGGCCTCCCTTTATCCTCAGCCACAAAAGAAACAAACCTATATCGTCATTTTCGTGATGATATTAATTACGAGGAAAATTCTAGTAACAATCTAATCACCACCTATCTAAACGCAATAGCGCTTAATACAAATGGTGCAATCCCGATTTATTGCACTAGAAAACCAAACAATAAGGTAATATGTTAATTAACCTTCATTACGGCTAGATTGGTATCAATCCCTTCCACTTTCACTTGGTCCACGGTTGCTTGTGCAGCCTGTGCCCTTCCCATGTTCTGCTGGGACTGCTTTACAACTGTTTCTAGCGGATTTATTTCACCAGCACACACGTCTTCGGCTGCATATATTGCTTTCCCATCATCATCTGCCCCCATTCCTAATATCCCATGTCTGTGCAGTGTCAAAACTGAAACTGGGAGTTTCATCCCCTCTTTTGGACTTAAAAGCCCACCTGAACCACGCTGGCTAGTGCTGGCATTCAAAAGCACCAAACGATTGGATAAAGTTTCCAAGATCATGTCTCCTCCCGGAAGACTTTCAGCCAAGCTAAAACACAGTAAGGTTTTATAATGGGATGATGAGATCTGAAAGGCTTCTCTTGCTGCACGATAGCGGAAAATACCTAGGATTGCCCTTGCAAGTGCTTCGGATTGTTGAATCCCTTTGAGATTGTACTTCCTAATGAACCTGTGGACATGCAAGATTTCAAGACAGGCGTGCAACCAATAGTCCCGCCGCGAATTGCCCTTGAATTCAGGAAATTCCAGAAAAACAGGCTCGGATCTGTGCAAGAATTTATTCAGAGTCTCAGCATTTGTACCAATATGCAATTTGATATAGATAACAGTTAATCGAAGACGTACGTAGATGTTGATTTGTACATCACAGCTTTGTCAAAGAGACGAGCACCCAATGGACCAGTTAAATCAGGCTTTATTACCTGCTTCATATCCATTGCCAGATCATATCTCACAGCCTTTTCATATAAACCAACTCCCAAAGATTCGAAGTACAGAGCATAACTGGTCAGTGACAACCGTCCTGCAAAAACACGCAACTTGAATAAATTACCAAGCACTCAATAAATGACCATTCCGTAGAATCAACAAAAGGTTTCAGAAAATAAATTGCAAACTATGCAGAATCAAAATACAAAAAACTCGGGAATTTAGGATGACAAGGCCGAGCCATAGAACGTAGACTGAACTCAATGGCTGAGTTCATACAATGAACTCAGAACAAAGGGATTTTATTAGCTCATCATACCAATGGAACAGGCTGTCTAGTATCAATACAAAAACTGTTGTGTTCTTAGCATAATGATAAAAAACACATAACCCCGCCATCTCAGCTATTGTATTCCTGGACATACTAATCTGATTGAATTTCATGCACAGGCATATGCCCATGGGATAAAAGTTAGGATTGAAAAGCTACATCAAAACAGCCCCGTTCAACAAAATCAACCACACAAAAGTACAATCAACTTCCAGTTTAAATTGATGACTCACCGGGCCATGCTGAGATTCCAATATGCTGCAGAACAGGTTGAGTGGGAACTGTACCATCAACATCTAAAATGAATTCACCCTCAGCAAGCGGAAGGTTGGACACAGATTGAGTTCCGGTTGCATTTTTCACAGTTTTAATCACCCTGCAGTAGAAGTTCGAGCAACAGACTGAGTTTTTTTGTTCAGTAACAGACTCAGAATATTTTGCATTAGCATCCTTTAAAATATTGTCCATCTCTTCTTTTCCACGATACTGTATTTTGTTATTGGTACAACCAAATTTTCCAAAAAAAAAAAGGTTTATAGGAGTTATTCACAAATTATTCATCCTTCTAATGTAGTCAATCAGAGTAATGCCTTCACAGGCATATAGTCCTTAAAACAGCCTTGACAACCAAGTTGAAGGGGGATTGAACAAGAAGTTCATAACCAGGCATGGAAATAAGGAAACTCATCAACGCAAGTATACTCCAAAGGTTCTTAAAGGTGGATCATGAGATTCAATAACACTAGATGCATAAAAATGTTGATCCTGGATTATTAGATATTACACTAACAAATGAAGAGCCAATTTTCGAAAGAATCAGCTGAAAGTATGGGTTGAAGGTGGCAAATGTCAGTAAAAGCCATGGCCGGAAAAAGAACTTGCATTCATACAAGTGCTTATATCTCAAGGAGCTGGAGCATACTTTGAAAGCATTCGAAGGTACTTGTCGTATATCAGAAAATGAAGTCGATGAGAAGAAGAACGCGTCAGTGCGTCAAAAAGATTGTGGACAGTGATTATATCTGCAATTACAGCACAAGCAGGAGCTATCCGTGCAAAAGCCTCTGGTCCAACAGTTTTCTTGTCATCAACCTGATGGAAGAAAAAAATGAATGAGGAGAAATGAAAAGAATGATGAACCCACAATACTTACAAGCACAATGCTCAAAGGGTTTCCATAATCTCCATATCATCCTTGTTTAAATATATCAAAAATACAAAAAATGAAATAAAAGAAAGAAAAAAAGACAGTGTTCTATGAAAGAATCAAGAAACAACAAAGAAAATAAGAAAGACAACCTGAACGGCCATTTTAGGGGAACTAGAATAAAATAGTGACCACCCATCCTCACCCTCCATTTCCTGGTTACTGCAAGATTCAATTTCCTGTCATTGGAGAAAAATAAAGACTGCATTTCAATCAGGAAATTGAATTAACTTTTCCCGTACATTATACTAGAATGCCTATCACACAACTGGAAAAATAAATTGCTAACAATAGCATCACACAAAAATATGAGAGATATCTTACACTGTTAAATGATTCATTCTCAACCCCAGGGGCCTCCCAAGCAAGCATCATGTCATAAGTCAAACGACGAAACTCCTTGTCATTCAAATAATCTGGAGATGTAGTCACCAGATGGAGTGCTTGGTATGAACAGAATTCTAAAAAATTCCTAGCATAGTTTGATGGTTGCTTAACAGTATCAGGTACCTCTGTCTCAAACCGATGTTGTAGTTCTTCAGTAGGGACATGAAGAATCCTGCAATTATCTCAAAAACACTTTAAGCACTAAAAATCAAAAAAAAAAAAAAAGTGATGACTTTCTGTAGTAATACATCTTCTAATGACTTTAACCTAAACTTGAAGTACTTCTGTTGACGAATGGTCAAAAGTATAAAAGAATTGCCCATTGACTGGAGAGAAGTGTCTGGGAAAGTCATTACATTCCATCAAGACTGTTTTTTAAAGCTTTGATGCATGAATCTAACTACATGAACTGGACATTGGAAAGAAAACAAAAGGTACTTGAAGTTCAATTGACAAGACAAAAAAAAAAAATGCATCCCAAAATGAAAGCAATAATATGATTAAAAGAATGATCGATGTCTAACCCTGCCTAATACGATTAGAAACCTCTATTGCTATCCTCGAGCCACAGAATCCCAAGAGTCACAAAATATGTTCGGAAGACATGGGGACACGCCTAATCCTGCCTCTAAGCTTACTCTTGTCTCCACAAAGATATGAGTTGGCAATACTACTCTATTTGATGTCCTGGGAATTGGACAAATTCTTACCAGTCTCCGAAGTAAGAACAGAATCCCTAATATGGTTTGGTTGGGAACCAGACCTGTGGACCGTGCACATGTCTCTAGAAGGCTTTACTTAAGGTGTGAAATAAATTGCTGAAAAAATAATTTTTGTTTAGTGGAGTGGTGCGGACACCAGAGCACAGGCCCATTTCTCGCAGGCCTACCAGCACTAGCACTGGAAGACATCCCAACCCATGTCCTCGTAGTTGGATGATGATATTCGTGGGCCGGACTAGAGATTTTATCATTAGAATTTATCTAGCTTGTTTTTGGGGTTAATTTTTCTAGTTTGTTACTCAAGATTTTTATTTGATTGGTTGGTTGTTGGTTTATCGTTATCACTTTGTGGGAGCCTATTTATAGGGAGTCAGGGACTGTCATAGTTTGATTGGGTCATTGATCGAATGAATGAAAATATTGTTTCTTGAGTTGGCACTTGGCACAGAGATTCCAATTCACCATTAGGTACAGGGATACTTAGGGTTTGTTACCAATTCTACATCATGGAGTTCTTTTGGCAAATTTGAGCCATAAATTATAGTGGGGCCAAAACTCCTTTTGAGGTGGACTTTTTGTTCATTAAAAAAATTGAACAAAAAATCATTTACCGATGCATTAGAAATTTTCACATGTAATGGGCATGCTTGAGAAGGTAACTATCCACCATCCCACATTGCGTGGATATAAACTGCAGTTATAAGAAATTCAATTCTGGACTTGGACTTGGGTTTGGGCTTGTGAGTCCATAAGTCTTGTTGTGTGCCTAGAATATTCTTCGAGGAGTCTAAACTCTAATGACAATGAAAAGTTGTAAGTGTTCAATTCTTTACTCATCAGTCGCAATTTGCAAACCTTTGCGATTTCCATGACCACGATTAAACCACCATGTTTATGGATCATCATGGTCTGATTTATGGTGATAGAGATGAAAGGTCCCTCCAGTCCTCCACAATGATAAATTTGGTTTCTTCCTCTAGTTTGAAGAACCCGAAAATCTGCACACTTCTGCTTCTCGAAACTCCAAGTATTTGAGTTCTCATGTGAATCCAGAACCTTTGAGTTGTGTTGTGTTTCGTTCCAACAATTTTCAGAACCTTGGAGACAGAGAGAATGCAAACAGTGGTAAGTTCACCGGGCAGACTCATAGTGCCGTACGCGTTGGACTGTGAGCAACCATTGTATCCTAGGAGACAAGACACCGATTGCTACTTCAACCACCCCCCAGGAGGCGGTGAACCTGTTTTATTGTTTTTTGGTTTCTATTTCTTACAGTTCTTTGAGTTCAGAATTGAAAACTGTAAAGTCTCAAAGTAATTCGGCGCTTATGTCGCTATTCCTCTCTAATTAGTAAAGTTTCACTAATTTTTTATTTCTGCTGAATTTTGCACCATTGGTTGAGTTTTACTTGGGTATTTCTTCAGCAAGGTTAACAAAATTCCTATTTGTTTTGGGGACTTATTTTCGTAACAACAACATCATTTATTTCATCATCATAAAATGTGGGAATTATAAGGGGAAAATGTAGTACCATTAATAGTTCTATCTCAACGCAATTTATATTCCGAATTCCCCCAGCCACTGGATACCTTCGATCCCCACCAGCATTGTAAGTTGATAACACATTCAACACAACTTGTTTATGATGATACAATTTGGCTATGTTCAAAAAAGCAATTGATCAACTCAGACTACAACCGAAGAAATCTTAAAAGAAAACGACTCCATCCACAATCAATGGCATTTCAAAAAGCAAATAAAATTTATCAAACAAGAAAACTAACAAGAGAGCTATAATACCCTAAACTTGTATTAACAAAAACTGGCATTGACAGATACCCTAATGCAGCGTAATTGAATGAAAGAATCAAATAGTGCATCATGAATATTATACCTGGAACATCGGGAGACCACGGAATTGGAGAGAGGAGAGAGAAATGATAGTGGCTTGGGTGAATCGCTGTCGTCGGACTTCTTGCTTCTGTTGTTGTTAAAGAACAATATTGACTTGAAGAAATTAAGATTCTCCTTGTTTTTGTTGCTGCTGCTGCTGCTGCTGCTCTCCATTTCGCCTTCCCTCGGACTGTTTTCTCTCGTCATTCCCTTCGATTTTGACGTCTCTTCTTGATTACCAGTACGCAGTTTTCTCAAAGCCTCTTGAAAGTTCATGGAGTAATCAACGCAGTTCAGAACTTTGATGCGATAGAATGAAAGGGTTAATTACACTCCACCACCTTATCCTTTTTGACATTTTTTTCTTTTCAATTTTTCTTCTTTTCAATTTAGGTAAATTATGTTAAACCCCCTCAACTATGACCTGTTTTCTCTCATGTTTAAACTCAGTCACTTAGGGTGTTTCGCTAAAAGTGTTTTAAAATGAACTAGTTTTTTTTTTTTTTATGGTTTTTTATGTAATGTATTGTGAAAAAATGACTTGTCTTGGTTTTTTTTAAAAAAATATTTTTTGGTAGTGGAACACCCCCTTAACCTTCTTTATGCCTCTATATGTGTATTTGAAGTTCTATGTTTAACACCTTCTATTGATATTAGAGTCAGTGCAGTAATGATTAGCGAAAATAGCTACTCAAGGAGCTACAATTGTATTTTAACTAGGCAATTTTTCTCTCCAAACTCTACTAACCCTCGCTAAGTTACCTATTAAAATATCTATTCTTCTATTCTTTACATTTTATATTTATCTTTCAATATTTTTCTTACCTTTGGCAAAGCGGGGGAGCTTGAACAGCCGTTGGTGGCGGATGTTGAAGGATTTAATCACGAATTGGCGGCTTAATTTGAGAGAGAATGGAAGGGGATTTTAGAAACAAGAGTTCTTGAAAATTGAAATGGGGGGACTTTAATGTTGGTAAAGTGTAGGGAAAGGTGAGAGATGCAAAGAAGTGTTTTCGGTGGTGGAGAAATGGGGAGGTAAGGTTGTTACTTAAGGGGTTTTCCCGCGACGCAGTAGAGAAGGTAGTGAGGGTTGAGAGAGAGAGAGAGAGAGAGAAGAAGAAGAGAGAAAATATTTCAAAAGTGAGAAGAAAAAAAAATGATTTGGTGTTGTATGGTACCTTGATTAAAAAAAAAGGGGCAGGTATTGTTGCTAGTATTATGGCTAGGTATTTATTGAGACTGTTGCACTCTTATTTTTTAGGGTGAGCTAGGTAAAATACTAAAAGAGCTCGTTTATTAAATTTGGTGCACTTGCTCTTATGTTAGGGCTTTGGATGGAAAAGGGTCATGTGATCAGCACATGATAGGTTGAATGAAAGTTCATGACAAATGCACCCTTCGATATTTTATATTTTTTCAATAAATGAATCATTTATTTCAGTAATCAACTAAACAAACATCATAGAGAATAAAGACATATAGGAAATTATAATCTATTCACAAAAATTAAACTACTAATCAAGGACAGAGAGCAACAATTAAAAAAAAAACCTTTCAAACAATACTTAAATCCAACAAGTTATGTTCTACTCATGCCCAAGACTCTTACCAGGAACTCTCCATCTGGGATTCAATAAATGAGTTTGAAAAACCTGACCCAATTATATGATTCGTGTTTGTAACCATGTTTAGTAGTGAACTTCAATCTCCCCCGACACCAATATTGCCACCACCATCACCGGCCATAAATTTATATATGCATATAGATATACACACCCACATAAATATGTTTGTGTGTGTTAATAGTTATTGGGTTTGTTTTAGGGGTGTTGAAGTGACAATGGATCGAGGTTGTTGTGGGATTTAGCCAATTGGGTGCTAGGACTTAGAGTCATCACTCCTCGTTTCCTGTGACTATTTTCAAAGAATATGGGACTTAGGAGGTTGAGAGAGAATTGGGGGAGTAAGATTCATGGGTAAAACAAAAAATTTGCCCATTCCCATAACAGTGTTGAGCACTTTTAGGATTCCTACAATTGAAGGAGGTCAAATGTCCAAGTTTAAACTTGAGGGGGTCAACTCGGAATTGGTTATGGTTGAGACTTGAGAGGGGTGGGGTTAATGTAATTAACACTTTTATTAAAATGGAGAATATAAGTATTTAAATTTTGTTTAACTAAACGTAAGCTCATAATTACAATAAGCCCAACTGATAATAATCTATCTTTATATTTTGGCAAAGATTAACCCCTGGCTTTCTCTACAAAAATGAGGAAGAGTGACCAACTAAAGTGATACCAATTAATCCTTTTTATTTTTATTTTTTCCCTAAGAAGCTAAGTTTTGTGATGTCTTCAATTGTTTTGCTTTAATGAAATTATTTATATTGTAAGTAACTATTTTTAGTTTTGCAGTCAAAACTTTTTTTCCTATTCATCTCAACTAGGAAAATTAAAAGCATTAAAAACTCTGCATCAAATTTGAAAACAACTAAAAAATAAAAAAAATGGAGCAAAAAATCTCGCTCTTCGACTTATTTTTGGCTTTAATGAGTTTTATTTTAATTTTATCATAATTTCTTACTTTTTTATTCATCTGGTTGTCTACACAACTTGAGAACATTAAAAAATTACCCTGAACTAATAAAACTTTCAAACAATTACAAAGTTTGGACAAACTTAAGTAAATTTCATTTTCCAGCACTCATCTTGTTGTATTTTAAAATTAGCCCTATTCTGTAGACTTTCTTAGGATTTCATCCTAGTTGAATATAATTGTTATCTTTTAATCCTGAAATTTAAATAAACCATAAGCTACCATTTCTCTCTCCTAGTCTTCCAAAGTCCAAACTATCCTTTCTCTCTTCTAGTCTTTCTAATCGACTCTCTCCAATGTCTCCATTATTCGATCCCCTAAATCAAATACAAATCCTAAAGCAATAAAAAATATTATCAATTAAATTATACCAAATTAGTATATTTTTATTTATGATAAATACCACAAATAATCGAGTTGAACTTCGCTCCATCACTACAAGATTCTATTCTATCAAAGAAAAATAAATATGATAAGTTTTATCACATGTGATAACTTTATAACAATATTATATTATAATAGTAAGAAATCTTGGTACATCAATTTATTATAAAAATAACGTAACAACTATGGTAAATATATACAAATGAAACAAAATTTATCGCAGACATGACAAATGGTAAATTAAATTAAACTTAAGTGAAAACAAATGAAACAAAATTTATCACAGACATGACAAATTTATGACAAATATTCCATAAATCTAATATCATACTATTTGACAAACAAGTTATTCCATTAGTCAAAATCTTTATATTTCCATATGAGAAAATTACTACTACATCTTCAAATCACTTATATTCCTGTTTGGTTTTTTTACTTCTTTGCAACAAAAAATAATTGTGTGCAAGCGTGCCAGAGAAAGCTTTTGTCTTCTCTCTCAAATTAACTTTGGAAAACCAAACCTAATCAGACGACTATGTTTGAATGGTTCAATTATCTCAACTAAGATGATTTTTCTTTCAAAGCGAAGAAATACAAACCAATTTACTTAGGAAATTAAATAACAATAAAGAAACAAGGTACTTTGATTAAGAAATCAAAAGTAAACTTACTTCGAAATCTTCTTCAACTTCAAATAGAAAGACAAAATGAACTTCGAACACTGGATTGTTACAAATACTACTTTCACTACTTTTTAATCTACTTTCCTAAACTACTTCGAACTGAGTCAAACTCCTAAACCACAATTCTAATTGCTAAAGAACAAACCAAGCATCATTTTTGTTGTTTGTTGAAGATTTGTCCGGGGCCTTTTTACTATTCAACTTCTTCTATTTGTAGACCTTGTTTGCAATTTGAACTTCCCGCTTGGTCTCTTGACTTCAAACGTCATCATTTCATTTCATTTCATTTCAAAAGATTATTTCTTCTCTCCAAAAGCATTTGAACTTGAATTTGCATGGTTACTCATTCAAATCACATTTTGCACATGATTAATTTCAAAGGATAACTTCCTTGCACGATCTACTTCATGGGTGATTTGTTTCAACGGTTAACTACCCAATTTTACACATGCAATAATATGAAATTCATGCCTTCTAGCAGTTTGTAATGTGGCTTTGAAGCACATTTCTTTATTTATTCCTTGGCCATAACTGCCAATAACTACCTCTTAAACTAGAGAACAATATGATATCATATTGATCTTCTTATAGACCATTAATTCAGTGCTTCTCATTAACGACAAGTTTCCAACGTTTGAAATTTTTGATTACTTGTCAATTAATTACTGGATGTGTTAATTTTATATGTAAACAATTCCAAACAAACAATCCCACAAATTTAGGTCCCAGAAATTTTGATCGTATGTATACATATATTTATATCGTAGCAAGAGGGGAAGTTGGTAAATCATATTACAATTAAAGGATTAAATCTAACCCTTTGATGATGTGAGGGATGAAAACATAATTAAGAGCGCTGCCTAGGACTATCATTTAATTAACCCTTTACTTATCTAGCAATTGCTCAAAATTCGACTATCGACTCATGACAATTCCGCTCAAAAATAATTTTTTTCCCCATTGGAGTGAGTTTACTCAACAAACTGTAAAAGTCTTGAGTAAAGATTGGGATATGCTCTAATGCCCAAGATGTAGTTGATAATGTTTCCCCCCATTTCTTATTTAACTAATTGTTGAAATGTTAAAAATTGCACATATGGTGGTCACGAATCGTTTATTTTCGTAGTCCAAATGATCAAATAAGAAAAGAAACTGGGCAATGAACGGATATATTTTGAATTACTCAATTGAATGAACTTATCGATATCCACTAAAATAATTTTTGACAAACTAAATTCATTCTAAGAAATTTAGAAATTTAAAGGCACAGATCATCAAAGTTGACCCAGAAAGAGCCAGTGCTTAATAAGAACTAGGAAGGATCATGTTTCCGTATAAAAGCTTACATATGTTAACCTTTGAAAGGAACTGTACCACCAAGGCGACTGAACAGGGATCATGTACTATTTTTACGTGTAACCAGGAAGGGTTTTCGCTTCCCAAATCCGATTCATTTCCAGAAACATACCCGACCGGTATAAAAATATGCAGATGACAAGAAATAACAAGGAAAAGAACTTTTCTAGCAATTCGTAATCTAAGATGATCTTTTCTAAACGGAAAAAGCATTTCTTCCCAACATCATTGACTGAACATTGATAGCCTTATTTCAGGGGTTGCCTTGCATTGAAGAAAAGAAAGTGCAGCTCCCTAAAGCCTCTGCCTTGGACTTTGTGATTCTGAAGACCAAATCGGAGGGATTACGTTGTATTGTTGGGCAGGCTTTTCTTCTTCTTTGTCTTCATCGTCTTCCAAAATGTCCTTGGCAAATGCATCAGGATTCACCTTGATACAACTCTGCAGAGCAACAAATGGATTCACACAATCCGAGCCCTACATAAAATATATGTAAAAGACCCATGCGTTAGATATTTAGGAATTTCGAAGTAGTTCTAACATGCATATTTACAGGACATGGACGATAAAATAGTTCTATGCCCTGTAGAACAATACAGACAATTATATTTCTCTACCTAAAAGATGGCATTAAAAAATCACTTCTCAAGGAGAATAGAAGGGCAAGGAGTTAATTAGATAGACGCAATGGACAAGGAGTTAATTAGATAGACGCCAAATCAACTTCTGCATTAGGAACAGGTTATCTATTTGGTTTCTGAAATAAAAGCTCACGCAGGTAAGGGTTGATGTGCACTAGCAGAATTTCCAAATCAAAATACTACTGTTAGAATCTCGCAGGGAATTAATCATAGGGGAATTTACATCACGTACTATGAAAAGACGAACTACGTTTTGCACACAAATAGCAGATGCAAGCGTAGGGAATTCCATGTCCATATTCACAATTGTTCACAAAATGAAGGAGAAAACTAACCAGGAACTTCGAGATTTAGCCGAACAATTTAACGCAATCAAAAGCAGAGGAATTGGATAAGAAGACGATCTAACAGAATTTCCGGTCAAATAGCCATTAAAACCTCTTCTGTATTTTAGATCTTTATCACAATTGTCTCTTTTTCTCTTATTTGTTTTTTTGTTATCATTTGCTTTTCCAATCAGGAGATATTAATGATGGGGCTAAATCTGTGATTTTTATTGATTTGCTGGAGTCGGTTTCAGTATTGAATAATGACCATAAACTGATTTCTAATTCTGATACACCTACTGTTTGGCAAATTAAGAGCTTGACTTCGTGAATTATCGTGTTGCACATGGATTTGTATGACAAGAGCAAGGTTCTTGTAAACAAATAAGTCTGGGAGGGTGGGCTCGCATTTTCTGGCTATTCCTTCTTGGAGGGATAGGGTAACACCTCCTGTGGAGGTCTCTCGCATTACGAATCTGGAATTTTTCCACCTTCTGTGGATGGTCAGAAGTTGATGGTTGTTCCACCTGCTAGTGTAGAGGAGGAAGGGGCTGTTCAATTGGAAAAAAATGTTCAGTTGCTTATTTTGTTGATAAAAAGCTACCCTTCTTTGTTGATAAATCTATGGCTTTCAAGATACGGCCCAAGGTTGGTCTGGAGGAGGTGTTGTCCAATGATAAGGGTTTCTTCTTCTTCAAATTTGATGAGGCTAGCGTCTATAGGGAGATTGTAGAGACTGGCCCTTGGCATTTTAGGGACAGGCTTATGGTGTTACAGCAGTGGTATCGACAGATGGAGTTGGTGAAGGTGGGGATGACAAAGGTTCCATTGTGGATACAGATTTATAATATTCATGTGGAGTATTGGAATGCCCAAGGTCATAGCGTATCGCTAGTGCAGTGGAAGGACTCTCTACGCTGATGAAGTGACAGAAACTAGTAAGAGGCTCAGTTCAGCAAGGGTTTGTGAGAATGTTGAGTTGAAGTTTACTAAGGGCAAATCTGCAGATCTGGTGATTGAGTGGCCTCTAAAATGTTGCAAAAGCCAGGCTTTTGGTCATGCTGATTACACTGTGAATGTGAATGCTGGGCCAAAACATGTGAATAAAGTCTGGATTGTTAAGGATGGCAGAGGCCTGTTTTTGTTGGAGAGGCTCTTGTCTGTTCTGAGTTGGAAGGTTCTGTGGTTTCCGCGGTTGGTGCTGATATGGTGGAAATAAGAGTATTGGTAGCTCTAGAAACAGATTCTGCATGCTGGAAAGAGCCACTGAGGATGGGAGTGCCCAAGATGAAGGGTACGGTGGAGTGCCCGGTGTGGTTGCTGTACCTACTGCTTAGGGGACTTCACCTGTTCTTTCCAGCAGTGTGGAATGTGGATGGCAGGATTGCAAAGAGTCCTATTGTTGCTGTTAGTTATGTAGGAATATGAAAAGGTGAACCGAAATCGAAGTAATCAAATGAGAAGTTACAAGATTTAGGTGGTTTGGTTCGAGTCTAGGTCCAGGAACAAAGAACAGCCGTTTTATTTCACAGTTCATGTGTTCCATTAAGAAGAAGAAGAAGAAGCTAGTGAGAGCTGTCGAATACCCCTTCTGCCCCTCAATTTGACGGAGATGGGTAATGGCGTGAGGAGCAGGGACTAAATGGACACAAATATCAACTATTGGGGACCAAAATTGTATAATTGAAAATTTTTGGACCAAATGACGCTGCACACATAATTTGGGGACTTAATGTCAATAAGCCGAGGCTGGGGTGTATAATTTGGCCAGGCCTCTAACTGCAAAGGTAGACTATATTAATGAGAATGGCAGGTGGGTACCTAGGCCTAGGAATAGAATTACCTTGCAAATTATTGATGGAACTCCTGCAGAATTTCTTCCAAACCCTCAGAGTGAGGATCAGATTATTTGGATTCCTTCTCCTACTGGTCAATATATTACCAAATCTACATTGACTTCTATCAGGAGCACTGAGTAGAAAGTACCTTGGGGTTCTACTGTGTGGTTTCATAAGTACGTACCTGAGTGGGCCTTTAGTGTTTGGTTAGTCTGCTCTAAGAGGCTAGCAACTAAAGATAGATTCAGGGAAAGGGGCATGGATGGTCAACCTGATTTTGTCCTAGGCCATCAGAAGATAGAGAGCCATACACATCTCTTTTTTTTTACTGTTGTTTTTGAGCTATTTGGAGGAGAAATCTGATTCAAAGGAGCCCCGGTGATTGGGATTTTGAGCTTGGCTGGGCTGTTCACAACTGAAAGGGGAAGGGGTTCAAAACTTCCACATACAAAATGGCCTTGGCAGCTCTGTTATCAAATTTGGATGGAGAGGAATGCAAGGATTTTTAGGCAGAAATCCAGTGACTCTGGGGCTCTGATTTCTGTAATAATAGCCAGTGTCAGAGATAGGCTCAGTTCATGGGACAAGAGTCCTAATACCAGTGAGAACAATGCTCTATGCTGTAACTGGAATATTTCTTCTTTTGTGCTTAGCAGGAACAGGGATTAGGCTGGATGGTTGATAGTCTTTGTTTGCTTTGTTGTAGAAAATCAAATGCAGCCAAGGGTAAGGCAATCTCAAGGAAAACTTTATAAAATCTCCATGCCCCAACTCATGTGTGTGTGTGTGTGTGTGTGTGTGTGTGTACACGCAACTTTTGGCGTTCCCAACTTAGGATCTTCTACAAACCCCTACTCCCGCTCCCGCTTCATACAACTCAAGTCTAGAGTCAAGACTATAAGGTTGTGAGAGGCTTCTTTAAAACTTGAGTTTCCTTATCATCAAAGGCTTGCTCATCGATCTTCTTGTTTATCTCTTGGGGGCGTGTATCAAGCCCCTTAATATATGTCTTCAGTTTTTGGTTAACATAGGCCTAAATACCACAACTAATATTCAATGAGGCGAGCTTGATTTTTATAGAGGTGATTGTGCAATCCTTTCCCACATTAATTACCTTTTCTTCTGCAGTACTCTTCAGGAAACAGAGGAAAGCCCCCGAAAACTGGTTACCGCATGGGCCCTTCCGCAAGTCAGCAATACAAGGGCATTCTAGCGCCTTTTGAGCCTTCTCATCAAGTGACTGAAATGGAGATTGTTTGTTGGGATTATTCAAGAACAAATTCAGATGCAAAAGCTTCAATTCCATTTAACATAGCAAGTCTAAATTACAAAGGTCACGGGTAGATTTTTGAGACAGTCCCTCTATTTCCCATGCCGTCCTCTAATCCTAATTGCATCAATTTAACCCTATAGTTCACATTACATCTTCGTTTCGTCCCTCTCGCTGATGGGACAAAATTGAGGCAGAAAGTAAACAATGGGGTCAAAATTGACACAATTTAGAAATAGAGGGACGAAATTGAGATTTCATGCAAAATAGAGGGACCATTCATACAATTTACCCAAAGATGGACATACCCCATTCTCAGTGTTGCCAAATGCTGCAGCCTCTGCAAATGCAGAACCATTAAAATTTGTTAAATACGCCATCTTTGCCACATTTTATCTGCTTGGGGAAAGAAAATATAAAGAAACCAGTCGAAGAAAAAATCATCAACAAATAATGAGAAGGAATTGAAAATAAAGAAGTAGAAGGATCTACAAGGAGTTGGGACGAATGCAAAACATTGATAAATATCCGGGGTCAATCACACCCTTCACGCTTAAACATTACAATTTTCAAATTTGTGCCTTCCATTATCAGAGTTTCGTCAATGTCGTCTAGTTAGCAACTACCTTTAAGTTCTCTACCAGAGACGTCACCTGAACCAAAGGCCAAAATAGGAAAGTGTAGTTCTGAAATGGTTTAGTGACAATATTTGACATAAGTTGCCAGCTAGACCAAGTAAATAAAAATGGAATAGCTGGAGGACAGAATTGGAAAATTTTAACAGCTGAAGTGAAAATTTATAATACTTGAACTGCACAATACACCATTAGCAGTACTAACAAAAGAAATATGTTTGGTATACAGGGGAACAGTGATAACAATTTAACAGACAAATTGGGTCGCAGACTTCAAGAACAGGAATTTCTTAGCAGATATCAGGTAAAACCAACACAATGAGGATGGTGTTCCGCCTTTATGTTTTCATTTGTGTAAACTTCTACACAAAGAAAGAAAAACTACATTATCTGTGTTTGGTATCCAATTTCCAGCAAATTTTAATCAGCCACCTTTAGATGAGAACTTGTTTGATCGCTGATTTGTTGAGACATAGAATATATGAACTATTAACCTGTGGAAATTGCCCCAAAAAGGATACAAAACACAGAGCAATCCTCATTAACCATCAATTTCCAGATAACCCAATTGAACGAACGAAATTTCAAGTACCTTGATCTCCAGTCATGCTTACAAGTTCACAATCAAACAAACCCATGCCTCCTTTCAATTCTCATGTTTCCTATTTTCAATGAAGAAACTTGTTGAATCGAAATTAGTACCATGCAAGTTTTGCAAAGCTTCACATTTTCACTGAGTAAACCTTTTGAGAGTAGCCGCTTTGTGCATATATTGTCAAAGGTTAGATCTGTCTCCAATCCTCCTTCGCCCATACCCTTGTCAATTGGGAATTACATGGATACAGTTACTATGATAATGTTCACCTCAATTGTCTGTCTTTATCTGCTTGTTTTTTCGTTAATTTTAGTTCAAACTTTCAGTAGTTTTCTTAGTCATTATTAAGAACTAAGTTCTGAATATATCAGGTTGAGACCATGATTTTATACCACAGGATGTCATACACCTTGGTGTCAACCATTTCTTTGAATTATTGGAGGACTTGGTTGGATATCTGACATCATTAGAGGTCATCCCATCAATTTCCTTGTTTTCCCACAGTATCATGTTTGTTTCAAAGAAAGAGACATAGTAGTAGTCAAATAGGATAACTAATACCTTGAATTGGGAGGATTAGCAACTCTGTGGATTTTTTTTACAACCACTTGACTACTCCTATATATACTCCTAAGTGGGAGGTCAGGAGATCAATTCATGTCAAAGGCAATAATCGATTATCCCAGCCCCATAATGGGGCTTTCTTGAGTGTGTTTCTTTCCCACTATGTGGCTTGATGCTATGCTTTTCTTAACGATATTTTTTTCTTTTTTTCTTTTGTTTGAATGGCACTTGATGCTATGGTTGATGGCTTATAGATTGAATTGTTGGACTTTCTTACACAATCAATTGTCAAGTTTGATGTAAAACTCATGACACTAGAAAATAATCCCCTATGCACTGGCATAAAAAAAAATCAGCACCATGGGTGAGTCATATTGCTCACCAATCTCCCCTTGTCCCCTAGGATTGGATCTCTTATCCCTTCCAAATTACCTATTTGTCTCGGCTCTCAAAAACCATGCTACATCTTAGCCCAATCTTTTTTTTTTGGCCAAGTACATCTTACCCCAATCAATCAAAGTAGAAATGCTCCAAAAATTATTATTAATACTATCCAACATACTTCATCGCTTCTAGAATTCCATTTTACCATTTTTCAGGTCAAACCACCTAATGGTGTTCAAACATATCCTAGCAACATCTTTCAAATATGCAGTGCATCCTAAGGATTACTGAAGTTGAAATCATGTGCCACCTGGAGCCAAGATTTGGTTGATCTGTGGCAATCCCTTAAACTTCACGTTTCCCCATTTTACATCATCAGTTTCTATTCAATTCAGTAGCATGCTTGATCGACCACATACTGCATCCTTTTGACGATTCAAGTTTTTTTTAGAGAAAGATTGATTCATGTTGAAAAAAATCAAATATGCCACTTGAAACGATATGACACGTGTGACAAATATAAGTGCCTTAGCATTTCACATTACCCACATCATACATACGTAGAGAATAGATTGACATATTCATCTCTTCAAGTTTCTATTGAATTGAGCAACATTTTTCAGACCATATAGTGCATCCTACGGACGAGTCAAGTTGAATAAGTTCAACTTCCAATGGGCCTATCTGACATCACCGATCAATGGCAATACCTTCAAGCCCTCCGGACGAGTGAAGTTGCTACATGACCGGTCAGTTGCAATACCTCGAAACTCCATGTTTGCGACATTTTGAATCAATATACACCACTTTCACCTCTTTGCACTTCTTTTAAATTGAGAAACATATTTCATTGGCTACATATTGCCTCCTAAGGATGGTTGACGTTTAAGCAACTAGAGATGCATATGGTTTCTCCCACACATTGGATCAAGTGATTGAAGTTGGAGCATACGTAATCAACAACAATTACTAAATAAATAACTTCAGGGTTTCCCATTTTTAAAATCCCATTATTTTAGGTCATGGATCATATTTGTTTGCGCCTCAAGACTGCGAAATCTGGATAGCTACAGCATACTAAGAAATAAACAGCTGAAAAGGGCGAGAGAGAGAGAGAGAGAGAGAGAGAGAGAGAGAGAGAGAGAGAGCGACCGGCAATTAAGGATTCCATGGAAGGCTGTTGCGGCTGTGGTGAAGATGAGGATGAAGAATGGGCCCCTGATTGATGACGACGATCATCGGTAGCAGCGGCGTCGGCTACGTCGCTTTGGACTTGTCCCATGTCGTATAGTATCTCTATAGACGAAGTTGTATTGTATGCATACAGTCCGCAGCGGTGAAGGAGACGGGCAACTACGGGGGTTTAATGGAGTCTTTTGGCGTACAGAAAATATGTACAACCGCTTTTGGGGGCAATTTTAGATCAAAGGAAGGAATAATCCAAGCCATTCAACCCAAGTGAAAATTTAAACTTTCGATTAACCGATTACACATATCTAAGTTTGAATGAGCTGATTTTTAACAAAGTTATTCAAAAAAATCAGATCAATCGGTTACACATATTTAACTGAGCCATTTTTTTACAAAGCCATTCAAAAAATTTATTTTAAAATTAATAAACAATTGGACCAAAAATAAACTCACTGTTATAAAAGCTCTGTATGGAGCTTTGTATGGATGACCATATAGATTTATTGGTTTGTGTGATAGTAGTAAACAAGTTGGTTGTAAAAGAGAGTTTTTGCCTATATAATCGTCCAACAAAAGAGAAGTATATATAAGTAAAAGAGAAAGAAAAGACAAAGAGCAAAATACCATTTTGAATAATATTCAAGTGGTCCAGAAGATTAATTTTTTCGGTATTTGTGTCTAGCATTTTATTCACTTTTTAGCTCTTATTATTTGTTTGGTTTCATAATACATTATCAGCACGAAACCCTAGCCAACTGAGAAAGGTAAATGATGTATACTCCACTCATACAACTTGTTGATTTTAGATACACTACTCCATATTCATCAAAATGATTTTCTTTTAAGCATATACACTGCTATGCCACCGTTAAATGGACAATGGTATTAATTTTCAAAAACTTTTAAATTCATGTCTAGTTGTCTACTATGCTAGCTTTAAATGGAATCTTTTCTCTTTTCCTTTTTTCGTCATATTGTATGCCATCAACTGTATAAGGAAAGAAGAAGAATTATTGTATCAGAAGTACATATCAACCACGAATCTTGAAGTATTCTAATTATAAAAAAAAGGGAGATTGTACCTGAAGCATTCTACTTTTAAGAGAAAAAATTTGGGGGGGGAGGAATAGCAAAAGAATTTTACCCAATAAATTCTCATATAAAAAAAATGGCAAAATACCTGAAGTATTTTTAACAACATGGTGGGTGGCAGGTCTTCAAAATATTGAATCCACCACGCCGCCTCGAACCCGTGTGACCGTGTCGTACTATATCAAAAAAACTAAGAATTAACTACTCTAGAAAATAGTGGCTAAGTCCGAGTGTTGATCTACGGAGACAATTTGGTTGAGTTACGTTAGTTTCAATTAATTTCTAATTTAATTTGGAAAAAGAGATTTGAGTGATTGATTTTTGGAAACTAAATTAATTTAAGAAACAAATAATGAAATTGATGAAGAACGAATGGAGGAGAAATCTAGTGTTTCGAATCCACCCTAACCACGTAACTAAGTTATGAGTAGGCTAGATTTATTATTCGAATCACAATTTGTCAAGAGAATAATTATGTTGTTAACAGGCATAGACTATCCCATAACATGGACCATCTCGCTGGTACAACTTGACTCTTTCATAGACTGTCCAGTGGCATGATCTGTCTTACGAGCATAATCCATCTCAGTTACTAAAGCACAAGCGTAGAAAACCATTGTTTAACTAGGTATTTGAGTTGCAATCACAAATACTCAACCAATAGAAAGAATTAAAACGATTCCACCTGATCATAATGAAAACATGTTCTAAGTTAAACAATCAATTCGAGTTAATAAACCTAACACCTAGACATACACAAAATTACTTGGAATGAGACTTCATCTTCTCCCTAGAAGGTGTAGTCGGCCATGAAGATGTAGATGAACGCTTGATTTGATGAAGAACTTGAAGAACTCATGGATCGGCTCATGTTTCTCTCTTTAAACTTGCCTCAAAATATTCTAGGACTCCCAAAACTTACAAAGCAATGACCTGTTTATAATAAAACCCAGAAACGTGGTCAATGCCCTACTCCGCCTTTGACTCGAGTAAAACAGCCTGGGCGGCTTTGATTCCATTTCACATCGCAATAACCAGTTTCTTTCATGGTGTTTAATAGTCCTATAACTACAGGGTGTTTAATCTGCCATTTCACATGGCTTGGACAACATTATCCAATGAAATTTTTTATGCATAGTTTTAATAGGCATATAACAAGTAAAAGGGGTTAGATTCTTCCTTCTAAAAAAAAAGGGAAGATATTTTTTCTTCAACAGAAAGTTCTCACATATGCACTGGCATTTTCAGGGTAGACTTTGTCAAGGGGAATTTCATACTCTGACTATTTAATTATGTTATTTCATGATTATTTGTCTAATATGATATCTTACTTTATAGATAATGTCGAACTATATGAAATTGAAATTTGCTGCACTTGACATTTCGGGAAGAAATTATCTGTCATGGATCCTTGATAAAAAGATCCATCTTGATGCAAGGGAAATCGGGAAACGATCACAAATGGTAATAATGTATCTCTGAAGGATCGTGCAAGGGCCATGATCTTCGTCTGACATCACCTCCACGAGGACTTGAAGTTCGAGTATTTCATTGTCAAAGACCCACTAATTTTGTGGAACAACCTAAAGGAAAGATATGTGCACCAAAAGACAGTCATGTTGCCTAGAGCTCGTTATCATTGGATGCACCTAAGATTTGAAGATTACAAATCGGTTAACGAGTATAATTATGCCATATTCAAAATTGTTTCATTTTTTAGACTGTGGGGAGAAAATTATTGAAATGGATATGCTGGAAAAGACATATTCCACGTTTCAATCGAAAGACATGAATCTATCACAAACATACAAACGAAGGGGCTATGAGAAATACTCGAATTTGATATCATGTCTTCTTGTAGCTGAATAAAACAATGAATTATTAATGAAGAATCACAAGTCTCGTCCCACCGGATCTATGCCATTTCCAGAAGCAAACAGAGTCTCATTTCACAGTCAGGGAGGTGGTTGCGGCCGTGGCCGAGGTCATGGGCGCGGACGCGGATGGGGGTGTGGTGGCCATAATTACCAAGTTCGTGAAGGACACATCAAGAAGCCCAACAAGAAAATTAATTTTTCCCGGAAATGGAATAAATGGGATAGGTCGCATGTATCCCAAGGAAAGGGAAAAGATTTGCAAGCTAAACCTTTTAAGATTACTGAAGATTCCTATTATAGATGTGGAGTGAAAGGTCATTGGTCGTGTACCTGTTGTACGCCAAAATATTTGATTGATCTTTATTAGGCATCCATCAAGGGAAAAGGAAAAGAAGTTTAAACCAATTTCATTGATCAAATTAATCAAACTGACCCTTTTGAACCTTTTGACTTCTCATCCTTTGATGTGTTTGATTTACCTGTTGGACCTAGTTAGACAAAAGATGATTTCTTTGATGATGGAAATGACTACCCTAATTGGTCCATACTAAACAAGTATTTTTGCTCATGTCTGAAATAATAGTCTAAGGACTAATTTTCTCTTTCAATAATGTTGTATGAAATATGTCATGTTGTATTTGTTTAAGATGTGTTTCAGGTACCTATCTATGAAATCTTTAAATTTATATTTTGCATATAGGAGCATGGATACTAATGAGACATTATCAAATGCAAAGATAACTAGTGAAGATATCTGTCTGGTAGACAGTGGTACGACGCATACTATTATTTGAGATTATAGATATTTCAAACATTTGACGATGGTGAATGCTTAAGTCAATACAATATCTGGTTTTGTAGACCTAATTGAAGGCTCTGGAAGAGCAAATATTGTTCTAGCAAACGGAATAAATTTAAATATTGACAATGTTTTGTATTCTACCGAATCCAAAAGAAATCTATTAAGTTTTATAGATATACGTCGTAATGGTTATCACATTGAAACCACAAACGAAGGCAGAAAAGAGTATTTGTATATCACTTCTAATGTATTTGGCCGAAAGCTAGTATTAGAAAAAAATTCTGCATTATCTTCTGGATTATATTATACAATGATTAGAACAATTGAATCATATACTGTGATGTACCAGAAGTGCTCCAACCCAAAACTTTTCATGCTATGGCATGATCGCCTTAGACATCCAGGTTCAATAATGATGAGTTGTATTGTTGAAAATTCATAAGGGCATCCGTTAAAAAACTAGAAGATTCTATTACCCAAGAATTATCCATGTAATGCCTGTTCACAAGGTAAACTGATAATTAGACCATCATTCTCCAAAGTGATTGTTGAATCACCATCTTTTTTTACAAAGAATACAATGAGATATTTGTGGACTGATACACCCACCGTATGGACCATTTCGATAGTTCATGATTCCAGTTGATGCCTCAACTAGATGGTCACATACTTGTTTACTATCTACATGAAATATTGCATTTGCTAGATTCCTTGCCTAGATCATTAGATTAAGAGCACAGTTCAGACCATCAAATCAAAACAATTCATCTTGACAATGCTGGAAAGTTCACATCCTAGACATTTAATGATTACTGCATGTCAATTGGTGTTAATGTTGAGCATCCTATTGCACACACACTCATACCCAGAATGGTTTGGCTGAATCTTTTATTAAAAGACTTCAATTAATTGCTCGACCATTGGAAAACAAAATTGTCAGCTTCTGCTTGAGAAGATGCTATTTTACATGATACATCTTTGATTTGTGTTAAGCCAACTGCATATCATAAATATTCACCCACACAGCTTGCTCTTGGTCAATAACTGAATATCTCTCACTTAAGAGTTTTTGGTTGTGTTGTGTATGTGCCTATTGCACCACCCCCAACGTACTAATATGGGTCCACAACGTAGACTTGAGATTTATGTTGGTTTTGATTCTCCATCTATCGTTAGATACCTCCAACCCCTAACGAACGTTGTGTTTAAGACACGTTTTGAGGATTGTCATTTTGATGAATTAGCTTTTCCATCATTAGAGGGAGATAAGTTGAAGCTAGAAGCTCGACGTGAAATTACTTGGAATGTTTTGGCATTATCTCCTCTTGATTCTCGTACTAATCAATGTGAACTAGAAGTTCAAATGATCATTCATTTGCAAAGAATTGCAAATCAATTACCGGATGCATTTACTGATGCAAAGAAAGTAACTAAGTCTCATATACCAACTGCTAATATTATAGTACGGGTTGAAATTCCCACATGACAAATTACTAATACAATAGCTAATGAATCTAAAGCGTGCCAGAAGCGTGGGAGACCGTTGGTGCCAAAGATAAACTTCTCCGGAAGAGAAAAATCCAAGGCAAACAAACTGAAGTCCCAGAAATAGCTAATACTCCTGAGGTAATCAGGCTGATAAATGTTAAAGATCATGAAGAGGCTAAACCCACAAATGAAAGAATGAATTTATCCATATTTCCTCCTACTCCTTAATCTCCCGAAGAGAAATCTACCAAAGAGTTATTTCCTAAAATGGAACAAGTACCTGAGAATAATGAGATCTCAATATATTATATGAGTACAAGAGAAATGTTGGACAGAAATAAAACCGTTGTCAACAACGCGTTTTCATTTAAGGTTGCTTTTGACATTACTAGAAGTGATGATGAAAGTGAACCACAAATTGTCGAAGAATGTCAATGCAGAAATGATTGGCCAATGTGGAAAGGAGCAATTCAAGCAGAGTTAAACTCTCTTGCAAAGAGAGTAGTATTTGGACCTATAATTCAAACCCCATAAGGAATACAAATTGTGGGATAAAGTGGGTGTTTGTGCGAAAAGAGCAATGAGAAAAATGAAGTTGTGCGATATAAAACACGACTTGTTACACAAGGTTTCTCACAAAGACCTGAAATTAATTATGATGAGACACACTCTCTCGTAATGGATGCCATCATAGTCAAATTTTTTATTAGCTTGATAGCTATAGAATGTCTAGACATGCGTCTGATGGACGTTGTGGCAACATATTTGTATGGATCACTAGATGCTGACATATACATGAAGGTCCCCGAAGGATATACTAGGCTTGAAGCATGCAGTTCAAAATCCTGGAGTGTTTATTCTCTTAAGCTATAAAAATCTTTATATGGGTTGAAACAATCTGGTCGCATGCCAAATGCCTTAGCGACTACTTATTAAAATGAAGGATATGAAAATGATCCTATTTATCCATGTATTTTTACTAAGAAATCAAACTCTGATTTTGCAATTATTGCGGTTTATGTCAATGATTTAAATCTCGTGGAAACTCCGGAAGAGCTCATAAAAACTGCCGAATATTTAAAGAAAGAGTTTGAAATGAAAGATTGTAGTAAAACAAAGTTTTACCTCGGCCTACAAATCGAGTATTTGCCAACTGGTATTCTAGTACACCAGTCGACATATACGAAAAAGGTCCTTAAGCAATTCTACATGGACAAAGCACATCCATTGAGTACTCCTATGGTTGTTCGATCACTTGATGTGAACAAAGATCCATTTCGTCCCAAAGAAGATGGAGAGGAAATTCTTGGTCCAGAAGTACCATATATGATTTCCATCGGTGCACTTATGTACCTAGCAAATTGTACACGACCAAATATTGCATTTTCAATTAACTTATTGTCTCGATATACTTCAGCTCCAACTCAACGGCGTTGGAATGGAATTAAACGCATATTTCGTTATTTCGGAGGAACATTTGATTTGGGTTCATTCTATTCAAATGGATCGAAGTCACAATTAATCGGATATGCAAATGCTGGTTATTTATCCGATCCACACAAATCTCGGTCACAAACAGGAGACATGTGTTCACTTGAGGTGGTATTGCTATTTCATGGCGTTCTGTGGAGCAAACATTGACTGTTATTTGTTCTAATCATTCTAAAATTATTGCGATTCATGAAACAAGCCGTGAATGTGTTTGGTTGAGATCTATTATACATTACATTAGGGGAAAATGTGGATTATCTTTAATCAAAGATAACCCAACCATATTACATGAAGACAATGCCGCATGTATCACGCAGATTAAAGTTGGTTATATCAAAGGAGACAGAACTAAGCATATTTTACCAAAATTCTTCTACCCCCATGACCTTTAGAAAAGCGATGATATTGATGTTTAACATATACGTTCTAGTGAGATTTCTAGCAAATTTATTAACAATATTGGGATGCGCTGACTCAAAGACCTATCATGCAAAGTTGAGGGGGAGTAATTGATGTTGAAAGATAGACGATTGTACTCTTTTTCCTTTGTCTAAGGTTTTGTCCCATTGGGTTTTCCCTAGCAAGGTTTTAATGAGACAATTTACAAATAGTTTTCACTATGTGCTCTTTTCCCTTCACCTAAGGTTTTTCCCATTGGGTATTCCTTGGTAAGGTTTTAATGAGGCATGTTCTTAGTATTTGGTTATCCAAGTGGCAGTTTTATAAAAGCTCTGTATGGATGATCATATAGATTTATTGGTTTGTGTGATAGTAGTAAATAGGTTGGTTGTAAAAGAGAGCTTTTGCTAGGCAGAGAGCAAAATACCACTCTAAATAATATTTGAGTAGTCCAGAAGACTAACTTTCTACATATTTGTGTCTAACATTTTATTTACTTTTTAACTCTTATTATTTGCTTGGTTTCATAAGACCCATAAGCCATTGTCCATTTTTAATTTTATGTACGCGAAGGGTACGCTTAGCATTTTCATAATGGTTCAGTGTGTATGTTTTGCATAATGCTAAGGGTACAGGAGTTTAAAGTACATAAGATCTACAAATGGCTTATGGGGCCCACATTTTGGTCTCACATAAATAATTCAAACCGTTCATTTAATTTTACTTTAATTTTCGAATGGTCTTGCAAAAAATCAACTCAATTGGTTATGCTTAACTCATTGATCTAAATTTCAAGTTTTCATTCAAAATCCTACTTTGGATGGAAACTTGAAGTTTGGATCAATCATTTACACATTCAGTACGAAAAAACAAAATAACACAAAGAATAAAAGCACAATCTATGAAGCACAAGTACTTCAAAGATGTTATCGTATGAGTACCGGGTACGTGTACAACTCCAGTATAAAAAAAAAAAACCGTACTGGGTATGCCTAACCTATCGGGTATGTTTTGGTATCTGTTACGTCACCACTACACCAATAAAATTATAGGAAATCAGTGGAGTACCCTCGTCATATTCGTGCCTTACATTTTTAGTTTTTGCTATATTTTGTACTTGTATAGGCCCACACCCCATACCCCATTTCTGTACTTGTACTTCATTGAGTATAGCAATATTTCCTCCACACTTTCCTCTAAGATTTCGTAACATTTTTTTTTGTTCTTTCATTTCTTTTCTCTTTGTTCAAAATAGGCCGCGAGAAGATGTTTGATTTTTCCCTTAGACCTTCACTTATTGGTACTTGATCCTTGTATTTCATGAAATTATTAAATTGACGTAGTTTGTGTCTCTTGAAATTGATGACACATTTCCTTTAGTTATAAGATTGTGTAGACAACTCAATTTTGCTTGGTAAATGTTTAAGCGCCTTGGGCACATTCCTATGATGAAACGATTTCTCGTATCCTTTGATTCTAAGTACCAGAACCTCTTGATTGAACTTTGCGAAGCCAAAGATGTTTGAGTATTATGATTCAAAAGTGTGAGAATATGCCGTAACATCGGTTTGCCTGAACTTATGTCGGGCACTACTCTTACTAGCAGCCACGGTTCCTCTATTCATAACCTTGGTTCCCAAATGTGGGATCTCAAAATGGTTTCATCCAAAAACCAAGTAGCGACTGTCAATACATAAGGTGGGCAACATTGATAAAAATGACACACCGAAATTGGTCTCAAAGTGGTTTCATTAAAAAGCCATCCTGTGTGTGAGCCTACACCACAACAAGTGGGTATCCACACTCGGGAAAGAAATGAGGGTGAGAATTGATAACAGATTGTATAATAAGCCCTGAGGATTCAAGGAAAATTCTAAAATCAGCCCACTAAATTGCTGTTAAAGTTTAAAATGTGTATTGAAATTGTGTATAAGAATATGTAAAAGTGTAAAGAAATGTGAAAAATGTAATGTTCTTTTATCTTCCTTTTGTTTTATTGTTAGCCTAGTGGGCTGTTAATAGGACTCTTTAATTAATATTAATAAAAGCTCACGTGTATATAAAGTAGTTGTGTTTAAAGTAGGTATGACAATGAGGTGGGTAGGGGTAGGTTTTAATCTACACCTATCGTTACATTAAATGTGACAACCTCCCCAATCCTGCCCTTGCCCTAACCGGGTAATGGAAAACTACCCCCAAGCCCTACCCTGTTGGGAAATGGGTTAACCTTATCCTACCCTACCCGCCCCGCCCCATTTTTTATTCTCACAATATTCTTACATATTATGCATAAATACATGCCTACTCCAATCATTACAAGCAATTGCCAATAACAAAACATTGGAAGAAATATGATATGAAGTTTTCCTAAATGAAAAATGAAAGATTTTCTTCATATATACTATTATACTTTCAAATTTAAATGAAAATATAAAGATTACAATGTTATTTAATACATATCCAATTATATCAGGTCTAGTTTGGAACGGGTATCAGAGTGGGGTAGAACTACCCCTAGGCCTTAACCTTACCCAAACCTGGTTGGATTTTTATTTTTCTTCTCCTAACCTCATCCATTACCCAAAAATGGAAAATGATAAGGGTACACCACATGTGCACCCCAAATACACGCCACCCTAAGGTGGCAAATGAAGAGAAGCCCAATATGGGGCTCACTCTAACAGTGGGCCTTTTCTCATTTGCCACCTCTGGGTGGTGTGCATTTGGGGTGCGCATGTGGTGTACCCATAGCATTGTTGACCCAAAAATAGTTAGAAAAAATCCTTCCCATTAGGGGCGGGGTGATGAGCACAAAATATTGACACATAGAGACCCCTATATCGCATATCATTAAGTTCTTTATTGTGCTTAATTATATCCAATTATTATCTTTTCAATCATTATATTATATTATTGAATTGTGTAGGAAAGATGTAATTAAATTATTTCAGCTGTTGGAGTCAATTAGTGGAACGTTGATCTTGGTGTACAAAAGAAGCCGATCAAAATAGGTCAAGTGGTCGGTCCAGTTTGCAAGCAATTATGGAAATTAAATCAAATATGAATCCCATTGGAGATGTGAATCAATCCAAACTTGGCTAGAGTTTAAATTGGCAAGGAAATATGGAATTGCCATATTCCTAAAGATTTTGCATGTGATGTATGTCTTGGGCCGGAGGGAATTGGTTCTCATAGATATTGGTATCTTGGTAATTCACAAGGGAAGGGTTTAGACAGTGTGTGTTGTAAAATATTAGGACATTCCCTTTAATAGGTAATTCTCGGTGATTTAACATTAGAAGAAAGGCAATGGACTTTTGGAGGGAGGGGAGGACGGCTGCACCATCTCCACGTACATCACCGAGTTCACGGCTAGAGAATAGGATGAGCAAAGGAGATTTTTGTAAGGCTTTACTTTTATCTATGTTAGGCTAAACTTTTGAACTAGGGTTGAGGATGAAACCCCATATATAATTTTTATTGAATGATTTTATGTATATGACTTTTCCTACATGCATTTATCGTTTATTGTTCTCAACTCCTTAATTAATATGTATGAACTTTGGATATGGATTCAATCATTATGAACGGGTTTTTTTTTTCCATGATTTGGAGTTATCATATTAATCGAATTGTTTGGTTTATTAAAAGCTGATATTTAAGTACAGGGTATCAATTGTGATTTGTTCTTACAAATACAGTGGATGATTTTGACTTAAAATTTGAAGCAGAGGGGGAATATATTTTGTTTTAGGATTTTTTGCACTTACACCCCTTGTACTATGGCCATTTGACAAGGACACCCATTGTATTATTTTTTAGGCACTTACACTCCTCTAGTTAGTTTTTCTGTCAATTTGGATGGAAAAGAGTGAGGCAAGAAATTTTCCTCCAAAATCAGTAATTTATTGCCACAAATGCTCCTGGAGCCATTTATAAGGCTTATGGGAGCCCCATTACACAAAAACAAAGCACTGCAACCCTCTTTTCTCCCTCTCTTCAACGTCCTAGTTCCTCTCATTCTCAGCCCTCTTTTTTCTCTCTCTTTCATCCCGAAATGGCTTCAACTCAAACTTCAACTTCAAGGAACACATCAAGCTCAAGGAACCCATCAAGTATCATGCAAAGGATGATCTCATATGGCTATTGTGGTCTAGTTTCTCCCCATTCGGACATCTACTGTCCTTCCAACCCTAGGAAATAAGTTCTATGGTTGTGCTAACTATTGGAATGGACCAAAATGCACCTTTTTCTAGTGGATCAACCTTCCACCGTGTGACTGTGGAAGAGATGATTTTGTTCAAGAAGTTGAATGGCTAGAAAGGCAACTTGAGAAGACCAAGGCAGAAGAAAGAAGGCTCAGAGGAATGTTGTGGTGTACCTGGGTTGCTATAATCTATTTCGTTATTGTGCATTTCTACTAGTGAGTGAAGTTATGTACTAGGCAAGTTATGTAGCAGTGGTACTAAGTTACGTTATAGGGCCCCTATGTAGTATGAATGTAATGGAGCATGAATATATGAATGTATTGCCATGTTTTTTTACCCTAAATGAAAAGCTATTTATTCTAGTATGAATGTAGTACCCCATTAATAAGCTCTATCTTAGCATACTAACAAGAACATAAAATAAAACACAACTGAATTGCAAAACACTACATCCACAGCTGAATTGCAAAACACTCTCTGTCTCACTCCATGCCCACTACCCAGAATTCAGTATGCACAGAATTGAACGCAAAACACAATTGCACATCCACAACTGCAGCATGAAACTAATGCTATCAAGTACCCAAATTACAGAAAACAGAGTCCACAACATACTACATCCACAACAAAGCATGAAACTAGTGCTACCAAGTACCCAAATTATAAAATGCACTAGTGCTAGCAATTACAAAGTACCTTGATTACAAAATGCTAGCAAGTGCTTAGATTACAAAAAATAACATCAACCTAATGTCTAACATCAAACTACTGTATTGCCCAATAGTAATACCATAATTTAAGTTGATTTAGTTTTCTTATAAAAAGCACAAGTCCCTGTCAGTTCGACCTCACACTTGCAAAACTATACTATCAATTTGATTCATGCGCTTGTGAGTACTTTAAAATTTCACAAGTTTTTGGCACCGTTGCTGGGAACTTATTATTCTTTTTATAGGAAATCTAGAGATTTAAATCGGTTATACCCTTCTACTAATAAATTGAAAAAAAGAAAAGAAAATAGAAAACAAAAAGAAACTTTCCATTTAAACAGTGTGATGTCTTTTTGATTCTCTTCTATTTTCTTGTTGGGGAAGTTAAATAGACATCCTATACAAATAAGATCTTTATGATGCCATCCTAGATGTTTTGAATAGTTATAATTTCACCATGAGATTTAAAAAATACCCAAAAAGCCCTTTTAGAAACTAATAGAATATATTAATAGAATTAAAAAAATAATAGTCCTATGAAACATCCCAAAAGACTCCTATAATTCTCTCACATATCAGTTACATGCCATTTCCATATCATTTCCCCTTCTAATTTGTTGGACGGTTATATAAACATTTCCATCCTGAAAACCATCCCTTATCCCTTCCTAACCTCCCTAATCCCTATTTTCACGGGGAGAAAATCACTATTTACACAAATCTTCCCATTCCACCATCCCATTTTCAGAGATTTCCGAGAATCTCACAATCCCATTACCCAAAACTCACCACCCCATTACCCATATTTGGTTCGACGGAGATTAACCTAGCTTGGTGGAGACACGGCAGTTGGGGAGAATAACAGGACGGCATAATGGATTTGTATAGGGAGTTCATCACTGGAGAAAATCACTAACCAGTAGATGCCATGGCTCGTAAGTTGTTTTCATCAATCTACAATTCATCCATGTTTTTCCCTTTTTTGCCTTCAAATCGATGGAATTTGTCGAGTCCATGTTTGATCTGGAATGGATATTAATTAATTAATTATTTATTTATGGTTGTAGTTTCTGTGTTCATTCAGTACTTAGGGTTTATCATCATATTTGCACCTGATTTAAACATTGGTAGGGTTATATAATTATATTTGTACCCGATTTGAATATTCGTTCTATATGACGCAAAGGATCATGGAATTTTGATTTTCCATGTTTATGGATTGTAGAATGATTGCAATGAATGGGTAGCATGGAAGTTTTCATGGAATATTGATTTTCCATTTCCATTTATATAATTTCAGCCTACCATTTTTCATGGATTTCAGTTGTAAAAATTGGGCATTGTAAACAAATGAGGTTGTGGTAAACTAATAAATCAGGTTCTTCAAAGAAAATTAATGGCTAATTAGCATATTTTTTGGTTACTAGATTAACATGGTTTACTATACTGTTTCGTAATTGATGTGGTAAACTAATAAATCAGGTTCATTTGTAAACAAATCCCCCATAAGTGAATACCAACAAACATTATTATAATTACGTTCGACATGGATTTTTTTATGTACCATGATTTAGTGTGCATGTGGTTTGACATGGATTATTGAGTTGCCATGCTTTCGTAGTATGAATTTATCGTTTTCGGTGATGATCAATAAAAGCCCAGACTAATAATTGATTTTTTTTGTGGAATTTTTACAACCTAGATTGTGGGACAATAGTATGTCATATTATTCGTCAACACTTCCAAATAGAAAAAGTTGGGCCTAAGTTTCTGAATGATGATTACTTTGCAATGCGTGCGGATATTATTCATGCATTTTTGAATGATGAGCAGCACTCGCGGACCTCTTCTTAACATATGGATAATGTCAGAAACAAGGAGCCGAATACAGAACAAGCAATTGGAGTTGGTGAATAATATAGAAAACTATCACTCACCCGTAAGAAGAAATGAGTGTTGGTGGACCATAGTTGATTATTCGGATAGTTTGGTAGAATTTTTTGGCAAGTGACATATATGTTTAATTGGTATTGTGTTTTTGATGAATTGTGCTAGCGGGATCTGTAATGTTTGGATGTGTTAATTAATGCATGTTAGTAATGATATCAGATTGATTATCAATTTGTTTGAATGGAAGATATTCATTCATGGGATCATGAGTTGATACAGGGAACATGGTACACTAATTTATCATGTTTACATGGTGTAATAATTTATCATGTTCATTGTGTGCAAATATAAAATATACCATGTAATAAGTTACCATCTCCATCACCTACTATAACCACACGTCAAAAATAAAGAAATAAAAAAAAACTACCGTAACAAAAAAAAATGACATTAAGGTCAATCAAGAAACCATGTTTAGTGTATGAAGTAACCTTCCAATCAACTTTTGCTATCCATTTTGTAAAGGCATGAAATAGCAATAATTCAAAAATCAAACAAGTATAGAAATAAAATCTTTATGTGATTCATTCTATAACTGACGTGAAAAAGAGGATGGAAAATGGGATGATTTCGGCCGGATTTTTAGGTATATTAGTTACTATTCGAATTTATTGTTACAATAGAGAATATACTCCTAAAATAATTAATAAGGGCAATATGGCCGAAAATCAATTTACCAGGATGGAATCATAAAGAATTAAAACTCATAGGATCGAATCATAATGATAATATTTTTACAGGATTCCTAATTAAAATTTCCTTTCTTGTTTCGTCTTTATTTCTTTTCTCGTGAGAATTTTTTAGGCTACAAGCGGAGGTGGGCTATTGCCTATTGCAATTACTTTGAAAGCCACTATAATTTCCGTGCATCTACTGTCATTGGAGGTAGTAACAAATTGAAGGTCAATCAGAGTAGTTTTATTCTACTTTTATTATTCTTTTTTTTTGTTATTCCACCTTGGTTGAGTTCATTATTATTATTATTATTATTATTATTATTATTATTATTATTATTATTATTATTATTTTTTCTCTTTACAGTGAGTTAGTGTCTAAAAAAAGGGAGAAATTTGGTGGTTAGTTGTGCCTGAGCATTTTGGTTACGTGATAATTCGAATAGTCTTGTACGAGTTCAATCTCCTTTGAAAAATCAAAAAAATTGATAGTGGCTATACATTAAAAATGGGTGATATGGTCGAAAAAATTAAAACTCTTAAAGATTTATTTGCTCCAATTACCACAGACCTACCATTGTGCATAGTGTTACCCACCACCAATGCAACACACTTTGAGCTTAAATTGCAAATTATTCAATTGTTGCCCACATTTTGAGGTATGAAAAATGAGGATCCTTACATCCATATCAAAGATTTTCTCAACATATGCTCTGCATTTAAATTCCAATTTTTTTTTCTAATAAGTCAGTTAGGCTACAAAATTTTTCTTTTTCTTTGAAGGATAGAGCACGAGGATGGATGAAGTCTTTACCCTCTGACACAATAACTTCGTGGTAAATTCTTGTAAAAAAATTCCTCTCCAAATTTTTCCCAATGTCCAAAACAAATGAGTTGAGAAGAGAAATTGTTAATTTTTGTCAAGAGGAACATGGAAAGTTTTATAAAAGTTGGGAAAGATTTAAGGACTGTATTTTTAAGTGTCCCCAACATGGTTTCAAGACATTGAGACTTGTTTAATATTTTTATAATGGTTTGACACAGTCGAACCGCAATATAATAGAGTCCATGAACGGTGGTGGCTTTTTAAATCTTAGAGATCATGATGCGACTTACACATTTCTTGAAAATTTATCTGAGAATTCTCAGCAATGGGACTTTTCTAATCCTAGAGATAAGCAATCTAGCTCATCTAGAAAAGGAGAAATATATGAAGTTGGGAAGGATTTTGATGTGAGAGCTAAACTAGACAACATCACTCGTAAGTTAGAAGCCTTAGCTGTAGGTGGTCACTTGAACTCTGTGAACCAAGTTCACAATGAAGTATGCTATCTGTGTGCTAGCCCAAAGCACACGATTCAAGCATGTCCTGCCTTGGTTGGTTATTCTGAATATTGTGCTGAGCAAGCAAATGCATTAAATAACTAGGGGAAATCGTCTAGAAGTTCTGTCTCACAGACATACAATCCAAACTGGAGAAATAATCCTATTTTATCATGGCAGCAAAATTAATCTTCTACAAATTTAGGTGGGCAACCCCCACAACCACAAAAACAATTTCCACCAAGTTTGTGTCCTCAAAACCCGTCATTTCCTAACCAAATATATTTTAATCAGTCTCAGGTTCCTTAATCTAGCTTTCAATCTATGGAACCACAGCAACAACAATTATCATTAGAGAACTCTCTTAAAGCAGTTATAAAGGACTCTTTTAAAACATTCGTACAAATGACTGGTCAATCTATATCAAAAATTGAAAATGCCACTCTTTCGAATACTCAAGTCATTGCTGAGGTTAAAAATTACAGTTCTCAAGCCTTTGCCAAGATTGAAAATCAAATGGGTTAGCTAGCTAGTCAAATGACATAAATAGAGAAAGAGAAATTTTCTAGTCAACCGATACCTAACACAAGAGGGCAATTTAATTTGATGTAAGCAACACCTCTAGCTCTACCTATGACAATGAACATTTTCAATCCATTATAACTCTTAGGTCAGGAAAATAGGTTGATAATAAAGTAAATATGCCAATAGAGGAGAGCTTAGAGGAATCAAAGATAAAAGAAAATGAAGAGTGGTCCAAACAAAGTTCAAGAATCTAGTTTGCCCCAGCCTCCTAAAGAACTTGAACCTTGGAGTTTCATCCCTAAACTCCATATCCTTATCGACTAGTAGCCCCTAAGAAGGATGTAGACCAGGGAGACATTCTAGAAGTGTTTAAGCACGTATAAATCAACATTCCACTACTAGATGCTATTAGACAGGTGCCTTCATATGCTAAATTTTTAAAAGACCTAGTCTCTATAAAAAGGAAGAGCAAGACCCCTAAGGAAGTATTGTTGACCGAACAAGTTAGCTCTATTATACATCACAAAATCCCTATTAAGTATAAGGATCCAGGGTGTCCTACAATTTCATGCACGATAGGTAATCATCATCTCGAGCGAGCTTTGTTAGATTTGGGAGCTAGTGTCAACCTACTCCCATACTCAGTTTACTAACAATTAGGATTGGGGAACTAAAACCAAGTTTAGTAAGATTGCAATTGGTTGATGGGTCTGTTAAAATGCCTAAAGGAGTCATTGAGGATGTGTTGATTAAGGTTGATAAATTTTATTTTCCAGTGGACCTCATAGTTTTAAATACTCAACCTATTCATTACTCATGTGGACAAATTCCCATAATCTTAGGACGTCCTTTCTTAGCCACCTCCAATGCTCAAATTAATTGTAGAAATGGGGTGATGAGAATCTCGTTTGGTAATGTGACTTTTGAGCTTACTATCTTTGACACTAGTGAAAAACAATTAGAGGAAGATGTAAGTGTTGTTTGTATGATAGAGAGTCTTGCCAACGCTATGTATAGCCAATTCAATCTTGAAGATCTTCTAGCGGCTTGTTTAGCTCATTGTGGTAATGATTGTGAGATTGCAGAGCCAACTGAACAAGTAAACCAATTGGTGGAATCATCTCCTTAGACAGTTATCAGTGAATGGATATCTAATGGGGAGCTTCCTTAACTTTCATCATCACCACCGCTCCCATATGTTATTGAGTCAATAAATTGTGAGTTGAAACCTCTACCACCCGATCTTAGTGTTGAGTTTTTAGTGCCGATAGAGGTCAAACCCTATGTCTTTTCTTTACATGGTGATCAAACCAAAGAGAAAATGGTAGTAAACAATTATTGTAACTATGGAGTTGAGTGGGATTTTATTTTCGAATTCGGAGTTGATCCTTTACTTCCAAGTCATAAGTTTTGTTCAAATACTATGATATTCAAGCATACATTCCCATGGTATAATGATCTTGCCCCTACTTTTGCTATATACATGACACAAATGATTGAACAATTCACTAAATTTCTGCTGATTGTGTCGAACAATTTTTATTGGGAAGATCCATACATTATTAATTACAAAAAGAAGATAAAGGCAATTATTTAATTGTTCTACTCCCTTGCTGCTTGTAATATTTAATTGGTCTAGGATTTTTTTTATTCTTTTTATTATTTTCTCGTTCTTTGCTTGTGTTTTTTTTTGTGTCACTAATCAATTGCAGGCAATACTCATGAAAGTTGATCTTTATGTGAGGTAACTTCCTAAACTTTTCATGATTTATTTCTCTTTGTTACATTGAGGACAATGCATCATTTAGGTTTGGGGGAGTAACTATTATTTTTAAAAATTTTGGTTGTTGCAATTGTAGTTTTTTTTAATTTTTTATTTGATAATTAGAAAACTAAAAAAAATCCAAAAAATTAAAAAGTTAAAAAAAAAAAGAAACTTGAGGTGGATACTTGATTTTGACTTTGAACTTTGTTGATGGTTTTTTTTATTAGTGCTAGTTTGACTGTTTCTCAAGTTTGAGTCTCGATACGATTTCATTGGTAGATTTAAGCTTGTGAACATAAGCATTGATGAGAGGCGCTTTGACTTGTTTTTATCACCTATGCTTGGATAGCAATTTATCACTTGTGTACATGCCTTTTTGCATGAGCACGGTCACACTTAGAGTTGGATTTGACCTCGAGTTCCATACACATATTTTTGGTGGCTCAATATGAATCGGATGTTTCAATGAAATAGTTAACGCCCTTTTCCTAAAAAACCCCAAAAAAAAGAATAAAAAAAGTGAATAAAATGCATGCCTTTTCAGGTTTTCCACTTAGTAACCAAGCCTCTTGACTCATTAAGTAGTGAGTGTCAGCGTCAAATGGTGGAGAATTTCATACCAGTTATGTGTGGTTAGCTTGGATTGATATGTCTTTTTTACTCGAGTAATTAAGCCCGAAGTGGTCTCTTAAAACCTAGCACTCTAAGGCTGAAAGGTTTGGGGATAGTTGGCCTAAAGCTCACTAAAGGGGTCAACTAGAAAGCCTGAGAAATCCAAGCATTGCACAATCACACAATAAAAAGAAAAGAAAAAGTAAAATACTATTACAATAAGGGGAGGGGCTATATGTTGAGTTGGACATTTTGATCACTTGTTGAGGCATTGAAGGTGCGTGTATTGTTTTCAAGGTTAATGAACATTTTTGTGTGGCTTTTCACTTACGCGCATCCCCTGTGATTTTTCACTATCCAGATATTGGTGGGAGGAATAGTTTTTGTGTCAATTCAAATCAGAATGTTCACTTGCTTAACTCCGTTAATGAATGAAGTATCTTGCCTCTATCTTGCATCGCACTTTTACTAGTTACTTTGAGAGGCCATTGAGTGAGTTTGGGGTCATGATTGAGTGTCTTATCCTCTCGTGTTTGTGGATGTTCATTGCTGCAAACCCTCATGAGACTATAACTAGTCCACTAGGGCCACCTAGGGGATTAAAAGCTTGTTACATTTGCTAAATACAATCGGACTCCTCTGAAAATAGATTAGTTAGTGTTTTTCTTTATTTTCTTTTATTTCTTTGTCTCGAGGACTAGCAAAATGTAGGATTGATGGTATTTGATGAGCACAAAATATTGACACATAGAGACCCCTATATTGCATACTGTTAAGTTCTTTATTGTGCTAAATTATATCCAATTATTATCTTTTCAATCATTTATATTATATTATTGAATTGTGTAGAAAAGATGTAATTAAATTATTTTAGCTGTTGGAGTCAATTAGTGAAACGTCGATCATGGTGTACAAAGGAAGCCGATCAAAATAGGTCAAGTGGTTGGTCCAATTTGCGAGCAATTATGAAAATTAAATCAAATATGAATCCCATTGGAAATGTGAATGAGTCAAAACTTGGCTAGAATTTGAATTGGCAAGGAAATATGGAATTGCCATATTCCTAAAGATTTTGCACGTGATATGTCTTGGGCCAGAGGGAATTGGTTCCCATAGATATTGGTATCTTGGTAATTCACAAGCGAAGGGTTTAGACAATGTTAGTTGGAAAATATTAGGACATTCCCTTTAATAGGTAATTCTTGGTGATTTAACATTAAAAGAAAGGCAATGGACTTTGGGTGGGAGGGGATGATGGCTGCACCATCTCCATGTACAACACCAGAGTTGACGGCTAGAGAACAGGATGAGCAAAGCAGATTTTTGTGAGGCTTTACTTTCATCTATGTTAGGCTAAACTTTCAAAGTAGGGTTGAGGATGAAACCCCATATATAATTTTTATTGAATGATTTTATGTATACGATTTTTCCTACATGCATTTATCATTTATTGTTCTCGACTCCTTAATTAATATGTATGAATTTTGGATATGGATTCAATCGTTATGAATGAGTTTTTTTTCCCCCATGATTTGGAGTTATCTTATTAATCGAATTGCTTGGTTTATTAAAAGCTGATATTTAAGTACAAGGTGCCATAGATGTAGATAAGGAGGCTCAAGAGGAAGGGGACTAGCCGGATGACAACATGGCTAATGAACTAGCAAGCAATGACTAGCTATGCCTCAGAAATGCATATGAAGTCTTGACTTATCTGATAGAACTTATCCTTACTATGCCAGTATGCATGCAAGCATTACCAATTGCCCCTTACCTTCAGGCAGAAGAAAGAGCAAATCAAAAAGACCTATTGATACAAGCAGAGAGTCAAGTGTAGGAGGTGTGTTTGCTACTAGGAATGGGACTGGAGTTGTTCGTTATTTACCTGGGGACACTACGTTTTCAAAAGCTTTTTGTCAAAGCAGCTCCTATTTCAATTTGTGCTAGACCGACCGATATGATTTGTTCTAACAGATATAGTGAATGATTTTGAGTTAAAAGTTGAAGCAGAGGGGGAATATATTTTGTTTTAAATAGGAAAGGCTTAATGAAATATTATCCACAATGATTACGATTAGCCTCTAAATCATTGTGCGGAATCATAGGAAAAATCGTTGCATAAGATTATTCGATATATTTTTATGGGTGTGGATTCCGAGCGTTAAGCTCCACTACTTTTGCGTGATAGTTTAATTATTCATTTTTTTATTATTTTATTTTATCTTTAGTTTAAAAATCAGTCAACATTTTTGGGAATTAGGTTAGGGTACAATCAATTTAAGTTGATTTAGGTTTTTTTATAAAAAACACAAGTCTCTGTGAGTTCGACCTCGCACTTGCAAAACTATATTATCAATTCGATTCGTGCACTTGCGAGTATTTTAAAATTGGGCCACTTAGCCAAAAATCCAAAACATTTGACATTTTTAGAGGGGAGGACAAAAAACTTTTGCATTCGAACATAAAAACAAAAAATATTTGACCTTTTTAAAGGAAAGGACAAGGAACTTTTACAATTAAACATAAAGACAAAAAAAAATCGTGAAATGTCACTAATTTTAAAAGTTTTAATTTTGTACATAAAATTTAAAAAAATCATCACTCTACCTCCGGCCGACCACCACCCCACCTTTGGTTGGCCACTCCAGGCGACCAAAAAATTTAGTGAGATGTCACTAATTTTTAAAAATTCTAATTTTAAAGATACAATTCAAAAAAATCACCAACCCACCCTCAACAAACCACCACCCCATCGTTGGCCGACCACTTTCGGCGACCAAAAAAATTAGTGAAATGTCACTAATTTTTAGAAATTCAAATTTCGAACGTAAAATTCAAAAAAATCAACACCCCGCCTCTAGCCAACCACATCCGGCTACCAAAAAAATTAGTGAAATGTCACTAATTTTTAAAAATTTTAATTTTGAACATAAAATTCAAAAAAATCATTGCCTCACCTTTGGCCTACTACCACCCCACCTCTAGCTGAACATATCTAACAACCAAAAAAAAATTAGTGAGTTGTTACTAATTTTAAAAAAAATTAATTTTGAACATAAAATTCAAAAAAAATCACCATATCACCTTCGGTCGACCACCACCCCACCTTTGGCTGGCCACTTTCCGGTGACTAAAAAAATTAGTGAGAGGTCACTAATTTTTAAAAATTCTAATTTCGAAGGTAAAATTCAAAAAAAATCACCACCCTACCTCCGGCCGACCACCACCCCACCTCCAGCCCCCACTTCTAGCCACCACTTCCGGTGACCAAAAAAATTAGAAAAATGTCACTAATTTTAAAAAATTCTAATTTTTAACATAAAAGCGTGTCCCAAAGATCCCCAAGGATGAAGTATGGATGGAATTTGTCTTCACTAGTCCTCCATTGTCTCATGCTCGTCTGTAGATACAATGTTCAATTATATTAAGATTGAGAAAGCAAAACAGACCGAAAATAATACTATTTCTCATTCATAAAGATACAAAACCCTTGTCAGCTACTGTGAAAAAACACAACGCCATAATAAATTTGACTCTTCATTATATATAATAGGTTTTGAGAGCAATCCAAATGAGCGACCACGAATTAGTGAGATTGTACCTTTGCACCAGGGGTAACAATTTCTTTGACGTGGCTTTAGATTATACCTTTCCACCATGGGTAACAGGTTCTTAGACGTGGCTTTCGTAACAATTTCTTTCTTGGACATGGATTTCAGTAACAATTTCTTTCTTGTACTTTCCAGAATTCATCTTGAGTACTGTTCGTTTGTTCCTTGGGTGAGGAAAAGAGGCGAGAGAGAGCTGAAAAGGTTCAAGGTAATTTTGGAAGAAAATAAAAAGAGTGGATTTATTTTGTCCTTTTGCAAAATCAATATTAAAAACAAGGAAAATGCTACAATACACATTCCTTATTTGGGTGTGTATCATATAAAAGTTACGAATTTTTTTTTATAAAAGTTACTGTGGACGGCCCACCGGAGATGGTTCGGTTTCTCGTTCGAAAAAGATTGTGATTGTTAGAGTCGCCACCCGGATTTGAGGTCCGAATCCAAGAAACCAATAAAAATATGACTCATTTGCCCATTGAAAAAGATTTTGCTGATCACGGCGGAACCAAAGATTTCTCGGATTCGGGGGTTTGGTTACGAGAGGGGAAGGGTTTTACGGCACCCCTCTCGCCCGGTCCGTGAACCGGTCTCTACTCAATGTTCTGTGGGATTTTGAAAATGTTTGAAATTCAACTTTAAACACGAAATGGGGAATTGGGATTGGGAATCACGTAGGCAATAAGATAATACAAAATGTGAATTTATTGTGAATGCTTGTGCAAGACAACCTACATGGAAAAAGATGATAATGATGGAGAGAAATTACAACAAACATTTACAGAGGGAAATAATAACAAAAACTATACAACAACACCAGAAGTTATGAACATGATGCTAAATAAATTGACTGGCTGGATCCCGTAAGAGAGTTGGCTCAAGGAAAAATGCTTGAGCGCTTAAACCTTCCAAACCAGATTGAGCGCTCAAGGCTCATGGATTGAGCGCTCAAGCCAGTTTCTGGTTTCTGCAAGTTTGACCCTTTTTACAGATTCTTCTCTCATCCTTGACAAGATCAAACTTTAACCAAATATTTTTCAAAAGAATATGAGTTGAGAATTAAATGTTTGATCTTACAAAGGACAAGAAAAGGAAGATTAAAGCCATGAATATGAAAGAAAAGTGTAAGAAATTAAACATGTAGGATAAAATCAGATAATAAACATGAATGCAACAACTCAAACATACCAGAAAGAAGTTAAATCATGATCCATCATTGAAATAACCAGGAACCAGCAAATGGGCCAAGAATAGCTTGAGCGCTCAAGAGTATGACATTGAGCGCTCAAGCCTTAATGTGGCTTTCTGGTTTCTAACTTGAAAATGAACTTTTGTTACTTTCTCAGGACCATAAATACATAAGATGGAAGTTAATGAAACTGGATAGTCACTGCCTTGCACTCAAATTACAAGATTTTCAAAGGTTTTAATGCTTGATCACCATAAAATAGTTAATCTACACTCATGCATGTGATTTTGAGGTAAAAATAAGCTGTTTCGAGGGTTACATGAGCATATTTAACTATTAAATAAAAATCGAAGCCAAGAGAAAGCTCAAAAACTCAGCAAAGCAGAAACTGTTCAAAACTGGGTTTAAGCGCTCAAGGCATGAGGCTTGAGTGCTCAACCCCTGTTAAAACTGCAGATTTTGAAAGTGTTTTGTTTAGTTATTTTAGACCCTGTAAGCCCAATACAAGTACAGAAAGCTTGTTTGGGACCTCTTTTGTCTTCCTCGGAAAAGACCAAAAACAAAGGAGATTTTCACATGTTTAACTACCTTTTGAACTTGTTTGAAGGCTTGAACTTGATTGTGAGTTTGGAAGTAGATGATAATGGATGTTTAGGTTAGTATTCTAGATAGGTGGTACAATGAGAGAGTTTGATTGATGATCAAAGATCAAATTTGTGGTTGAAGAGTGGTTTTTTCAAGTGGTTTTGATGAAAAATAAGTGATTTTGTAGAGAGAAAGTAATGGACGATTACTGGGTGAATTGTGAGCTGGAGTATGAGAAATGGCAACCCAAAACTAGGGGATGGTGAGTGGTTTAAATAGGCAGTGAGTGGGAGGGAAGAGAGGAGAGAGATGAAGTGGGTTTGTATTTTAGGAGTAGTTTTAGGTGTAGATTATAGCAATGTAGGGTGTATTATACATGTACAATACGTATAGAAGTGGTTAGACGCTTCCCCTCTGCATGAGATCTCATGATGAGATACTGCTGGTCAGATTCCTAACCTTGAGTTGGCTGGCCAGTTGCGAAGGCTTGAAAGGCCAAATGTTCCCTCCTCACGGATTGGCCTTTCAAGGCTCTTGGTGACAAATTGTTGGTTTGACTTGGTTCAACAATGCTTGGGTTGGTTTGGATTGTTTTGAATTCTTGGGTAATGTTTGGTTGATTTTAATCAAGTTCAAGCCATTCTCACAAGTTTCGGGTAGTCATGATTGGTCCGTTTCATCGTCGGAAATACTTTCGAAAGCATCCCTCGGTTCAAAATCGGGGTGTCAAAGATTCTGATTCTGTGAAAATGTTATGAATCATATTGCTAAAAAGTTACGAAAAACTAAAAAATGTTATGATTGCCGATGAGGTGGCATAATCTGGACCGTACAATAAGTGCATATGATACACCCAAATAAGGGGTGTGTATTGTAGCCATTTCCTATAAACAATGTCTTTATATTTGATTGCAAAAATACCCTGTCTTTATGTTTGATTGTAAAAGTATATTGTCTTTCCCATCAAGAAGGCAAAATATACCATGTTCGTTTAGGAGTTTAACTCCGGTTTCGTCCCATTTCTGTTTTGCCGACATCATCATTTTTTTCACTTTTCTCTCTATCTCTCTCCACTTATTACACCTGCTTACATCATTAAAATTAAACTAAACTAAACTAAATCTCCCAACCAAACACAACCAGTGTATTTATAACTAATTTTTTCTTTAAAATTTCACAACACCCGGCGGGGTATCATTGCCATTTGAAAGTTCAGGTTGTTTTCTCGGTTCAAAAAAAAAAAAGTTCAGGGTTTCTTTTCTTTAAGGCGTATTGTAGCGGTTTACCAACCAAACTATCGAAAATATGACGAAACTTTGCTGGCGACGGAGATTACAAAGCAACGGCGAAGCCTATCTTCTTGATTGATTATTGCGCTCACTCTTTCCTCCTTCCCAAATTACATCAGACAAGAGGAGGAGGAGGCAGAGAGAATTTTCCCATTTCTCTTGGCCCTTTTTGAACGGAGTCTAATCAAACTAAATTACTGCATTCTTTCTCAAAAAATCAGTCCCTCTTCAAATTTTGCAATCAAAATGATTTATCAGTGCTCCTCGATCAAACCCTCCTCCTCCTCATTAATTCGAATTCCTAGACCTCTTCTGAGCTGCAATAATCAGCAGTGGGGCTTTAATCGCGGCATTTTCTGCTACTACAACATCATCAGGAGCAATTCCTCTCTTGCAAGAAGAATTAGTTGTAGTAGTAGCAATTCATCGTTATCATCGCCTTCAAAAGATAGGGTTTCTGGTGGTGATGGGCCTTCATCTAAGGGAGGGGGCGTGGGGCCCTACACTGGGAGGGATCCAAACGTGAAGAAGCCAGAGTGGTTGAGGCAGAAAGCGCCCCAAGGGGAGAAGTATGAGGAGGTGAAGGAGTCTTTATCTCGATTGAAACTCAACACTGTTTGTGAGGAAGCTCAATGCCCCAACATTGGAGAGGTACACAAGTATATATTCATTCATTCATTCATTTCCATTCACTTCCCCTCCTGCTCTCTCCTACAGTTTAAGCTATATTATTTTCATTTACCCTAGTTCAATTTGGAAAATTCTATTCACAGCCTAGTGGGTAGTGGTTAATGTGGAAAAGGGCAATGATATTTGTGAAAAGTGTATATATATTTGCAAGTGAATTGATATTTGGCAAAATTGCATTGAAATTTGAACTCTTTTGGCATTATGTTTGTGCATTATTCATTGCCTATTGGGTTGTGGTTAGCACAACCGATTCAACATAGTGAGGGAGTTCGGTTAGCTTGTCCAAATAATCATTCATTATAGTCCACACACACACACACACACACACACACACTCATATATATATTCTTTTTCCTCTCCTCTCCCTATGTATTGAGCATGGAAATGAATAAACAAGGAAGGAAGGGATCAAGATTCACATGGGAGAGTGAAAGTATCAGATTCTTACTTAGGTGGGCAATGTGGTTCGGTTAGATATTTTGTCGAAAGTCACACCCCTATTTCAGTTTGTTTCAATATAAGAATAATCATGGACATATGGCATCACATTTTTAGTTATTTATTTATCGGTGAAAGTAGTATTTTATATTGCCAAAACAACAGAACAAGAGAACAAATCAGGCATAACCGTGAACACAATCCAGAACCAACCAAATGAAAGATCTAGTGAAAACTTAGCAGCTCTACTCCCTTAAAACTATACACAGTTCCCATGAGAGAGCTTAAGAATCTTCGTATAAAAATTCCAATCTATACAAAGTAACCCATTATCATATGTACTTACAATATTTTCCCAAGAGTGAACCCCATCCCTAAGCTGCTTCCACAGACCTCAGCACCACCTCAGGGGATCTGGCTTTACTCTGAAACATCCTGGAGCTACTCTCAATCAAGAGATGATAGAAATTTGCTGCTAATACAAGTTGATATATAGAGGATGCATAGTTCATCCCTTTCCTATTTTGGGTAGCCCACAGTAACTCCTCAGACCAAAACCCAGTCCTTCTATAAATCTGCATTTCCAGTCCAAGCAACTGCAGAGTATCCATATTAAAAAAAGAGATGATCATGGCTCTCATCCTGGAGATTACACACAGAGTTCATAAAGTGCCAACATTCATCTCTAAAATCCGTAGTCTAACTTGGAAGCTAACCTTCCCATACAGAACAACCAGCTCACAAAAGCCCATTTTGTAGCATTGAACTTAAACCAAACAATAGGTATCCAGGGAACTTTAGCTCTTTTGTGTCTAGTAGCACTCCAAGCAGATTTAACAGTAAAACCAGCTGAAGAGGGAACCCACGTCACTCTATCTTCCACCTGTTCATTAGGCACTAAAATAGAGGGAGTAGAAGACATTAGGTGCAAGATAGCCCCGTTCCTATTTCTAGGCCAACACCAGCTGCCATTCCTCACATGGATGAGACTTTACCTCCAGAGACACTCCCAGATTTCTTACCACAGATTCGCAAAAGATTTTATAAAGAGACCCTTGCAGGTTGTAGTTATCAAGTCAGAGGCATGTAGAATTTCCATCGCCGACAACATATGTAATAAGAGGTTGACCCATCTCTCAAACCAAAAAATTTCCTAACTGTCCAGGAAGATTTTTTTGTTTTTGTTTTTTTGATGCAGGTTCATATGCCAAATATTATTGTCTTTGATTTTATGCACGTGAATCTGTTTAACCCAGAGAGAATTGGCCTCTTGACTTGTAGCCCAAAGATCCCTTAGCTTAGTTGCCTTATTCCATACCTTGCAAAGGTTTAAAGTTCAAAACCTAGCCCTCCTTTATCTTTTGGAAAACAAATCCAGGACCAGTTCACCTTTGCGCCAGAGCTTTTGAGAGCTACCCCAGTCCACAAAAAGGATCTCAGCAAATTCTCAATTTCATTTAAGATTTTTTTTAGACTAAATAAACATTGAGCATCAGTAAACTTGCATACTCCAAATGACTGACTGAATAAGTGGACTTCTACCTCCAAATGTCAATATTCTTGAGGTCCAGCTCTTAATCCTTTGAGTGATTCTATCTTTTAGCTGCAAACAATCTCCATATGAGAGATTAGAAGATATCATGGGTACCCCAAGGTACCCTACCGGGAGCATACACTCTGGAATTGGAAGAAGAGAGTCCAATCTTCTCTCCAAATCTGCACTTACCCCAGAATAAAAGACTGAACAGAGTCCAATCTTCTCTCCATGCTCTATGATTAAGGATATCAAAGAACCCCTCCATCACCACAAGAGATACAACTTGCCTCTTTGAAATAGCCTTCAAGCTCTCATTCACTAAACAGAAAATCTGGCAGAAGAGATACAACTTCGAACCCATCTTATGAACTGAAGGTATCCATAGCTGACATAACTTTAAACAAGAAAAACTTCATGATATCAATCTTAATAGCACATCATTCTGGGGAATCATTTTGATGATATTTCATAACCAACTCCTGCATTAAAAGGATATTATCACGGATAAGTCTCCCTTTCACAAAAGCAGATTGATTCTGACTAATTACCACGGGAAGAATAGGTTGCAACCTTGCTGCTTGAATCTTAGAAATGCACGTACACCACATTACAACAGGTAATTGGATGATATTCCTTCATGCTCTTTCGGTTGCAACCTTAGGAACAAGGGATAAAGCAGTAGCATTCCACTGAGATGGCAGAAAACCTGTAGAAAAGAAAGACTGCATGCCATAACCACATCTTTCGCACCACACCCCAAATCTTCTGAAAAACGGTGAATTAAAACCATCTGGGTATGGGGCCTTGCACCCTTTGATAGAAAACATAGCCATCTTAACCTCCTCTGCAGAAACAGCTCTGATCAGGCCCTCCTTTAGCTCCTAAGGCACCGTTGTTTTCAGAATATTTGTAGTGGTCCTGTTAAACTTGGTCCCAAGAAGCTTCTCAGAATGGCCTACAATAACTTGTAACCTCAGCAGGATTCTCCACTCTCAGCCTTTGGTCATTACAAATAGAGAGAATCTTTGTTCGTATGCTGTTACACACATCTATGGCAAAACTTAGCATTATTAATTATTATATATATATCCCCAAGTTGCTGCCATTTAACTCTGGGTTTTTGCTTCTTAGAAGATTCTTCAGCTTTACTAGGATTAGTGTGTAGCAACAAAGCTTCTTTCTCCAATGCTATCATCTGAGAGTCATAACTAAGAGCATTAGGTTCTTTCATATTTTTCAGCTGCTCCTTAGCCTCCATGACCCTTTTAGAAATATTAAAAATACAAAAATATTACAAAAACAGTCCTTATTAAGCTTTTTTCAGAAGAGGTTTCAACTTAAGCTTCATACTGAGACCTAGCATAGGAATCTCATCAAGATCATGATTCTGTTAAGAAGAGAATATCTGAAAACTGAGGGTGATTGATCCAGAAATAAAAAAAAACTTGACTGGAATTTTCCTTCCCACATATGGCATGATGTTCATTGTTACAGGACTATTATCAGACACCCCAGGATCACCACAATAGCTTCAGATTCTGAGAAGACATCAAGCCATGCTGATTTACAAGGGCCCTATCAATTCTAATTTTCTTCATGCCCAGACCTCCACTTTTTGAAGACCAGGTGAATCAAAACCCTTTAGTATAGGCCTTCAGCAGTCCAATACTCGAGGCGGAATAGTAGAAAACTGAGCCCAAATTGGGATATTAGTTAACTGCTCCTTCTCAATGTTCATTTGGGGTTCCCACTTCTTAAGCATCATCAGTCTGCCCCCAAAATGCCATGGCCCAGACTCAATAATTTCCTTAAGGCCCCTTTATCGTGAAACACAGAGAAAAAGAAACCCTGCTTATTTGACAGCACCTAAGGCAAACCATATTACCCCAATCTTGAAAGCAATGAACTTAACAATCATAAAAGGAAGCTATGTCGTATTCCTCAAATGATTCCTATCATCCAATCCGAGTCTTACTTTGTTAGGCTACTATGTCTTGATCAAAGATTTGTATTGAAATTTATGCAAGAGAAAGGAAAAAACTACAGGTAAATCATCTTTTGTTTGCCTGACATTTTTCTTCCCTGTCCACAAATCTATGATTCTAAACACACCCTTATGGCCCTTTTGGATAACTATGGATTTCAATTGAGGGATTTGACACAAGTGTCTAATGAGGATACTTCTGATAATTTTGGTACTTTTTACGTAGGTACTTCGACATTGATTATGAGAGCTCGGTTATGATGGATTTGAAGTAGCTATTAATAGGATTGATTTGGTATCCTTGATTTCATAGATTTTAGCTGTGCAGTAATCCTAATAAGTTGCATCTCTCCTGCTTTCAATCCATTTTCCACTTTGAAATTTACGGGCTACCTTTAATCAAACCTCTTATATGTTTGGAACATTAAATTCCTTGTTCTGAAATCAGTAGCTACCCAAATAGACCATTAGTCAACCCCTCTAATTCATGCATTTTTGCTTGTGACAGTGTTGGAATGGAGGTGGGGATGGTATTGCCACTGCCACAATCATGCTTCTTGGGGATACCTGCACCCGCGGATGTAGATTTTGTGCAGTGAAAACCAGCAGGAACCCTGCCCCGCCTGATCCAATGGAACCAGAGAACACTGCCCAGGCTATTGCTAGTTGGGAGTATGTATTGCATGTTCAACTGAGGAGTAACTTTTTCTGTTTTAGTGATAGAGATGCGATTGTTTTGCTCATGAATGCCATGTTTTTTAGTTATTTGATCTAGTTGAACAGCTCCATTGAACAGCTCAATGGATTTCAACAGCTTAAATGGAGCCTTTTGAGATGGTATTGGCTGACTCAAGGCTCAAGGAAAGCTTAAGTTAAAATGAATCTGAGCTAGACAAATATGTTAGCTCATTTGCTTATTTTGCCTCTTGTTCTTTACTTATTTTATCTTGATTCAAGGTGAAATTTAAAACGCAAAATAAGCAAATAACCTCATAAGCTAGGATAATGAGACGGGCCCTAAATCTGTGAAATGCCCGCACTTGGCCTTGGCTAAGAGTAGGTAATTTTTAGGTTACCCAAAAGCTTATGTTGTTCAGAAATGGGCCCAACAATGTACTTCAAACTATTCGACACCCTTCCTCGGGTGAAGCCTCGTCGTGCAGGTGAAGATGCAAATATGTATAGAGAGAGCAAAGCAAAATACCAAGGGAGCAGTTGAATTCAAACGGAGAGAAAATGCAAATGAAGAGACTTGAACCAAGCATCTCTCCCAACCTGATGTCTAATACCACATCTAGTTATCAATTGCCCCAAAGCTTAAGTTGTTGAGAAATGGGTCCAACATTGCACATCAGCTATTCAACATGGATGTGTCAAACATGTCTTTTTAATAGGCACCAAAGATAGTAGAGTTTACTTCGTATCTGTGCATTACCCAAAAAAAAAAAAAAAAAACTGCATTACATGCTCTGCATAAGTTTGTAAATATCATTTGTCCCTAAAGCTTACAGAAATCATGCTTTCCTGGTATCTTTCATGGCTTTTCTGTACCTACTCCCACATTATGTTTTTTTTTAATTATTATTTTATTATTATTATTTATTTTATAACGATATGGGAGGTCTTCATCCACTTTTGCAAAGTCTACTCATGATTATACTACTTCTCCCTAATATGCAAAGTACAGTTAGGAGGTATACACTCTACCAGAGAGTAGATCCATTTGTATACACTCACAGATGCAATTTTTTTATTGTGGTTCTCTGTGTTCCAGTGTGGATTACATTGTCCTCACAAGTGTTGATCGCGATGATATACCTGATGGTGGGAGTGGCCATTTTGCTGAAACTGTTAAAGCGATGAAGGTCTTTTCATTTCTCTGTAATGGTATTTAATTGCTGAAAAGTTTCGTGTTTGAGCATGAGCTGAATTGGAGTACAAGTCTAAATTGCATCTATTCAACTCTCTTCGCAGAAGCTCAAGCCTGATATAATGGTTGAGTGTTTGACATCTGATTTCCGGGGTGACTTAAATGCTGTAGCTACTCTCGTGCACTCAGGATTAGATGTTTTTGCTCACAACATTGAGACTGTGAAACGGCTCCAGCGTATTGTTAGAGATCCACGAGCTGGGTGAGTTCTGAAAAAATGATCCCTAAGTGGTACATTATGCTTCCCCTAGTTGAATTTTATACAAGCACGCATCATCATTCCGTATGTAACATATTAATATGAGGTTTTGTAGCTTTAAACAATCTTGTGGCAGGCTATCTATACATTTGGGACAGTAATCCCATACACCATTCGCTTCCTGTAATAAGCTATGTTACATAACCACTGTCAGATAGCAGGTAAAAAAAAAAACATTAAAAGCCAATTTCTGATTTAAATGCTGTGTGTGACCCCATCAGAAAATTGAACCCGGGACAGATTAGTGGGATATTATCTGTAAACATTCATTATTTGTTCATGCATTTGTAATTTGTATATACGTGTATGTGAGAAAGAGAGGGCGCTGAATTGGGCCTTTCAACACGTGCAAACTGAAACTTCTGTTGGTGACTTTTTCAAAGTTCGTGTTTGCTTTGATTCAACCTTTAATCTCTAATGCTCTAAAGAACTGATTGTACATTGTATACATAACAGTTTTTTAGGGGATTAAATTTTCTTTGCCGAGGAAAATTATTCTAGTTGGCTGCTAAGAACTTTTTTTGGTGATACAGGTACGAACAGAGCTTGTCGGTTTTAAAACATGCAAAGCACAGTAAGGAGGGAATGATCACCAAATCTTCGATAATGTTAGGCCTTGGTGAATCTGAGGATGAGATAAAGGAAGCCATGGCCGATTTAAGGGCCATAGATGTTGACATTTTGACACTTGGACAGTATTTACAGGTGAGCTATTATCCAACTGCTTTCCGCCACTGGCTTTACTGTCCATATGGAGAGTTTAAGGGAACCCCAAGATCCTCTGTCAAATGAGTTCATGAAGAGAGGGTGGAAAGTTCATATGTAGTTGCAAATTGCTTCCTGTGATCTAACAAGTTTATGAGTGTCTGTGTGTTATGTTTTGTATAATTGCAGTGATCAAATCTTAAGGGCATTATTGATGAATGCTATGTTTTCGCAGCCAACCCCATTACATCTCACTGTTAAAGAGTATGTCACACCTGAGAAATTTGCCTCTTGGAAAGAATATGGAGAATCTATTGGTTTCCGCTATGTAGCCAGTGGACCACTGGTAAATTTCTGACCTAATAAGCATGTGTAATAAGCTATGATCTCCTACATATCATTTGAGTGAAATGGACATGTTTCCTTGTGTGTTGAGCATTGACTGTTGACTATTCCAGGTTCGGTCCTCATACAGAGCAGGTGAGCTCTTTGTCAAGACTATGGTGAAAGAAAAGTCAAAAAACACTTTGTCAAATCTCTCACAATAATCACTTCCGCTCCTGGAGAAGGCATGCATTTCCCATCTGGACACAGGTTTTACTTATGCTATAAAATCAAACTATAAGTAGACAGCGTGGGTAGTGATTAGTGAAGGCTTATATAGACACTGGAGGATTTACTGTTGCTAAATGCAACTATACGTGGACAGCATAAGTAGTTGAGTGAAGCACCTTCTTCTTGAACTAGGCTTGAATATTCTGATTGTCTTCTTATCAGAAATGCATACGAAACATTCTTTTTTACATTTTTTCGAATTCAAGAAAGAATTTACAATGTACGTAAATCAATCATTTTCTTTTGTACTTCTCTGAAAATGTTTGTTTCTGTAAAAACAAATACAGAACTATTCTGTATGAGCATAATAGTGTTGGAACCATATTTGTTTTATCATGGTTTCTGTCGTCATTCTTTTGGGGTTGTAACTTGCTAAGTATAGATGGAAATGGTTGTTGGCAGTTGCTAAACTCAAAGCTGTTGTGGAACGTCCGAACGTGCGTTTATTGACTTCGTGGTTAAATTAATGTGGGTACAAATATCTGATTAAGACTACCTACTTTAAGAATTATGAGGACGGAATCGGAGGACGGGTCAGGGGACCTTATTTCAACCCGATCACTGATGGGGATCTTTTACCGTCCCCACCTCCCTGTGGAAAATGAGTTTTTTCCCTGGTTATATCAATAACTTGGCAACATTGTAGAAGCAAAAATTAACCTAAAGCGTAAGCGCAAGATTCAAACCAACAAAAAACTACTAAAGCATAATCATCATGTCCAAGTGTTAAACTACGGAAAAAGAAAAAAAGAGAGAGAAAGGAAAGAAACAGTAAGCATTATTTGAAAAATCGAAGTAAGGCTCAGTTGATTTTATGGAATTTCCCATAAAATCTTATAGGAAACAAGGCCTAAAAATAATACCAATTTTGATGTTTCAGGTAATTGTTTACACAAATATTAGATAGTCACATTAAACAAGAAGACGAGCCCTAAGAGAGCCACATATGGTGTTTTGATTTAGAACACCAAGGGTAGGCATGGGGACCAAGACCTTGGCCTTCAAGCATTTATTTTTTCTTAACGTTTTAGCCTTTTAGGTTCGAAATCTCTTAAGCGCTATCAACTCTTTTGGGTCAATTCATACGGAGCCTTACTCCGGCTTGCAAGTGGACAGTGAGATTGAGCTTCCAATAACAGTCGAGTTACACGTAAGCTAGCCACGTCATAAATAAAAGAAGAAAGTGACTAGTTTGAGGCTAGTATCTCCTTTGGTTAGCGTATAACATCAGGGGGAAGGGAGAATTTATAAAGGAGCAAGAATCGTAAACTTTTGTCTTTTCCAACTAATGCACCAACCAGCGTAAGGTATTTCATTCATGTCCTTTTTGCTGTATTTTACCAACAGAATACTATTTTTGGCTTTTCCCTTTTGTTTCTAGTTTTTGGCTTTAATAATACGATAAGTTATGGCCGGGCCCCATTAATCTACACTTTCGAATATTTCAAGGCTATGAAGTGTGCTGATTTTTACTGCAGATTACAATTATGTCCCCTAGCTCTGTTTGCTTTAGTAATGAATTGAAGATCATTAAGCTAATTTATAACTTAAACAAAAAGGGTAAATTTCACAGACACCCCTGAGGTTTTTTCAAATAACGGATCATGTATGAGAAATAACTATAAAGCACTTGCAATTTCAAAGTATATTTCCTAACCACCCAACCAACAATCTTTTGACAAAACATGGGATGGGAACTGGGAAGTAGCCCAATGTGACTTATTTTTACAAATTTGTTAATGTAATTGGCAATTTCCGGATTACGAGAAACCATTGGAGTATGTATTTTGTTTTTGTTTGGGGGTAGAAGTCTAGGATTGTGTCTAGATGCTCCCTTCCGTGTGTTGAAGCTTTGAGGAAAAGATGGTGCTCATGCCAATGCTTACTTTGATTATTGAAAGGTATAATTTATGCATTTAACATTGTCATTTAGTCTTAATGTTTAAATAAATGCATATTTTAAGCAAGCTAAGCCCTTTGATTAATCTTTTCATTTTACTAGAAATATCTTTTTATTCTAAGGCATGTAGGGTGGAAGCGCTTTGGCAGCACCACTGTGCTTCTTGGATGCTTGGCTTAGTTAGCCATGGGAAAGCGGGAGACCCACACGCCACTAGATGCACCGTAGGCGCTTAGGGCTTAGGCACGGGGATGCACTAACATCGCGTGCCCCGGATCTTGCAAATGGCGCTCATTAGACTTGGGAAGGGGTTTACATTATGCCCCTGGATCTTGTAAACACTCTAAACCTTGTTTGCACCTATATATACATATTTTTTTCCACATTAAGGTAACAAAATCAGATTTTATACACTCTAGAGAGAGAAAAATGCATCTTGTCTTTTGTTCTTGAGTGTTTTTCTTGTGAAAATTATTTAAATCTTGTGTTTGATCATTTCCTTTTGCAATCTAGATTAATGTTCTAATACTCCATGGATTATATCTAGATTGATTATTTTCTTCAAAAACCTTCACTAAAAATCAAGGTTTTTTTGTTTTTATTTTTATTTTATCTTTCATGGGTTCTTGATGCATTATTGATTTAAACTTAGTGTTTGATAATTTATTTTGTCAATCTAAATTAATCTTTTAATACTCGATGGATTACATCTAGATTGATTGTTTTTCACGAAAATCTTCCGTCCTTATCATTTCATTCATATGATGGATATTGCTTGGGTTCCTCCGTGAGCTGGTTGGAATGGTCCTGAGTTGACTCAGAGATTAAAACATGTGTACTTGTGGAGTCAGTAATAATCAAAAGAGGGTATGGGGCACATTGGAATTAAGGTGTCCTGAGGGGGCACATTGGGTAATTCCTAGTCTTGGTAATTCTTGTAAACCTTTTGATTTATGAAAATTCATAACTAGGATTAAGCCGTGGTTTTATACTTAGGGTGTTTAGACCGTAAGTAGTTTCCACATAAATTTCGTTGTCTTGTCTCTTTATTTTAATTGTTTAATCATCGCATATCTTTTAGTGATTGTTAAAATGGAACTTGGGTAATTGCATGTGCTAATTAGTGGTTAAATTTTTAGTTAGTCTTATTCGCCTCCCCTCTAGGACTTAATTGTGTTCTAAATTATTTCAAAATTCACCCATTTTTTTATAATAAAATAAATATTAAAAAGCTCTCAAATTTAATTCTTTGCCAAAAAGTAATAAATCTATCCTTTTTGACCAAAACAGTTTTGTTTAATAAGTATAATAAACAAAAAATTAGTCTAAAGGCCAAGTTTAAGATTTTAAATGGTATTTAGTTCCAGCTTAACTTATTTTAATATTTTTAATACATTGATAGGAAATATTTGATGGCTCAAAGACAACACTAGACAAAATACCTTTAATGATAAAAAAAAAAAATTACAAACCGTAAAGTGTTGAAAGCGACATTACAAACATAAAGTCAGTTGCAGGTACACCTTGAAAGCGATAGGTTCCTTTGTTGTGACGAACCCACCACGAAAGCGACATGTTCAGTGAACCCACGAAAGCGACATGTGGCCTTCATGGCCGTCACACAATCTCTCTCTCTCTCTCTCTCTCTCACTCTCACTCTCATGTAAGTGGGACAAAATTAATTCTCTTTAATTTTGGAGATTGGATCAAGGTTGTGAATCTCGTTCCGTACCGGCCGGTACCAGCCGGAACCTACCGGATTTGTGTAAAAGCGGTACTCCAGCCTTCATATTCCGTTCCGTTGTAAATACCGGTGGTTACCGGAGCATACCGGAATTTTCAGAAAATATCGGCCGGTATGATGGTACCGGAAATCTCGTCCGAGATTTTACAGCTAGGTTCTGAAGAAGAAGATTGGACGGTCGGTGCGAGAACACCATCAGAAGCAACGATCAGATCGATGCGAGAGGGATTTTCAGTACGTTTTCAACACACCGTCCAGATCTGAGAGAGATTTTTTAGATGCAAATCTGATTCACCTGAACGAGAGAGAGAGAGAGAGAGAGAGAGAGAGAGAGAGAGAGAGAGAGAGAGAGAGAGGTTGTTGTAATTACTGCCATGGCTGAATATGGAGGAGAAGAGTGAGAGTGGAGGAAAGACGGAAGAAGAAAATAAGAAAGCTGCTACAGAAGAAGAGAGGTCTTATAGTGTGAGAAGCCCTAAAACAACATATTGACTGAATTACCCCTTTCTATATGGCATTTGAATTAGCTAGTAGCTACATAAGTTTGCCGTGAAACTGACCCTTAACTTTCGGGTTTTTTTTTCTTCTTCTTATTAGTACCCTTACTTGAGGTTGTTGTAACTTATTATTATAGGATTCAAGATGATAATTATAAATAAAATATAAATTATACAATTACAGCATAATATTAATGGATAACAAAGTTAATACTATAATAAATTGGAAGAGATGGGAAAATCATATACTTATAACTATATATAATAGATTTATAACTGCATATAATGGTAGTGCAATTAAATCCAAAAACGTTACCCTATGATCGGCCAGACTGCATCATCACTAAATAGGAAACCGGTCTTAAATGGCCCGTGCGGATTCAAAACCTTGGATTGGATTCAATTTTAGAGGGTTAGGCTCTTTGACGTAGGGTATAATGAGTTTAGGTACTTAGAATGCACTTTTCAATTATAGGGTTTTAGTTGTTTAGACATTTTCATAGGGTACCTTAGTGTTTTAGACACTTTTATAGGATACTCTGGGGTTTAGACACTTAGGGTGCACTTTTCAATTATAGGGTATTAGTTGTTTAGAACTCTTTTCATAGGGAATGCGGCCCCAGTGTTTTAAAAAGACTTTCATAGAGTCTTCTACGGTTTGGGGTTTAGGGTGCACTTTTCAATTATAGGGTATTAGTTGTTTAGGCAGACTTTTCTTGGAATGCTGTAGGAGTTTAGAAAGACTTTCATAGGAGATGCAGCCCTAGAGTTTAGGTTTAGGTACTTTCATTATATTTGGAGGTTTAGACACTTTCATTGGCTAGTGAGGGAATTTTTGGAATGTGTACGTGATTTGTCCTCTTGGCATTAAGGAAAAAATTGATGTTCTTATTGAAGTAAAACTCCTTTACTATGCCCTCCCCAAAAACGGACCCAAAAATAAAAGTCTATCAGTAAATGTTATCCTTTGTTTTTTCATTTATGAAAATAGCTCTTGCAATGCTTAAAAAATTGACATTTCCATTAAAAATAAGTGAGAATTGGAAAATTTTCATTACATTTTATTATTAAAAATGGTGAATATTTATATATGCAAGTCACTTTTAGCTCATTCCATCATTTGTTTGACAGACAATTGTCGAATTGGGTTATCGGTGTTCGCATAGATAGAAACCATAGGGGGTTTATTATCATTTTTCATTCGTAGAGAGATATCCGTTACTTGGGAAACTATCAGGGGGTGTCACTGAAATTTACCTTTAACAAAAAGGTAGTCACTAGTCACGAAAATCTTCTGAACGAGGAATATGTCGTAGGATTTTACTAATAGGATCATTAGAATGTGTTAAAAGTAGTACAGTTAATGATGGGATTAATTAACATATTGGGAGGATTTTAGTGTCAAAAAGGTGAAACATTCATTGCATAGAAGATGGTTGCATGAACTAAGAAATTGATACTTTTTCAGAGATGCTTCAAATTCAAATTAAAATAGATTCGATTTTTTGAAATAGAGTAAAAGAAGCTCTTCTACATCTAAATATTTTGTTTAACAAGATAAAGAAAGTGATTAACCTTTGGAGAAGATCCTTTCCAATCCATGATTATGGATTGGACCGTCTAGTTAACCCATTTGTGGACCCAAATTGTACGGTTCACAATTTACAGTTATTTTTAATAACATTAACAAAATAAACAAGTTAGGTTGATCAGACACCGGTTGATATAATTTTTGAATGCATTTGTCTTGAGATAAATGGGTTAAACGGGTTCCGTTTTGGTATTGTAATCTAGTAATTTCCTAAAACAAATGATTTTTGAAATTATACCAAACAATATTTGATCAACTTGATTTTTAATGTGACTAATTTTCTCGATGAGCTCTAAAATACGGTGCCAGAAAAGGGCTCGCAAACGGGCCAAATTGGACCGCGTCGGACTAGAGAGGAGCTGATTCCTTAATATTACAGTATTATCCTTTCCTTGCCTTATGCATCTCTTGGTATTAATCAATTGGGTTAATTTCACTAACATCCCCTGAGGTTTGCATTAATGTCACTGACATCCCCTTAGTTTTTTGATATTCCACTGCGCTTCTTTGCTTTACAAAATAAATGTCAAATTCTCCATTTTCCATCAATTCCATTACAAAACTGTTAAGTCCATCAAATTCTCTCTTTTTATCCCCATTTTACTCCTCCCTCTTACCCTCACAACTATAAATACACTACCCCACTCAAATTTTTTTTCTTTTAATTGTACACCATTTTTTTTGGCTTTAACTTAGATAATTAGATTTGTAACTTCTCTTCACAGTTTTTTTAAAACTTTATAAGGGAATTTTTTTTAATTTCCAAATTGAAAATTAAAGTCATTCGCGAAAAATCTGGAAATAAAAAAATGTCCTTATAATGTAAAAAATGGAACACAGATTTTGCCCAGATTTAGACATTTTTTTGGGCAAAATCTGGGCAAAATAAAATAAAAATGGTGTACAATTATAAGGACATTTTTTGGGCAAAATAAAAATCTGGAAATAAAAATCTGCAAAATTTGGGCAAAATCTGTTTTCCATTTTTTTACTTTGTAAGGACATTTTTTTATTTCCAAATTTTTCATGAATGAATTTAATTTTCACTTTGCAAATAAAAAAAATGTCCTTATAACGTGAAAAAAACTGTGAAGAGAAGTTGCAAATCTAATTATCTAAGTTAAAGAAAAAAAAATGGTGTACAATTAAAAGAAAAAAAAAATAGTGTTTTTTGAGTGGGGTAGTGTATTTATAGTTGTGAGGGTAAGAGGGAGGGGTAAAATGGGGATAAAAGAGAGAGAATTTGATGGACTTAACGGTTTTGTAATGGAATTGACAGAAAAGGGGGAATCTGACATTTATTTTGTAAAGTAAGGGAATGCAATGGAATATCAGAAAACTGAGGGGAGGTCAGTGACATTAATGCAAAACTCAGGGGAGATTAGTGAAATTAACCCTAATCAATTCAATCCCTCAGTGGATTAAAACCCAAGTATCAAGTAAGGAAGCAGGCTTCGTCAGCTGCATGGCTAAAGTAAAATATTAATTTTTCTGAGATCACTCAACACAACGTAAGATTGCTTATGTCAAAAAAGAAATAAAAACAAATTCAGTATTGCAAAATATTTACAAAAAAAAAAAAAAAAATCTAGAATGGTGTGACGTGATTAGTTTTTATTAAGTGAAGTTTATACTCATCGTTCCTATGGGAGGAGGGAATGTGACTCGATCCCGGGATGCAGTGTGGGACATCCAAGAGCTCTACCGCATGAGCTAGCCACCACTTGCGTGAAGTTTATAGTTATTGGTCTCTTTTAAGCAATTCATTTCGTATCGAATGTACATATACTACCCCGTTTGTATGAATTATTACTCAAAATAAGTAGAAACACAAATCATTCGCTATCTTAATGACGTATGCGGCTTATATTTTTTCAGATTGTTTAAATGCTGCCATGCATATAGGAGGGCAGCATGTATTTCACTTCGCTGATACCTTATTTTTGTTGTGCAACCTCAGACAAGAGCTTTCAAAACTATCTTTTCGCAGGATTACGAAGGTTGAGCGCAAGAATGTTTCCCAGGCCCATTGATTCTCTTGCCCCCTTTCTTCATTCATTCAACTCCCGGTTATAATTTTTGAATAGAGCTAGGGAGTCTTTCAATATTCATAGTAGCTTTTTATTATTGTGTTGTAATATTTGGAAATTGTTTTACTCCTTCCGTCTCAAAATTTTGGTCAACTTTTCCTTTTTTGGATATCCCATAATCCTTGTTCACATTGACTAATCAAAGAATGAGCTATTCTCCTTTTTTTCCCTCCATCCTCATAACTAAATTTCAAACACAAAAAAGAAGGAAATTTTTTATTAGAGTCTAAAATGTAATCATTACAAAAAGGAGGGTAGCTTAATTTGGAAGTTCAAGTTCTTTCAAGAATAATGATTGTGCCTCAATAAAAAAGTTGAATTCTTGAAGCGGGACTTGAGACAGAGGGAGTGTTTCGAAAATTGAAGTTCTTGCCTTTTCAGAAGGGAAAAAATTGACGTACACTTTATTTATAGTGGCATTTTATAGTCCCCAAGCTCATGGCAGGCTAAAAGACAAGGGGAAGAAAAGAATGTAAGAAGCTAAAAATGGAATACCCATTATAGAGAAAATCTAAAATGTTCCAAAAATTGGGACCCCACGTAATTATTTTTGTACCTCAAAATCAAGAAAATCAATTCATCAGCTGGAGGAACACAGACCAACTTTTTGTTTGCAATACAAGATGGGTATACAAGATTGGCTTAGTTCTTGCAGGGGCACTATATATCTCTGTATTTATTATATTTTTTTCCTTTTTTTTTGCTAAATTAAAGGTTGGGAGGGTGATACGAGAGTTGCAAACTCCCTTAGTGAAGAGAGGCTCCTAACCGTCATAGAATGTTCAACCAATGTACTAGTACAACTCATTGAAAAAGCCAAGCTCATGCGATTGTCCTTTCGAAATAACCCCTAAACATGGGAGAATAGTCCGTCACAGCCCCACCAAATCACATAGAGCCGTTACTTAGAAGGGCAAGACTCATTTTCTTTGTATTTTTATACTGCAAACTGCAAAGGTCTTTAGAGTTTACTCCATGTTGGAAGCAAGGTACTTGATTCACTCACTTGACCCTTTTACACTCTTCCTTAACGAGTATAAAAGACTTGGAGAGTAACCAAATCCAAACCACCCCAATCCATCAATAGCTCTTTCTCCTTCTCATCTTTCAGACCAAGGCCTCATTACCCTTTCCCTCTCCCTCCATGGCCAGTTCAACCGCAATTGTGCCTTCCAGAATGCACCAGCAGAGTAGGGGTGACCGCGGCTTGTTCTCGTCGTCCGACGACAATGTTATGATGAAGCAAATCACGGCCACCCACGCTCCCGACGGCCGCGAATTCGATGTCAAGCCTCTGCTCCACGTCATCGAGGACATCATGCACCGTGCCACCCCTGCCATCCCTGGCATTCCTCATGTATACACACACACACTAACTTCTTGTGTTTGATATGTTTTTCATGTTCCAAGAATTTGCTTGTGTTCCTAATTGCAATTGTTCGCAAAGGCAACACAGGCACAGCTGGAGGCAATGGACGAAAAGGCCGTCTACAGTGGATTCAGTGACATGGTTGAACTTTTGGCATACCCAATCAACAGAATTGCATGCGAGGTATGTTTTACAATGCCAAAAGATATTATGTCATTAGATTCATATTGAACTACCCTTCTTTAATTAGTCAAGGTGTGTACAAGAGAAAACCCAAAATTTTGAATATTACGGAAAGCAAAATCAAATCCGAGTACGAGAGAAAACCCAAAATTCTAACTACCACTCCTACTTCTATCTCGTTTTGTTTTTGGTGACACCCACTACTAGATTTCAATTCAATGATGTATATTTGTACTACTTTTAAAAATCGGCCAAGATGTACTGTCTTGGCCGGTTCATAGAGGATTTTGGATGTTCTGGAACGGATATGCACTGGTATATCGGTGGGATTGAAAATCGCATACTGTCTCGGCCAAGTACGTATCAGTGTATCGACCGAGACGACAACGGTTTATGGTCCAGTTCACGGTCCCAATATCGATACACCAAAACGTTCATATTGATATTGTCTGGCTCTTGTAACAGATCTCTTGCAAGTGTTCAGGGGGTTCTGATGCCCACGCAACCACAGTAGCCCTCTTCAACACACTTTCAAGCTACATGTGGGATGCCAAGGTGGTGATAGCCTTAGCAGCATTTTCTGTCAACTACGGCGAATTCTGGCTTGTTGCCCAGCTCTACCCATCCAACCCCCTCGCCAAGTCTGTGGCGGTCCTCAAGCAACTGCCTGACGTTCTGGAGCACTCCGATTCCCTGAAACCCAAGTTCGAAGCCCTGACCACCCTCATCAAGGCCATGCTCGATGTGACCAAGTGCATTGTCGAGTTCACGGAGCTCCCGTCTCAGTACATTACCGCTGATACCCCGGAGTTGGTTATCGCAACCGCCCACATTCCCACCGCAGTTTATTGGACTATTAGGAGCATTGTGGCTTGTGCATCGCAAATCATGAACCTCATTGGCATGGGACACGAGTATGTTTCTCCTTATTCATAAAACTTCCATACAAAAACGCGAGAAATGCTGTGCATCATTGCATTCATTACAGCGGAGCTTGTGCTCCATTAAGAATCAAAAGAACTGCTACAAACACGACAATTAATCTGTATTTTTTCGCTCGTCTATTTTTTTTTTTGAATGAAATATATGTTGATGTCATCACGTATAGGAACCAAAAACAGAGTTTTGAATTTTTACCGCGGCTGTCAGGTACATAGCATCGACAACAGAGGCTTGGGAACTCTCTAGCTTGGCCCATAAGGTCAGCAACATCCACAGCCACCTCCAGAAGCAACTGGCTCTTTGTTACCAGCACATCGGTAATTAATCCAATCCCCTTAACTAACGTTCCATGAATCATTCGTAGCACACACCGCGTTCATGTACTTATCATGTTTGTAAATGTGGTTCGTTTTCAGATGAGAAAAGACACATTGAAGCGTATCAGACGCTTGTTCGGCTTATCGATACACCCCACATTGATAACATGAAGATCTTGAAGACTCTGATATATGCCAAGGAGGATCAGCTGCCTCTCTGGGATGGTCACTTAAAAAGACGGGTTTTCTCATTTACTACCTCTTTGTTACTCACTCCATAACCGTCGGAAAGCATATATACTTATTTCCATCACTCTTTGCTGAAAAAAATTTCATGAATTATAAAAAATAAATCTTTGTAATCCATTCTCAAAGACAGGATTTCATTTTCAAACAAAAAGATTTGAAAAAAGTGTCAAGAATCGTCAACCAAGCATTACTAAACAAATTATTTTATCGAAAAAATGATTCACTCGACTGAAAACACAGGTTAGCATTGATGTGCTGAGGAGGAAGAATGTGCTGCTATTCATTTCAGACATAGACCTCTCCCACGACCAAGAACTCTACATTCTGGACCAGATGTACTCGGAGTCCCGACAACACCCAACAAGGCCAGAAAGCCAATACGAGATCGTCTGGCTCCCGGTGGTGGACAGATCAACCCCATGGAACGAAACGAAGCAAAAGCAGTTCGAGAACATACAATCTATGATGACATGGCACTCTGTGCACCACCCTTTGTTGATCGATCCTGCTGTGATCAAGTACATCAAGGAGGTATGGCATTTCAACAAGAAGCCTTTGCTCGTGGCGCTTGACCCCCAAGGGAGAGTTGTGAACACCAACGCGATCCACATGATGTGGATTTGGGGGTACTTGGCTTTCCCCTTCACTACGGCGAGAGAGGATGCGTTGTGGAAGGAAGAGTCTTGGAGGATTGAGCTTTTGGCTGATTCTATTGAACCAATGATCTTTACTTGGGTATGCAACTGTTCCCGTAATTACCTTTACTTGTTACACGAGTAGTCGAGTACAGCACTTAACAATCTCTTGATTTATGTTTCAGATTTCGGAGGCAAAGTATATTTGCTTCTACGGAGGGGAGGACATGGAATGGATCCGAAAGTTCACAACCACAGCTCGAGCAGTGGCACAGGCCGCCCGAATCCCATTGGAGATGCTCTATGTGGGAAAAAGCAACCCGAGGGAGAAAGTCCGAAAGAATAGCAACACCATCGTCGCGGAAAACCTCAGTCACATTTTGCCAGACCTCACTCTCATCTGGTTCTTCTGGGTCAGGCTTGAAAGCATGTGGCATTCCAAGACCCAACACGGTAATGATAAGGGTGGAGCCGCCTCTGATTTCACTCAAATAATCAATCAAATTAGGAGAGACTAAAATTTTCACTGAATTTTTTTCCAAAGCTCTCTAAGGTTTTTTTGAAGTTATAATTATGCTACTAATTAATCTTGTTTTATTTGCTCACCAAAATTTGAATATTTTCAACAGGTAAGTCGGTGGAGAACGACCTCATAGTGCAGGAGATCATGACAATGCTGAGTTTCGACGGGAGCGATCAGGGGTGGGCGGTGATCAGCCGGGGTTCAGCCGAGATGGCGAAAGCCAAGGGGGACACCATCCTAAAAAGCTTGACTCAGTTCGAACAGTGGAAGGATCGAGTCGGGCAGGAGGGATTTGTGGCTGCGCTGAATGAGAATCTTCACGAGCTCCACACCCCGCATCACTGCAACCGTCTCATCCTGCCCGGGGCAACCGGGGCCATCCCTGAGAGGGTGGTTTGCGCTGAGTGCGGCCGTCCGATGGAGAAGTTCATCATGTACCGCTGCTGCACTGATTAAGCTTTTGATAAAGATAGTGTGCCTTCGGAAGGGAGCTTATATGTTATGGATAAATGATGCTCTACTAGTGTGTTTTGTGTTTAGATACTCCCTTCCCTTAATTTCCTATGCTATGTGTGTTGTAAAGATGCAATAACTATTATCCTTTTAAATTTTAAAATGTTTATAACTTTTATACTATTATATATTCTTTTTTTTTTTATGAAATTTATATATTTAAAATATACTCAAAGAGATCTACAAAATGAGATCCATATTGAATGTGAAATTATGAAAAAATAAAATCTTATTTTTTCAATGTGAATTTTAATTATATTGTTACATAATTTAAATGTTTTTCAATGTGTAAGTCAAAATTTTACGCAAAAATTGTACAAAACATCATAAAATCTTCTTGTTTAATGATTTTATTTTTCCCAAATATATTCTTAATTAAATGAACATGGTAAATATGCAAGTCCATTTTCTACTTATTGGTGACTTTATCCCAATAAAATTTCAAATTTTCAATGCAAATTTTAATTATACTGTCACTTTTTTTTTTGTCATTTGATATATTGCTTGACACCTAGCGTTGTTATAGCTAGCATCGCCCCAAGCATAGGGCTAGATTGTTGAAAGCATAGTAACCCGCGAGATCGGGGTTGATTTCCACAGGGACCAAATGCACCCAGCATGAGATTGACTTGCGTTGAGATTTTCGGCGTTAAGACAGCCAACTTTTGGTGTGTTTTGAATGGTAGAATTCTCTCTTTACCTCCTAATTTAATGAAAACGGGATTTGACTAGAAAATTAAACGAGGGCTTGGTTAAGGGTTCAAACCACCCATGACTTAGCTTCTTTCACTTTTCTCAAAGATAACTCAAATGAGAGTCAATTTCCTCACTCACACTCGGAATATTTAACACTGAAAATCAAGTTTAACATAAAATGGGGTTGGGTTATGGAAAACAATCTCATTGAGGCTTTTTATCAAACACCTAGTGTGCCATGGTTCTAAGCATTGTGTGTGCCAAGATTTTGTCTACACCCAATCAAAGAGATGAACAACATCATGTTTTCATTATAAATAAAAGAGGGCTATCCATTCACAAACCCATATTTAGCCCGAAATGATGAGAAATCGTGAAATCCCCTAAGCCATGAGGTAGAAATCACCCCATGCCAAGCCTATTAGACTACTCACACATGATTAAGCTAGACATTGAAGAAAAACGTAGAGAAATGAAAATCATGACGAAAATGAAAATAAAGCATAGATTTATAAAGATTAGTGAGAGTACTACAACATTAATGAAGAAGAAAGTACCTTAAACCAAGTATTTAAGGCCCAAATCTAGAGAGAAGTGGGAGTACAATGGAGCGAATGAAGAAGGAGGTAGATAGAGAAGGTGAAAAATGGAAGATAACCTAATAATCTGATGTTGGGTGGCTTTTATAGGCCTAAAAAACGTGTACAAAAGGTCTAAAATGCCCCTAAAATTAAAGATAAGTCACGCCAAAAATTTGCTGAAAAGTGCAGCTGCTACCGATAGCAATATGGGTATTGCTACTAGTAGCAACCTAAAATTTGAGTTTTCACTTGCTGGCTACTGGTAGCTGTATAAACCTTGCTATTGGTAGCAACTGGGTCTTTTCTTTTCTTCGTTTGGTTTTTTTTTTTCTGTCCTTGGGCTTCCCGAATCTCATTCGATGCTTCATTCCTTGACCCCTGGGACTCGGTGGCAGAGTGCCATGTGACCTTGGGTACTCGGGTACCCCTTTGACTATCCATGGCGTTGAAACACGCCTTATTCTTGAGTTTCTCCTGAAACTATCAAAATACACCCACGCACAACATCAATCATATAAAAGCCGTATTATGCATGCGTGTGTGGCAAAAACAAGAGAGATAAGCCCTTTTATTTACACTATTGGGGACTTATCATATATATCAGTAGAGTTAGATGTTAAATGTTAGTAAACCACAAGGGTTGACCTCTTCTCCATAGGAGTCGAACTCATAACCTCACCTCTATAGAATGGGCTACATAGCCAATTGTGCTAACTGCACTGGTCTACTGTCATATTCAAAAATTATAATTTAAATTTTACATGAATTTTCTAAAAAATGAATATGAACACAAAAAATTGTAAGGATCTTGAGGTTTAAAGTTTTGAGTTACACATTGAAAAATTTAAGTTATGTAGCATGATAATTCACATCAAAAAATTAAGATTTTATTTTTCCATAATTTCACATTGAATATGGATCTCATTTTGTAGATCTTTTCAACTAGAGAATATATAAATTTCATAAAAAAAATGAATATATAAAACAAAAATTATAAACATTTTAAGATTTAGGATTAATAATCTACTTGCCCCTCCAACTTTTCCATTTTAGTTCCCCCTCCAATTACCGAATGACTTCACTTCCCCCCCTCCAGCTATCCAATTTTTACCCAGTTAATCCAATCAGCCAATTTCCATCCAATTGATGGTTGGAAAAAATAACCCCTAAACTAAACAAGGGTAATCTAGACATTCCACCCTTCCCTTCCAAAAATCGTAAGGCATTTAGACTATTTTTGGAAAACAATTTACATGTCTTGTAGTGGCAGCCTGAGACACCACTATCATAAGGCATTTGGACTATTTTTTGTTGCATTTTTTATTAGTCCAAACTGTATTTGGATTGCAACTTTTCTTTTAGTTGCTCTTTCTAGGGGGATACTGTTAACATTTTCACCAACTCCTCACTTCTTTTCATTGATTCTTAGTTCTTTGTGGACAACTGTTGCACCAGGTTCATCAATGATTCAATGTGATCTTCATTTTATGCAACACAAGTCTTCAAAACATCATTATCCTCTTGCATTTTTTTGCATCTTTTCTGCATTTTCTCCGTGTCTTCCTCAATAGATCTATGGCATGGTTGCCAAAATCCTTTCCTCTTGTGCATGTTGGAGGATCAACCCAGTAAAAAAAACTTGTATTTGAGATTGGTCTGAAATAAAAAGCCACCAATCATTTACAATCCAAGATTTTATACCAAAGATAAACCAATTTTATTTTATTACCTTATAGTTTACGCAACCGAGGAATCTCATTCCTGGTTTATCATTGAGATGTCTTTAATGGAAACCTTTGTCCACAGACACAAGACCATTTGTTAGGGCTGACATTGGGGTTTGAGTTGCTGCATGAGGAGGGACTAGGATTTTTGCCATTGATCTTTGCAATTGTGGAGAGAGAGAGAGAGAGAGAGAGAGAGAGAGAGAGAGAGAGAGAGAGAGAGAGAGAGAGAGAGAGAGATGGACAAGGGAAAAAAGAAGAGGGGATACATATCTCTATACATATTTTGGTCAGGGATAGACATAAATACCCTTGGGGTTACGTTTTTCATCCATGAATTGGATGAAAATTGGTTGATTGGATTAACTGGGCAAAAATTGGATAGTTAGAGGGGGAAGTAAAGTCATTCAGTAGTTGGAGGGGGAACTAACCAAAAATGGAATAGTTGGAGGGGTAAGTATATTATTAACCCTAAGATTTAAAATATAAAGAGGAGAGAGAGAAGGCATGATATCAGTGTTTACATCAGCGTTTTTTGTTACATTTTCTAACGGAAGGAAGGTATGTAGCATTTATTTTTAAAAGTAGGAAAGGTCAATGGAATTTTAGAAACCTTAGGGAAGGTCCTTGTAATTGTCATAAACCCCAGTGGAGGTAAGTGAAATTTACCCTATTTTAAATGCTAGGTGGCAGGTTAATGTGAGAGAAGTGGGAAATGTGGATTAAATCGTAGCACCTTGGCACCTATGGTAACTACTTGGGTGTGTTGTGTGATTATTGAAATTGGTAGTATACGAGGGAGTATAGAGAGTCTCCCATATAGCCGGTCCTCCCTCCCTCTCATCCCCTATATTTTTTCTTCAACTTTCTCTACTAATTCACCTCCCACACTCTAAATCTACCTAGAACCTTACTCTAGAGCAGCATCCACAAGAGCATCATCCACACAAGAGCATCATCCACACGTGCTCGGAGCTCGGGTTTCAATTGGTTGCTCTTGGAAGGGATGCATTTCAGTTGGGGCTTATTTGGGAGCTAGGTTTTGAATTACCAGCTTGTGGGAGTGTAAACCTTGATTCTTGATTCAAACTCTAATACAAATTACTAAAATTTACTCAAGTTCTTCACCAAACCACAATAGGCTTAAATTTCTATTGACTTTCATTGCCCTTTACAATCTGTGCTTACTTAAATTTGTGTTAACATTTGAATTTGAGTTTATCCATCGCAAAACTTATAGGAAATGAACTTTTCCTCAAAGTCTCGTTCAAATTTGAGTAAAAGTTTGGTACAAGCCGGTGATCCTCGTAGACAAATTTAGGTGGGGATATACAAACCAGGGGTAGAGATTTTTCCTTGCTGATCAAATTCTTTTCTTAAATCCGGTGCCTTTCAATCCAACTTGCATGGATAATTATTTTCTTCTTTGATCACTCAAGAATTTGGATATGGAATCTTGGATAACACACCCAGTTAGCTTCAGTAGACAATTAAAAGTATGCAAATTCTAAATTCAGCCCACTAGCATTTGTTAAGATTTAAAAAAAAAGGTATTTGAATGGAAACGGGGAGCCGCGAGAGCAGCCCCTGTAGGGCAGGCATCCAAGCCGTCAGATGCATTTCCAACCGTCTTAATTTCATTTTGACAATTTGAAGATCCAAGTTGTTGATTGCCGAGATGAAATCCAACCCGTTATCTTGGCGCCAATAATCACCGAGATCAACGGCTTAGATGCGCACTCCAAATCCCCGGGTCCGCCAAATAGTTCATCAAAACCAACCAACCAAAGTAGTTCAAATCCAAATACCATTTGCTTGTATAGAAGCAAAAACAAAGAGGAAAAGAAATTTACCAGGAGACAGGTAACACGATGCAACAGAACACATAAGTGTGATGCACCGAGCTGTTTAATGCTGGCTTTTCAGAAAACAGATCTATGCTTCGGAAACATGAACATCTCTCACTTGTTTGTTTCGTTAAAGAAACAGAGAGAGTTCACCAGTAAGAAGCAACAATAAATATGCTAATACACTGCATTTGAATGAATTTGGAGAGACTGAGATGGTGATTTATCAAGCCGATTGAGAAACAAACTACGACACCGTAGAAAAATCGTAGCTGTTATGTGGAAATTACGTATGTAATCATAATTCCCCTCGGCGCTGATCGTTTTTAATTTACGCTTTCGTTGACACGTCCAACGGCAGCGGCCGGCGGACGCAACGCCTCACGGAAGCAATTGATTTGTGCAGAGTGAGTTCATCAGTGTGATTCAAGAAAGAAAAATGAAAGAAACGAAAGAGAAATGAGAAGATTTGTTAGGTAAAAGATAGGGGTTTGAAGTTGTTTGCCTGGTTTCCCAGAGCCTTATGAGGGTTTGACCGGAGCTTCTCAAACCCAATTTCCTGTCCTATGGGCGGCGCTAGGGTTTCCATTTGCCAGATCCCTCTTGCTCATGGTTCAGAATTTATAGATCTTGGCAATTCGTCCGAGTGGGTCATTGCGAAAGTAATGTTTGGATACAGTTTTTAGAAAGGGAAACGAGTGGGTGTTTGGCAGCATTTTTTATTTACTTCACTTTTTGTATTTTGTTTTTACATCTTTTGTAATTTGAATTAAGATCACAATGTATTAAGTTGGATGGTATGAATGAATAATGTGTTTTGAATATATGTTGTGAAATATTGTCCGGAATTATATATATATATATATATATATATATATATATATATATATATATATATATATATATATATATATATATATATATATATTGGGAATCCCGGATTCCCAATATTTTTTTGAAAATCCGAACTGTCCAATGTGTTCAAAAGGTGTTTTCAAAAGGCCAAACGGGAAATCTTCACAAAAAAAAACCCAAGAAAGACTTGATCCGAGCAGGTTTTTGCAAAATTGTAAATATACAGTTTTTGTGAAAAACTGCTTGAATCAAGCCCTTCCCAGTATTTTTTTAAAGATTTCCCACGTACACTCTTGAAAACACCTGTTAAACACATTGGACGACTTGGATTTCTCAAAAACAATTTATATATATATACACAAAAAATTTCTAGTCAACTCCTCCCGGAAACAAGAAAAAATTGATTTTTTGTGTTGCAAATTATTTTTGGAAAATCCGAGCCGTCCAATGTGTTTAGAAGGTTTTTTTCGAATCATGAGAAAATCTTCAAAAAAAAAAATAACAGGAAAGGCTTGATCCAAACAGTTTTTCGCAAAAACTGTATATAAACCCTTCCAAGTATTTTTTTTTTTTTTGAAGATTTCTTGCGTGGACCCTTGAAAACACATTCTGAACACATTGGACGGTTCGGATTATCAAACAATGCTTGGATCATGGAGGTCCGGATCTTGGACTAGAACCGTGTCCAATATATATATATATACACACACACACACATACATATCCACACCTCTCAGAAATAAGAAAAAAATGGTTTTTTTTGTGTTGCAAATTATTTTTGGAAAATCTGGTCCGTCCAATGTGTTTAGAAGGTGTTTTCTAGAGGTGTACAGGGCTGGTTGTAGGTGGTTTGATTGTGGATGGTGAAAATGGGTAGAATCAAGTAAGTACGTGGAGTTAGGATGGGGAAAATTGGATTTTGATGGTTGAAAATGGATGGAATTGAAAGACATTAGTTTGGGATCAATTTTCTGGGGTTATTGTAACATAACAGTAAGAAAGTGGGTGGGATTTAGCTCCTCCCAAATGAGAGTGATGAGGGGTTTTATGTAGGTAACACAAGGTTCAAAAAGGGCCATTTGAACCCTTAGGGGTCAAGGTTAGGGGGGCAATAGGGTACCCTATATTCCTTCCACTATTTTATTGCAAAAAATATCTGCCAAGATCTCTAAAACGCTCCTCCCCACTCAGTTCACCTTGGGATGCAAGTGTCTAGAGAGAGTCCAGGCGCCCATATTGATCTAATCTAGGCGCTTGGATTCAATGTGGGCGCCTGGAATCATCCAATCCAGGCGCTTGGACTTGGAGTCAGCACAAAATTCCAAACTTTGCGGGGCCATTCCGGGTGCTACTGAACTCCATTTTGTGCATGGTTTGAAGCGTTAGAAATCTTGTCAAGTCTACTTTCTAACCCAATTGGTTTGAACCAAATATGATTTGTACATCAAAATATGTGACCATTTTACCCTCAGAAGGTCGAGAAAACAAGTTGTTTTGGTAAAACGTGCATATCTCCCCTCATTTCAAAATGGATTGGGACATATTATATATCAAAAAAGAGAGTTTTGAATGTATTAGAAGGTGGTGTAGGCTTGGGTTAATTTTGGAGAGGTTTAGCAGGGGTTTCCAAGTTCACAATCAAGCTTCGCGTGCTCTTATTAGACATTTTCATCCTTGGGGATGCTTGATAAGTTTCTCGGGTCAAAATCGAGGTGTCTACACCTCACTGGAAGCTTGTTGTGTATGTGTGTGTGTGTGTGTATATATATATGTGATTTGGTTTTTGTTTGGTCTGCGAATAGAAAAGGTTTGGTAATTCACTGTTACGTGTTAGGAAGCCGGAGCACCCTAACCCGCCCTTTCAGCACTCGAAACAAACCTTTTCAAAACAAAATAAATGATTGAAGACTTATAAGGAGAGTAACTGAAGACATATATACAATGAGAAGAAGAAAATTAATATTCTTCCTGGAAATATATTTTATTGCACAACCGTGCCCCTGGCCTCAGGGCTGCTTATGTATCTCTGGTCTTAGGAGAATCAAGTCATTATGTAATTCAAGAAGACAAATAATTTATTGGGAAATGAAACCAAGCTCGACTTCAAAGCTGCTTATGTATCTCCGGCCTCAAAAGAAACAGGTCTTGTGTAGTTCGGGACAGTGACTGAAGTTTTGGAGAGGATCATGTCTAAACTCTGGTGATGATAATGGTGAGGATCAAAAGTATATAGGAAACTCTGAGACATCTCTGGAAGTCTTTGGGACTAGAGATAGGACTAGAAACTATACAACTCAGTGGGAAAAATATTGAAAATAGCCGTTTGGGGCCGCCGATAGCTGATGGGAGGTCCCAAGATGTTTATTGGGTGGCCACAAGGCTGAAAAATGGGTTTAAAATGTAGTTTGCAAGTTTGTATAACAAGTTGTAAAATTCTTGTTCGGAGCCGAAATTGGCTGCCGACAGTCCCCGGGATATATCTGATACAGATTTTAAGAGTAAAAGTGAGTACAAAAAATATAGGATATTTTATGGTAAAAAGTTGAAAAATCTTCACCGGAGCTGGAAAAGGCAGTTGATGGTCAATGGTAAATATCTGGTATAGTTTTTTATAGTAAAAATGAGTACTATTGTCTTGGTTGATTTTATTGGTAAAAAGTTAATTTTTGCTACCTAGAGCCAAAAAATGGCCTCGGCAGGTGTCGGGTGGTCTCCAGTAGGATTTACGAGTTGAAAATAGTTTTTTGAAGTTTGAAGGGTATTTTGGTATATAGTAGTGAAATTTGGTTTCGGTACTCCGGATGATTGTTGGGAAGCTCTAGAAAGCTATTGGATCAATTCTGTAGGCTGAATTGGCTCTGAAAATGACATAGGGATATTTTGTTAATTTTGACATGGAGCTTACTTTGGGACTGGAGGAAACTCGAACCGGATCTTAGGACACTTCCTAACTGACTCTTTTCAGGAAATTAGGTGAAAAGGACTAGACAAGGCATTTTGGCAATTTGGGGGAGAAGATGATTTTTAGGACCGGAACAATGTTAAGACGTGCCTTACAACTCTTGGATATGCATGACATAATCTAAAAATGCACAAAAAATACAATATAAATAATATGATAGACATAACATAAAAAGAATGTCTGAATCCTATGTGGGAACTCATACAGCATAACGTATTAACATGGGGCCCAAAGGCTAATATAAAAAGTATCCGAATATTATTGTGATAATATGATATTATCTTGTTGGGAAAAATATTTTGATTTTGTTGCAACAGAACCCTTGGGCTGCCTACGTATCCCTTGCATATAAGTGGAATCAAGTCACTCTGTAATTCAGACCTTGGTCCAGTTTATGCAAATGTATCTGAATTCATTAAATTAATCTTGATGTTTTTAGTTTTGGGATTTTGTGTTGTCTAAACGGCTAGTCAAGTCAAGGTAAACGATCTCAGAAAGTACGAAAAAGACCTAACAGGGAGGCAGCTATATAAGATACCTTTGCTAGGTATTGCTTTATCGAGAACGCTTTTTGTTAGTCTTTCCAATATTCCTCACCTCAAACTTCGATGAGATTGACGCGATGCACTGCGATAATGTACGTCTATATTATTGTGACTTTTATTGACTCACAGGTTGATTGAATATAAATATGCAGTATTACAGCATGTCAGCATCCAAAACTAGACATAAGCCTGGTCCACAGGCAATAGCTAGGCCGACACAGTTCTAAATATTTCTACTACATGCTAGAAATAAGCATATTGTTATTGGTATTTGAAAAAGATTTGCTTACAGATTCCCAGCTCGAACCCTGGGCAGAGAATCAAACAGAGCTTTCGCTAGATATTAGATAAAATAGACCAAAAGAATCGGCTATAGCCTCTGGCAGACAGTGGTTGATTTTGACCCGTACTTGAACAGAGTAATGGTAGGATTTATGATCCAAATTTTTTCCGGGAGAAATTTGTCAACACTTCTGCATAACCCTATGTAGACACCTCGATTTTGAACCCAGAATACACTCGAGCGTTCCCAATGATGAGAATGGACCAATCGTGAATACCCGAAGCTTGTGAAGATAGCTTGAATTTGATCAAAATCAACCAAACACCTCCAAATAACCCAAGCTAAACCAAGCCTTGTTAAACCAAGCCAAACCAGCAACTTGCCACCAAGAGCCTTGAGCGCTCAAGCTTGAGGCCTTGAGCGCTCAACCAGTGAGGAGCACCTTGAGCGCTTAAGCCTATGGCTTTAAGCACTCAGCTCTGAACCAGTCAGGAATCTGCAGAGTATCTAATCATGAGATTTCGTGCAGAGTGGAGCGTCTAACCACTTCTATACGTATTGTGCATGTATAATACACCTTACATTGCTACAATATACATCTAAAAATACACCTAAGGCATAAACCCACTATCTCTCTCTACTTTCTTTCCCTCCACTCACTCTATATAAACCCCCCACTACTTTCTGATGGAGGGGTTCACCATCTTCACACTCTAGCACACCATATTCTCAGTAATCGTCCTCTCCCTCTCCCTCTCTACAATACCACTCTTTTTCATAAAAAGAAAACCATCTGTCAAACCCAAAAAATTCAACTCATGTTCATCAATTAACCTCATAATCTCCATCATCCATCCACAATACTAGCCAGGAACACCAAAAATTGTTGATTCTCAAACCCATCATCAAGTTCAAGCTTTCAATCGAGTGAAAAAAGGTAGATTAACAAGTGGTTTTCATTGTTTTGGTTCATCTGAGGGTGACCAGTGAGTTCAATTAAGTTCTCTATACTTGAATTGAACTCACAAAGGTCAGAAAGTTGCTAAAAAAATATTATCAAAATCTGCAGGTGAAATTGGGGTTGAGCGCTCAAGCCTATAGCCTTGAGTGCTCAAACTCAATTCTGGGTAGTTTTCTGTTTTGTCAAGTTTCGAGCTTTCTGTTGGTCTTAATTGTCTTTTAATAGTTAGCTGTGCTCTTTTGGTTCTTAAAAAGTTCATGTTTTTACTTCAAAACCATTTGCATGAGCTAGAATTAACTATTTTATGACAATCAAGTTCTAAAGCCTTTGAAAATCTTAGGTACGGGTATAAAACAGTGTCTTTGGTACCTCTTGCACCTTCATATTATGCACTTATGGTCCTGAGAATCATCCAGAATCCTTTTTATTAATGAAAACCAGAAAATCACTTAATGGCTTGAGCGCTCAAAGCCATCCACTTGAGCACTCAAGCTGTTCTTGAGTAGACAGTTGGTTCTTGGATATTTTGATGATGGATCATAGTTTATTCAAGTTTGGGTGTGTGTGTGGTTTTATTGTTGTGATTACAGTCTGGATTCCTTCTTTTCAAAGTATTTTCTTTGCTAAAATATTGTGATTCTCTTCTTTTATCATTATTTATGAGATCAATCTGTCTATTCTCATCTGATTTTCCATGAAAAACACTCTGTTAATGTTTGATCTTATAAATAATGACCAAAGAAGTGATGGAAAAGCTAAAAAATCACAAAGACCCGATGTGGGCTTTGGCGCTCAATCTATGGTCTTTGGGCTCAAAGTTCGATTCCCCGAGAGGTTGGCGGCTTAAGGCATCACCATTGAGCGCTCAACCCCAATATTGGAATTCAGATTGTAAACCATTTGTTAAGCCCTCACGCTAGTGATTCCTTAAATTATTTGTCCAGATTTTGTTATTGTTCGTCCCTGTAAATATTTGTCGTGATAATTCTTCATTGTTATCATCCCCATGTAAATCACGTGCACAAGTATCCACGTTAAATTTGCATATCTGTAATTTCTTATTGTTTATGTGACTCCCATCCCCCACTCCCATTTCTTGCTTAGAATTGAATTTCAAAACATTTTCAAAATCCCATGAAATATTGAGTAGAGACCGGTTCACGGGCCCGGCGAGAGGGGTGCCGTAAAACCCTTCCCCTCTCGTAACCAAACCCCCGAATCCGAGAAATTTCTGATTTCGCATTGATTAGTAAAATCTTTTCAATGGGCAAACGAGTCATATTTTATCGGTTTCTCGGATTCGGACCTCAAATCTGAGTGGCGACTCTAACAAATAACAATCTTTTTCGTGCGCGACACCGCATGATCTCCGTGGGCCGTCCACACCCTGACCACCTGTATTTCTTCTTGGAGAAATCCGGCAGCTTCCACATACTATCTATATCCCGAGATTCCTCTTAGGGAATCCGGCAGAGCTTCCACGCAACTTTGGCTACCAATGTTTCTTCTTTATGAAACTTGCCAGAGCTACCGTGTAGGCTAGTGATCTCCGCGCTGGTTCCTCCCCCTATCTCTCTTTTCTCTCTCTTCTTTTCTTCTCTAGCCGTACAAATGCAGTTACGCCTGACCTTAGATCTGCCATATATTTTTATGACACTAGAGCTCCATTCTAACTTCAATATTGAAGCAAAATTAAACACCAGAAAAAGTTAATTGTGCTATTACTTATCTTAGCTCCACCTTATTTACATTTACTGGAGAAGCTCGTACAGGTTACAACCAAGGTTATGAACATTGTACCGTACCGGTCACTAGATACTAGTTTTTGTATAAAAAAGGTACCAAGGATCCCTAATACCGTACTATGTCCAATAAGTCACTAACGGCCATATCGGAAAATATTAGGCATATCGGTAGTAGTTAGGGGTGAAAATCAAAATCGTCAAACTAAATAGAATCGCTGAACCAGACCAAACCCTGAGTTTTTTTTCGGTTTTTTCCTTTGGCCGGTTCGGTCTGGTTCCTGATAATTTAGAAATTTAGAAATCGGTTCGGTTCTCAGTTCAGGGTTTTTTTTTCCAATGAACCAAACCGAACCGGTTACACATATATGTCTTTAAAAACGTAGGAGGTAGGGAATTAACCCCCGACCTCCTTGGGCACTTTGGAAAGCTCTTCATGTTATCCGTTGGAAATAAAATTATTTAATACAGCCTGGAAATCCAGTACTATAAATATATCCTCCCCAGCCGAACATTAAGAGGCTGTTTGGGAGCCTCAGTTTTAGTTTTTTACTGTCAACTTTTTAACTTTTTGGCCTTTTGAATTATGGTCAAAATGTATTTTGAATTTGGTTTGAGTGTTTGAGAGAAATGTGTAGAATTTATTTCGAAACAGGAGTAGTGTTTGGGAGATATGTGCAAAATACATTTTATAGGTCTTTTTGTTAATCAAAATTGGAAAAGTGGAAAATGAGAAATCAAAAAGCTCCTTTCAACCTATTTTTGACTTCTCTTCTCTAAACTAAAAACCAAAAATTTATTTTCACAGAATGTGGTTTTCACTCTGGTGTGCCAAACACCCAGAAGTAGAAAATGTGAAAACCAAAGTGAAAAAAGTAGGTGGCCAAACACCCCCTAACTCTCCCCAAATTTTGCCCAACCTCTCGCTCTCTCAATCGCTCTCTCTCTCTCTCTCTCTCTCTCTAAGGTGGAGCGGCAGCAACCCTAGATCTAGTGCGGCGGTGAGATGTTGACCTACCAACCGACCACCCCTTTCTCTCTTTCCCTCCCTCCCCTTCGAGATCGGGACCACCACCATCCACAATGTCGTCTTATTCATGACAGCCAGTCCACCCCCACGACGTCGTCAAACTCCATCATATGAGATCTCGTGTCTCTCACGTCGCACTCTGGGGAGAATAGCTGGTGCCGTCGCCAATTCATCTCATCACAATCTTATCTCATCGTCGACTCATTCATAGATCTTCGTCATCGATGAATGTATATAAAGCTTAATCTATCGATTTTTGTTGATCTATAAAAATGTTTGTATATATGTAGATAGATCTTTTGATCTGTCAATTTTTTGGTTGATTTTGATGATGATGATGATGGGTACATGGTTTTAGATTTGTACATGTATGGTGATTTTTACATAGTTTAGATCTGTACATGTATCGTGATAATGATGATGATGATGGATTCATAGTTTTAGATCTGTACGTGTATCGTGATTTCTTTTCTTTTTTTTTTTTGATTTTTGAAGTCCGATCATCTCTCTCTCTCTCTCTCTCTCTCTCTCTCTTTATGAACCGAACCGACCTTCAAACCTGGACGAACTAAACCGAAACTGAACCGAACTCCAAAAATCGGTTTTGGTTCTGTGGTTCCTCTAAACCGAGTTTGTCCTGTTCACTCAAATATGCCGAAGAACTGGACTGAACCAAACCAATTTCACTCCAAGTAGTACTTCAGATACCGGGCGATATTTGTGTGTCACCCTTTTCTGACTAGACTAGAAGCAATTCGAATCTCTAACTTCCACTGGAGGGAAAAGCATCCAGCCTTTTTCCAACGTGTGCCACCAATCCCCTTCATCCACCCAATCAACCTCCACCATGTTAGACCACCATCACTTTTAAATTTCATTATATTCTTCTCACCTTCTCACTCCAACCACCACTGGTTCTAAAAAAAAGAGAGGTAATTCAATATCCATATATCTGGTTTTTGGGTATCACTTAAATTTTCATCCCCCATTCTTTATTCTTTATGCAATTATGTTTTCATCCTCTTGTAATGTGATTTACCATTATTACCCTTTGTGTATATATATACACAAAACATTTCTAGTGAGGGACCCCTCACAAAAATAATGCAGGCAAGTGATTATGGGCCGTTGGATCGCCTCAACGATCTCAACGGCTGAGATTAAAAACCCAAAACGCGGGTTAAAAATAGCGGGTTAAGACATTTTGGGTTAGGGGTAGCGGGTTAAATCATATCCAGATCCCTCCCCTCCCTATTCACGATATTCGACACACACACACACACACACAGAAGAGGCGATTTCAAAAACACATCGCGTAATCGATCAACCTTGAACCAAACCATTCTAGATCTTGACGAAATCGAAGGTATTACCTTTTCTCTCTCTTCCCATGTTCAATTGTCATCGTTTTGGCCATTTTTGAAGTCGATTTTTGATTTTCTAGGGTTTCCATGAATAGTCAACTCGAGGTCGATCATTTAAGGTTCAGTTCAGGTTCCTCTCTCTCTCTCTCTCTCTCTCTCTACATTTTTGGTTCCACGAACAGATTTGCAAGTATTTTTCGATTTTGAGTTTCCAGAAACAATTTTTTTGAACTCCATTTGTGTTCGAACTTTTAGGGTTTATGTTGTACTGTATTGTGTTCGAACTTTTAGGGTTTATGTTGTACTGTATGTATTCCAATGGCTGCTTATATCTTGAGTAGATTGTCCAAATTAGAGTTTCGATTGGTTTGATTCCCTTCTCTTCTGGGATTACAATAGTGTGGTTTGGTGGAACTGTTCAGTATGTTTTTAATCTCATTTTTGTCGAGTTATCATTAGAATTGTTTTTCCTATTTGTTTTCTGAGAATTGAGATGATCATGGCTTGTGGAATGGTTTCTAAATAGTTTTGAAGTGTAGTATTTAACATTGTTTTATGCAATGTGTGAATTGGTTAAACCATAGTTTCTAAATCGTGCTGCTGGTTGATATAGTTTTTGATTTCCAGAGAACGACAATTAAGTTATTTGTTCAATTACTTAAAATGCCCAGTTCAATCATTATGAAAATCCACCTTTAAAGAACTCTATCTAGAAACCAAGTTTGGAAACTAAGTTAACAATTCCTTATTGATGTCTTTGTAAAGCAGAACAGAGGTTAAAGTGGTTCGTCGTTTTGAAGATTTCCAACCAACCAAGATCAACTCAGTTTTGAAGGAATGATCATTTTAATAACCACTTTAACCTCTGTTATACTTTATAAAGATGTCGATAAGGAGTTATTATCTTAGTTCCCAAACTTGTATCACCTATTATCTAAGGGTTAAAACTACCTAGAATTCTATTTAGGAACTTAAGTTGTATCATTGCCAAAAACTTATTTTTTGGCAATCATTATCTGCACCCTTGTTGTTTAACTTGTGTTGGTAGGGGATAGAATTGTGCACTATTCCCCAATTGGTGTTTCCTCTTTTCTCAGGCACGAAATCCGATTTTCTAATATTTTTCCTTTTCCTTAATCTCTTAATCTTTATTTGTAGATGATTTAAAGTTCTTAGAATATTGCGTGGCTTTCTACTTCAATGTCATTGTTTTTGATATTTTTTTCATACTAATGCTAATGCCCCTCTTAACGACTTTTATTGAATCAACAACTTATGCATGGGCGATAGCTGCTGTTGCAAAGAGAAGTGCTATGATGCTACTGGAGTTTGGAAATGGTGTTGAAGGCTCTCTACTAGGTTTAGATGTTTTGATTTGAGACGTTAAAAGTGTTAAAGTTGTCAAAGTGTTGAAGCTGCAACTTATGGAGATGTTTTGATTTGGTAGTAGAACGTTAGTAGCAATGAATGAAATGAGATGGCTTTGTAAAATATTTGATTTTCCTAGCTTTTCTTGTATAGTAGTAATGTATACTATTTAGTTTTGGAAAATGATGGTTGTTCATGGAATTTGTTGCTTTGGTTTTGAATAATTTCGTAGAAAAGGATGTATATTTAATCAATGGAAGGCCATATCTATGTTGCTTTGCTTGGGTTAATTTATGTAGCATGTAATTAATTGTTACTGGTTACTCTCACATCTGGCTTTATTTTGGTAATGGGGTGATTGACTTTTAATGGTGACTACTTGTGAAAAGAATGGCGAGCAAGAGAAGGCTTGGTTAGCATTCTTAAACTATTTTGTAGTACTAAGACAATTGACATTTTGATAACATCGCAACTCACTGAATCACATCGCAGCATGTCCTTGGGTCGTGTCCTTGTCCTTGTCTATCCATTTCCTTCAACTGGAAAAGCAGGGTAATGAATTCCGCAACAAACACCAATTCACTGCATTTTAGAACCTAGAAATTGAGTGTCTATGAATTGATGTGGTGATTCTTGAGATAATTGAAGTTTCACTAATTAACTTGTTCATCAAAAGATAGATAATACTGCAAATTCTTCTCTCCTGTATACTCAATCTATCTCAAATGTTTTTCTATACTCAATTTGGCTCAAATAGTGGTTTGCCCCAAATAGACAGTAGCAGCTTGAAAGGAAATGAAATGAAACGGACAAAATACAAAAAATTGACAGCCCCAAACCAACAAACACTTGCATAAACTTGCATCACAGTCTTGAAATCCGATTTTTTAAATATAACTAACATCATTTGGAATCAAATATGTGCGCCATCAAAATACAAGTTACAAAATCTAGAAAGAAAATTATAATAATGTCGAAGCTTCGAACATTGGCCTTGCGCTCCACCACGAAATTATCTTCCAATGGCCTTGCTGAAGTAGATGCACCAACATTGCCTTGATGCTGGGTTTGGCTTCGTACGAAGTATCTATCTTCATGAGTCTTTAGAATGAGTCTTTAAGTATCTATCTTCACGAGTCTTTAGAATGGTGTCACTGCATCCAAAATTTCAACACTAACCATAGTGCGAAAGGAAATTCAAGTTGGAAAACAAAAGGAGATTTGCATAAAAACATACACAATTACTGCAAACTGATCGACTAAAGAGGAACAAAAGGGTAAAAAAACAGTGGCCAATAAGAGAAAAATAAAGAGGTAATTTAGCATCCAATCCAAGGGGTGAAATCAGTACACATTGTTGATTGGTATTTTTCAACTCATGCATCCCCCCACAACAAATGCTCTATGGGTTCGTATTTCTTCGAATCTAAACTTGATTTAGGGTTTGGCTCATAACTGAACTCTATTTAGGGTTTGGTTCGTTTTTTCGCAAGATATACTCTCAAGATCTTATTCCACTATTTGTATAAAGATTAGTATGCATATTAGATAATGAGAAATGCTTCTGGGTGATTTCTTATCAAATTCAAGGATTTGAATGCCAATGAAGGAAATCTTGAAGACAATGGATTTTTTTTTTCTAGAAATTTGAAATAAGGTTTTTATTCCAGAAATTCTACTACTACTTTTTATGTAGTGTTTTCATTGGTCTTTTTGTGGTAGTAAAGTTGTTACCATGAATTTTCTTGCTTTGAAGAGTGAGGAATTGTTGCATGATGGAAAGGATGAAGGGAAAAAGAGAAGACAAATTAGGGGTAAAACCTTGTATTGAAACCATATTGAAAATCAATGAAATTGGAATGCTCACAATTTCTTTTCCATTTTGGGTATCCTTGCAAAACCTTGTGGTGGAGCCACATTTTATTCTAAAGAATGGAAGGCAAATAAAATTTTAGATTTTAAAGTTGTCCATTTTATCATATCAAACAAAATGCGATCAAGGACAAGATTCCCACAACAGATAAACTTATACTTGTGGGACAAGATTCCCACATTTTATTTTAACACCTATTCATTTCAAAGATGGGTCTTGAATTCTTACTTCTGGATCGATGTTCTATTGCTATCTGAAAGATCTTCTGGTTACCTTTAAATACTATACCCTTCATATGAGACAAGCTTCGTTTTGCTTGTGAACTATTAACTAGCTTCTTTTAATTGGTCCCATGATTTTAAATTTTCAATTTCTAATTGCTTGGTGAGACTTACACACTTGGAATCACTGCCTGCTATCATGGAATTTTTTATTTTCCTTGCAAACTTGATGCATCAGGTTGTGATATCTAATAAAGCTAAATTGGTTGTTTACTATTGGAACTTAGTACTCATATGTGTGGATTGTTGTGCTCTATGCTAGGATCAGAGGCGAAGAGAAGTACTGTGACACCTTTGTCACAGTGTGCTGGTACCTTTTTGCCAGGAATCCTTAATGAAGCATTGGTGGTGAAGGTTCAAGAGATGGTCATCACTAACCATGAACTGATCCAAGTGAATGAAGAGCTGATCAAACAATTGACCCAATCTCAAAATAAAGAATGGTGGATCAAGCAATAGTTTTTATTCTTATTACCATGTATTGTAGAGTGAATTAAAAGGAAAAAATGTTCATCTTGGCTTGGGTATTACCCAACTCTTGTAACCTAAGTTGAAGTACTTTATGTATTTTTTGTTTGTTTTGTGGCTACTTTGTAACCTGTTGGTCTTTTGTTTGACTTTATAATGTAACATGAGCAACTTGTAATGCCATTGCTTGGCTCATGTACTTGAATGAAATGTGTCATATATCTCTTCTTATTGATGTCGTTGTGGTTGGTAGCTTGAGAAGCGAGCTAGGCCACAAAGCTTGCGAACCATGTCAAATTTTCTCCAGGACTACTACCCATGAAACTGATTCTTCATACCAGTAATACGTGTTATTAGACACAGTATACAGATATGAGATATAGATATGGACACAGATATAGACACGGAATAAGGATACAGATACATATCATGTGTCCGTATCTGTATCCTGTATTTGTATCTTGTGTCATGTATATACTATGATCACTTTCAAACTTCTTGTCAAACAAATAATGACAACAAGAAATAGGAAAAACATCTACAGTATATGTGAGCCTACGCCAGGCGTTTTCATCCTATATTACCATCACCATCCAAATACACATAAACTTATGCCAGACCGCATCTTACTTATCAACAATACAATAGTAAATTGAAAACCCATAATGGGGCGTTCTCATCACAATTATCAATTACATTCCAAGTTAGGTTTAAAACTATAAATTGTTTTACAACGATAAATAAAGAGGGGTACAAAGCGACCATCGTTATGCCTATCATACTACAACTTGACTGCCAAAAGTATCACCCTCTTCATAAAAATAAGGACACCCCGCAAGCACTTTATTAACTTGTCTTCAAGATCTAAATGGAATATATCTTTGGCATTTTAGTTCATGTGCTCCTTGTCTTCAAGACCAGCTAAGGGTTGCTTAAAAGCTTGAATTGTCGCACCCGATATCCTTCAAGCAGAGAATAAATGAAACAAGTCAAATTGTAAGTTACCACACAATCAGTAACCAATTGTTTTCATCAAAATAGAAAAGGCAGCACAAATTGGATTATCATACAGTGGTTAATCAGTTATCAAGTACCTAAGAGAACAACCAAGGGGAGGATTTAGGGATATATTCGCTCACTTGGATACCTGATCAGAAGGAAAATGATACCACAATGTGTCAGAAGGAAAATGATATCACAATGTAACATATTCCCAATCATTCACTATGAATGCCTAGAAATTTTCATGAAAATGCACTCCCACTAAGCTATGAAAGTGGAAAAAGAATCAAGCATCCAACTTTGGTACTGCTTACTTGGTACTAGTATAAAACTAAACCAGGAGTAAATTTTGCAATGGGAACTGGAGGGAAAAATTGAATTCAGAAGCAAAACACAAGTGCACCACAGCTTTAGAGTTCTACTATAGCCAAAGCACAACACAAGTTCAATAAAAACTAAGACATTGAATACACTATTGGCGTGTTTGGATACCGGAGATGGCGCCCGGATTTGCAAGTGCTCGGATTTGTAGTCCTGGCCCCACACAAATCCGATGTTTGGAATGCAAAATGAGAGGCCGGATTTGGGCTCCGGTCCCACACAACCGGAGTTGTAATCCACTCGCAGGTGGATTTGCCAACGCTGGCCTTACCCCTATTGTTGGCAAATTCGGGTGTTTTAGGACTATTTTACCCCTCCAAATCCACCTCCTTTTCTACTGGATAGAGAGAGAGAGAGAGAGAGAGACGAACCAAAGGTCAAAAATTTTGAGTTGGATCTGGGTTGTGGTGGTTGCCGGCGGTGGGTTTTCCGTTGTTGATGGTGTATCCGGATGGGGTCGTCGATTTCGGATAAGGGTCAGTCGGTGGTGGGTGTATTGGTCCAGTGAAGGATGAAGAAGAAGATGAAGTGGATGGTTGGGAAATTAAAAAATAAAATAAGAAAAAAAAAGTGGATGGCTGGGAAATAAAAAATTATGTCAGTGGGTGGGTGTGTTGGTACAGTACATTTATTTGTTACAAATTGGGTACTTTATTTGTTTTCTAATTTTTTTAAAACAACAAAAAAATTCACATAATGTAATAACTCACGTAATATAGATTTTAATTTATTTTCCAGAAAAAAATAATTAATGATAAAAAAATAGGGGTCAACATTGGAATTTTTAAATTATCCAATTTTTTCGTACATTTAATAAATCGGGGCAATTAAGTCATTTGACAAGTCATCCTATTATATCCACCTTTCAAATCTCCTTTCTCAAATACCATCCAAACACCGGATTACAAATCCACCCTTCTTAGAAGTTGGCCCCACCCTCATTATAAATCCACTCTCATTACAAATCTGCCCCCATTACAAATCCACCCAAATCAAATCTATGATCCAAACGGGTCGTACAATGCTTTTAACCAAAGGCATTTGAAACAGATATCTAGATTCATAACTCGGGCCCGAAAGTTCATAACTCCAGAATCATAACAGATTCATAACTCTAGATTCATAACAGATTTTCGCACGTTGCAATCTTCCAATCCTAAAACACGGAAAAATTGATTAAAGACAGAAACAAGCAATAGCACAAAAAAGTCGAAAATCGCCAATTAAACTAATTAATTTGTTGGATTTCGAAAATCACCAATTAAACTAACAAAGACAGAAAAAAACTCATCTTTCTTTCATTTTTTTTCAACACCAGTTTCCAACCCTAAAGCAAGTTCAGATCTCAAGAGTATAGTGTAAAAACGAACGAACCCTAAATCGAGTTCAGTAACAAAGAAATAAGAACCACATAGAGCGATAAAAGAGAGAGATACCTTTGATCAACCTTTTCTTCTTCGATTTGTGTTCTTTTGAAACAATAAAATTTGAAAAACTGAGTTCAAAAATCAAGTTGATTAACCAAGAAATATGAACCAAATAGAGCGAGGGAAGAGAGAGAAGAGAGATACCTTCAAGATTTCGTCAAACACCTACTCAATCAATCGATTTCATCGCCTTCGTGGAATCGCCTTCTCTCTCTCTCTCTCTCTCTCTCTCTCTCTCTATCTCTCTCTCTCTCTCTCTCGATGTTACCAGACGTGAATGAATTGTGGGGGAGGGGAAGGGAATCTAGATGGCATTATTACCCGGATCCTAACCCGCGAACATGTTTTTGACCCGATCGCAACCCACGAGTTGTTTTTTAAGTGGTGCTCTAATTTGGGCCGTTGGATGTGATCGAACGGCTGTGGTTAAAAGTCCTGCACTTTTCTTATATAAGGTCTCCCTTATAAGAAATGTTTCCTATATATATTTATAAAGAGAGAGAGTCCTGATCTAGTCTGGGATCTGTAAGTCCGGAACTCATAATTCAAATCAAATTTTCATGATCCGAACCGTCCAATGTGTTCAAAAGGTGTTTTCAAGGATTACCGCAAGAAATCATTAAAAAAAATACCGGGAAGGGCTTGATCCAAAAAGTTTTCGCAAAATTGTAAATATACAATTTTTGCGAAAAGCTGCTTGAATCAAACTCTTCCCGGTTTTTTTTTTTTTTTTGCAGATATCCTGTGTCGACCATGGAAAACACCTTTTGAACACATTGGACAGCTCGGATCATGCAAAAACATCTTTTAAAACTTTCAAAATATGCAAAAACCTTAAATCCAGGATCCTTGACTGGATGGCCGATGTATATATATATATATATATATATATATATATATATATATATATATATATATATATACAAGAAGTTTCTTATGAGGGCTCCCTCAAAAAAAAATGCGGAAAAACAGTTGTGAGCCGTTGAATCGAGTGAAGGACATAGAATCCAACAGTGTACAACTGTTTTTCCGCACTTTTTTTTTTGTGAGAGAGCCCACATAGGAAACTTCTTATATTATAGGATGAAAAAATATATATAACGGAATTAAATTTTGAATTCAAAGTTAGTTACTTTTGATTGATCCACACACCCTAAAATTAAGATATTTTTTGAATTGGTGAATTATTCTCCTTCCTAAATTCAAGGAATTCAAAATGGTGGAAATTCAAAAGAGGGATGATATCTTATCATAATTGTTGTTGGAATGACGTTTAACCATATTACTGGCTCATTAGCTCAATCATTTTAATTTTTACCATGATTACTTGATTTTGCCATATTAGATGTTTTGTATTTGATTTTACCATGATTATTTGAATCATGGTAAAACACATCAATCACATAATTGACATTCCATGGTAAAAATTAAAAAAATTATTTGAATCATGGTAAAAAGTGTTGGAAAAACTTGATTTTTTGGTCAATATTATTTAATTATTTAAGTGGGCCCCACACGTCCACGTGGATGGACCCACATACCGATGTGTACGTCTTGGTTAGGAGATTAAGACCGAACACTCAGTTGGACAAAATCAAGTTAAAGTGAATGAGAAATTGACCTCAAAAGTGCCTACGTGAATTTGGTAGAAGGGGAGAAAAACACTTGTCCCACATTGGTTGTGGAGAGCAAGCTGATTGGGTATATTTACCCTTAGTTTGCCTCTATGGGTTGGCCCTTTGGGTCATTACAACTTTTGTTGGGGGAGAAGGCATAGACATAGTGGACTTTGGTCCATATAACACACGCGCACGCCGCCGCCGCCGTCCATCCAACCGAACCGGGTTGGGTTGGGTCATTAGATAAGATGGGCTTAGGCCCAATAGGTTCTTATCTTTTGACTGAAAATTTACATGGACTGGGTCGGGTCGAACCGATACATTTCAATTAAATTTTTTCCTTCCCTTTGCCGAAACAGTGTACCCTCTCGAATTTTTTCCTCTTCCAGTGCGTCTGTTCATGAACAGTCATCGGACATGACTGTTCACTTCCGACCAGTTGCGTCCCGTTCCGAACAGTCACGCCATTCCGTCTTCGTGTCTCTTCGTTCGGGTGTCTATTTTCCTATAAATAGAACCCTTCTCTTCTCATTCCATTCACGTTTTTCCTAGCATACATTCTGTATCACTTCTGCATAAAATATCTGAGAGTTGCTGCGTATGTTTTCTGGTTCGCATACTGCAAAGATTGGAGTGCTACATCCGTGCAGTGAAAATCGGGTAGTCCTGGGAAATAGACGTCTGCGTAGTCCATCAGCACCGTAGTGGAGGACGAATCTGTTTTAAGGACAGAGTATCATAATACTTGCCCCGGTTCTATTTCGAGTTGTCTTTTGCCAAATTCCGGTGTACTGAATTTGGTCCAGTAAGTTTCTGTTCATTCTAATTAATTTCTGTTCTTTGTTGTTTTTCTAGATTATTCGCAACCGATATATTTACAACAATCTTAAAACAGATTTCGTTTATAAACTAGAAATATACACTGGAAATAAATTGTGTTATACTGCCGTTCGGTTTATGTCTTGATCATAGTCTACATCACAGTTTGGTTACTAAGCACAAAACTTTTACTTGTTCGTTTTGGTGCTTAAGTCTTAGTTTGCATATTTAATTTCTGTTGTCTTTGTTACATTAAATTGCAATTCGTTACTTGTTATCAGTGGTTTTTGTTGTATCTGAAGATATCATTGTCTCGTTTTTGAGGCTTATAAAACATTTGTAAACTTGGTAAATCTATATAGTCAAGTTTCTGATTCATTGGGGTATTTAAAATAATAATAAATCAATAACTAATAAGGTGTTATTATTTTGCAAGTCTATTCTAAACTTTTGATTTTCAGTTTGTTCAATAACCAATAATCAGTTTGTTCAATATTGGTTTTCTAATTTTGATTTTCGGAAGCATTGAACAGTAGCATTATATTCTCTACTTTATAGAGTCTTGACTTGGGTTATACAGTCAGTAGACTTGTTTTGTGTTTTCTAAACTTTTATAATTTTCTGCAAATCATAAGTACTGTCCTGTAGAAGATCAATTTTTTATGCTATAAGTGGTCGCGTGTTCTTCAATTATTTTTCCAAAAGTGCTCGGTTATATACTTAATTTAGTTATTGTTGTGTCGATCTTCTGTTTTGTGTAACAGAAATGGAAGCCGATAACCCAAATGGAAATGTTCTTCCTACGAACCTGTGGTTCCAACTGTTGTACCTCTGGGTCCGGTTGCAATACGGTGAACCATTCCGAGAAACCGGAAAAGTTCAATGGTATGGAGTTTAAGAGATGGCAAATGAAAATGATGTTCTATCTCACGACACTCCGTTTGTCGAGGTTCTTGTCTGAAGATGCCCCCACTTTGGCAGAAGATGAGACAAATGTTCAGGTTCGAATTGCATATGATGATTGGAAGAACTCTGACTATCTCTGCCGAAACTACATTCTCAATGGACTGGACAACGCGTTATATAACGTGTCTTATGCAATGGCAAAGGAACTTTGGCTTACTTTGGAGAAGAAATATGTATCTGAAGATGCCGGGTTGAAAAAGTTTGTTGTGGGGAGGTTCTTGGACTACAAAATGGTGGATACAAAGTCTGTGATGGCTTAAACCCAAGAACTTCAAGTACTGCTTCATGAGATTCATGCCGAGGGTATGATATTGAGTGAGTCTTTCCAAGTGACTGCGATCATTTGGAAATTGCCGCCCCTTTGGAAAGATTTCAAAAAGACGATTAAGCACAAGCGTAAAGAGATGACTATGGAAGATCTGATTACGCATCTGCGAATGGAAGAAAACACAATGAATCTGGACAAGAAGGTTGCTAATCAGTATGCTGCAAAAGCTAACATGGTTGAACAAGAGCACAAACCAGGCAAATGGAAGAATGGCACAAAGAGGAAGTTTCAAGGCAAAGGTATTAACCTCGGACCGCGAGGGGGTGTGGCTAAAAAAGCTAAGACTGATGGCAAGCACAAATTTAATGGCAAGTGCTTTATCTGTGACAGACAGGGTCATCGGGCTGCTGAATGTCGTAGCAAAAAACAAGCACAAGCCAATGTGGCCGAAATGGAGGTTCTATCTGATGGTGTTGCAGACATGAATCTCTCTGCTATGGTATCTGAAGTCAATCTGGTGGGTTCTAATCCCAAAGAGTGGTTTGTGGACACTGGCGCAACTCGCCATGTGTGCGCAGATAAGAAGATGTTCACTACTTATAAACTGGTGGATTCTGGCAAACATCTCTACATAGGAAACTCCTCGACCTCTAAAGTTGAAGGAGTAGGAACGGTGGTTCTCAAAATGACTTTAGGCAAAGAGGTGATTCTTAAAGAGGTGATGCATGTGCCAAAAATTCGCAAGAATCTGATTTCTGGTTCGCTGTTGGTCAAACATGGCTTTTGCTTGGTTTTTCAAGCTGATAAGGTTTTGCTTAGGAAGAAAGGTGTGTATGTCGGTAGGGGTTACATGGTGAATGGCATGTTCAAAATGAATGTAATGACAAAGGTTCCGGCCTCTCCGGGTGTGACACAGGTTCCGGCCTCTCCGGTTGTCAATGAAATGAACACAACTTCTGATTATATGCTTGAGTTTTCTGAATTATGGCATGGTCGATTAGGACATGTTAATTATGGTTCATTAAAACGTTTAATAGATACAGATTGCATACCAAAATTTAGTATTAAATCTGGTCATAAATGTGAAGTTTGTGTTAAGGCTAAAATGACAAGGAATTCATTTCAAAAAGTAGAAAGAAGTACAGAACCACTTGGATTAATTCATACAGACCTATGTGACTTAAAGTCTGTTGAAACTATAGGTGGAAATAAATACTTCATTACTTTCATTGATGATTGCACCAAATACTGTTATGTATATTTGCTTAAAACCAAAAGTGAAGCCATCGAATCTTTTATCCACTACAAGGCTGAAGTGGAAAATCAACTTGGCAAAAAGATCAAAATGATTAGAAGTGATCGAGGTGGTGAGTACAAAGCTCCATTTGGTGAATTTTGTGCCGAACATGGTATTATTCACCAAACAACTGCTCCTTATACACCACAACAAAATGGAGTTGCTAAACGGAAGAACAGAACTCTAAAAGAAATGATGAATGCCATGTTGATAAGTTCAGGATTACCTCAGTATTTGTGGGGAGACGCAATTCTCTCTACTAACTATATCCTGAACAAAATCCCACATAAGAAAACAAAGATTTCTCCTTATGAGTTGTGGAAAGGTATCAAGCCTTCCTACAAATACTTGAAAATGTGGGGGTGTTTGGCGAAAGTGGCAGTTCCTGGTCCTAAAAAGATTAAGATAGGACCTAAAATTGTTGATTGTGTTTTCATTGGTTATGCTTATAATAGCAGTGCATATCGTTTCCTTGTCTATGAGTCAGAAATTCCTGATATCCATCCTAATACGTTTATGGAATCCAGGAATGCAACATTCTTTGAACATGTGTTCCCGTTTAAGGACAATAGAGTCCTAGGTCAGTTCAAGAAACTGAGCCTATTCAGGAATATGATAATATGGATATTGTTTCAGTTCCTGAAGAGAATGATGATGATATTGATGGTCCTCGCCGTAGTAAAAGAGCTAGAACATCAAAGTCCTTTGGACCCGATTTTCTTACATATGTTTTAGAAGCTGAACCTCAGACTTATAAAGAGGCAATGTCATCATCGGAGGCTGCGTTATGGCAAGAAGCCATAAATAGTGAAATAGAATCCATACTGCAAAATCATACTTGGGAACTTACGGATCCCCCTCGAGGTTGTAAACCTCTTGGATACAAATGGATATTCAAACGAAAGATGAAAGCAGATGGATCTAGTGACAAGTACAAGGCGAGACTTGTAGTTAAGGGTTATAGACAAACAGAAGGTCTTGACTACTTTGATACTTATTCTCCTATTACAAAGATAACATCTATAAGAATGTTAATTGCCTTTACGGCGTTAAACAATCTTGAGATTCATCAAATGGATGTGAAAACCGCATTCCTAAACGGTGATCTAGATGAGGAGATATATATGGAACAACTTTGAAGGGTTTAAGGTTCAGTCAAGAGGAAAAAAAGTGTGCAAACTTGTCAAATCTTTATATGGCTTGAAACAAGCTCCAAAACAATGGCATGAGAAATTTGACAATGTCATGATCTCAAATGGTTTTTATTATCAATGAATGTGACAAATGTGTGTATATCAAGCACATGTGATAATTATGTCATTGTGTGTCTATATGTAGATGATATGCTCATTCTTGGTAGCAACAATGAGATGATCAAATCTCTGAAGAACATGTTGAATTCTAGGTTTGACATGAAGGATATGGGTTTTGGTGGCGTCATATTAGGAGTCAAGATAATCAAAAGTCCCGAGGATATATCTTGTCTCGAAAACATTATATAGAGAAGATGTTAGAAAAGTTTAACAAAGGTGATGTCAACACGGCCAAAACACCCGGAGACTCAGCGTTACATCTATACAAGTATCTTTGGTCGGGTGTTAACCAATTGGGATATGCACGAGTTATAGGTAGTCTAATGTACTTGATGAATTATGCGAGACGGACATAGCCTACTCTGTTAGCAAACTAAGTAGGTATACAAGTAACCCGAGGGAAGGATCAGCGACGGGCGGCTATAATCAGGGTGCTTAGATATCTAAGGCATATCATTGATTATGGTCTACACTATACTTGTTATCCAGCAATGCTAGAAGGATATAGTGATGCTAATTGGATATCTGACTCTAATGATTCAAGATCCACAAGTGGATATGTATTTACATTAGCTGGTGGTGCCGTGTGTCTTGAAATCCACTAAACAAGCGTGCATTGCCGCGATCCACGATGGAATCTGAATTTATAGCTTTAGATAAAGGCGGTGAGGAAAGGCGAGTGGCTTACGCCATTCTTAGAAGATATTCCAACTTGGTCTAAACCCGATTACGCCAATATGCATACATTGTGATAGTCAATCTGCAATTGGCAGAGCACATAATCATATTTACAACGGGAAGTCTCGACATATACGTCGACGACATAACACCGTTCAACAACTACTCTCCCATGGAATTATCGCACTTGATTATGTAAAATCACAAGATAATATCGCGGATCCGCTAACCAAAGGGTTAACTAGAGAGTTAGTTGTTAGATCATCGAGGGGAATGGGGTTAAAGCCCATAGCTTAAAAGCCTCTATAACGGCAACCCAACCTAGGTATTTGGAGATCCCCGAGATCTAGGTTCAACGGGACAACCGAGTTATATGAGACTTAGGAGAATCACTGTGGAGACTCTGTCTCTACCCATTCCTATGATGTAACAGTGATGCCTGCAGCGTGAAAGGTTAGGCAATGCCTTTAATGATTCTTAAACATTGGTAATCCAAGTAGGGTATAGCAGGATACTCTTATTAAGAATCACCTATGTGAATGTCGAAGGGGCCGCTTCTATGAGAATGTCGAGGGCTGAATTCTCTAGAAACATTCATGAACACCAGGAGTGTCTCAGGGCCGTAATGAGCACAACCGTAAGAACTAAACTGCGTTTGGAAAGATTCTGTGTGTTTGCTATTGTCTAGGCTTACACCAATGGCTGAACAGTTCAAGACATCGCGTTCACTGGTTAGCTAGTAAGTTCAATAGTTATTCACAAGGTGAGGTTCAAAGCCAAAAGCTACCTGACCCCATGCAGGAGATTTCCTATTGTAACTCTCAGTAATTTGCATATGCATAGCACTGTTTAACCTACCAATTTCATTCATGTGGGGGATTGTTGGAAAAACTTGATTTTTTGGTCAATATTATTTAATTATTTAAGTGGGCCCCACACGTCCACGTGGATGGACCCACATACCGATGTGTACGTCTTGGTTAGGAGATTAAGACCGAACACTCGGTTGGACAAAATCAAGTTAAAGTGAATGAGAAATTGACCTCAAAAGTGCCTACGTGAATTTGGTAGAAGGGGGGAAAAACACTTGTCCCACATTGGTTGTGGAGAACAAGCTGATTGGGTATATTTACCCTTAGTTTGCCTATATGGGTTGGCCCTTTGGGTCATTACAACTTTTGTTGGGGGAGAAGGCATGGACATAGTGGACTTTGGTCCATATAACACATCTTGTAGCGCTTGTGCATGCCGATCCATCCGTAGAACGAGCCAGGGGCGGGTTGGGTTGGGTCATTAGATAAGATGGGTAGGCCCAATAGGTTCTTATCTTTTGGTGAAAATTTACATGGGGGTTGGGTGGTTGAACCGATACATTTCAATTAAATTTTTCCTTCCCTTTTGCGAAGCGATTGTACCCTACCGAATTTTTTCCTCTTCCGGTTACATCTGTTCATGAGCGATCATCGGACATATTTGTTCACTTCCGACCCGATTCGTCCGTTCGAAACGATCCGCGCCATTCCGTCTTCGTGTCTCTTCGTTCGGGTGTCTATTTTCCTATAAATAGAACCCTTCTCTTCTCATTCCATTCACGTTTTTCCTAGCATACATTCTGTATCACTTCTGCATAAAATATCGAGGATTCTTTGCGTATGTTTTTCTAGGTTTGCATCTTTGCAAAAGATTGGAGTGCTACATCCGTGCGAAAAATCGGGTAGTCTGGGAAATAGGCGTCTGCGTAGTCCATCAACACCGTAGTGGAGGGGGCGAATCTGTTTTAAGGGCGAGTATCATAATACTTGCCCGGTTCTATTTCGAAGTCGTCTTTTTGCCAAATTCGGTTATCTTGAATTTGGTCGATAAGTTCTGTTCATTCTAATTAATTTCTGTTCTTTGTTGTTTTTCTAGATTATTCGCAACCGATATATTTACAACAAAAAGATCAAAATAGCTGTTGTACGGCCTATATAGATAATGAGTATGTATGCTCTCCTTGTATCTCCTTGTACCTGTAAACATTGTAATAATTATTGAATTAACATCTTGAATCATAGTAAAAAAATGTCGAAGACCATTGACATGATTTCTCTTTTGATTTTAACCATGATCGCTTCCCTTTATAAATTTGGCTTGTGCATGCGACACCCTAAACAATTTTAACCATGAATACTGGATCAAGGATTTTTTGATGAAAATATAAAGAACAGTAAAAATAATTTATGTTTTCATCCCAAAAATCTTTACCCTCTAGGCAAATAAATTTTGGATGGAAACATAATTAATTTTGGAGGAATTTCATCCAAAATTATTTACGTTATATATACATATATATATATATATATATATATATATATATATATATATATATATATATATATATGTTCCACTTCTAGTCCGGACTCTGGACCTCCGTGATCCGAGTATTTTTTTGACGATTCGATCCGTCCAATATGTTCAGAAAGGTGTTTTCAAGGATCCATGCGGAAAATTTTAAAAAAAAAATACCGGGAAGGGCTTGATCCAAGCAATTTTTGCAAAACTGTAAAAATACAGTTTTTGTGAAAAATTACTTGGATCAAACACGTCCCATTTTTTTCCGCTTCTAAGTTGCGGGTCGAGGTATTCTTTGTTATCCTTTCTTGGCCTTTTGGATGGCCATTTTGTTGTTGTTCTCTATTTGATGGTAGAGATAGTTTGGGGTTTGATCTGTTTTTGCTTTGATGGCTTCGTTAATCACTTTATTTGTGGATAACCTTGGTCAGAGGGTTGATCATGCGTTGTTGAGATGTAAGTTTTTTGATTATGGTGTTGTAAATGATGTTTTTATTCCAATGAAAAGAGGCAAGAATTTAGGGAGAAGGTTTGGTTTTGTGCGATTTGATTGCCCTGTTTCTGCTAATATTCCTGTTGAGAAGGCTAATAATATCCGACTGTTGGGAAATATTATTTTTGTTAAACACGCTGCTTTCAACAAACATGGATTACTAGTAACAAACCTGGTGTTCTTCTCTCTCAAGGTGGTAATGCTTATAAGCCTCCTTTGTCTTGCTCTTTGCCTTTAAGAACTGATTCTAGGATTGCGTTGGATAATAATATCATTTTGGGGTCTTGTTCTTCGTATGCTGAGGTTGTTTCTGGTAGTTATCAAAGACAGATTCCTAGGGTTCAAGCCTGTGATAGAGGTAATGAGTGGAACGCTATACGGAGGTTATCTGCTATGAGAAATTTGGACTCTTTGTTAGAAGCGTTCATATCAGAAGGGGTAACTAACATCCAGTTGAGGGATTTGGGAGGGACTTTGGTGCTCCTTTCTTTTGAGTCAATGGAGCATATGTCTTGTATGCTAGAAGGATCTAGTTTGTGTTGGTTGAGGAATTGGTTTGTGGAGGTAAATCAATGGAGTCCAGATTTGAAGCTTGATCTCAACAGGGTGGTTTGGCTTAGTTGCGCTACTTCTAATGGTTCTTCTTTTTCGGTTGGAAGGGTGAAAATCCTTATTATTGTATTTGAAGCTTTCAATCTTTTGATCAATTTGGATATCAATAGTAAAATATACCCTGTTAGAGTGATTGAGGAGCATTTTGCTATCAATAATTTCGGTAAGGCTTCTTGCAGTTGCAAAGGATGTGGTATTGATAATGTGGTTTCTTATCCTAGGCCATATGGGGAATCAGATAGTGATACGGAGAAGGAAGATGATTTTTTTGAGGATGGTGATAAAGATCTCTCTCATGAGGTGGCTAGAGATAAGGTCCATATTCAGATCTCAAAGGATGACGTGGAACTTTCTTTGCATTCAATCAACAATTCGTTGATTGGGGATTCTTGCTCTCCTATGGGTATTGATCAAGCCAGTGAAAATATTGGGATTGGAGAGTCGAGAATAGACTCAGGCGAGTTTGGGAATAGAACAATCAAGGATGCAATCTTCAAGCCCACTTAAGTTTTGGAATTGTCTGTGGAGGACTGTATGGGTCTTCAGTCTCTTTTCCATGAGACCCATGATGTTGAGCTAGTGGAGAAGTCGAAAAGCCTTGAGAATTTTTCTGAGGTCAATTTGGATGACTCTATTCTGTTAGCTAAGGGGGGACTGATTTGGATGCCAGTGATCTTGTCTCAAACGAACCTCATTGTAAGTACGTGGAGCATAGGCGCCATAAGAAGTCACACAAGCTCCAAAAGAAGTCTCACAAGGCCAAAAAAGGAAGCTCTTTTAAAGAATAGGTTAGTAGCAACATTCGTTAGAGGAATTCGATTTTAGTCAAGGAAGCCCGGGAGAACATGAAGATGGGTGTTCGCTTTGGGGTAAAATTTCATGGAAGGGAGAGCTTTAACATTAAGAAGCTCTTAGAATTGCAGAGAATTGGATATTTCTGAACAGGTTATTAAAGAGGAAATTAAAGCTCTCGACTTATTGCAAGGTGATGTCGCCATTTCTACGGAGTTCTGATCCGCTTCTTGTCTGGTGTTGGGAGATCTTACATGTAGGTTTCATTGTTTTGGGAGCTTTTGACCTCTCTGGCTGCGTTTGTTGTTTTTGGTGTTGCTTGCTCTTGGGTGGTTTAGGGGTTTGAGCTTTTAGGTCGTTTCTTTTTTTGCTGTAGTTTTTGGTTCCGGTGTTGGTTGGTATCTTTCCACCCTTTTTGTTCCTTGTTTTTCTCCCTTTTAGACTCTTGGCGTTTTCAGTCTCGAGTTCCTTTAATCTTTGTAATTAGTTTATAAAGATTAGTAAATTCTTTACTTAGCAAAAAGAAAAAAAGAGGATAATTGTTTAAGTGCCCCAAAAAAACTCCAACTACCATTATAAATTCCAACCTATCACCCTCCAAATTCCTTCCTTCCCACACCCATTAATTCCCATTTCCCAATTTCCAATCGTTTTTCCATTCAACACACTACTCTCTGTTCATCTCTCATACAATACACACATATATAATACATAGTTTTATTAAGTAGAGGAATATTGTACGTAGTTTGTATCCGAATATGGAGATTCCCGAGCTCAACATAATCAGGAATATTACAATGGAAAAAATAACACATATATTGCGGTAAATCCAATACGGTACTAGGTATCGACCGCTACCAGTACCGTACCATACCAATAGGAAAATTGGTACTCGAGCTGATAGAGTATTCAAAATCTTGGTCAACAGCCATTACTAGCCCAAATGGAAAATATATTCCCAAGAACACAATTGGGTGTATCAAAATTAAGGAGCAGCCCTTCCAAAAGAGAATTCAAATAGGCTATTTTATGAGGTTAGTTAGTGATTTTGTTCAAACATTTCTTTCTCATTAAGTAAGTTAGGATTATTCAAACAAGTGATCGTATGGGTTAAGGTTTAAACATATTTGTCTGTTGTGTTATTATGTACATAGGATTATTAAATAAGTGCTCGTATGGGTTAAGGTTTAAACGTATTTGTCTGTTGTGTTGGGGCCTGTTTTGATGCTTCCTTTTCTACTTTTCATTTTTGAATTATTGGCTTTTGGTTGTTTGTGTAACGGTCCGTTATTTTATTTTATTTTTGTTAGTCATTTAAATTTTCTAAGCTTTATTTACTTAGCGTAAAACGTAAGTAGACCTTATTTACTACTACATTTTCCTCACATTTATAGGTATGTATATGTATATAGATATACATGTATGTGTAACCATTTAGTTCCCTATTTCATTTAGTTCCTAACTAAGTACCCTAATTAAGTCCTACACCAACTAAACAAGCTATTATCCCTAAGCATTCTTTTACCCACTAAACCACCATCTACACCCATCACCCTTTCAAATCTATCATCCATGTTTAACCACATTTGTTTACCATTCAAAATCAGCCAATAAAATGTGTTCAAGGCTTTCCCTTAACCTCCAAACAAAACCCCTCCTCAAGCACCATATTGTCCTTTGGTTTATGGACCTAAACCACTTGCTCTTTTATCCCCTCTCCTCCACTCCGAAAATCACTCACAACTCTTGTATTTTCTGCTGGAAAATTACTAGAGAAAGAAGAAGAGTGAGAGCTTAGGTCCTTCAATGGAGTTTTAGAGTGAGAAACTAAGTGGGTTTTGTTGTACACACACCTCCACACTAAAATTCTGAATTTTAAACCTTCTCCTACCTTCTCATACACCACCAAGCTCCAACCATTCACCTCAACGCCACCCCGTGGCCTTCTCTCCGGTCATCTTCTCCGTTTACATTTTTTTCGCCAAAAATCTCTTTTTCACGCTAAGACTTCGGAGGAGAGGTAGAATAACTTTTCCCACCTTCTCTAAGTATATTTTGATGTTTGATAATGTTATTTGATGTTTAATAGTGTAAGAAGTTAGACCCAAGCATCATCAACCTCAAAGCCGAAAGCTGTGTTTTGTTTTTAACATACATGCTCTGTTTTCAAGTTTACGTTTTCTAACAGTGGAAATTTGAAATGGATATTATCTTTATTACATTAGACCCCCCTCGGCTTGCAGGATTTCTTAAATTGGAACTTTTCCCATAATGCTATATTTTTTTTTTTTTTTGTTAACGTGTTTCACTTTCATGCTATAATATAGAATCAAGTTCTTTTTATTTTTATTTTTCTTTACATGTTTTGTTAAAACAAAGATATTAATTAGGTAAGGGTTGTATTAAATGAGACTTACTCTTTAACCTGTTAATCATATATATATACATTTAACCTAATATTATAATCTAGTTATTATTATTATTATTTTTTTTTATCAACATGCCTAATAACTTATTAAAGTAAGATGTATGATCAAAGTTTATACTATGTATTCTCAACATTTTTTTTTGCTATTATAAGTCAATTATATATATTTTTTTTATATAACAAAATTACTTCTCTTTTATTATTTTTATACTAGAATATAAGTGTGAATGTAAACATAACTTATTATAATTTTTTTTTGAAAGCATTTGTCATATATTTATAATATAAGCTACTGTTGGTTAAGGAAGAAAAAGTGGTAAAGATTAGAATCATTTAATTATTTATTTATTTTTCTATAGGACTATGACAAAAAAAAAAAATTAAGTCTTTTTAGATGTTAGACTTCTAAGGACCAGTTAATAAATTTAGTTTTATTTATTTATTTATTTTTTTATAAAAAGAAAATATCGTCACCCTATTTTTATTTTGAAAGTTACATACGGCTCACGAAATAAAATTTAATCCCCTTGTATTGTAGTAATACTAATCAAGCTATGTGTTAAGTCACGACAAATCCAAAGGTCACTTGGACCAATCCCAAATATATTATAAGTGAATTGCATGCACATTATCAAATGTTATATTGTTTTGTTCTTTATTTAATTATTGCAAGTTTGGATGCAAATGTAAATGTTGATTATTAGAACAAACAAATAGGTTCTCGGGTTTGGTGTTCGTGTATAGAATTCACATAGACGTTAAGTTAATGGGAAAAATTGAATAAAGATTTCGGATGACATTTGATGAGATGGATGGCAGTCAACCAGTGATTTTGGAATTGGAGATATTGTGATTATGGATTGACAGAGATTCGGAACCCTAAGTTGTGGCATTTTGTGATTACTCCATACTGAATTATTTGGTGATATAAGGGTGATTTGTATTATAGACAGTCCGCGGCTATATACTCCCGGAGTTCTGGTTAGTTCCTCGAGGGGCCCGATGGTGCGGTTAGTCCACAGGGAAATTCATCCTTGTGGGCGTTTGATGAATTAGGACTAAGTAAATAACTTAGGCTTTTCATCTGGGCTCCCGGTCAGGGCAAGCAAGGAGGAGTTGAATCACGAAATGGCCATAGACTTGGTGGTTATTCGGGAGGTTGTTCTCTAGGTTGAGAACTTAGATAAAAATGTAAGTTAATGGTTAGTAATGAAATCAATTATGTGTTTACTCTTTTACATACCGCTTTTCAATCATATATGTTGTTCTTGTATGTTACGTAAGGGTTGGGGGATTAAGAGTAGCTATTGAGTGATTTATAAGCTCCGCGGTGTTACACCGTGTGACCACGGTATAATACCATGATGTTGCTTTAGCGACTTCGGACGTATTATGCAGTTGTGATCAAACAGGAGGTATAGTTGTCGGAGGGCTTTATTTTGGAGCGAAGGTTTTCCGGTAGGATCAAGTTCGGGGAGGAGCATTGGGATCAAGATCTCAACCTTAACTTTAGAGCCAATCTCCTTATTTTTGTGTTGGAAAAAGCGTAATCTTATTTCCTAACAAAGTACTATGTTATTGTTTATGTCGAACTAAGACAATTATGCTATTTCCATTACTTAATTAATGAGATCCTTTTTATTTTTATTAATTATTTATTAAGTAGTTTTAAATTAATGCTTCCGAAAATCGGGGCGTTACAACTTGGTATCAGAGCCTTAGGTTCAAACCCTCAGACCTTGGGTAGATCGGGTAAAACACAAATCGAGAGTATAACCAGGGTAGTTAATACTCTTATCTATAGCTAATGTTATGCGCTATTATATTAAGCCTAGTTAATTTTATCTTGTAGATGGATCTTGACCATCTTTGCCCAGAAGAGCCGAGAGATAAGGAGTATCAATGCGGCTCATGCAGCGTATGGGACCGGTTATAGCCTTGGTGGTGATCCCTACTTTCACGGCATGTACCCTATTATATATGCTGAAGTGCAAGCCCAATTGGCCAACCCTCAACCAAAGACCTAATATGGCTTCGGATGATCCGGATGAGGCGAGTACCAATTGGTAAACCCATTTCTTGGGGAAAACGGGAGGTGCGGAGAGCGAGGAAGACCCAATGGAAGATTATGACACTGAGGGTCCAGAAGAACTGGAAGGGAATGAAATCAATCCGGAACAAGAGCAAGGTGAGGATGCTCCTGAGGAGGATGTAGACATTGGTGGAGATGAAAGCGGCAGTGATGTGTCAATGGACCTACCACCAAACATCGACTCTGATGGCTTTTTAAGTGAAGGTGATGAAGATAATGATGACGGCGTCTACTTTCCCATGGCCCTAATCAATGCACCAATAGATTGGGACGTTGAAAATGCGTGGAACGCAATGCATCAAGAGCCCTTTGTACCACCACCGCCACCTCCGCCAGTGGAAGAATTAGAGGAAGAGCCGCACAGCGATGTTGAGGATGGTCCACCTCCACCACCGCTACCGCAAGAAGTGGTATATTATGAGGGTCCCGGTTGGATCCCGTGGATCGGACATCATGCTGACTACCGCGCTAATCAAAGGGTATATATAAATGTGCCAAATTTGTATCCCTGCTCATGGAAACAATTAGGCGGACCCTTCTACTTTGGACCGGTAACCCTACTATCAGAATGTGAGGATGGTTACTACAGTGTGGCAGTACCACACGGGTTTCGCCGTCATGTAGCTTGGAGATTTCCATTCCACCGTGTGTCTCATCGTCGGCCAGAGGCTGAACATCGCATCATTCCCTTAAATTCCAACTTCAACAACCGACGATTCTATGATGAGGTAGCCGTAAATGCCGACGTTCCAAGGTGGGATGATAACATGAATCCGAGAGGCTTGTACTGGCGCACTACTTGGAGGTGCATGGGAGTTGAGGAAGTCACCTTAAAGCGGACTTCAACTTCTTGGAGGGGACTTTCTGATATTTTTTATCCCGCATAATTAGAGTGGGAGGGGGTAGAGGTTATTTTGAGAGCACTAGAGAGATGACATTAGCTCAATACTTTTGTATTTGTATTTCATGTTTCAAGCAATTATAGGACGTAATTGACCTCTGTGGTCTAATGTGAGCCTCTGTGGCATTAGTAGTATTTGTATTAGGATGCATTTCCTTTCGTTTCTGAAGTACCTCTAACCCTTGTAATCCTTTTATTATTTATGAAATCCTCATTATGTTTATCATTTAGTGAAGATTTAGTATTTTTGAAACATATGTTTAGACTAAAGTATGAAAACTAGAACCCCCTCTTAACAAAAAAATAAAAATTCGAACCTTGTAGATGGTTGAATTGAGGAACGGCACCCAAACGAACACCAATAACGGAGGGGCCCAGAATGCAAGAAATTTTGGCGTCGGCCCGGGCAAGCGAGCGGCCAAACTAGTGGCCACGCCAATGTCCAAACTAATGGTATCGGCAATGGAGTGCCAGACCTTACCCAGTTGCTTCAGGCAATAGCAACTGCCGCCGCCAATTTGGTTCCACAAGCTAACCAGCGAATTCCCTTACGTCATCAGATGAACAGGAGCCAGATGCTCGACACCTTTTGCAAACGCCGACCTCCAACCTTTTATGGAGAACCAGACGCCGCTGCTGCTGAGGCGTGGTTTAAGCAAATTACCAAATTATTGGAGGTTCTCAATGTTGAGGATGCGGGCGACCGCATCGCGCTAGCTTCTTTCCAACTACAAGGAGAAGCAGATCATTGGTGGGATTTGCTCAAAACCACCCAAAATGTCGAGACCATGACATGGAAGAACTTTGAGGATGCCTTTAATGACAAATACTTTCCAACCCCAGTGAAACAGGCCATGCTTCAAGAGTTTCTAGATCTCAAACAGGGAACTCGCACCGTGACTCAGTATGCGGCACGCTTTGAGGAGCTGGCACGTCACGCAGGAGATCTCATAAGAACAGACGATGCCAAAGCCAGAAGGTTTGAATGGGGATTGGATACCTCGATGAGAGGGACTGTGATGTCTCATGATTTCAAAACCTACGCACAGGTTTTAAAGTGCGCACTGATGATTGAAAGAGAATCATTAGACACGAAAGGGAAGAACAAGGTGGGAGGTCCCAGTGCTGGAGGACCAATTCGAACCAACAACAATCAAATCAACAACAGGGGCTATGTTACAAAGCCTTATTACCAGAACAACTCACGCCCCCAGCAACAAAACCAGCTATGGGGAAGCTCAAGCCAAAGACAAGGCCAAAACCAAGCACAAAATCGCAACAAGGAACTAGTTCGCTGCTACAATTGCCAAGAGCTAGGTCATTACAAGAACAACTGCCCTAAATTGCTGAAAGAAGGGAGCAACAACATAGGAAATCAACTTCCTAAGCAGATCGGTTATGGGAATCAGAACCAGGGTAGGCCAAATCATCAGAGGCCAAATTGGAATCAGCAGCAGAACCGCCCATATCTGAACAGTGGAAATGGTCAGGGTGCAAATCAAGGACAAGGAGGCAGGATCTATGCACTCCAGGCTGACAATGAGGAACAGGACCCTGCTGTTATACGAGGTACACTTATATTATTTAGTACTTGTGTACAAGCATTATTTGATTCTGGAGCTTCGCACTCGTTCATTTCAACTGCATGTATGAAATCCCTAAGACTAGAAACAGAAACCCTAGGAACAACATTGTGTGTCACATCACCACTAGGGGGACAAATATCTGTAGGGCTAGTTTGTAAAGCGTGTGAACTAGAAGTCTCCGGATTGCGTTTAACTTGTGATCTACGTGTCATCGACATGGTTGATTTTGACATTATATTGGGGATGGATTGGCTATCCGCCCATAGAGCTGTCATAGACTGCCACCAGAAACTTGTGACGGCTTACTCAAAAGATGGAACTTGTTTCAAATTTAAGGGGGATAGACAAGATTCCTTTATAGTAACATCACAACGGTCAAGGTGGCATAACCAATTGTCTGGATGGTTAGCAAGCCTAACACTGCAGGAGACAGACCGAATGGAGTTGGGATTACCTCGCATCGTATGTGAGTACGAAGACGTCTTTCCCGAGGAGCTTCCCGGACTGCCACCGCTTAGAGAGTTGGATTTCACAATCGAGTTACAACCTGGTACTGCACCAATCTCCATGGCACCTTTCCGGATGGCACCGGCCGAACTGAAAGAATTGAAGATTCAACTGCAAGAACTACTAGACAAGGGATTCATCCGACCAAGCACATCACCATGGGGAGCACCTGCTCTATTCGTCAAAAAGAAAGAAGGAACCCTACGGCTGTGTATTGACTACCGTCAACTCAATCGTGCAACTATCAAGAACCGTTATCCGCTACCAAGAATCGATGACTTGTTTGATCAATTGAGAGGAGCGACTTGTTTTTCAAAGATCAATCTTCGATCCGGGTATCATCAACTGCGCATTAGGGATAGCGATATCCCAAGGACCGCATTCCGGACTCGATATGGCCACTACGAGTTTGTAGTGATGCCCTTCGGCTTAACCAACGCTCGGCCGTGTTCATGTGTCTTATGAACAAGATCTTCCCGCGCCATACCTAGATCGATTAATCAGTAGTATTCATCGATGATATCTTGGTGTACTCTCGATGAACAAGAACACGAAAAACATCACGAGAGTCATTATTGCAAACTCTCTACGACAATCGGTATGCGCTAAAAAGCTAGCAAGTGTGAGTTCTGGATGAAAGAGGTTAAATTCCTAGGACATGTTGTATCAGCGGAGGGAATCTTTGTGGACAACAGCAAGGTAGAAGCCGTAATGGATTGGAAACGGCCGACTACAGTCTTTGAGATCAGAAGCTTCTTAGGATTGGCAGGATATTATCGAAGATTTATTTCGGATTTCTCGGCATTGGGAAAACCGATGACTCGGCTAACACAGAAGGGAGTTAAGTTTGAGTGGAATGAAGCTTGTGAAAAGTCATTCCAAGAACTCAAAAGGAGATTAACCAGTGCACCGATACTAATTATCCCGGAACGAAACGTAGGATATGCGGTCTATTGTGACGCATCAAAGGAAGGTTTGGGTTGTGTTTTAATGCAGAATGGGAAGGTGATTGCCTTTGGATCCCGACAATTGAAGCCTCATGAGAAGAACTACCCCACACATGATTTGGAGCTAGCCGCTGTGGTCTACGCCCTTAAGACCTGGCGCCATTATCTTTATGGGGAACAATTTGAAGTCTTTACCGACCACAAAAGCCTAAAGTATTTGTTCACTCAAAAGGAGTTGAACATGAGACAAAGGAGATGGATGGAATACCTGGATGACTACAGCTTCACCCTGTCATATCATCCAGGAAAGGCAAATGTCGTGGCCGACGCCCTAAGTCGAAAGAACAGGGGATTATTGGCTAGCCTAGCCATGAGAAAGTGGAAAATGATAGAAGCAATCAACGAATTCAGATTACAACCGACCACCAACACTAGAGGGGCTTGCCTTTTTGCAATGATCGCTTCGCCAACACTCCACAGGGAGATTTTGTTGGTCCAGACTTTTGATCAAGAGTGTGATTTCATCAGGCACCGTTTGTCAGTTGGGCAGGCAACTACAGGATGGACAATTCATGCTGACAAGAGCCTTAGATTCAAGGATCGAATCTTTGTACCAGATTTAAACACCCTTCGAGAAGCAGTTTTAAAAGAATTCCACCATTCAAGCTTTGCAGTTCATCCTGGTGGTAATAAAATGTACCAAGACCTTCGCCGACAATACTGGTGGGGAGGAATGAAGAATGACGTAGCCAAATACGTGTCTATGTGTCTGACTTGTCAACAAGTGAAAGCTGAGCACCAAAAACCTGGGGGTACACTTCAACCTCTACCGATCCCAGGGTGGAAGTGGGAGCACATCACAATGGACTTTGTGACAGGATTGCCTAGGTCACCTCAGTCTAGCACTGCCATTTGGGTGATTGTCGACCGATTAACCAAATCAACACATTTTCTTCCAGTAAAGATGACGGATAGCATGGAGTACTTTAGCAGGCTTTACATCAAAGAGATTGTACGATTACACGGAGTGCCTCTTTCTATCGTATCTGACCGTGACCCGCGCTTTACGTCAAAATTCTGGCAGAGCCTACAACGAGCTATGGGGACCAACCTTCATCTGAGCACTGCTTTTCACCCGCAGACAGACGGACAATCCGAAAGGACGATTCAGACCCTTGAGGACATGCTCCGAGCTTGTGCCCTAGATTTCAAAGGAAATTGGGAGCGACACCTGCCACTAGTCGAGTTTGCTTACAACAACAGCTATCAAGCTAGTATTGAGATGGCTCCTTATGAAGCACTATACGGACGACCCTGTAGATCGCCTATCTGTTGGGCTGAAGTCGGAGAATCAAGCTTGCTTGGTCCAGAATTGGTTCGAGAGACAACAGAGAAGGTTCAAGTTATTCGTCGTATTTGTTGGACCGCTTTGCAAAGCCGATGTAAGAGTTATCTTGACAAAAGGACTAGACCATTGTTCTTCAAAGTTGGGGATCATGTATTTTTGAAGATCAAACCGCGACGAGGAATCATTCGATTCGGCAAGAAAGGGAAATTGTCGCCACGCTATATTGGACCTTTCGAGATTTTGGAAAGGATTGGAGAGATGGCGTATCGGCTAGCATTGCCACCTCAGATCGCTAAGGTTCACAATGTGTTTCATGTGTCAATGTTGCGTAAGTACATGGCGCATCCGTCTCATGTACTCAACTGGGAGGAAGTAACACTAAACGAAGACACAACTTTCGAAGAGCAAGCAGTGGAGATCCAGGACCACGGTGAAAGGAGCATAAGGGGCAGGACCATCAAACTAGTCAGGGTCTTGTGGAGGCACCGAGGAATTGAAGAGTCAACGTGGGAACGCGAAGAATGCAATTGAGCCAATTATCCACATCTCTTTCCATCTGAAGGTACATACAAATTTCGAGGACGAAATTTTGTTAAGGGGGATAGGTTGTAACGGTCCGTTATTTTATTTTATTTTTGTTAGTCATTTAAATTTTCTAAGCTTTATTTACTTAGCGTAAAACGTAAGTAGACCTTATTTACTACTACATTTTCCTCACATTTATAGGTATGTATATGTATATAGATATACATGTATGTGTAACCATTTAGTTCCCTATTTCATTTAGTTCCTAACTAAGTACCCTAATTAAGTCCTACACCAACTAAACAAGCTATTATCCCTAAGCATTCTTTTACCCACTAAACCACCATCTACACCCATCACCCTTTCAAATCTATCATCCATGTTTAACCACATTTGTTTACCATTCAAAATCAGCCAATAAAATGTGTTCAAGGCTTTCCCTTAACCTCCAAACAAAACCCCTCCTCAAGCACCATATTGTCCTTTGGTTTATGGACCTAAACCACTTGCTCTTTTATCCCTCTCCTCCCACTCCGAAAATCACTCCACAACTCTTGTATTTTCTGCTGCAAAATTACTAGAGAAAGAAGAAGAGTGAGAGCTTAGGTCCTTCAATGGAGTTTTAGAGTGAGAAACTAAGTGGGTTTTGTTGTACACACACCTCCACACTAAAATTCTGAATTTTAAACCTTCTCCTACCTTCTCATACACCACCAAGCTCCAACCATTCACCTCAACGCCACCCCGTGGCCTTCTCTCCGGTCATCTTCTCCGTTTACATTTTTTTCGCCAAAAATCTCTTTTTCACGCTAAGACTTCGGAGGAGAGGTAGAATAACTTTTCCCACCTTCTCTAAGTATATTTTGATGTTTGATAATGTTATTTGATGTTTAATAGTGTAAGAAGTTAGACCCAAGCATCATCAACCTCAAAGCCGAAAGCTGTGTTTTGTTTTTAACATACATGCTCTGTTTTCAAGTTTACGTTTTCTAACAGTGGAAATTTGAAATGGATATTATCTTTATTACATTAGACCCCCCTCGGCTTGCAGGATTTCTTAAATTGGAACTTTTCCCATAATGCTATATTTTTATTTTTTTTTGTTAACGTGTTTCACTTTCATGCTATAATATAGAATCAAGTTCTTTTTATTTTTATTTTTCTTTACATGTTTTGTTAAAACAAAGATATTAATTAGGTAAGGGTTGTATTAAATGAGACTTACTCTTTAACCTTTATTAATCATATATATATACATTTAACCTAATATTATAATCTAGTTATTATTATTATTTTTTTTTTATCAACATGCCTAATAACTTATTAAAGTAAGATGTATGATCAAAGTTTATACTATGTATTCTCAACATTTTTTTTTTTGCTATTATAAGTCAATTATATATATTTTTTTATATAACAAAATTACTTCTCTTTTATTATTTTTATACTAGAATATAAGTGTGAATGTAAACATAACTTATTATAATTTTTTTTTGAAAGCATTTGTCATATATTTATAATATAAGCTACTGTTGGTTAAGGAAGAAAAAGTGGTAAAGATTAGAATCATTTAATTATTTATTTATTTTTCTATAGGACTATGACAAAAAAAAAAATTAAGTCTTTTTAGATGTTAGACTTCTAAGGACCAGTTAATAAATTTAGTTTTATTTATTTATTTATTTTTTTATAAAAAGAAAATATCGTCACCCTATTTTTATTTTGAAAGTTACATACGGCTCACGAAATAAAATTTAATCCCCTTGTATTGTAGTAATACTAATCAAGCTATGTGTTAAGTCACGACAAATCCAAAGGTCACTTGGACCAATCCCAAATATATTATAAGTGAATTGCATGCACATTATCAAATGTTATATTGTTTTGTTCTTTATTTAATTATTGCAAGTTTGGATGCAAATGTAAATGTTGATTATTAGAACAAACAAATAGGTTCTCGGGTTTGGTGTTCGTGTATAGAATTCACATAGACGTTAAGTTAATGGGAAAAATTGAATAAAGATTTCGGATGACATTTGATGAGATGGATGGCGATCAACCCGGTGATTTTGGAATTGGAGATATTGTGATTATGGATTGACAGAGATTCGAACCTAAGTTGTGGCATTTTGTGATTACTCCATCTTGAATTATTTGGTGATATAAGGGTGATTTGTATTATAGACCCAGTCCACGGCTATATACTCCCAGGTTACGGTTAGTTCTCGAGGGCCCGATGGTAATACGGTTAGTCCACAAAAATTCATCCTTGTGAGGCGTTTGATGAATTAAACTAAGTAAATAACTTAGGCTTTTCATGCAGGCTCCCTGGTCGGGGGGCAAGCAAGGAGGAGTTGAATCCGCGAAATGGCCATAGACTTGGTGGTTATTAGGGGAGGTTGTTCTCTAGGTTGAGAACTTAGATAAAAATGTAAGTTAATGGTTAGTAATGAAATCAATTATGTGTTTACTCTTTTACATACCGCTTTTCAATCATATATGTTGTTCTTGTATGTTACGTAAGGGTTGGGGGATTAAGAGTAGCTATTGAGTGATTTATCGCTCACGGTGTTACACTTCGTGTGACCACGGTATAATACCATGATGTTGCTGCGACTTCGGACGTATTATGCGGTTGTGATCAAAACGGGAGGTATAGTTGTGAGGGCTTTTTTTTGGAGCGAATCGAAGGTTTTCAAATGGATCAAGTTCAGGAGGAGCATTGGGATCAAGATCTCAACCTTAACCTGTAGAGCCAATCTCCCTTATTTTTGTGTTGGAAAAACTGTAATCTTATTTCCTAACAAAGTACTATGTTATTGTTGTAATCGAACTAAGACAATTATGCTATTTCCGCTACTTAATTAATGAGATCCTTTTTATTTTTATTAATTATTTATTAAGTAGTTTTAAATTAATGCTTCCGAAAATCGGGGCGTTACAGTTTGGCTGGAAAATGGAAAATGCATTATGTTAGAATATGTTTTGATTTTTTGACATTAGAGAGGAGTAGCCAAAAGTATTGGGGGTGTTTGGGAGCCTATTTTTTACTTCTCATTTTTACATTTTTGGATTTTGCATGTTTGGGAGTCTTGGGCCAAAATGATTTCTAGAAAATGAATTTTCCATTTTTTACTTTAGAGAGGAGAAGTGAGAAAGTGTGGGGAGGAGCTTTTTGATTTCTCATTTTTTACTTTTCTCGTTTTCATTAATAAAAAAAACCCCACAAAATGAATTCTATATATATCTCCCAAACAATACTCCTGTTGCAAAAATTATTTTGCATATTTCTCCCAAACACTCATACCAAATTCAAAATACATTCTGACTATAATCCAAAAAGTTGAAAAGTAAAAAACTTAAAAATAAAAAGCTGAAAATGAGGTTCCCAAACACCCCATATGTGAGAATGTGTTTTGGTTTTTGACATTAGAGAGGAGTAGCCAAAAGTAGGCTTTGAGGAGCTTTTTGACTTCTCATTTTTCACTTTTTCCATTTTGATTAACAAAAAAGACCTTAAAATATATTTTGCACATATCTCCTAAACACTACTCTGTTGCAAAATGTATTATGCACATTTCTCCCAAACACTCTACCAAATTTAAAATACATTATGAGCTTTTTTAGTTCTCATTTTTCACTTTTCCTATTTGGATAAACAAAAAAGAACTTAAAATATATTTTGCACATATCTCCCAAACATATTCTGTTGGAAAATGCATTATTCACATTTCTTCCAAACACTCTACCAAATTTAAAATACATTCTAACTATAATCTTAAAAGCCAAAAGGCCAAAAAATTGAAAATAAAAGCTGAAATGAGCCTCACAAATACTCTAACAAATTTAAAATACTAGTGTATGTATAAAAGTATTATGTTGCTTTCAGTATGTTTACTTATTGTCCATCTTGGTTATGATAAAAAAGACACTATACGCGTGTGCGTGAAGAGGTCCTCTGAAAATATCTCCAACTGTTAACATTCGTGCACGAGCGATGATTAGACCAGGAGCATACGAGGAGTATTTGGCCTAGCTTATGATCCATGTGGAATATATATCATGGCTTGATGCAAGAGGTAGCAGTTGTTTTATGTGCACTTAATAATTAACCTCTGGGGCCCTTTTGAGCTTTTGGGTTCTATTTCATGTGCTCAAAAGGGGATGGTGAGTGTGACAATGGAAAATATGGAGATCCCAGATGGAGGAACAAGCTCATGATTAGGGAGATAGAGTTAAGCTTTCAAAAGATTAATATGAGTATTTTGCATGCTATTTATTTGGTATATATAAAGGTTGATCTCTTTAGTTTTTGTACAGTGGCTAGGTCCCTTTTGGCATTTTAATCTACTTAGATGCTCAAAAAGAAGGAAAAAAACTGACGGGAAAACAGTTTACCTCGTTTGAAGGATGGAATTTCGCAGATTTATTAATCCTTTATTGGCCATATTTGATGGACATAATGCAAAGTAGTTGCCAGATTCACTCTTGTTTTTTCCCCCCTTATCAGGATATGTTTTCTGCTCAAGCTTGTTCTTTTTGGCATAGGTACATCAAAATTATGAAGCACACATTCTGCAATGATGTCTTATGAACATTTCCTTTTTCCTCATTATTCTGTGATTAATGGATTAGCCAAATACCCATGCTTGTTACAAGCAATATGAATTATCTCCCTATCTTATAGCCATTTGCTCAGTCTCGGACTCAGAAATGGTTCGTCAACAGAGTATCCATGTTTTCGATTAGTGGAAACTGTTAAAAAATTGTTACTTTCTTCTTCTCCTATCCAACTACTTGTTCAATAGTAATCCCGTTATCAGATCTCAGATCATGGCTGATGAGAACTATGCAGATGGATTGCTGTATCATGGATAGCGGATGAGCTACAAGTCTACAACCACACAAGTCCTGCCAACCATCAATTTCTTTAGAACTTCTTGGACTAGATTCTCCAACGTGAGATCATGGGCACTGGTTGCCTCATGAAGAAGAAGTATAGCTGGTTTCATTAATATTCCTCGGGTTCAGTTGCTTCTAGCCTCTTGATGGTTGGACTCCTTCTCCACAATATGTTTCATATCCTTCTTTCATGGAACTGCAGTCTTGTCAAACTAAATAACCAAAAATAGTTGCCTTCCTGTGGCATCTTCATTTCCACAGACAATGTTTTGGCTGATTTTTCAGGTGACCTCAAGTTTCCCGAATTTTAGGTGTTGATATCATGTTTGTCTATTAAGATTGATCCTTTTAATTGGTTATAGAACCATTCTATCACCCCAATGACTGTCAATTTATTTTCAGATTTATATAACTCTTGATAGCCATTTCATCTTTGATTCCTTCTGGGTCTTCAGGCTCAACTCTCCCTATCTAGGATTGTGAAAGTGATCTGACAACTTGACTACCTTCTGCTAAATCTGAAGTCATGTTTCCTGCATCTACAGTACTCGTATTTGTGCCCATCAATACGAAGAAAGCTTAAAATAGCTTTGAGGCTACCATTCCTTGATTCTCAGCATTCATCTATACTACAAACTCATAGCTACAGAAGCTGTAGTAAAAAAAGGGGGAGTTGAACAATCCAACACCTAAGAACCATGATTGTTTGATGCTTTCCTGTGTTGGGAGTGAAGTTAACCCTCTCGGTAGCGCTACCAATGTTTTGGTGTAGCGCTACCCATAACTAATTCTGAGCGAGAATGTTTAGGGCCTTCTGACGAGCTTTTCCACTGTAAGCTTCTGGGCTATAAAAATTGTTTTTATGGTTTTGGCCGACGGTGTGTGCGGTATGTTTTTGGATCACTTTTTCAGAGCGTGAAAAAGAGAGAGAGGCGAGAGAAAACCAATCTCAGAGAGATTGTGAGAAGACTTGTACTCTTTGATTCGATTTCATAGTGGACTGGTGTGGCTCCCGTAGTTTTTCCTCACGTTGAGGTTTTCCACGTATATCTTGTGTCTTGCTTTTCTTTCCAGTTTTTATTACGCACTTATTTGCTTGTTTTTTTTTTCGTGATTCATTGTTCCCAAGATCCGTAGGGGCGTTTGTGTTGTAGGATTGAGCAGGTGTTAAAGTCGTTAATCCATAACAAGCGGTATCGAGCATGATTGCGGTAGTTTTTGTTAAACGGGTTAGGGTTTAATCTGGATTCGGGCGGGGCTAGGGTTTTGATTGGGAGCTATGGGTTACGAAGAAGGCAAGCGAGAGGATCGATAAGTTTGATGGGTCAGACTTAGCGTCTTTGGAAGCCTTGATGAGAGGACTATCTGTATCAAAATGATCTTTATCGGCGTTGTTGGGTAAAGAAAAGGGGAAGAAGGCGGGAGAGTGCAGCGAGGATTAGGGCGTCTGGGCGGGGAAGGCGTTAGGGGTTGTCCTTTGTCCTTTCAAAATCGATCACCCACAACATTTTGAAAGAAGCGGCGGAGGAGCTTATGGAAACATTGAAGAAGATGTCAAACAGCGATGCACGCCCGAATAAGGTACATCTTATGAAAAACTATTCAACTTTGTCTATGGTGAAGGGGTTTCCTTTATGTCACATCTCGGTGAGTTCAATATGATAGTTGATCAACTTACATCTATCGATATCAAGTTTGAGGATGAGGTTTCAAGCCTTGTTAATTACACATCACGGTTGCGGAGAGGCGGCAAAGATGCTGATCTACTTGATCGATGTAATTGGCGGGGAAAGAAAAGTTGGCTGAGTGAGGTTATGGGTTTGATTTTGACTAAGGAAGTCGAGAAGGGTTAGTCGATAGTTCGGGTGGTTGAGGTTCAGCTCTAAGTGTTGAAGCGAGGCGAGAAGCGAGGCCGGGGTGGTCGAGAATGAAGGAAGGCAGTTGAAATCAAGGGTAAGGGGATATAAGGCCAAATCTCGGGTTAGGCCTATTAAAGGTGAATGTTGGAATTGTGTCCGGGCGGGCCATATGTCAACAACTTTGCAAAGCAGAAGAAGAATAACGATGGGCAAAGAGGCTCATGTTTGTACCGCGATGCACTTATTCTTGCCATGAGCAGCTGACCCTTAGAATCATGGGTGATTGATTGGTGCCTCATTCCGCCACCTTTGCTAGGGAGGTTACTGCGAGAACACTATGTAGCGGGGGACTTGGGAAAGTATACTTGGGGGCGATGAGCCTTTGCGGTATAGTGGGAAAAGGGGATGTTGGATGCGGCCTTGAGGGGTATAGATGGTTATGCGAAGATGTCGAACGTTCGAATTTGAAGGGAATCTTGTTTAGGTTGGGCGGCTTGCGGCGGCGGGTTATACTTCAACATTCACGGGGGACACATGGAAAGTCTCCAGCGGTACCATGGTGGCGGCAAAGGCAAGAAAGTTGGTACACTTTACTTGACCTCACATGAGGTAGCGACACACTTGCGGTTGTAGGCGGCAAGGGAGAGTTCAAATCTGTGGCACTATAGATTGGGACATATGGTGAGAAGGGAATGAAGGTTATGCTTGTCGAATGGGAAGCTCACGAGGGTTTTAGAGTCGGTGGATATTGACATGTGTGAAGATTGCATCTTGGAAGCGAGCGCGCGAGTTAGCTTTGAAAAGCCCGAGGCCTCCCAAAGGCTTCAGAAGTTAGAGCTTGTCCATCTGAGGATGTGTGGGGGTCGGCTCTCGATGTCTTCTCTTGGTGGTTCTTACTACTATGTTACCTTTGTCACGATCACTTTCGAGGAAGGTATGGGTATACTTCATGAAGCACAAGTCGAGGAGGTCTTTGAAGTCTTCAAGAAGTGGAAGGCCATGGTTGAGAATGAAAGCGATTTGAGGGTGAAAAAGGTTGAGGTCCGACAAGCGGCGGAGTATGGTGGGGGAGTTCAAGAGAGCCTGCGCTCTGTGGGATTAGTTTAGAGGGACACCTCCGGTACTCCAGCGGCATAATGGCATTCGCAGAGAGGATGAATAGGAATTTGGTCGGCGTGCTAGGAGCATGCGGATACCTTGAGGTTACCCAATGATGTTTTGGGCGGAATCACGATGAAACCTGGCCGACATATTTGATCAATCTTGGGCCATCGGTTCCGTTGAATTTTGGCATACGGGGAAGAGGTTTGGAGTGGTAAAAGGTAAATCTCACACTTACGTGTTTTCGGTTGTGTTTCCTATGTGCATATTAGCGACAAGGGCGGGGATAAACTTGATGCTAAGTCCGCGAGTGCACCTTTATTGGGTACAGCGGAGATGAGTTTGGTTATCGGTTTTGGGATGACAAGAACGAAAAGATAATCGAAGCGAGCGTTGTGTTTGATGAAAAGGTGATGTACAAAGATAGGGACGACAAGCGAGTAGTGGGGAGTACCACTTCGGATGAAGATACGTCAGGAGTACTTTGGGTTGGAGGATCTTCCGGATGATAGTGGGGGTTGAGCAGGGAGTGCAGTGAGGCGCAGGAGGAGAGCTTTAGATGAGGCGGTTTGAGAGGGGCGGTTTGAGGATAGGTAGCCGAGGCGAGGGACTAGATTCGAGGAGGTCAGTGTTGAGGAGGTCAACCAGTGCATAAGCGAATCCGAAATACATTTCTTCACTTGATTACTTGCTTTTGGCCCGGACAAAGGGAGAATCGAGTGCTATGATGAGGCTATCGCGAGGTCTCCGAAGTCGGCCAAGTGGAAAGACCTGCGATGCGAGGAAGAGATGGATTCTCTTCATTCCAAATCGAAACTTGGCAATTGCTTCGACTTCTAGCGAGGAAAGAAAGCCTTCTTGAGAACAAATGGGTTTTCAACTTAAGCGAGGAGAGTGATGGCAAGAAAAGGTACAAGGCAAGATTGGTTGTTAAAGGCTTCCAGCGGTAGGAGGGAATCGATTATCTGAGATATTTTTAGCCCGGTTGTGAAGATGGCCACTATCGAGTGGTGTTAAGTTTGGTTTACTCTTGAAAATCTCTACCTTGAAGCGGTTAGATGTTAAAAGCCGCTTTTCTTCACCTGACTTGGATGAAGAAATCTATATGAAGCGGCTTTGTTGGCTTCATTGTGAAAACAAGGAAAAGATAGTGTGCGAGGCTCGAAAGAGTGCGTATGGTTTGAAACAGGCTCCCGGGCGATGGTCTGTGAAAGTTTGATGGTTTCATGCGCGTATGATGGCTACACAAAGGTGCAATGGGGATCAACGTTGTTACTTCAAGAGGTTTGAGTCTAGCTACATCATTTTATTGCTCTTAGATGATAGATGATATGCTTGTGCTAGAGGTTCTGTGTTAGGGAGATCAGCGAGGTTGAAGCAGCGGTTGGCTATGAGTTTGCTATGAAAGATCGGGCGCAAATGACTAAGCGGATACTTGGGATGAGGATCAGCGAGAGATATGGCTCGGGGGGACCTTGCGGTTGAGTCGGTGAGTATATTGAGCGTGTTACGGAGAGGTTCAATATGCGAGTGCTAAGGCGGTTGGCACACCCTTGGGAAGTCATTTCAAACTTTCTCCGGGGGCAATCACCCAAGGCAGTCTCGGAGAGAGAGTACATGGCCAAGGTTCCAGTATACCTGGGCGTGGGTAGCCTAATGTATGCGATGGTGAACCACGAGACGGACATTGCCCATGTAGTGGGAGTTGTGGCGGGTTTGCTAGCAATCGGGGAAACAACATTGGGAAGCGATAAAGTGGATCATCTCGCGATATTTGAGAGGTACCAGCGATTTGCCACTTTGTTTTGGGAAAGGGAAATTGCCCGATCTGAGGATATGTGGATCACGATTTAGCGGTGTCGGGGATCTGTGGCCCGAACCATAGGTATATCTATACTATGGGTTCAATGGTGGTGAAATTTTGGTCTCACGTCTGCAGAAATTAGTGACACTATCCACGGCGAAGAAAGTATGTGGCCGGGTTGGGCCGAAAAAAGGAGATGATTTTTGGTTGAAGGGGCTTCTTGGAGGAGTTGGGTTTGAAGCAAGAGAACTTGCGTTCTTTTGATGGCGACCCGAGTGCTATACACCTTGCCAAAAATTGATGTTCCATGCGGGGGGCCGAAGCACATTGATTTGAGGTACCATTTCATTCGTTCACTTTTTGGAGGATGGGGATTTGTTGCTAGAAGATTTTGGGGGATCGAAATCCGGATATGTTGACCAAGTCATTCTTGTTGGCTGAAGTTGTGTTCAACTTGTTGGCCTTCATGCTTGAGGAGATGATGGGCACAGAGTCACACGAGAGGGTCCATGACCCCTACGTCCACGGGTTGAATGAGATCATTTGGGTTTGCGGTTGGTTATTTCTTGGATGCTCCGGGTTATCTTCAAAGTGGGAGATTGTTGGGAGTGAAGTTAACCACATCGATGGCGCTACCAATGTTTTGGTGTAGCGCTACCCATAGCCTAATTTACGAGCGAGAATGTTTAGGGCGCTCTGAGCTTTTCTCATGGCCTTCACAAAAAATTGTTTTTTAGGGTTTTGGCCAGGCCGGTGTGTCGCGGTATGTTTTTTGGATCACTTTTTCGAGGCGTGAAAAAGAAGAGAGGCGAGAAAAACCAATCTCAGAGAGATTGTGAGAAGACTTGTACTCTTTGATTCGATTTCATAGTGGACTGGTGTGGCTCCCGTGGTTTTTCCTCACGTTGAGGTTTTCCACGTATATCTTGTGTCTTGCTTTTCTTTCCAGTTTTTATTACGCACTTGTTTCCTTGTTTTTCTGTGATTCATTGTTTCCAAGATCCGTAGGGGCGTTTGTGTTGTAGGATTGAACAGGTGTTCGTCGTTAATCCATAACATCCTGAGAGATGCGTTCCTATGTAGCTGCAAACATCGTAGCACAAAATTACCTTTCCTATTCTTTCCCAGACCCCACCACTTAGAAAGATGTTTGTCTTAAAATATGGTTATGTGATTCAGAACGGCTTCACATGTCAGTTGACTGACTTCTTTTTGTGTCTTCCAGACTTTCCCAGGCATATTCTTCATCGAAATTGTCTTTGAGAAGAAGCTACGTGGAAATTGTTTGAATGGCCAACCTCCATGGGGTGATTAATGCTAGTGTATAATACCGAGAAACATTGGCCATGTACTGAACTAACAATGACTTCTGTTCTCAAACCAAGGATCAAACCATGTTAGCCTTGATGGGTAGCCTTGCGCAGATCATTGTACATTTGTTCTCATCTTGATCCTTCCAACCTATATCTAATGCAAGTAATTTTTGTGGCATTTTCTCCCAGATTGTTTTGGTAAAATGTTCTCACATGACTGCAAAAATTATTATGTTGGAGTAGGTTGGTGATGAAGCAAAGGATGCCAAAGCTTACGAAATGAAGGAATGGAATTTGCTCTCTCAATTTGCTTTAAAATTGTTTTTAGCAAATATATGGAGACAAGTGTTCCTATGATGCAATATGAAAAAACTACTTGGCCGGATTGCCCTGAAACCAGTAAGCCCCAAAACACCCAAGTAATGATCTGTTCAACTCAAGCATATTCATTTGCATCACTTAACACTAAAAGAACCAAGAGGATGGAAATTTTATTTTTTTCAAGTTTTCTCCATCTCTGTCAATATGAGGTTGCATTTTAAAGGATAGTGCTTCACTGATTGATGCTCTAGGATAAATCCTAGGCTACCAACATAGTATTGGTTTTGTGTACTATTGTGAGGCGGTGTGCAATGATGATTGTTGCGCGTCCACCTGAATCTTGGTCCAAGGAGTATTGCATTAGTTTTTTTGACTAAGCACAAAAGTACTTGTAGCTCCATCAAGTAGAAGGATCTTTTTATCATTAAGTAGAGCCCTTGCTATGGAAATCCTTTGCTTTTGAACTTTGAAATATTGAATCCAACTAGCCCAAGCATCCATCAAGCTTTACCCGATCAAGTTTATCAAGCAAAAGATAGTTTGCCATGTGTTTGAAGAAACAAAGGTTGTGTTTGGTTAGATAGTTTAGTTTTGATGATGTCAGCAGGTGTAATGAGTGGAGAGAGATAGAGAGAGAAATGAAGAAAATGATGATGTCATCAAAACTAAAACTAAAACTAAATAGGAAAACGAACAAGGCCAAAGAAACTATGACTGACTTGGGGGTCGTATCCTTTCGATAGTTTAGTGAGGACATCACATTCTGCAGCATTAGCTGCCCCTTAAAAACATTGTTTGCTAAAAATAAATAAGTTACAACTTACAAGAGAAAGAGTTCAAGCTATATATGCCAACCTAATAACCTTAAGCAAACCCTAATGAAATCAAAGGACTAAACTATACTTAACAAAAGAGAAATGAAAACAATGCATAGTACTAGTTCACAGTGCTAACACTGAATGTAGCTTCAAATGCACAGAAAATAAGTTCTTGTTCAATTGCTTTTGGACAAGTTTCTCAAGGACAAGTGAATATAGGCATAATTGATATAGTATATGTGATGACATTCTTCCTTGCATATTGATGTTTGAATAGTGGTGCAATGGTCAAGTAGGCTCATATAATTCGTTAATCAATTTTTCTTAATCATGTCAAGTAGGCTCATATCTTAATTAGGGCATGCAGTCCTCAGAGTTTCGGAATCTATAGTTCGTTTCTGACTTCATCTCTACAAAATCCAGTTTCTGAAATTGTTATGGTTATACCATCATCAACTTATCCCATTTACTCTTAAACTTCAAAGAGGAAGAACTGTGAGTTTCATTTTGTGCCCTTAGGTATGCTTTGTAACGCCCTCAAATTTTAAAGTTAAAAGTAATATAAATCCATGTGGAAAGTCAATGAGATCCAAAGTCTAGGTCAAAGTCCAAGTTTGACCCGCAATGTCAAAGTCAAACACACAATCATTTACGGGATTCCAGTGTCCAAAATAAGTACATGAGTTGCCAATGTTATTACAAACCAAGTCAATGATGAAAATTCAATTAAATTACAAAATCATCTTTTCAAAAATACAAGTTTCAAAATGATTAAGTAACTCCTTCAATAAGCTTTCAAAAGAGATGCATGCATACACTCCAAGCAATCCATGTCATACTCCTGCTGGGTACTTGAAATTATTAGAGTGAGCTCACTAGCCTAGTAGAGAAAAATCTACCAATCCTAAATGCAATGGAATGCAAGTGAGTGATAGGCAAAAGATGCACAAGTCACGCGACGAGGGGGTTCAAGAAATTTTAGGGTTTAAAGGGGTGAAAACAAACTCATTTAACCACTAGGTTCCCTTTACTAACACCCCACGTGCCCGACATCTTCCATGTGTCCAACTTGTTCATTACTTTGTGCCACAAGTTCTTTAGAGTTAATCTTGTAGACATTCCTAGCGATACACCCATAAGGCAGCCCTAGTATCCTTCCGGGCTGCCTATCGGTCCCGTATCCATATCATTTCTCATGTATATCCTTCTGGGCTACCTTTCGGCCCTGTATCCTTATCTTGCACTTGGCCATTGCATAATTCTTCGTGACACGTCCATAGGACAGCTCGAGTATCCTTCTGGGCTACCTTTCGGCCCTGTGTCCATATCATTTCTCATGTATTCATTCACCTTAATTTATTGTTGATCTCAATTCACGTATGTGTCATCGCATAACTCACACCCACAATTCTCTTTTAAAAGATTTCATGTGTCCGTACGCGTCCCACAAGTGCTTTTGACCATTGTGTCTCAAAAACTTCCCGAACAAACAACGAAATATCATAAAGTTCCTCTACCAAGTCTAGGACAAGTTTATCTAAAAGAAATCACAAGTTTCTAAACTTTAAAGAAGGATTCTGGACTTACCGAAAGTTTATAGAACAAGAGAATGAAGTGTTAAACAATAGTAGATAAGTGTATTGATACACCATTTCGGGTGTATCAATACTCAGGTTGCGAAGTTCCAGACATCTAGTGTATTGATACACTTTTTCTAGTGTATCAATTTCCAGTGGTTCAATACACAAATTACAGAATCCAGAGAGCAACTGTATCGATACACTATTTTTGGTGTATCAATACACAAGTTGTACACGAAAAATTTCATGGCAAAGGACAGGTTTCGGATGGGTCTCCACCAAACTTAACGAGATAAGGCTCCCAACACAAAATTCATGGAACCAACAACTCATATGCACTAGAGAGCAAGAGATAATCAATAATCTTTCAACAACTCCATGGAAACAAGGATCAATTTCAAAGATCAAGCCAAGCATGATTAGAATGGATTTCCTCAAGGAAAGACAATACACCATATACAAGATTGATTTAGAAGAAGCTATACACACACCCACACCACATTAACACTTAGAAAAGGTAGAAATTTCCCTACTTCAAAGGGTTTTGATCAAAACCCTCAAAATCAAACAAACACTAGCTTTTCCTCCAATGCTCCAACCAAATCTTCACCTTCTGAAGTGAAATGAACAACACCCGAGCTTCCAAACATGTGTAGGAGTCTAGTATGAGTGAGGTTTTTGAAGGAATTTGAGTGAGAGTGAGATTTTGTGTTGAAGTGGAAGAAAATGGAGAAGGGAGTAGAGAGAGAGAGAGAGAGAGAGAGAGAGAGAGAGGGACGTCTGATGATAAGGGGGAAAAGTGTATGACTCTCTCCTCTCATACACTACACACACATATATATTAAATAATTACACTCCAAGTCGCTATAGTTGCTAGTGTCTTGCAATAAGGTCTCAATCCACTCACATCACCAATTAATCCAATATTTAAATATTTTCAAGCAATTCCTCACATTTTCCCAACTTTATTTCCGAAAAAAAATATTTTTTTATTTTTTATTTTTTATTTTTTAAAAAATACGGGTCTTTACATGCTTGATTAGGGGTCATGGTTGAACTTAGAATTTCAATTGGAGTATTGTACTGCAGCAACAATCAAGGAATGCCTATCCACCCAGTTGCTGTGGGTTTAATCCTTATTGTTAACTAGATAATTAATCAAAGAAGAAGGTAGCAGCCAAAATTTATTGGAAGTTACTGGGGTTCCCATTTTTATAGGAGTAGTAAGCTACATTGATGTTCTTTCCTGTACCTCAAAACTAGTAATGGTGACTAGGTACATATACACACATATCCTTTCTTTCTTTTCTCCTAATTAGGAGCTGTTTTGTATTGTTTTGTTCTCTGGCCATAGCTTTCATTTAAAGTCTGAACAACTAATTTTGTGATACATATACTAAACATATTAGTTATGCCTGCTCTTTATTGTTTTGCACTTGTTGGATTAGTCAAGCACCGAAAGTCATCTTTTTATCGTACTTTCAGGTGCAAATTGTTCAGACATGAAGATGTGTCATGGAATATCTAATTTAATTTCAAATTGAATGGAGAAGGTTAACAATATGTTCCTTTTTTTAACTTATTCCCAACTAATTGTTAAATAGTAATCCCATTTCCTAGGAGTTCAATCCATAGGCATAACTCGAAAGTGATATCATACTAAAAAAAGTCCCATAAAATTTAATTAAAGACAGACTTTTGAACATGAATCCTTTGAGACAATTTTTGTGATCTTGTCTAATTACTGGATAATGGGTTGAGGAAGTGATCTTTGGTGACTTTTGATGAGATGCCCTCAATTGGTAGTTGCTGTACTTTGTAGCTTTAACAATGAGTAATAGTAGCCACCTTTTCCAATAGCAAGTAGATCAGAGTGTGATCCTTGCTCTTCAACTTTTCCATCCTTTATTGCAACAATGGTGTCTGACTTCTGTATCGTGGATAGCCGATGAGCAACTACCACACAAGTTTTGCCAAATATCATTTCATCCAGAGCTTTTTGGACTAGATTCTCTGACTCTGAATCTAGGGCACTAGTTGCCTCATCAAGAAGAAAAATAGATGGCTTCTTTAAGAATGCTCGGGCAAGTACTATCCTCTGCTTTTGGCCTCCTGATAGCTGGACTCCTCTTTCTCCACAATATGTTTCGTATCCCTCTTTCATGGAACTGCATCACACAGCCTAGTATTACTATAGAAGGAAATAGAGCGAGTATGCATATACTATTTAACAAGGGTGATGGAATCATACCTTATAAAGTCATGGGCACTTGCAAGAATTGCTGCCTCCCTCAATTCAGATTCTGTGGAATCTTCTTTGCCATATGCAATGTTCTGGCGGATGGTTCCTGCAAAAAGTGTCGGTTCTTGACTCACTAGCGCAATATGAGACCTCAAGCTCCTCAAATTGTAAGCCTTGATATCAAGTCCATCTATTAAGATTGATCCTTTTAATGGATCATAGAATCTTTCAATCAGTCCAATGATTGTGGATTTTCCTGAACCACTATTTCCTATTAGAGCCACTGATTTTCCAGCATCAATCTTTAAATTCAGGCTTTTGAAGACCATTTCATTAGGTCTTGATGGATAAGAGAAGAATACATTTTTCAGCTCTATATGACCCTTGATATCTAGATCAACCTTGATTCCTTTCGGGTCATCTGGCTCAATTTCAGTCTTCCTACCTAAGATGGTAAAAAGAGATCTGACGGCTCGACTTCCTTTTGCTAAATCTGAAGTCATGCTTCCTGCATCTGCAATGGTCTTGCTTGTACTCATTAGTATGAAGAAAGCTTGAAAAAGTTGCTTTGAGGAAATTAATCCATGATTTAGTAGCCTTCCTCCATACCAGAAAGCCAAAGCAGTAGAAGCAGAAAAAATAAACTGGGAGCTGAACAGTCCAACACCTGAAAACCATGCTTGTGTGATGATTTCTTTCCTGGGGCCTTCCATTGTGACTGCGAAGAGACCAAGGATTCGTTCTTGCAAAGAAAAGGCTGTTATAGTCCTATGACTCACAACTGCTTCACTTGCCAGTTCATTTCCTTTGTTATGTGCTTTTCGGGCTTTCTCAGACATGGTCTTCATCAAAGTATTCTTTGCGTAAAAGCTCCCGATGAGTAAAGGCTGCATGGAAATCATTACAATGGCCATCCTCCAAGTTATCATTAAAGCTAGAGTATAAGAAATGAAGGTAGTGGTGAAGACTTGAACTAGCAATGACATCCGATCACCAACAAGAGATCGCACCATCTTTGCCTCAATGTCGAGCAGTGCACAGAGCAGTGCACTTGTGTTCTCATCTTTGTCAAACCATCCGATCTCAAAAGTGATCAACTTTTGTAGAACCTTTTCTCGGATCCTTTTGATTAAACGCTCTCCCATGATTGCAAAATTATAATGTTGAAGGAGATTGGTGATGAAGCTTAGAGCCCCTAAGCAAAGGAAAATGGAGGAGTATAATTTGCTCTCTGATTTTACTTTGTATTTGTCCTTGAGCAAGTAAGCAGAGATTAGTGTTCCCATGCAGTATGAATAAACTGGTTGAACTGCCCCACTACCAATGGCCCCAAAGCACCCGAGCAATGATACTTTCCACTCAGGTGCATTCATTTGCAGCAAACGCCACTGAGAAGGAGGAGGATAGGAAGAATTTTTCATGTTTTCTCCCCCACTATCAACATGAGTTTGGACTTCAAAGGATAGTGCTTCACTGTCAACATGTATATTCTCCATCACTGGGCTACTACTACCTTGCATACTCAAAGCTTTATAGCTTGAAATATGGCAAGATGGTAAACTATTGATTCTGTGGTGGCTTCTAGCATTTGATGGATGATCAAAATTCCCATTGACTTGTTTTTGTGTGGCTGATTGTTGCAATTGCACCATTCTCAAGTAGGCCCCACCTTCATTTGTAATTTGCATTAGCTCATTGTGGGACCCAGATTCAAGTACTCTTCCATTTTGCAGAACCACTATCATATTGGCCTTGCATATGGTTGTGAGACGGTGGGCAATGGTTATTGTTGTGCGTCCAACTGAAGCTTGGTCTAGAGCATCTTGCACTAATTTTTCTGATTGGGCATCCAAAGCACTAGTAGCTTCATCAAGCAGAAGAATCTTTGGGTCCCTGAGTAGAGCTCGTGCTATGGCAATCCTTTGCTTTTGGCCTCCGGAAAATTGAACTCCAAATTGCCCTACCTGAGGTATGTATTCAACAGGTCATGTTTATCAAGCATAAGATAGCATTTAACGTATCTGAAGAAACAAAAAAACTATGACTTACCTGAGTATCATAACCTTTGGACAATTTAGTGATGAAATTGTGAGCATTTGCAGCCTTAGCTGCAGCAATTACATTTTCCATTGAAGCTCCTTCCCTTCCAAATAGAATATTCTTCTTTATCGATGTTGCAAAGAGAATGGGTTCTTGGCTAACCAAGCCCATCTGAGATCTCAACCATCGTAGCTGGAGTCTTTTTATATTGCATCCATCAAGTAGGATTTCTCCTTTGACTGGGTCATAAAATCTCTCAAGTAGAGAAATGACCGTGGACTTGCCTGAACCACTACCTCCGACAAGACCTACTGTCTTGCCAGCTTGCATTTTGAGATTGAATTCTTGAAGAATTGGGGTATCAGGCCGAGACGGATAGTTGAAATTAATCTCTCTAAACTCAATTTCCCCTGTCACACTATCTAGAATTTCTCCCTTTTCATCTTCAGTATCAATGAGAGGCACTTGATCAATCAGCTCAAATATTCTAGTGGCTGCAGCTTTTGCCTCTGCAAAGAATGAGATGTTTGGGAGGGCACTCATCAAACTCCTGAAAGCCCAAAACATCACTATGAGTTTTGACCCCAGGTATCAGTAAAGTAAGTGAACTGATTATTGTATTGCACACATTCTGCTTGAAGTCCTAAATGGTGTTGAAGTTCGCTTAGAAAAGAAAAAATGGTTTATATTGTTGTGTCCAAATTCAGCGCCATGTTTTATCTAAGGAACATCTCTCCTATATCCTATGAACCGTATTCATCATTTTTGTGTATATGGCTAATCTCTCATGGATTGGTGGGGTTTTGAAGTTTAAATTACTTGGCATTAGTTTGTTGCAGTTAAAATAGACAGGTTTTTTGATGTCTCCGTTCATTCTTCCTGATGGACTTGTTGAAATTAGGTAATTTTATTCGGTGAGTGTAGGAAACTCAATGTAGTTAACGAAAGAATAACTATATACACAATGAAGGCACTAAGAGAAATGACTCACACTCCTCCCAAAATAACGCAGACCCCTGAGATGAAGACCCGACCACCACTTTCTCCTTTCTCGGTAACAAGTGCGCTCCCAACCCAAGCTTGACCGGCATAATTTATGTAAATCATTCCCATACTCCCAAGGAGCAATCCCTTTGTGAACCCTTGTTTTATACCCACCTCTTCATTTTTTTGAAGTGCTTTACTGAACCTATTTTGTGTTTGGTGCTCTCCAACAGAAGAATACACAGTACGGATTGAGGAGATTGCTTGTTCTGCTATCTCACCAGCAACCCCATAAGAATCTTTCATCTTTATACCGAGTTGCATCATTAGCTTCCCAAATCCCAACCCCGGTGCTATAAAGAGAACCGTTAAGGGAAGGGCAGCCACAGCCATTCTCCATGAAAGTAGCAAGGACACTATGAGGCAACCGATTACAGTGAAGAAGCTCACCATGAACTGGGGAATCTACAAAAGAAATAAGCAGCGTTGACGATGTTTGTCAGTATATTAATTTTCTGTAATGAAAAGGTGAAAAAGGGGATTCTAATGCAACGGAAATATGCAAGATGTTGCCAACATTCCCATTGAGACCTTCTCTGCTATAACATCTTGGATTGATTGCGCATCAGATGAGATGCCAGATATGACTTGGAACGTAGTGGAAGAAGCCCCTTGGCTGTCGAAGAAACCAACATCTTGACAGAGGACTGATCTCAAGTATTCTGTTCTCAGGCGTGATGTCTGTCTCTCTGCGGTCCTTGTCCAGCATACTCCTTCTGTAATGTAAAATGAATGCGCAGGTGAGTATAACGAAGGATGATCTGTTTCATAAAGCATGTTACGAAAATCTTTCCATGACAATGGAAGTATGTGAACTCCCAAATTAAATCTTTACGTACCCACAAAAGCTGATAGTCCGACTCCAGTGGCTATATACAACAACTTGAGTCCATACTGCAGAAAATATACCAGTAGATTTACTACGTAGGATGTAAAGTGAAATCAAACGCCTCTAATAACTGTTATCAGAGAAGCTCTTAGTTTGTAGCATATATAAATCTTGGGCAACACAAGACGCTCCCAAGACGCTCTTATAGTGACAATGTTTTTCTTCGTGTCCAAGTGTACTCGAATCGGATTTGTAGAGCTATGAAGATCAGAGAAATAGACAATGGATCTCTTTTTTCTTTTTTTTGTTCTCCAACCTCTTTTTCCAGTAAAGAAAAGAGAGTAAATTTTATTTCCTGTTTTGATAGTAGTAGCTCCATGAGAGTAGTTCACAACATGGATATATCATTCATGCAATTTCCAATATTTTGAGAACAACTAAAGGATGAGAATACGCGAAGAAGCTCATTGTTCTTCAATTCCACTTTCTGTAGGTAAGTGTATTTCTTAGTTAATTCTTACGGAAAATATTTGTTCATACCTTGTCCACCGTATGGTTGGGCAAAGAGACTTCGTCACTTCCATAAGTGCCTAAAAGTCCACTGAGAACGAACATGAGACCAGGCATCATCATCCCATCTCCAATACAACTCAAAGTTCCGAACAACATCAGCAACTTGTCAATGTTATCAGCGTAACTAAACATGCTGCCTTTGTTCTTCATGTCAAATGGTTGGCTGGACAGCAGGATTCCAGACTTAAATAACGTTGTCAAGTATAACTACTTGGACGGCTAAAAATTCTGCCTCTGTTTGAAACAAGAAATGTTAAGGTTTCATCCAAAACACCTTCAAACCTGCCATATATAGAAGAAAGTATACCGCAGCCGTCCTCTGCTTCCTAGTGCTAAATGACATGGACTCTTGGTTTACTTATTATTACTCCCTCCGTCCGGATTTATTAGTCCATTTTGGGGATTCCAATTTTTTTCCATTACTTTTTGTGTTTTTTGTTTTCACATCATCAAAAGTGATTTTCCCCTACTTTATCTTTTAACTTTTGAAAATGGACAAATATTTTTGGACTTGAAAAAAAATGTTTGTGGACCAACAAATCTGGACGGATGGAATATTATTTTTTGTTGTAATTAAGATAATTGTTTTTCTACCACTTCTAATTGAAAAATGAATAAAAAATTGTTGTGCATATCATTGTGGATTTGTTATTTTAAAACAATTAATTGGCTAACAAATTTCATGATTATTGGGATTGAAAAGGAAACAACCAAATTAGAGTCAAACATTTAAATTAAAACGAATAATACTAGTTGAATTGTTAAATAGGTATCTTTGGAGTTGACATTAAAAGTTTAGATTTGTTATGACAGTCAAAAAACGTCACTGAAATATATAAGATGAAGGTGTAAACTTGTCATCTTTACAATCAACGATGACAGTTTTAAACTATCATCTTATCTATTCTCCATTCTAAAAAAAAATTTCCAATTCTAGTTTGAACACATGGCTCTAGTGTGGCCGCCCCCACATGACTGCCCAATGGAGCTCACGTGGCACACCCCCATAGCGCTTGTGTGGCGCCTACGTAGCACTTGTGTGGTGAACTAATATTTGCTTGCCCGGACTTGAACTCAAGACCTTGATTTCCTTGCACACGCATATGTTACCAACTAAGCAAGCATGCTTGTTGTTGACAAAAGACTAACAAAACATTTATACTATATTTTCGAAAAATTTTAAGCTTATGCTAGTTTCAGATTTAAACTGTTACCTTAGACATTGAAAATATAAGATGATGGTTTTAAACTGTCATCTTATACGTTTACTAACACTTTTTAACTGTTATCTTTTATGATCAACTTCAATGTCAGTTCTAATTAAAACAGACATTAAAAGGATTTAGTTTCAATGTTGCTTTTAAGGAAAATTGACATTAAAAGGTTTTCCATAATAGCTTCTAGAAGCGCCTTGTTTTAATATCAGTTCTTAGCAAAAACTGACATTAAAGAAAGAGATAATTGTGTCACTTTTATCTAAACCATCATCTTATATCGCAAAGATGACAGTTTTTATATAGGATAGACTGACATCAAAACTCTACTCTCAAATTTTCAATGATAGTTTTACAAAAACTGTCATTGTTTCAATTTTTGATGTGTCATCTTTAACCATTTTTGTAGTAGTATAAACTAGAGAAAATACTTGATTATTATTAGAGTATTTCTCTAGAATGATATAAGATGATCAAATTCTAAATTTAGATCATCCAAATAGAAACAAAGACAAGTACTATATAAGAAGAAAAATGTTTCTCTCTCTCTAAAGTGAGCTATCTCGCACTGGTACCATAAAAGAGTGACAAATATGAATTTATATTGTCAAATATGCACCTTAGGATTGACCAATCAGGGGCAACCCTTCATAGGGCACCGGGGGTGAGGACAAGGGCCTCGGGCCTCTTCTTCAGATTCCTTTAAAACATAATTCTAAAATCTAGAACAAGGAAGAACACGGTAGCGCAACGCTCAAGAGGGCGTTGCACGCGCTTGCAAGGGCACCTAGCAAACAACCAAAGGCATTGAGCGCTCTAGCATCTAAATCTAGAAAATGGCGTAGAAACCTATGTTGTTTCAACCCAAGGCAAGACACACACTCCAAATGCCTTAGAAAAAAAATTGTCTATCAACCCTAAGGCAAAACAAGAAACCCCAATGCCATTGATTAAAAAACCATGTTTTTCCCATGAGACTCCTAAACAAATAAACTAATGAGATGCATGGAAAAACTTTACTATGAAATGCTTATGCCTCTTTAGATTGCAATCCAAGCATTCTCCATGGCAAAGGCTTCTCAATTATTCTTGATCAAGGGAGCGGTGTATTTAGACACAGTAAAATCATATCACCTCCCAAATCCAAAAGAAAAGGTACAAACTCCAATAATTTTCGACACCCAGAAATTGTCAGTAAACCTAACAACCCCAATTGATCTATGTATGTTAAGATCTTTTATTTACAAATCACAAGGGATTAGTATACATCATCACTCGAAGTCTAATCTGGTTACTCTATCTCAATTTTCCTTTCTCTTCCTTGTAGTTAAACAAATAGAACATGACGGTATTTCGGATAAAAAATGAAGTTATTTTTAGTCTTAAGGTATAGATTTTAATTGTAGATGTCACCAATATTAAAATATCACTGATCCACAACTGATTTGCGTTAGTCAATACATTTTCTGTAGATGACATCAAAATTAAAATATCAATGACTGAAGATTTGCTAATGTGCAAATTAATTTTTGTGCCTTGACGTACTTCTAACATAAACTATCGTAGAGTCAATTCACCAAGATCACTCCAAGTCAAGCTGTCAAGCCATCACTAAATTGTAGTCGCGTCAGGTCAAAGATGCGACAACTTTGGAATATGATTTTCTGTTTTATGGGTTACGTTTAACCATTAAAAGTGCACATCCTGGAGACAGTGACCATTGCAAGACTTTTTTGCATATATAGCCCAAATCCTCTCTTACTTTAAGGCTAATAAATATAATCATGTTGGAAATTTAAGCGCTCAAGAGGGCGTTGCACGCGCTTGCCAGGGCACCGAGCGAGCAACCAAAGGCATCGAGCGCTCTAGCCTCTAAATCTAGAAAATGGCGTAGAAACCTATGTTGTTTCAACCCAAGGCAAGACACACACTCCAAATGCTTCACTAATTTTTAAAAGTTTTAATTTCGTACAGAAAATTCAGAAAATCAACTCCTACATCCAACCGACCACCACAACCATCGTATAGAAAATTCAAAAAAATCAACTCCTACCTCTAGCCGACCACCATCCACTCTCGGCTGTCCACTTCTGCCAACCCAAAAAATTAGTGAGATTTCACTAATTTTTAAAACTTCTAATTTCGTAAAGAAAATTCAAGAAATCAACACCTACCTCTAGCCAACCACCACCCCACCTCTGGCAACCATAAAAATTAGTAACATTTCAATAATTTTTAAAAGTTCTAATTTTGTAAAAAAATTCAAAAAATCACACAACTCCCGAAACTAGTGAAGTATTACTAATTTTTTTAAAAGCATTTTGTGCCCAAATCGAGTGGATGTTCACTAGTTTTTAAAAAATAGTGTCGTTATCATTGTTGCTCCAATAATATGATTTAACATTTTTCTATGCAATCCATATAAGAATAGGCCATATACCACATCAATTATGAACAATAAGAAACTTATTTCAATAAACTACTAATTGGTAAGGACGCACAGTAACTAGGGAGTCTAATTGCCACATATGACAGCGATGGACAAGACTCTCATTATGCGGTTGTCCTATTATTCTAGATTGTTGTTTTTAAATTGGGTCTTGTTATACAGGTTTCCACACTAATTTTTTGGAAAAATATAGCGTCACACATCCCAGAATTAACCTAAGAAGTTGATCTCCACTGGGGCGGTGGACGAGGAAGGAGAAGTGAGTGGGTAGAGAGAGAGAGAGAGAGAGAGAGTTGAAGGAGATGAGGATATTTGTTATATCCAAAATAAAAAGAGTGACTGTGTTTTTGTCCTTCTATCAAATGAATACTAAAAACAATGTCTTTATCATTTATTGCAAAAGTTCTTTGTCCTTTCTTCAAAAAGGTAAAATGTATTGTAGTTATGACTAATTTTTCCTTCTTTTTTTTTTGTGTGTCAATTGATAGAAGTTTTTATTGATGACTGCAAAGACGAAATATCCAAGGAAGCTTATCTACACACCCAGTCTGAAAAATCCCTTTTCCAAGTGGTAGGAAGCTCAATAGAGTGGGCATATTTGGCTATTTCACGAGCCACCCTATTTAAGTTACGTCGAACAAAAGAAAACAAAATAGAATGAAACAAATGAGCTAAATTCATGACATCCTTCACGACTACAACCACACTGGAACTAGCATATTTTAGGCCTTGTATCATCTGTATGATCCCTTGTGCATCCCCTTCCACCAACCCAAACCGATTTCCTATAGCTTCTAAGGCACACCGGAAGCCCACCGCATCTACCGTTTCTGCTGTCCATACGTGTGATAGAGGAACTGCCACCACCAACACCATCTGACCCGCATTATCTCTCACAACAATACCCACACCTGCCTTTTCTTTCCTCTTATCAAGAGCCCCATCCACATTAATCTTCAATGAACCCCTCAGCGGTGGTGTCCAATTAGCAATTTCATTCAATCGTACCTCTAGTGCTCGGGGAACACGTGCAATAGATAGATAGAAATCAGAAAAATCGTTGAGAGCATTACCAATAATCTTTGCTTCATCTGATGGGTGGGATAAGAGGTCTTAAGAGGAGATAAGGTTACTTTGCACCCGGTGTACCGCTTATAAGTTAGATTATTAGATTATACTCCACCCGTCCCAAATTGTTGCTCCTGTTTCAGGAATCCAACTTTTTATGAACACATTGTTGGATTTCGGAAAAATATTATTGTTTATCAAACACTTTTGATGAACAAAATAACATCACTCAAATACATAATCATAAAAACCTTTTCCGAGTATTTCACCTATTGTCCGGATGCTTTCGATTCCTCACTTAGCGATCCAAGCATCTCGCCTCCTCAGTGATTCACCATTACAACTCTTTTCTCTCCATGAGTTTTACTTTTTTGAGACACTCAAAAATTCTGATGGCCAATCCTTTGTGTCTAACATCTAATAAATAGACTCTCATAGATAGAGTTTGCAATTAGGTGGGATCCTTAGGGATCTCTATCTTTCAGTTGTGGGAAAAAAATAAAAAAAGAATTCTCTTTTATTTGTATCAAGATAACACTTATCCTATATATTCTTTTTAATTATCACATAAAGTGATAATTATATAGCTTCCACCAATCACAATAATGTTCATCAACACAGTGCAATTAAACCCCTAAAAATAGAGAATTACAAGTGAGACCCTTTCCTACAATTATCTACTAATTTCCTTCCACCAATTTATATTCCCATAAGCTAATAGGCATGGATAAATTCACACCGTCAAAACCCTAGCTTATGCAAGACATTCTTAATTTTCACTTTCTAGTTGGACCCAAAAAGCAATTAAAAAATCCTTCGTTTAGTATAGTATATAAATGCACATATAATTTAGTGAAAAACATTTAACTAAAACACACCAGCCAGTTTTTCCTGGTCCAACGTTAATGTGAAAATTGCTTGAATATACTTTCTCACTTTGAAAATGGTAGATTCCCTGTTAAGCACTTATATAAATTAACTATCACCCACATAACCCAACATGTCCGTATATAGCCTTTAATTCAGCATCATTGATTGACAATGTCAAAGTTAAATGAATAAACAATTAATTTATAGAAGCCTCTGAGGTCAAAGGAAAATAAGTAAATTGTAGTAGAACTACCTTTTCTAATTTGACAGTGTTCCTTCCATACTCGTATAGCAACATAACAAGTATAGGCCATAATAAGTGTGAGGCACAATCAACACCCATAGCCTTGAAGATTATTGGGTCTATAAGGCACGGAAAAAAACATAACTCCTCGCTTTTGGTTCATTAACCATTAGCATGTCTTTTCTACAAAAATACCCAATGGGCCTTATGTTCACATCTTATGTGACATTAAATAATAACGTTACTCAAAATAATAATCTACAAGAATGCAAAATAAAATGTCAAACAATTTATTAAAAATAATTATAATTTTTTTTGGAGCATAATTCTGACACACATAACTGAAGAAGCAATTTTGTTTCCTGATCTCCCATAATAAGTGTGAGGCACAATCAACACCCATAGCCTTGAAGATTATTGGGTCTATAAGGCACGGAAAAAAACATAACTCCTCGCTTTTGGTTCATTAACCATTAGCATGTCTTTTCTACAAAAATACCCAATGGGCCTTATGTTCACATCTTATGTGACATTAAATAATAACGTTACTCAAAATAATAATCTACAAGAATGCAAAATAAAATGTCAAACAATTTATTAAAAATAATTATAATTTTTTTTGGAGCATAATTCTGACACACATAACTGAAGAAGCAATTTTGTTTCCTGCTCTCCCACATAAGACTATAGAGTACGAATTGAGGAGATTGCCAATTCTGCTATCTCATATGCAACCGCATAAGCATCCACCGTACTGGTTTCCATCATTAGCTTCTCAAATTTCAACCTTGGTGCTATAAGACCCAAAAAGAAGTTCTAATGGAAGAGATTAGGGCCAGCCACCATGAAAGTTGGAAGGGAACTGTAAAATCCCGACCCTAAATACCCACATGATATGATTGAATGACCTTCATTATTTTAGGAAGGGCTCGGTAGGATCAATAATAGTTATGATAGATAAACTTGATACCACGGCCACATATGAAATGTATATGCATCTCTTGCATCGAACAAACATGACTGGCATTATTTGAGGCACGGTATAATATTATGAGATTTGAGAATTTCCATTAGAAATCCGACACTACCATGATAACCCTCGTATTTAAATTAGCTTATGCGAAATTTTTGGAATTTTTCAGATACCGGAGTTTAGATGCGTACAGACAAATTTTGGCATCAATCGGAACCACGGGGCCACGTGTCATAGTGTGGCCAAGGGAGAATTACAAGTGTAATTTTCCCCATCTGACTCACCCCTCAATCCACCGTTATATATATATATATATACTAGGTACAAGGCGACGTGCGTTGCACGATTAATATGCCCGTTGTTTTTGGAGCATTTTTGTTAGGTTATTTTGTGTGTGAATAATTATTTTGATTTTTGTGGATTTTATGATTTTCCCAAACAATAGTGAACAAATAACTTGAATGCTCAAACAAAATCGAGAACTCCAACTGCAAAATTTATTTGAAAATTTATTCAAAAGCCAAATCATAAAGAATTAACTACAAGGGATTTACCTGCATGCAAATCGTAGACATATTCAAACACAAATACATAAACAAATCCAATAGCCAGACAAAAATGAGCAACTGGAAAAAAATAAGGTGATTGTAAATTAACACAAAACCATAATGCCGATACCTTATGCAAAGCAAGCATTCTCCATCATATAGCATTTTAACTTTCCAATAATCTGGTGATTTCCCTTACCCATAATTTCTAGAAACAACAGGATCCACAGTGGCCTCATGTATGGCACAAATTGGATAAAAAGGAACTACAACTGAAACCTGATTCTTTACCTCACCCAAACATTAAAAACTCAACTCAAATAATGTTAACACAATAATGATCCCATAAAAGAGAACCTAAGTTAAGACAAAAATCACAATCACCATAACAGAACTTAAACTTCACTTCATTAAGAACCAATTATCCATTTGAGCTTAACTGATTTTTTGATTATCTTGCTCTCTCTCTCTCTCTCTCTCTCTCTCTCTCTCTCTCTCTCTCTCTCTCTCTCTCTCTCTCTCTCTCTCTCTCTCTCTCTCTCTCTCTCAATTTTCCTAAAATTTTGTATTAGTTGTTGTTTAATTTTTTTAAAATTATCCCAACAAGAACAATCTAAAAGATCAAAAGTTATAAACTAAAAGCTTAAAAAAATCACTAAAAACAGTAAAAGAAAATCCAATTCTTGATTCACGATACTAATTGACGATTAGTTGTTGCCCATTGATAAGAAGCGTTGCGTTTCTGTTAGAGATTTAAACACAAAAAACAAACCTAAGAGGTCCATATCATAAATGAGAGTTGCATGTATTATTAAACACAAATAGTGTCCACTTTATTGCCAAGGATTGATAATTTACTCAAACTTATAATTGAGGCACGCTATGTCTCTAAAATGAGTGTAGGACGTTAACTTCTACGATGCAACCGGAGCACAGAGTGATTATATTGACGTAAATAGTGACCTGCCAAAATTTGAACTTTTATTTTGAGATGTTTAAGCATTAAATCAACAATGACCCATCCATCAGGAGTATCTCAACAGCAGACCGCCTTGAATATCTTTAGCATCATCGAAAAAATGTAACGCTTATTTTTTATTAAGTAAATTCTTTGCTTGTCGAAGAAATCAAGTTAACGAAGATAAAATAGCTTATTTTATTTTTCATCACAAACCAATAACTTTGTGCCACTTGTCACAATCGTAGCCCTCCTCGTGAAAACCCAATTTGCACTAATATAATAGATTGTACTTAAATAATAAATATAATTGTCAATCTTTTCGTAAAATAATCGTTACTTTCCTTAAAAATTTCGGAAATATGTATTATAATATTGCATATCTATTATAATTATTACTTTTCTTCATTACTTTCGTTAATTTCAAATTGGAAAAATTTCGGTTATTATAATTGGAAAAGAGTCATTACGGTAGCACATATTAACTTGGAAAAGAATAACTACTTTCCTTTATTGAAATTGATCACCACAAAACTTTAACAAAGCTTAACTTGGTAAAGAATTAAATACTACCATTTGGGACTTTGCTAATTGCTAAAAAAAAGTACAAAGAATTGGGGGACACGTGGCAAGCTCAAGAAGCTCTATTCATGAAAAGTCATCATGCAATACTAATATAGACTAGCATAAAACCCGTGCTATGCACAGGGAGATAAAAATTTTGATGATTCAATTTAATGACTTAGTGTAATGCACTTAATCATAATTAAATTACATAAACATATGTAGCTTAATGAAATAAAATAATTGTTGGAAATTCATAATCCTAAAAAATTCAGTCCAAAAACTTTAAATTAATATCATAAAAATATCTTTAAATGGCAGCAACTTTGCGTGCTTAACCCCCCAACTACAGACAACCTCTTTCTATTGTTACTTTCGGAATTGGTAAAAGGACATTGATATTAGGAGTAGAGATAGACAATGCCTATTGCTTAGTCCACATAAGAAACCCGACACGTCTTATTAACTGCATTTGTATCTTAATACATTTTAACACTCTCAAATGGTCAACAACATTCTGTTGTATGATTGTGTCCTAAGCTTCATGAGAACCAATTTCACTTGCTTCGCAGAAGAAGGCGAAGAGCACAACTGATGCATGCCATAATTCTTTCTTTTTATCTTTTCGGGTTTCTTTAGCACTAATATATATGTAAGGAATGAAATTTTATTCATCCGATAAATAAAAGAAAGAAAAAAACAACATAAATAATTCAAAATTATATTCACAAAATAAAATAAAGGATTGATTTATGTACCCCTGATATAGCCAGAAACCATTGGGTTTCACTGGATTAGGATGTTCATCGGTACTTTTACCCTTTCCCCCATAGCTTTTTCGCTTCTTTTTTTTCACTCCAACAATCTTGTCCCCCTCCTTTATCTTGGTTTATCTGTAAGTTAGACACAAAATATTAGTAAAGTAAAATTAGAACAATAGAAAAAAAAAAAAAAAAAAGAAGCATGAAAACAATTTTGAAGAATATGCAAGGCTCTCCCATGTAAAGCAGAACTAACAAAAATTAATACTCTAAGATAGGTGCCGATACATTATGCATCATTTTAAATGTTCCAATCTTATATTGTGACATAGCTTTAAAAAAAAATAGTTCTTCACCAAAAAACAATTGAACATTATAATCTCCTTGTAAATAATTGAAACATTAAGAGTTAATAAAATCTGATGTTACCTGTTGGCGGGTCAGCTTCCATAACTTGTTCTCCAATTTCTCCTTGAGCATGCTCATTAGGCAGCATATTATTTTCTTCATCTAATTAAAAAGATTAAGTGGATTTGTTATAATCTAAATTAAAAATGAATTCTTTATTAAGTTAGTACAATGAATCAATTGAAGAAATTAATTTTTTTAAATTGGTACTTGCTTAAAACATTATAACCAGAGTCACAATGTAACGAAAAGTACAATGTAACATTGATTTTTTTTTCCTGACTTCTATTTCTATGTCATTTTTTTTGTTCACACAAAAGTAAGTGGGCAACCAAAAGGGCTAGGGCAACTCCATTTCGATTAAATAAGGGTACTTTAAGTCCTCATAGATGTTGATTATAAAAAATACTTTTGTAGTACCATGTAAAAAAATAATAATAATTGGATTTGTTACTTATAATCCCAATTGAAGAGTTTGCTTTAAAAAATGCAATGAGATTTTTTAAAAAAAAATTGAAACTTGCTTAAAACACTATAACCGGAGTTACATGTTAAATGTAGTAGCATGTAACAAAGATTTTTTTTTTCCTAGAAAATTAAGTGGATTTGTTATAATCTAAATTAAAAATTAATTCTTTATTAAGTTAGTACAATGACTCAATTGAAGAGTTTGATTTAAAAAATGCAATGAGAAGTTCTTTTTTTAAATGGAACTTGCTTAAAAATGGAACATAATGAGTTGATTGGTATGAGAGTTGAGATAAGAAGAATGTCGCTCCCACTTGCCACTTCTATTTTTTTTTTTTTAAATGGAACTTGCTTAAAACACTATATTAGGAGTTACATTTTTATTTTATTTTTTTTAAATTATAATGTAAACATTAATTTTTTATTTTTTTGTAACTTCTATGTCATTTTATTTATTTTTACTTTATAGTAAGTGAGTAACCAAAATTGAAGTCAAGCTAGGGTAACCAAACGTCAGGGCCAGCCCTATTCATCAGGCAACATATTTTTTTCTTTAGATAAATAAAAATAGAAGAGCATCTTATGTAGCAACTTTATCTTTATTGAAACATCATAGCATAATAAGGGTACATTAAGAGTTAATAAAATCTTATGTTACCTATTGCCCGATCAGCTTGCATATTTTGTTCTGCAATTTTTGCGTGTGCATCCTCATTAGGCAGCATATTATTTTCTTCACCTAATTAAAAAGAGAAGAGCATCTTATTTGCAACTTATCTAGTATGAACCCCCATAGCATAATAAGGATACATTAAGAGTTAATAACTTATGTTACATGTTGGTGGGTCAATCACCAAATTCTGCTCTGCAATTGCTAATTTAGCATCCTCATGAGGCGGCATACTATTTTCTTCACCTACATAACAACATAAGATAAATATCAATTATAACCCATTTTTGAAATCATGATTATGTTATCTGGAATTTTTCACAAAAATCTAACAAACAAAGTTTGCATGAAGGAAAAGAAATTTACATATGGAGGGGTTGATGTTAATTTGGAGCCGCTGATTTTTTCGCAGATGGGAATCGTGATTTAAGATTATGAACTTTTACCACTTCTTTTTGGTTTGATTGATAAACTTGATCGATTCTACATACTACATCATCGGGTATTAAAAAATGCAAGGAAAAAAAAAAAAGAAGAGAAAAGAAGTAACTTTTATACAAAATCATGAAGATGACAATTACCTATGGAGTGGTGGGTGGTGTTTTGACAGACATTCTTCTTCTTGTCTCTTAAGATACATGTTGTCACACGGCGGGATTCTTTTGCTGCTTCCTTTGGTTGTTTTTTCAATACTTTCAAGAAGTGCTCTTTTTTTATGAGACCATTGTTTGACATTCGGATCTCTGTTCTCACAATCCATCCTATGTCTTATGTCCAAATATAATGAAAGGAATTTAAGTATAAAATTAACTAATTTAGATATCTGTTAAAAAAATTAACAAAGAAGTGAAGAAAATAAAAGTGACAAAGCAAGGGGTTTGCTATTGGGTTCTTGTCGTTAGCATCATACGTTACACATGTTTTTCAACATTCAAAATTTATGAATGATATAGTCATAGAATTTTTTTTTTTTTTTTTTTGTCAAAGAGAGTGAATGAGGAATTAAGATATGGGAGGAATCAAAAGATTTACCTTTCAAAGAACGGGTTAGGAATTGAAGCGACTACCGTACTATCTATGATCTTCCCCTAGAGATGGTCTCTGCCCCAAATACTTAGCTACTACTCTTCTCTAATCTTTAACCACTTGATTATAAAAATCAACTTATTCCGCCAAATGATATGCAATAAAATTCGGTTATTAAAATTGGAAAAGAATCGTTACTTTCCTTAAAAATTTTGGAAATATGTATTGTATTATTACATATCTATTATAATCGTTACTTTCCTTTAGTAGTTTCCTTCATTACCGTAGCACAAATTTTGTTAATTAGTTTCCTTTACAATCATTATGATCCTTTAAAATTTCGGAAATATGTATTATATTATTGCATATATATATCTATTATAATCGCTACTTTCCTTCATTAGTTTCCTTCATTACTATAGCACAAATTTCGTTAATTAGTTTCCTTCATTAGTTTCCTTTATAATCATTATTTTTTTAATTACAAATTGAGAAAATTTTGGTTATTGAAATTGGAAAAGAATCATTTATTTCAATTATTACTGTAGCACAAATTTCGGTTATTGAAATTGGTCTAATTCCTAAAAAGGAAATTTCGTTAATTAGTTTCCTTTATAATCATTATTTTCGTTAATTTCAAATTGGAAAAATTTCGGATAATAAAATTGGAAAAGAATCATTTCTTTCCTTTATAACTGTAGCACAAATTTTGGTAATTTCAGTTATTGAAATTGGGCTAATTCCTAAAAAGGAAATTTCCTTAATTAGTTTCCTTTATAATCATTATTTCCGTTAATTTCAAATTGGAAAAATTTTGGATAATGAAATTGGAAAAGAATCATTTCTATCCTTTATACATAGTTATTAAAACTGGGCTAATTGCTAAAATGGTGCAAAGAATTGGGGGACACGTGGCAAGCTCAGGAAGCTCTGTTCACCAAAAGTCATCCTGCAATACTATATAAGACCAGCATAAAACTTGTGCTATGCACGGGGAGATAAAAATTTTGATGATTCAATTTAATGACTTAGCGTAATGCACTTAATCATAATTAAATTACATAAACATATGGAAAATTTATTATACACGTGATAAAGTCCCGCCAATCTTATGGAAAATTCATTATAGAGTTCGGTCACGGTGGTTCGGTGCCCTTGCTTACGGCAAGCCTTTGCTTTCGACCTCCAGAAAATCGACTCTGGAATCCGTCACACCATACCATGTCAAGTCCATCAAGCTAAAGATACACTAATACAGTCCAATTTTTATTTTTATTTTTTTCGTAGGTGGCTGTCTTTTTGATTGGTAGATTAAATAAATTGGACTGCTTCTTAAACAAATTGGACTGAAAATAAAAAATGGAAAAGGATTGCCGGGTATCATATCCTGCCCTGACCTCAACAGCTTGTATTGCTTCTTGTGTGGCATCCAAGCCATTGATCTTGATAATCAACAACTTGGATTTCATCTCGGCAATGGACGGCTCGGATCAAGTAAGTGCCGAGATGAGATCAAGACCATTAATTGCGCGATCAACGACTCGAATGCCTCACTACAACCCTGTAGTGCAGCTCCGCACTGCATAATTCCCAAATTCGAAGGATTGAGTGATGAAATTGTATACATTTGCAGAGCTATGACCCAATCTTAGGTTCAAAAATAGATATGACAAATGTTTATACGGCTGGCGTGGCGATTTCACATCTCTAAACGTGATACCCACAAAATCCACCTTCAATATACTACCGGATTCGATTTTGCTACGGTCACACTACCGTCCGTCCAGTAGATAACGCGTTTATTTATGATCTTGCTGCGCGGAAGACAATTATTATCATCTTAGCAGGCACCCACCGTGATCGCGTGATTCTGTTTCCTTCAACGTCCCCTTTTCTGGTTGGGGCGCAGATTCCCCACCCCCCCCAACCCCAATTGAAATTGATGATTCTTACCATTTCCCATGGAGATTTTCCTTCCCCTGTTTCTTTCTTTTTCTTTTTTGCTTGGGAGATTCTGCTTTTCTTAATCAATCAAAATGATTAGATGAAACAAAAACCCTGGTTCACAGTATGGTTGAAAATAAAACTGTTGCGACAGCTTGGCATAGAGATAGGGAGAGATGAGTCAGACGCAGCAAAATTCTCTTCAAACTGGGACATGTAGGAATAAGCATCGATAATATTGGATGAGAGAAGGAAATTTGGCTAAAACTCTGCAAGTGATGAATTCAGTGAGCTTCATTGAATAAAGTCTTCAGATTTCATAAGGTCTGGCATTTTCAAACTCTAAACATAGATAAACACCACACTGTGTCAATTCAAAAGTCATTTGAGGGGGTCGAAGTAAGACTTGTACCGCTGTGCTAACCCAAACATGCCGAGTGTACCCCCAGTGTGAAGCATCACCACTTTCACACCTCCTTTCGCCTCTCTCTGGCTGAGTTGTGTTGCTAGTTCCCAAGCAGCTAGAGTGTACACTGGATCAACTAGAACGCCAGTTTGCTGCGCAATTCGTTGGCATACCTGCACTTCTCCCGCCAACAACTTCCCAAATCTGAAAAAGGCAGAAATAACAAAAGAATCTCGACGTTAAGGACAGGCTAAACAGTGCTTGAAACAACTCTCCAACTCCCTAGTCTAGATTTCTCAGTTCAAAACTGGGTTTGTGTTTTTAGTGTCCCTTCTGATTCGCATGCACGTCTCTCTAGAGATGTTTATGGTATTTTGTAGTTTTGTTATCTGATTTCAACAAAAATAAAATACTAAAAACAAACTCCCCCATTTTGTATTTGCAGTCTACGTCCATATATTGGATTCACATTCTAGATTACCAAATTATAAGAGTTACTCCCTCTATAACCCTTTTGTTTGTCCATTTTCCTATTCTTGCTATCCAAAAAAGTCCATATTTCATAATTTGTCTGTGATAGATGATTTTTACATTTTTTTTCTACTAGACCTAAATGAGATGTTTTAATTGGTAAATTCTTTTTCCGACATCCATATTAGTTGATCTGAGTGAAGGGCCAACAACACGGATCCCGTTCTCCCAAGGGATCCCTTATTTAAAATTTGGTGCTGACTTAGCCTTTTTTCGACTTTTCGGATCAAATTTTGATGATCCGAACCGCTCAATGTTTTTAAAATGTCTAAAGTTTTACCGAAAACTGTTTGGATCAAGCTCTTCCGGGTATTTTTTTGTCGAATCTTCGCGTAGGCCCTTAAAAACGCATTTTAAAAACATTGAACGGTTCAGATCGTCAAAATTTGACTCAGAAAGGCTAGGTCCACACCAAATTTAAATAAGGGATCCCTCAAGAGACCATCCTCCCCAACAGCTATAAAAAGGACAACCAGACAAGGATGGGGAGAACAATAATGAAAAGGCAAGGAGCGGCAATAATAAATGAATTGCAAAGTTTGCTCTTTGATGGAATCCACTTCCCAACACCTGGCCGAAGCCCCAAACCAAAAACAAAAATAATAAAAAATAAATAAAATTAAATTAAATTAAAAAAACCAGACAAGTATGAAAAATACAAATTTTTCCAGTCAAAAGGCATTGCACTTACTTCCTTGGGCAGCTGCGTTCCAACCAGTGCACAAGTGTAACATTTGCTCTGTTCAAGAGTTGGTCAACAATGGGAACTGCAAAACACCTTTGGAATTCAGAAATCAATCGCTCCTCCTGTTTCCGGTAACCATCAATATTATCAGCTAGCATCACCGCATGAACCTCCCATGGCAGCCTGACAAAAGGAAACGACGACAAAAAAGCATTTGCTGCCACACTATTTGCTTTTAAAAGAATTGAACTGACAAGAAAGTAACACAATTATCAAAAAACTTAAAATATTTTAACTAAGCAGATTATTCAGCTATAAATAGGAACACACCCTAAAAACATAGCTCCAAGTCCTAAACCAATGGCTGTTGTCCCTGTCCCAGCATCTATTATAATTTTAAGGGCTTGCTCTTTTCCAAAAACATGGTTTTGGGACAAGTATTGCACCAGCCGAATTACACCTGAAAAGAGACATAGGCACTTACTGAATCAGTGAGAGAAAACCAATCTTTGAAAGATAAAAAGATCCTATACAAATACAAAATGGACTAGTCAAATAATAAATAGTTTAGTTAATAGACAAGGGGAAGCTGATCAAAAAGAAACTAAGGCACACAAAATAGCTTGCTAATCATAATAACAGAATACTTTTCCATGCAGCATACAACTCACCAATTAGAATGACCGTTAGGGGATCCTACGGTAGGCCAAAAAGTTCTAGGGAGGCCATAATGACACATGCATCTACCGGCCTCACATATCCGTGTCCAGCACCTGTTGAACACGAACACGAAACGACACTCTCTGGAAGTGAATTGAACACAACTAAATATGGGTCCAATTCCTATTTATAGATTTTACTACCACACGTTGTGGACAGTCTAGAACACTTGAGGACACTATTGGGACATGTTAACGACACATTAGAAAGTTCAATCATACTTTTTTCACACTTGGCCAAGAGTCAAAATTTCCATGGATGTTCGTTCATACACTTACTAACCTTTGATTTGTATCTTCAAAATCTTAATAATTTTTATGTTTTTGGTCTTAGTTTGATAGTCTTGTGCAACGCCAATGCTCTGGATGCTAAATGAAAGAAGCATGGTAATGTGTACATAAATCAAAATGATTTTTGGGTCTGACCTCTCTGATGCCTTTTGGCTTTGATTTGAGGGCATGTTTCCGCAGCAAATGCAACGGTATAAGGGGACCACTGTTTCAGTGGTATTCTGTGAGCAGCCACTTTGTGCATTTATTGCCAAAGGTTAGGTCTGTCTCCAATCCATCTGTTTTAGTGGTATTCTGGGAGCAGCCACTTTGTGCATTTATTGCCAAAGGTTAGGTTTGTCTCCTATCCATCCCCCACCCATAACCCCAATTATTGGGGACTAAATGGGTTATGTTGTTGTTGTTGTTGTTGTTGGTCTTAGTTTGATAGTGATATTCTTTTTGATCATTTATATTAATTCATAGGATACATATACACTACAAAAATACGTTTTTTATTCAATGTGCCCATGTCCTAATTTTTAGAAAAAAGCAGTCTGTGTGTCCGTATTGTGTTGTGCCTGTGTCTCGTGGCTGTATCCATATCTGAAATTATACATTTATTTTCTGATTTTGGCCTTATTTCTTCCAACCATACATCAACAGTTCGATTGAATTTATTGCACAACCAGGTCATTTGTCTATGAGTGTTAAAGACAATACCTTGAACCAAAACAAACAAAAAATAGAAAGAACACAAAATACATTTCTTCTTTTCTTTCTTTTATTTTTCGTACACCCAGTCAACCATTGAGGAACAGAATCTGCATTGTCGCAAAATGTCCTCAGCTACAAGAAGATGTGCAAATATTTTACACAAGATAAGTCCAAAAGCACATTTTAAACTTACCTAGGAAGCCAACAACATCTCCTGCACCTTCATTGACAATAACAACTCGTCTTGAATTTTCAGCTGATCTATGAGCATCCAGTCGCCTAAAATTTTGTTTCCCATTTAAGTGAGTTGTCAAGGAATCCTCTAAAATATCACTAAGGCATACAACAGAACCGCTGCTTCCTGCTACCGAATCAGCATATTTAGAAAGCATTTCCTCCCTCTTGGCATAAAGAGATCTAGGAACATATATGACATTTCCATAAAGTGAGGAAATGAGATTGTAGCCAGTAGGAATTTCAGGAGGTTCTCCTCTGAGAAGCAAATGGGACCTCAGTCCTCTCTCTGCACATGAAACAGCTGCCAGGCATACAAGGCAATTATCAAAACTTGCATATATGACTCCCTTCAACATTTTAAATGAAAATGGATCTTTATTTATTTTGTGTTTGAAACGAAGAGTGGGGAAGGTATATGTACTTCCCTGAAAACTAAGTACCTACCAATAGCTGCTGCATGTGCACTTTGGCAACCACCACAGGTAACCTAGAAAATATGTCTGATTTAAATATTACTTGGTCCTAACACACCTCCAGATTTTAGGAATAACCATCGTGGGTGCTACATGAATACATACTAGAAAAACAAAAACAAAAAACAAAAAAATATGTAAAGCCATCAAGATACACCATAGAATATCTTCTTATGTGCGAATTTCAAGCATGATACAACGGGCTGTGATACCTTATGTGCCAACTACAGTCTACATGACATGCTCTACAAAGTTCATAATACTGGGGAAAAAGGATGCACAAAAAAATATTGTACCACATGCTTTTCTGTCACAAACATATAAGAAACATTTAACAGAGCCAACTATCACAAACATGTGGTAATAAGTGTTAAACCTGAATTTCTAAATCTAACATTGCAGAGGAGCCAAACCAAAAGGATGTGCTAGTGTTAAGAGTTAACTCACAATTTCAGTTACTGAATAATCGTTAAGGAGAGGAAACAGCCCATCAAGTTTTCTTGCCTTGTTACCATTCACCAGTGGGTGCAACAAATCATCCCTCACAATATAAAAGGATGGCTTTTGGTTGTTCTTTTCCATCAAGCTATCCCCCAAAGCTGGACTAGTGTCGTTTGAGAACCAAACATTTTCAAGTTGTTTTCCATCATGTTGTATTTGTGTGCCAGAGACCACTATTTTGTGAATCTTGGTATCTGGCTTAAGAGATGTCCACCTTCTGTCGAGCAGTTTTGAGATGAATAGCTCTCCACAAATTTTTACTTCGGAAGGGCCCTGAAACTGAGAGAATTTATTATCTACAATGCAAGAACATTACATGTCGACAAGATCATGTTTTGTTGGAGGGAGGGAGGAAACTGTTGAGTACTGGCTATGAACGCAAGACCCTGCAATAGACATGTCGACAAGATCATCTAATGGAAGCTGCAATACCATGTTTTGTTGGAGGGAGGGAGGGGAAAGAAGAGTTCTAATTCCTTCACTTGGTTGGGGAAAGAGGCAGGGAAAACAGATGAGAAGGACAGAGTTTCAATCTTGACTTGACGCATGTTAAGCAGGCCACCGAATCTCCCCTCTTTCCGATCAAACAAACAAAACGGAAGCCTAAAACCTTCCCACTAAGTATCTCCTTTCCTTTATTCCCCTCCTTTCTATGATCTCTACCACACACAGCAAAAAAAAATCTCAATATCACCTTCATGCTTTGGTTAGTTGATCCGTATCCATCTCCATTTTGAATAGGAATGGGAAAGATCCAGTTCTAACCACCAGTTTCTAACATTGCGTGTGTGAGATGAATTAACGGCTTAAATTGTGCACTAATCCACAGAAGTTTAAATGAAAATGTTTTAGGCAACCACACTATGATTGGTAAAATCAAGTACCGGAATCACAAGCCTGCATATTGTTGGAAGTTGTGGAAAAGAAGAGAAAGGAAAGGAAAGGAAAATGAAAATTTTTTGTCCCCCGTTGTTTGGTTTAGAGGGGAAGACGAGGAGAAAATAACAAATTCAATTTGGTGCACAGTAATATCTTTCCTTCCATTTTCCACCCATTTCCCTCTCATTCTATTTTCTCATCTTTTCTCTAAATTCCAAACACATAAGGTATGGACTGATGATCTGAACAATCTGTCGATTGCCGTTTATTAATTGGCGATAATTATGCATTCGAATGGTTCTCTCCATTGTCCCCCGAAAAATAGAGGATCCAAATCCTACCTCAAAAAATGGAAAGCACCAATGGACAAAACTGTGCAACAGTAAAATCATAAACCCAAAAGACACCTAAAAACCTTGAGAACAAAGAGTAGTTCGAAGAGCCCTCAAGTGCTGAAGAATGGGTGAGGAGGTATAACCCACCCCCAACCGGAGACCTGGTATCATTAAATTTTGACAGTCCAAATGAAATTCTTGTTTATTAATACAAATTTACAAACGCAATCAGTATTCTCATTTGTGTATTCCACAGGCCAAGTTCCAATCACTACAACCGATAGAGAGAATTTGGATTTTCATACCCACTTCAGTGTCCTAATACAACCTCTTTGTTTTCGGGGGCGCGCGCGCGCGCACACACACACATAGAGAGAGAGAGAGAGGATACCTGCTGCTGGGGACTGTTGGCAAATGGTGCTGAATGAAACCCAGATTTCGTTGCCAAAATTGCACAATTTCTGGGAAAATGCTGAAGCCTCATCTTGTTACAGCAAAAATGGAAGTCATTCAGAAGGAAAAAGAAGATAATAATGCATCTACAATATACATACCGATGATAGTATAAAAACAATACAATCCCTGCTATGCCTGCGGTTGCGCTGTAAAAGAAGTTCGCACCTTTATAAAGAGCGAAATTAACATTTATGCCCTCTTCCTCATTCGATAAAAAGAGTGATTTTATCAACTTTTGATAAAAATATTTTGAAAAGCTAGGTCCAAGAAAGTGATATTAACACTCTTTTATTTTTGTCTCTATTCGGTAAATTTACTATTGCATTTAGTAACAAAAGACAAAAATAAAGTGTGAGTAGAGAAAAGGGAGCGACAATATCAAGTCCCTTCACTCTAATGTAAAATCTAAAAAGTTCAATTGTAGAGACATAATTTCTGTAGCGTGTCTAGGGTTTTTGTTTCTTTTTCCAATCTTTTCATTCAGTTGTCAAGAATGTTGTGTAGGAAAGTCAGTTCGAAAAAAAGTGAATTGAAGTAAAGTAAAGAAAAAGAAAATTTAGTTGTTCATTTGCGAAGAAAAAGAAACTTACGGGAATCTTACTTTATCTTTATTCAATATTTAATTCGAATAAAAGTAATTATGGGAGCTATTTAGATGGGCAAAAAAATCAATGCATGCGAATTGCTACCTTTATATCACCAAGGTAACTCTAAAATCAATCAAAAAAAAAAAAGAAAAATATTTAGTTTGGTTTGGTTTAATTAGCCAATTGAATTTTTTTTTGTCTCCATTCAATTTTTTTCATATATATTTGTTTCACGTTAATTCTTTGTTGATTATTAGTTCGTTTGGATGAGATGGATCGAAAAAATAAAAAAATAACAATCGAAACTCAAATTTTTTTAATAGAGACAAAAATAAGCCAAACACATCTTCTTCTTCTTCTTTTTTTTTTTTTTTTTTTTTTTTTGGGGTGGGACTTATTTGTCTTTATTCAAAGAATTTCAAGTTTTGATCATAATTTTTACTTTTTTTGATTTCTCTCGTCTGGACGAATAAATTGACGCATTTAACAAATGTAATAAAAATTGAATAAAAAAGCCAAATGACTGGCTTATTTGGATGCTTAAAAGATAAATAGGTAAGATAACTTAAAACTAATGCTAACCAACAGTAATTAATTGGTCGGTACAAACAAAACAAAAGATTGATAACAATATTAAAAACACATTCGTGAAACCAAACATATTGACTATATTGCCAATATTTATAGAAAAAAAACAAAGAAAAAATGGAGAATTGTACGAAATAAGGGAAATAAATGAGTGAGGGAGATAGTTGGCGAAAAAAACTTGAGAATGAAGGGAGGATAGAACTTTCTCACGATGCTAAATTCCATATATTTTGCAAGACCTATTTTAAGGGAAAGTGAGTCCTAGTAGGAAAATCATTTTCCAGGATCCTATCATTTTCCTAGCAACTAAATACTCCAAAATATGTAGGAAAGTTAACTTTCCTATTCTTTCCCGCCGCTTCTGACAATTGAACGGGCCTTAGTGTTTGGAACTTGAGAAAAGTGAGAGAAAAGAAAGGAAAATTAAAATTTTTCTCTCCTCTTGTTTGGTTTGGAAAGAGAGAAAAGAGAAAATAAAAAAATCTAACTATTGTGAATAATAAAATTTTCCTCTAACTTTTCTGTCACTTACTTTTATTTTATTTTCTCTCCTTTGCCTATCCATTCCACATGTTCCAAACAAACCTGGTACAAGCCTAGCAATGCATTCTTTCTTCCTTTCTTTTTTTTTTGAGTTTGAGTGATTTTACTTTTTTTTGGTATAAATTAATTTTTTTGGTAGAAAAAACATTTGTAAAATATAATTTTTTATAAGGACAATATTGGAAATTATTTTTATGCCAGAGCTTTAAAATTGTGTTCACACAAATCGTTGCTTTCTCTTTCTATAAGAAGAGATTAAGTTATTTTTACCGCCCGTGGAAACAAAAGTTTCCTCCAAATCGATTGCATTGCATCACGTGCCAAGCAGTGGTCACAAATAGTAGAAAATGGACATGTAATGCAAAACAATCGATTTGGAGAAGACTTATATTTCCACCAGTGGAAATAATTTAAACTCATACTAGAAGAAGAGATGCAAACACACAACAGTACCGCACGTAGAAAAAATAACAAAAACTTATTTTCCCTAATTTTCAATATTGTAATTCCAGTTGCAATTGTAAATTGATTTTCAATAGGGAAATGATCTTTTTACTCCATTTCTGTATAACCGCACTATAAATTTTGTTTTTTAATGTTTCAATATTTATAATTTTAAAGTAACAGAAGACAACTTTTGAACTTCATTTATAAAAATTATAGAGGGCAAAAATTATCCCCAATTTCACGCTTTAAGGTTTATGTAACCATTCTTTTTGCAATTAAACACATGAATTTGAATATTTTTTTACAGAGTATATCCTATCTCGACCCGTATTTCTCGTTTCTCTCTTTTCTCTTCAACCATCACTTCTAAAAGTCTCATAATTTGCTCCCAAAAAACTTTTAAAAAAAATCCTCATAATCTCATTTGTAGGGACCACTCATATACTAGGATTCTTGAGGCTATAGTGAGTAATCTCACTACACTCCTATAGTGAGCAATCACAGCCGTCCGTTTGACAATCAACAATATTATACAGTAGGAGCCGGTTCTCCTCACACATAAAAAAAACATCTCACTCTTTGGGGCTCCCCGTTGATATTTTGAACCATTGATCTTGTTTAAATGAGTAAAATAAAAAGTTTTGCAAAATTTCAACAGTAATTTCGATCTTGTTTAAATAGTATTTTTGTACATATGTATGGTACAATAGTAATTTCGAAGACATTGAATGAACAATAAATAACCTAATCAAACCAATTTTGATCTATCGCTTGATCAATGATTCGTCAACGAAAGCTTCGTACAAATCAGGGGAAAGGTAATTCTCAAATATGAATCTAATTGATCAAAATAGGATTTTGGAATACCGGGCCTGTGACAATTGTCTACCAACATTCTGATCATTCTCATAAAGCTTCAGAAAATATCACTGAAGTATACTGTATACAGGAAACTACACATCGGTGGAAATTTTCACACATGGCCGAGTTCTAATTTATGTGTCATTAGCATGTCGTAAGAGTTTTGCCAACATGTGTGTTTGAATAAAAGAAATACAAGTAAAAAACTTAGACGAGTATTTAAGCATGTCTGACACGTGTCTGAAGAGTATCGTGTCTGTCACCGACACATGTCAAACAAGGATACGTGAGGCCCGTGTCCATGCTTCTTAGTCAACAAGTACATCGTTGGCATCAGCACACTTGAGCATCTCACCTTCGGAGATATGGATACCATCCTTAGTTCTCTTCCTAATCTCCTTTAGGATAGCATTATTGTTCAAAAACAAAAGTTTTTTAAGGATGGTAGAATGTAAGGACCCGTAATTTTAAATGATTTTTCGGTAATAATGTTGGGGAAATGTGAGAAAATAAAAATAGATTTGAGTAGGGTCAATGTGAGTTTAGTAATTGCATTTGGGTGCTTTTAACATGCATTAAAAATACAAGGGGTGTGAGTGCAATTAGTGGGGTATATATATATATATATATAATAAGTATGTGGCTGATTGTTTTTTAGAAAAACATGACAAAACACTCTCTCCTTCTCTCTAGCCAAGGCTGGCTCTCTCCTCTCTCTTCTCCTCTCAAATTTTCTTCAAAATCCCACCACAAATTCACCTCCCACACCTCACCTCTTCAAGATTCAACGTGATATCTGTCATCTACGCGTGCTTTCAAGTCCAGGCTTTCTTGGACCACCTTGGAGAAGCTTGTTTCGGTTGGGGTTGGAAGCAAGCAAGGGTTTTTCATTTTCAACCCATTTGGAACTCATTCATTGAGGTAGGGAACCTATCTCTACTTCCTTTAAATGTATATTGTTTGAAATGTTGCAATATACTTGTCTTTCCCCTATGATTTCTTGCCAGGCTTGAACACCACCATGGAAATTGATTTTGATCTTGGGTGAGCTTGATTTCTATACTTTGTTTGGTTGATCTATGAATTAGTTGTTGATACATCCCTCTCCTATATTTAGTTGTGATTTGGAATCTCAAATTTGACTTGGGTTGAAACCCCCTTCATTTTGGAAAAAGTGGTCAAAAATCTACTCGTAAGGGTAGTTGGATTGATCCACTTTTGAGGTGGATCGATCCAAAATGCTTTTGTTTGACTCTAAACCAAAGTGGATCAATCCACCTGAAAGTTGGATCAATCCAAATTGCTTCTGTTCGGCCTAAAACTAGATCGATCCACTTTTGGTGGTGGATCAATCCAAACCCTCTTAACTCCCACAAATTGTTTTTTTTTTTTTTTCGGTTTTGGTCGCTTGTTCAGGTTTGTTCTTGACATATCCATTCCCTACACCTCGAAACCTATTGGAAAACTCGTCCCTACCCTACAATGCTATGATTCATGACACATCTTGATTTCTCACGTACTTGGACACCCGTTAACTTAATCAAAATTGACATAGTACGAGATTTTGAACGAAACAAATTGTATGAATGTTTTGGACACATGAGGACTAAATGAATCGTAGTCATGAATACTAGGGTCACCGTTTGATGCATCCCTAGCCATAGGTGCACCAAACCCACGAAATCCGGCAAGGGAGCCCACGAAATCCGGCAGGGGTGCACGGAGCCCACGAAATCCGGCAAAGAAATATATTCTGTATGAAAAACAAGCGGTTATTTTGTGGAGTGTTTGAAAATATAATGTTTTATGAAGAATACAGTATTTCGATGAAATTGAATACACGACACGATTTGTAACGGTTAAGAGGAAATAGATGAACACTTGGGTTATTTTTTAACATTTTGGCATTTCCTTGGACACTTGGGTACTTGGTTGGGCATTTGGGTATCTTGTGGACATTTAACATTGAGTCGATCAATCGTAGTCCCTATTAGTCAATTCCTTCATATTTGTTATATCATCATGTGCATCTTTCATTCTATATACTCTTAGCGTTGGTATAAATGTTTCCTACTAGGCTAGTGAGGTCACCCTATCATTTTCAGATAACTGGCAAAGAGCATGATATGGATGATTGGCGTGTGCATGCATCTCATGTCTATTGAAAGCATTTAAAGGAGAAGTTATTTGATTATTTATTATTATTAGTATCTTTTGAAAAGATGAGGATGTACTCTCTATTAATTCGTGATCTTTTGACTATGTACTCAATGTAATAATTTGATAGTTTCCCTAGCGGTGTATTAGGGTACGGATATTCATTGACTTCGGCAGATGTAAAACTTTCACCCATGGAAATGGTTTGGATTTGACCTATGAAAATGTTGACTTTTATTTTGGAAACTTGTTATTTAAATATGTTATAAAATTGAGGGTGTGACACATTTTGTATAGTTTCACCTTGTTTGGTTTGGGTTTGAGATTTGGGTTTTGGGTTTTGAGTAGAAAGATAAATGAAAGTAATAATTGAAAATTAGGAGTAATAATTAGGGAGAGATAGTGAGAGAAATAAGAATAATGGAGTATTAAAAATAAGATAATGATGGGAAAGAAATAGAGAAAACGATTGAGTGATAATTTAGAAATCGGGTCTTGAGACCTAAACTGAACAAGCCCAACAGTTTTCTAATCCTCAAAAGTAGTACACTGTATTAAAACTATACCTTCCTACCATATGTGAAAATTTTTGAGGGCGAGTCATGTACTGCACTTCGACAGATCCTTCAAACTATAGTAATTTGTGACTTCTCATCCGTCTCAATGAGATGAGCATAAACATCAAAAAATTATGGCCAAAAGCCAGAAAGATTCACTAAAGACGAGAAAATACCAAACAACTTGAATTTTTTTTTGTCTTATAGGATTTCAATGGACCCTCATAAACATATGGTTACAGAATGGCGAGCACAATCCAACAATTTCCTGAGCAGGACATTTTTTTGTCAATGGAGTTTCTACACAATCCATCTGACACCAGCAAATAGACTTTTCAACTTTTGAGGAAATATAGGAACAGCAAATCAGTAACAAATGTGAAATTTATAAAGAATCACAAGTTTTAGGCCTTGGGTGGGCATGATTGTGGGTTCCCTAGAGTATGCAGCAAGAGTTAGGAAAGGGAGAAATGTTCAGATTGTCTTGACGAAGCTTTCATAGGAGCATTTTCATTTCCATTGAAGGAGTAGGAGCAAGGAGAGCCATCAGAAGAAATGAGTAAACTCACTACAGGTATGTAGTGAGCCATCACGGCCATCCGTTCAAAAATAAACAGTCTGGATTATCTTCACGTTATCTTCATGTAAAGATAACAACTTCACATATAAGATAATCTAGACCGTTGATTGTCGAACGGATGGCCATGATAACTCACTGCACCCACCCATGTAGTAAGTTTACTCACTAAAGGCGGCACTTACCTTCATCTATTTTAAAGATTCCCCTTTGGGACCATTTCGCTACATTTTTATGGATGAATTGGAGTACTAATGCCAGAGCTGTGAAAAGCCAAACAGTGCAAGTCTTTGCAACCTTTTGTTCAATAGCATACAAGCATGTGTAACAATTCCAATTTTAGTGGGCAAAATGAGCTTGAAGAAAACCTCGCAAATAAACGAAGCACCTGAATAGAACTAGACATTGCACATCAAAAGAGATTTCTTATGACTGACTCATGCCGAAAGGCCTAAAGCTTCAAGTCCACAAAAAATACAACTAGAAAATCAATAGTGGAAAAACGAGGGGGAGATGATAAAGCTGATAGATAGCTTACTCGTCTATTACACAAGACGACGAATCAGCATTTTGGCCAAATATATTAGGAATCTCCTCCCAGTTCCCTCTCTCTCTAGCTTCCCAGTATCCACCAGTGTAACGGTAACAGCCATCCTCTTTGTCCTTATGGAACCATCTCGGGTGCCAGCCTCTTTCCTGCAGCTTCCTTGCCTGCAGCACAAATTGCATAAAGCACAATCAGTGTTCTTTCACCCACCAAAACTATACTTTAGAAGGAAAGTGTTTTTTTTAAAAAAGAACAAAACATTTTACTTTAATGCGCAGGACGAAAACGTCAATTTGTAATAGCCGCTTGTAAAGAATATGATGTTTGAGCTTGAGCCAGAAAGTTAGCACAACTGGGTTTTTCCGAAAAACAAAAACTATATCAAAGTTAATCGGTTGATGCTCTTCTCTGTTGCACTTTGCTTAGCAACTAGTAGTAAAAAAAAATGACATATTATCACAATATATGCTTTAGCAGAAAAAAAGTTCAAGAATACCTGTCTCTGTAATTGTTCAAGTCTGAGCTTCTCTATATTTGCCAACTCATATTCCCCGTTCTCTAAATGCCGCTGATCTGGCCTCAGCCTCGAGTCAGTTGGTGGCAGCTTCTCCATTAATCCAGGTGTCAATTCATTTAACGAAATTGCAAATGGTGTCAGGTTGTATCTTGTCTTAGTAACAGATTTGTCTCTTTCCCACAGCAACACAGCTTCTGTCATTGGATCATAACCCTTTGGCTTTGTAGTTGGATCTCCAAGAACATAGTACATTGCCTCGTCCCACTTTCCGACCAAAACTGCTACCTTCTCCCCAGTTCGATTATCATGCACAAATCCATGAACCTGCAATCACATAACAAAATTTCTGGGGGGATTATTATATAGCACTTGCTTTCAATTTTGTCAATTCATGGGGTAGAATTACCAACACACTTGAGTCTTGAACTCTAACCAAAATAAGTAGAGCTTGTCAGAACACTTCATTGACGGAGAGGCTGAGCATTTTAGGAACAAATGGTTGAGTATTCTTATTCAAGTAGAAGATCTCGGACAACTAAGTACCTTTTCATGCACACAAAGGCAAGGGCATTAACCCTGCTACTGGCGGAAGTTGACCTTTAACATCTAAGTCAGTAGCACAAATGAGAATAAATTTTTAAAAAGTCCAGATCACCACGTAGAGCTGGTTTGGAACTAAAGTTTAAACGACTTTTTTTGTTGACAAGTAAAGGTACCGAGGAAAAGGCTAAAAAGGTGGATTTGTTATTATGTTCACTTACGCCTAAAGGAATTACCTGATGTGGGTTTCGGTCTATGATAGACTGCTCCTTAAATTTAAGCTTGCAAGAGTAGTTGCCACTGCCCTTGATGCGCATAGTGCCATAGTGGTCACAGTATATTTTTCCAAGGATAATATTGTATATCGACGTAGTAACCTTGCTCCACTGAAATGTTTCACCATCTTCAAACTGCAAGGTGAGGACCCCTACAGGATCAAGCTGAATGGAGCGCCCCCAGAACTTACCTTTGAGGTTGGAGTCTGCCCAGAATTTCCAGCCTCTTCCCTCACAGTGACAAGCAACAACCATTGGGTGGTGACTTACCTGAAAAACAATGGCTCTTGAAGATTAATTTGCAAGGGTATTTTTGTAGTGTGCCTCACTAACTTTCAAATCACTACAGAAGAACGAGGACCGAAAAAAAGTTTATTTTCTTTCAATAATACTCCAAGTGAAACGTAGGGAGTACAAAAGCACATTGACACCTAACTGTGAAGTGAAAAGCAAACACTACCTTCTCAGAGAAGAACCGTAAACCCTTATCTGGATAGTCAGCCTCATAAGTCTCCCCAAGGAGAGGATTGAAAGGTTTGCATTGGCGACCTTCTGTCGATGCATAACCAGACACAGCAAAAGCTGCGATGTTTAAAATTCTCATCAACTCGTTATCCTGCAGCATGTGGATTCATTAGTTCTAGTCAGAAAATTCAAATGCCAAATGAAGCTCCAAGCAGTTATGGGGGGTTGAAAGAGTCAACACTAAATAGGACTCTGACAATCAAAGTGTAAACAGGAAAAGATAAAAGTTATGAGAACCCTAGCACCATGAAACTAAGTATTCCTAGTTTAGAAAATCTAGCACGACGCAATAAAGACTTCTTAGAAACAATGACTCCTTATATACATTCATGAAGGCCAAATTCCAAAAATCTCAAAACCGGCAACACAATTTGTGGGGAGGTAAAAGTTAGGTACAATGCTCCAGAATCAATTCAGAAAATACAAACAAATTGTTAATAAGCTTTGAAAGCAGCAAAGCCAAGATTAGGCAGTGACGTAACAATTTTTAAGAGACTTGATGCACAAGCCTACATAGCCTGGACTAAACAGCAAAAGAACAACCAGCAAACTCAACTACCTGGATTACAAATTCAACTAGCAGATCATGCTTTAAGAAAGTGCTTTTCCACAAAAGAAAACACAGCTGAGGACTTGACCTGCTTTCCCCATTCCAATGCCCGATCAACCAAGTACGAGTACTCCAGATCTTCAAAGCATTTCTGCAACGAAGAGAGTGGCTCATTAAAGTAAACAGGGAGACAAACACCAGAAAGATCCTTTCCGATGTTGTCCTTGATTATTGACCATAACCCAACTGGCTTCTCTTTCTCCTTTGGTTCAGGCAAATTATCCCTTCTTTTAACGTATGGATATTCGATGGGCTTTATCTCCATCGTAACATCTCGTAAACGACCAGAATAGAATGAATCTTTTTCAAATATCAAAGGACTACAAGCACTTCCCACGTTATCTCTGGTCCGGTAGGAAGCACTTCTGAAAGAATCCGAAGATAAAACTTCATTTGTATCAAAGTATATTCCATCCTCTTCATCTGTTTCAACATCCACTCCATATCGACTTTCATTATCCGCATCGGAGTCACTTGCACTGCCCTCTGACATGATGGAATAGAAATCTGGGACAATGGGAGGACAATAAGAAACCAGAAGATTCTCAAAACTGGAAGTATCACTATTCTCATTGGGTAAGATATCTAAAGAAGAGACCACCTCTCTTCACTAATCGCACTTATTTTCCTCCAGTGATTACCATATAATGAAAGTTTGAGTGAGAACCTTCAGACTCATGAATTGAATATTTCTTATAGCACAGAAGTTCATTGGAATGCCACTTTCGGACTCATTAGTTGAATATTTCTTATAGCACTGGAGTTCATTGGAATGCCATTTTCGGTCATGAAATTGTGATCCATCATGTACCCACATGGTAGAAACTTCATTCAAAGCGAAGCTTCATGTAAACGGCCCCCTTTACTGGTGCTGTGACTTTATTTAAAGTGCTTTTAGAGGAATGTTATGTTGATAGTAAATTGGATGAATGTTATCCCACATAATGATGTTGTCTTCCCTAGGTGGAATTTGATTTCCAGACTATTTGGTGATCCCATTCCCACACCGCCATGGGAATCTCACATTCCTTCAGAAACGTTTACCATTTAGGAATAAGACAGAGAGATGGACCCTCAACACTTGAAATCTGGAACATTTTCCTAGCTTATCAAAAACACTTGATTGGCATTGACAAGTGAATATCTACACGATGTATTCCAGGTGATGATAATTCCTAATCCTTCCTTCCCTTTGATTTCTGCCTCCTAAACATAGTTAAGCATAATGCAGAAAAGTTGTTGCAATATGAGGTCCGGTGCTGCTTGCTTGCACACATCTTGAAGAGCTTTCACCTTCTTTTTTCTACCAAAGGATCTCATTAGTGTTCCACTAGAAACTATGTAGCATGGACACAGACACGGATCCTAAGACGAACACGGAATTCTGAAAAAAGAGACACGGACACGGTAGGGGACATGGCAAAAATAAAAATAAAAATAAATAATATTTATTTTAAAGCAATGGAAATATAGTTAAATGTATAAACATGAAGCTCCAACATATATAACCAATCATCATATATCCATCATATTATACTTTTAACCCAAAATATTTGAAGTAATATACATCTACCCCCAAAATTTAAAAAAAAATTGCATATTTAACCCCTGCCATTTTCCTCCCATGTCCCTCGCATATCCCTTTCGTGTCCCCCATGTGTCACCTCCATGTCCCCTAAAACAATTAATTAAATTTATTGGGCACGCCACGTGGCTTGTGCCATACGTATTGTGCCGGTTCCCTTCATAGACTAGAAAGTACTTATGGTTGCAAACATCTAAAAGTCTAGTGGGTTAGAAATACAACTAAACACATCTCGAAGCACTTTAAAAGACTTTAAAGCTCTTTCAACCTTAAGACACCACAGCAGCAAACAGGACATAGGACCATACAGGGTTACAAAAGCAGCTTGTCGAAAAGTAAACGTTTTTCCAAATCCAAAATAAAGTGCAGCAAGTAGTTTTTCACACATAATAACATGAAGAAAATATCTAATTAAACTTAAATCTCTTAAGATGGCACTGACCAAATTAGTTAGTTAGTTAGGTTCCTGCAATTTTGTTATTCTCACAATCCTGCTTTACCCAAAAATGACCAAATTCGACAATCCTTCAGGAAGATATTATCGGGTCTAGTGGGAAAAAATCTACTTGACTGATAAAATGACAATATAAATTGAAATGCCGAACTAACCACTAAGTCTTCTATTCCCTTCTGCACAAAATGACTTGCGTTCCTTCGTTTCATCAACTACAGTTGTTTCCAGCTCAATTTTCTCTGTCTGCAAATAAGGTTTCAAGGAAAACGGGAGAACGAGAACTTAATCCTACAATTTGTTATGGATGCTCTGACACTACATGTGTAGGGAAACCCATTCAAAGAATAAATAACAGATGGAATGCATGACAAATGGGAAAGGTAAAAAATAATGAAAAGAAAATAAGTTTAACCATTCAATTCAAGTGCTGGGAGTCATAACTAGCAACTTTTTGAAATTAAATAACTGGCACAGTTCGCGGAAAAATAAATCGAATGCAAGAAGAACACAAGAAATTGACAACCTCTAAATCTCTAATTACTTCAACTACCTGGGGAAGTGAGGGTGTAGAAACAACATGAACCAACCATATGAATTTGAAATAACACGAGGACTTACCTCGAGAAGTTTAAAAAAGTGTCCCAGGTGTTCTTATTTATTAGATTTTCTATATTATTCTAAAGTGTAGGCATTCTAGACACATGCAGATGTGTGAAAAACAACTTCTGTGACCAAGTTATGTTTAGCACTTTCTTTACGTTAAAAGAGAACACCTGTATCACTGTGCTAGGCTCGGAGGTCAAAAGAAACCACCAGCAAGTATGATGACTCAAGACAAAATTGCAAGCAATGAAAAGTTTGTTTGTTTGGGTGGGGTGGGCGTAAGGATCCAATTTAACTTCATAAAAATAGCTTATGCTATATTCATTTATATTTATCCAAGCTTGATTTTGTTTACATATTTAAGTACAGAGAAGCAGGGACAAATACCTCTAACTGCCTTAACGTGTCCAGTAACATAATGTGTTTAAGTTGAAGAGATTTCAATTGATTTTGCAACTCAGATAGTTCACATAGCATAATAGACTCGCAGTCTTTTATGACCACTTCACTAATGCCTTCTTGTGATAATCGTAAACGCAGCTTCTCAGTTGAGACTACAATGTCTTCAGAAGATGCAAAATCAATGCTTGTCAAGACTCTAGGGAATTGATCTTTAGCAGCTTGCAAAGCCTCAATCCATGAAGCTCTATCCTCTCTAGATAGACAGCGAAGGTGAAGAGTTTTTGTCCCGCTGAATATGGACAGCCTTTTGTCATCTGACTTGCTAGCCCGAATAGAAGAAACCTGTAAAACAAATCAAAGAGTTGTATGACCTCCCAAAGAGACAATATATAAGGAAAGTGTCAGAAGATAATTCTCAAACAACCATATCAAATTACACCAGCTCGTTGAGGACCTTGACGTGGGTACAAAAACATCGCACAAGATATTATTGATTTAGAATTACATCAGCAGCTCAAGGGAGACAGACAACAGAAAAACCATAAATTCTTTGGAAAGTTAGAATAAATGAGGGATCTATAAAGGCAATGGAATGCAATCTCGAGGCAACTGGAGATTGGAGCATTGGTGCAGTTTTCACAGGATAGAACACTAGGCAAGCTGATATATAGAATGAACAAAATACACCAAGCGATGAAGCTCCAGCCACAATTCACATTATATACGTCCTCTAAAAAATTAATAGAGTGTAGGTTCAATACCAACCAATAGAGGCTCGCCTTCTTCATGAAGTTGGTCATTTATTCCCTCTTCGTTGGTCAGGGCATTCTCTCTTCAAGAAGTCGGTATTTTTGGTTACTTAATCCTCTGTATTTTTTCTTTTAACGTTTATAAATGTACTATAATCTACTCCCTTCGTCCCAATTTTATAGTCTCTTTTGGGAGTTCATTCCACTTTTCAAAGTGTTATATCTTATAATCTACAATGTTTTAGGTGATTTTGAACACTTTGTTTAATAGATTAAATCAAGATCTATCAAACAAGATCCATATTGCATATAAAATGTATTACTAATTAAAAGATATAATTGTTTTTTTATCCGGTTAGGATATAATGAGGGACTATAAAATTGGGACGGAGGGAGTATCCCTATCCAAAAACCCTCCAAAATTGAACGAGATATATCATATACATCTGGTCCCTTCCCATACCTAAGGGGAGGCTCGTGCATTTAGTACCCCCTTTTTTTTTTATTTCTAGTACACATAAAAGGAAACAGATAGAATACAAAACAAAAACGAAAACAAAGAAAAAGAGCAGAGTAAAAGAGAGAATAGCCGTTCAGCTGCGATGGGACCCGTCTCAAGCATTCGATCACTTATCAGTGCAAAATTAGATGAACACCATTACACTGTTTTCGCAGCAAATCAGCAAAGGGAAACCAGATACTCAACATCAAGCGATACGGAATCCCAAAACATACATGAAAACTACAAACTGTCCTACAGAATGCAAGGACGGATTAAACAAATATAACAACAAACCTTCAAGTGTATCTCCCCAAACGGTTTCCAGTGCTTAGCAGAACTACCAACTCTATTATTATTAGACTTTTTCAGATACCTCAAAGACTCATCCCCGATCACCTTCACTCCCTTCTCTCTCGAAGGACTCATCGCTATCTTATCCGGCCCGTGAACCTTATAATACGCAAGCACCCCATCTTCAAGCACAAACCACCTAGACCTCCACCCTTTCCCATAATTCACCCACTTGAACAAAATCCCAGCCACACTCCCACTAACCTTTGAATTTCTCGGTTCAATTACAATATCCTCGACCTCGTTATTCAAACCCAAACCCAGTCCATCCAAATCAGTACCGTTTGAAGACGCTTGAGTTGAGAAGCTCGGTTTCGAACCGGTTTTTACAGTAGTCGCGAACCCTAGCTGACGGTGAGAGTGTGAATTTACCAGCGACGGATCTAATCTGTCGTGATCGACGGAAACCGGAGCAATGCAGCACAACGGATTCATCTCAAAAATTGCACACGCAAGATTACTAACTCAAGCGACTAAAACACATAATCGCATCGAATGTTGATCCAAAATGTGGACTGGGTCCGGCGTTTTGGAGAGAGAAACAGTCGGATTTGAGGTGGGAAGAGGTCGTCGGAGAATCCGATAGGACGGCGTACGGGCGAAATAGTATAGAGTTGCTTGATGTGACATAAGATCAGAAAGGATGCGTAGAGTTAAGGTGGATCAGACGACTGATATTGTAGTGGAACAATTTACAGATACATTTACGCACACATATATATATACAGATGTAAAGGTATTGAGAGAGAGAGGTTGGAGTGAAGAATTACAGGAGCAGTTGACGGCAATTAATGGAAAAGATGGAGATGAGTAATGTGGTGGGGGAAGAGATCCATTTAATTCATTGGTTCAGTAATTCATCATCAGTATCTAAACAGCGTAGCTACGACAGACGTAGACTGGAGAGAGAGAGAGAGAGAGAGAGGAGTATAAAGTCGCCTCGTAGATCTTCGCATCAACTAACTTCCCATTATGTTTTTTCCATTAGGCCCCTGTTTGGGAGCTGTGTGAAAGAAATCATCTTTGTTTGTGAACTCTTCTGCCCACACCGATAAAGGTACACCGATCACGTACCGATGGCGTTGAAGACGCCGATGTCATTGTGGATCTCAACCGATCGACCCGAGTATGAAATGGGGTTGATTTTGGATCGAGCTCATATAGTCGTCCGATTCCCTCGACTGCCGCGTAGACCCGCTTGGAATTCGATTTTGAGAAGGATGAACAGGTCGGGTATGAAATGGGGGTGATTTTGGATCGAGCTCATACAAGCGTCTGATTGCCTCGATTCCCCCGTGGACCCCCTCGAAATTCTATTTTGAGAAGGATGAACGGCTCGGATCGATCGGTTGGGACCCAAAACGGCGTCCCCGACGTGGTCGGTGCCCATTATTTTACCGTTTGTTTCTCTTGTTAGATTATGTGAAAAAGAAATTAAAATATGTATTTATGGGAGAGAGAAGAAGAGAGAAAAAAAAAAGTACTACTAATTTTCACTTTATTTTCCTCCCTCCTCTTCTTGTACTTTTTTTTTTAACGGAACCTCTTCTTGTACTTGGAAACCAAACGAATGAAGAGGAAATTTTTAAGATTTTTCAATCTCTTCCACTTCTTTCTCCAATTTCCAAACGATTTTTACATCTCATTTTATTTAAATCTCACTTTTTTTTGTCTTTATTCACTTGAAAGTACCAATTTGCCCTTCATAGAAATAGTGACTTATAAGGTGAGGGTAATTTGGTAATTTCAAATAAAATTTTGATAAAATGAGTGTGTTTGGAGATAAAAGGAAGTGTGAAAATCATCTCCCCTACTTTAATGGGCCATTTTCATGGCTTGTCTATGTTTTCATTTTTTGAGGCCTTCCATGGGTACTAGGCCCACTTCCACGGCTCACACCATTAGGCCGTTAATTAATTTTAAAATATGTATTTGAGTGCCCTTATAATTTTTGGTTTTTTAATGGCCTTATAATATGATTTTTTTTTTTTAAGATTTATTAACAATGTTCATTATATCAAAAATCAAGTGTATCGTATACCACATATAATCAATAAATGAATGAATGTAACAAATTTATTTAGAGTTTAATGAGTTGACGCAATATTTATAACTATATTTTCCAGATAAATGTGTTTCAAAATCATCCTTACATTCTCGATCACCAGACCACCACAGGTCTACAGGTAAAGCTAGGATTTATGTCACTCTTCAAAAAGTTGTGTTTCACGCCATCCAAAGTGAGTGATCACTTCTGAGTCTTCGGATGTGTATATTATCTATTTGTGTCAGATCACTTATGTAGGGAGTTTGATAAGAAAACAATTTGTTGCATCTTTATGGGCTACAGCAATGAGAGGAAAGGGTGAAAATGTTACAATCCTACAACTGGTCATTATCATACGTCAAGGAATGTGGCCTTCAATAAGCTTCATCACGTTGGTTGCCGCAAAAGGTGGAGCTACCAAAATTTGATGGCATGTTTTGTCTTTGCGACAGGAAAAGACAAAACATGGAATTACAAGATTTCCAACACCACCAATCTCCACGTCTCAACATCTTTTTTCCATTTTCCTTCTAGGTAACAAAGATTATTATGGATGATTTGTTTTTTCTTCTATTGGTAGCTCTAACATCCTTTTACTACCTTTGTATTTGTTCAATTTAGGTAACTAGAGATCTAAGATTGCATGTTATGAGTTATATTACTCTTTAATTTAAAGTTTTTGACATCAATTTGAGGACTAACATATAACCACATAGAAATTGTCTGAGATATAAAATCGGGGCATGGCCGCACATGAGAGAGAGAGAGAGACAGACAGACAGACAGAGAGAAAGGAGCCACTTTGGTGTTTTTCATTCATGTATTTTAACATCATGTCATTTGTAGACTCAAATTGCACGTACATTGTGGTTTCTGACTATTGGCATTTGGCAAACTCAGTCAACTACATACTAGACAATTTCACGACACACAGCCACCATACATAGACTTAGCACACAACACCAGCCAACAAGAATTGATAGGTAATTAAAAGGAATTGAAAACTGAACCACAAGGAAATACTTCAGATCAATTTGAGATCATAGTCGTTCAAAGCATAGAAACATAAAGATGACACTGTCCATTAACTCTCTTTTTTCCCCTATTGTTTATTTGTCTTTTCTCACCATCTTAACATTGATATTATACATCAATGCCTTCGTGCAATATTCACGTGTATACATATTATACTCTCCCTCTCTCTTTTTAATAAGACATACTATATTTACCTTGCAATAATAGTAACTAATAATATTCCACCATGCTTTGCACGATGTCTCTTGTTCATTCCTTTTCTCTCTTTTTTTTCCCCAATTATACCTCATGTGATTTTTGGAAGATATTTAATTAAAAATATATTGAGAAATATATGTTACTGATCTACATGAGTGCACATATTTTACTACAAGAAGTACTCTATACGTACATTCCTTATGCAAATACATGGACAATAGAGCATTAAATTTGAAAAATATGACTGTCGTCTGAAAAATAATCTGAGCTTTATTTTAGATTGCAAAAAATATATTTATGTAACCTTATACATGGACATATATAACCAATGCCCTTGTTTACCTAGCAATTGTTCACTTTGTAAGACATCGCTTGGTTTACTTAATATTCTTAATAGATAGAATTAATCTATCCCAACCCCTCACTCTGGTTTTAGATAAGGTAAGTGCTATATTCGTATATTTTTTTTATTGAAAAATAGATTAAAAAAGAGGCAAGCATCAAGACAAATCGACCCTTAAATCCCAATCAATTGGGGTTTGCTATTGCCAAAATTGTGAAACGTACTTGAGCATATTTTTTTTTGGCATTAAAAAGAGACAAAACATCAAGACAAATCAAGCCTTATTCTTCTTTTTTTCCTAGTAAGCAAGGCTGTGTAAAACGATATTTGGGTTAAAAAAAACTTATAGAGTTCCATAAGGCAATAAAAGGTTATTTAGGTTGAGTTTTTAGTGCGGTATTTTCAGTATTCTTGGTATTTTCACTACTTTTCACGCATTTCAATGCAAGTCATTCTTTTCATATACATCACAAAATTGCCATGTACGGTATTTTTAGCCAAAACTACACCTAGTTTTGACTACAACTTGATACTAAAAATAGAATTTTGCTATATGCTATACGTAATGACATATGCACCGATTCACCCAATGATCCTATGTGGAATGGTGGGCCCAGTGGGCAATTCAAAATTGAAAGTTCAAATTTTAACAAAAATTGGGCCCCCTTTTCAGCGGCAAATTTTGGCCCCTCCCTCAGTCCCTCTACAATCGTCTCGTCTCTCTCTCTCTCTCTCTCTCTCTCTCTCTCTCTGCACCACTCTCTCTCTCAACCTCCAATCGTCCACCATCAACGGTAAATCTCCACCATCAGTGCCGCCCCCCTCTCGATGTACGACCACCACCACTGGTGTGAAACCTCTCTTTATCACTAACGTCGCACCACTGCCGACGTCGCCTCCTTCTCTCTCGACCCCTCGTCCCAAACCATCTCAACGCACCACCACCAACTCCTCTCTCCCAACTACTCTCTTAGGTTCTGTTCTCTCAAATTAGGGCATTTTTTCCCTCTTAATGTACAGAACAAAGATGGGATTTTTTCCCCTCTCCCTTAAATTAGGATATCTGTTTGTAAAATTAAGGCTTTTTAAATTAGGGTTTTGTTTGAATTTCATCCAATTTAGAAATTTTTTCCCCCTCAATGTGCAAAACAAATTTAGGGTTTTTTTTCCTCTACCTTAAATCAGGGTATTTGATCTAAGATAAACAGGTGAAAGATAGAGAACCTAATTTGGTCCTTGACATGTTTTTTCGCTGAACACATGTTGAAACTAATTTCCTTTGCTACTTTTATTAATATCCATCTTCTTATTTCTTGAATACCGATTGTTTACAGACTTTGTTTATAATATTGGGCTTCACTTATAAATTGGGAGTTTAATTGGTAGAGTTACAGAGGAGTGGCATCTAACTATTTTCGTTTATCAATAACACAACAAATTAGTTAACGTTCTATGTATGAAACTGGGTTCATGTTTGGATTGATGGATACAGATACGTATGATTGATGAATTAGGGGATTATATCATATGTACGTTTGTTGCCAACCTTGGCTATGATTCTAGTTCTAATTGCCTCTCGTAGATGATTCTCCACTACTATTTATCAGTAACTTGTTCTATGGAAATGAAGGAAATGTAATGGTCAATATGGCTTCCCGATTGGGCCATTGTCCTAAATTTGCCATGGGCCTGAAATGTAATTGACAAAGCAATTGCGTGCCCTGATCCCCCAAAGAACAAAAGAAATTGCGTTCGTGCTTTACTTGTGAATCAATTGCGTTCTCTTTAGGCTTTTTCTTATGGAACATGTAATTCCATGCTTATTCGGTCTTGCTTGTCTGTACAGACGGAGGTTAAAATGAAGGCAACATCTTGGCATTAGGATGAATCAAATGCCAAGAAAAAACATCTTACAAATGAATCTGTGGCTTCGGATTTCAAAATTGGTAGTTGCCAGTCAATTTATTCGATTGGTGGAAAACCAACAATTCCATGTCACAACCTAATCTCTTTTTTATGAATGAGAGTTATACTTTTGGCAGTTAATGGTAGGACCCCGGTATTTTAATAGCTCGAGTTTTTATGAACGGCTTAGTGTAGGGTTTGACTTAATTGTATTATTGATAAGTTTGATGTGGCCTGGCATGGGTTTATATGTAATTTTGGATTGTAAATGGTAATATAGGAAAAAAAATGCTTGTTGTTGGCTCATATATACTGTTGATTTTTTGTTATTTGTCACTATTGTTATTGGTTTGAGATGCGAGACGTCGTGCAAGGCCAAAATGCAAGGGAACCCTGTCAAAATTTTCCCACAACTTAACATTGCTTGCAGTTTTTTGCTCTTTATTAGTGTAGCCAGTGTTCATTGGTACAAATTGATAGAGGGATGATAATTACAAATTATGCTTACCCAGATTTTTTGGTACAAGTTTTTTGTTCTTTACAAGCTGATCTTAATAGCTCGAGTTTCTCAATGAAATGGATACAATGTCTCGTGAGTCTATACCAATTCATAACAAAATGGAAATCAAGAAACAGAAGTCCCAATAAAATGCAAACCATTTCTTCTTCTTTTTTGATCAGCAAAGATAAAACATATTGATAGAGGGAGGATAATTACAAATTATGCCAAAACCCAAATAGGAGAGGGTTGGATAGCCAACACAGAAGGCTTCTCCCACCAGACCAGAACAAGGCTAAGGCAAAGAAAACATAGATCATTACAGAATTACAAAAAGGAAGGAAAATAAGTATTTTTGGAAGAGGAAGCAACAACAAAAGCAAAATGGGGTGGTGACTTGAGCACTCAAGTACCTGACTTGAGCGCTCAAGTCCAAAACAATGAGTAGATTCCTTTGATGAAAATAGTTTTCATTTGACTAATCTTATCCAATATAACTTCTCTTCATAGTCATTTCATCGTATCTTAGTTTGTTTTTGTGATCATCGCATGAATCTGTCTATTGATTATGCATCTCAGATAGTAGTTTATGTTCATTGTTTGTTTAGGTCTAATAATTTCATGTTTTGCATATTTCATGCATCCCATGCCATCTAATGTATCTCATGCATCATAAACTTATCACTTTGTACACGTCGCACAAACATCCACCTTGTCACTTGCATTTTCATTTGTGATCTCATCCACTTGTTTCCCATTCTCAGTTCCCTTTTTACGTGAATAAAGTTGAAAAATAACACATTTTCTAAATCCCATAAATGCTAAATAGAGACCGACACTCGGGTCGGGCGAGGGGGGATGCCGTAAAACACTTCTCCTCTCGTAACCAAGCTCCCGAACCTAAGATATTACGGTGAAGATGGAATGGTATTTAAAACCTTATCTGAAAATGAGGCACAAGTCATTCGAGTTTGGTTCCTTGGGAACAATTTGCTAAAACCCGAGTGGTGACTCCGAATCGAATTTCTCGGAGGGGTGTCCACATAGTTAAATGCGTTCACACTTCACATTTTATTTTTCAAAATATGTTCCTGCATATTTGGACAAAACACACACAACCACATGATTCAAACAAAAAATATCAAAAGTTTGATAAGGACAATACGGTAATCTGCAAAACAAAAAATAACTCGGTAATTTAGTAATCTTCACATTGTATTAATCACTAATTTTAAGTAAAAATTACTGAGTTAACCATCCTCACTATCCCTCCACGCAACACACCCAACATCCATGGAAGGGGTATTTTAGTCCAAAATAGTAAAAAAGAAAAAGTGACAAGCCACCATGGTTCTTTTATGCATAGAGAGAGAGAGAGATAGATTCTTCATAATATGTAACATACAATATTAATCTAGTCAAAGTACTAATAAATCAATTGATTGTAGATAAATTATCTCCTGTCATATAGTACATTTTCCAGCTAAATTTATTTTTCAAGTTGGCTTCGGAGGCAAAGGTTGAAGAGGATTAACATTTGGTTTATTTATTTTTCAATTATAAATATTATTATTTTGGAGTAAATACTTAACCTCCAAGGTTTTTTTTTTCCAAGAAGTGAGTAAATACTTAAGCTCCAAGTTTTTTCCCCAAGAAGTCAATTGTATCAATACATGACACGAGCCAAATTTTATTACGGAGTATTATTTTGTGGTGCTCGAGGAATTAAGTCGTTATGGTTGGTATCAAGACAGAGGGATGGCGGAGAACGAGCCAACAACTAGAGAATCGCAAATGGAGAGGGAAAAAGAGTGAATCGGTAGACAATGCGCTTTTGTGGAATGCGATATTCAAAAGCCCTCAACTTATTTTGAATACGTGTCATCTACGTGACGCTTATGTGGTGCAACTAACTTAAATAGGACTATGTATCACACGCTAAAAATATGTTTTGAACGATTTTTAAAATTTTATTCAGAAAAAGGGTATATTTTGACTCCTATTTATTATTTTTACATTTCGGCCAAAAAAAAAACTCACAAAAATTTGTACCCTAATAAGTTTTGGTACCACGGCCGAGTAGGACGTTTTACCATCCAGCGTACGGGCAAAATAAATCAAGCGGTCCAAAATCACCGTCACATATATAAACTCTCAACGCCGCACCCAACAAACCTCAGACACACAAACCCAAGCGAGCGGTCGAGTACTCAACTGTAGCAACGAGAGAGAGAGAGAGAGAGAGAGAGAGTCGTTGCGTAGTCATTTCCAAGGAAAGAATCCGATACAGAGAGAGAGAGAAGATAATTCAATGATTACAATTCATATGCTCGTCTCTGAAATATGAAATGGATGGAGTGAAAACCATCTTCTCCGACCCACCACCACTTCGCTTTCCGTCGTTGAGCCGCCCTTTTCGCTTCCAATCAACGTCGTCTTCTCCACTACCATGATCACCCCCCTCCTTAAACCCCTTCAAGGATCTCAGCAGCAGATCCACCACCTACACACTCTTTCTCTCTCCTCTCTCCTCTCTCATGGACCCCGCCACCTCTCGCCCCGCCGCTGTCATCGACAACGGCACCGGGTAACCCACCACCTCCTCACCCCCCACTACCCGTTTGATATATTTCCCCCATTCGAAATTTTTGCCCTAATTACTCCTTTATCCATTGCAGGTATACTAAAATGGGATTTGCTGGTAATGTAGAGCCGTGTTTTATACTTCCTACAGTCGTCGCCGTCAACGATTCATTCGTAAACCAAACTCGAAGCTCTTCAAAGGGAAGCAATTGGCTAGCGCAGCACAGCGCAGGCGTGATGGCCGATCTCGATTTCTTCATAGGAGACGAGGGTTTGTCTAGATCCAAATCGAATAGTACGTATACTCTAACGCATCCGATTAGGAATGGCCAGGTTGATAATTGGGATGCCATGGAGAGGTTTTGGCAGCAGTGTATATTCAATTACTTGCGTTGTGATCCAGAGGATCATTATTTCTTGTTGACTGAGAGTCCGCTGACTCCGCCGGAGAGCCGGGAGTACACGGGCGAGATTATGTTTGAGACTTTTAATGTGCCGGGGCTTTATATCGCGGTGCAGCCTGTGCTTGCGCTTGCAGCTGGGTACACGACGTCTAAGGTTGGTATTGAATTGGAATGGCTTGCATTGTTGGTTTCAACATCCTTGAGTAAATAAGTTTTGTTGCTTATGTATGAAATAGTGGGTAAGTAAACTATTTGTGTGCAGTAGTTTTTTTTTATAGCAATCCATTAGGAAACTGCTAATATTAAAGTAGCTTCAAGGGTGATGATAGATTGCTGATCTTTGTTATGTGGATTCTTCTATATGTAAGTAAGTTCTGGAGCACACTTGATGTTTGCTGGGGGGGATTTGACTTGCGAGATATTTGTCCACGGTCCACCTGTTAGACTCTTGGATCCTCTAAATTTAATGTTGTGCCTTTGGTAGAAGTTCGCGTTGGCATAATCAAAAGATGAAGTATTTTGATATGTTGCAAACTTGCAGTATGAATGGCTTCTTTTTTTTTTTTTTTTTTTTGACGTCAGAGTTTTCGGTTAAAGGAAGTTCCAGAAGTTGATAGTTGTAGAGGATTTAGGACTTTGATGGTGAGATTGTTTGTCAAGTTGTCTGAGAGTATATAACAATCTAAATTTTTTTTTGATTTGAACATGGTCGTCCCCATTATTCTGCGTCTTATGTTTGCATCTTGATTTTTGGGATCGCAATGATTTCAAAACAGACCAAGTATAGGTGCAATGAAGTCATTTCTCTGTCATTCTCTGCACGTACGGGTCAGGAGAATAATTTAGTTATGTCATGGTCATAGGCGAAATTCGTCGAAGGGATAAAAAAAAAAGAAGAGAAAGAAGAAAGGGAAGTTTTGTCTTTCTTTCAATCCAAATAAGAGACCAAAGAAACCACTCAAAAATGAAAGTTAGATAAAGAAGTTTCAGTAAGAACTAGCACTAGACTTCTTCCCTCCCTTTTTTTACTTTTCTCTCTGCTTTTGTTTGTGCTTCCACCTGGGCTTTTCGTTTAGTTTTACCAGGGACCGGGGAAATTTTTCTTTAAAAAAATGTAGAAAGGTGAGGCACTTTCCCTGGCATACAGAAAAAATCTTCTTTCATCCCTGGGGAGCTCTTGGTGATGAGACCTTTGGATAAGTTGCTAAAACAAATGGAAGGGGAAGATCGACCTGTTCCGTATAATTCCGAAGAAAGACTGTTGGCAGCAGGTGGAGACATGGCCCCCTTCAAAAGGAAATGTGGGCAGGGTAGAGCTCAGAAAAGGTTTCGAGAATAGGGTAGGGAGATTTTAGTTACATCGTTACATTTATCTAGTGACCCCTTGGACGAGAATTTCTTGATTTAATGTAAACCCAAGGCCTTGTGGTGGACGGGGAAGCTTTAAAGTGACTTAGACTGATCCTGTCATCTTTGGGGGACCTGCCTGAGTTTCACTCTCTACTTGAAAGGCTGATCACAACATCCAATCTATTGTCTATCAACTCGCCTCTCATTCTGAGGTTTGTCCCTGTCCTTTCCAACCGGTTTTGACCAGCACATCTTCCCCACAAATCAAAAGGGTTGTTTCAACTTTCTTGGATGTTTCCACCCTGAAGCTGCAATTTTCTACACTGAAAATAGTGATCATCGCTAATTTATGCAATAAATAAGGAAGTTAGGAGGCAAGATTTGTGACAGACCAGACATTTTATGTTGGAATGGCTTTGCTTTCACAGGAAAGAATATAGAGCGAGCTTGCTTGAGAGCTAAAGCTTGGGCACAAATGAGAGATCTTAAGCTTGAGCATGGAGCATATATTCTTTACAGGCCCACTTTTTTCTTAGTTTTCTCATCTTTCTGATGCGAAGTTACTAACAGGAAGAAAATTAGATATGAGAAAAAGAGGTGTTCTGACTGTGCATGGTTTTTAAATATGAGTGGAGCTTGGAATTGTGAATTTGCCTGAGTAAGTTTTATGAGGCGAACCTTAGACTTTCTTCCAGCTCAACCCTCTCCAGATGCCTTTACCTTTGTGCTAAATTACTGTAACTTAGTGTAATGTAAAGAATAAAGATCAATGAACCTCATGACTGGTGCAAAAGCTGTTGCACTGGTTGTAGACATGAATGAGTTTTGCACTGTCTCTTGTTTTCAACATTGTGGAACAAGCAGCAGTAGTATTTCATAATAGAAACTGGAAAGCTGTGTAGATTGTGATGTTATATACATGAGGTTATTGTTGTCAATTGTCATGTGTTGGAAGTCGTAATGAGGAGTATAAGTGGAATACTTTCACAAGAGTAAGTTCATCCTGTGGGAGTAGAAAGAGTTTAGGGTGGATATGTTTGGGGGAAACACTTTAAGTTGTGTATGTCCTTTGTCTTGACTGGTGCCATGTCAGCACCCCTATTTTATATGTTAAACATAAATTTACTGATAAGTAAATTGACTTTAGGTGTTGATTGGTTGGACTTGTGGAAAATTGAGAAGAAGGAATGTAGTAGGGAATCCTGAGTAAAATAATGTTCGTCTCCTGAATTCTTTGAACTTGAAGCCTAAACTCGGAAAGCGGGATATAGGATTACTTTTTTTTTTTTTGAACAGCAAGTAATATAGGTTTACTTGATACTTTCCGCAAAGAAAGCTATCAGACCGCCTCTTTCCCTTGCCAATGCCTTATCTTAAGCTGCCCTCCTCAATCCATAAAATATGGGGATAAATTGATGAGTCTATCTCTTTCTACAACCGCTGGAACTTGAGTTTTGAACCTGAACTACTGGCTTTCTTTGGTTCTTTCTCTGGTTTGGTTGCAGGTTAATGCCACTGATCTTAACTCATCATCTTCAACACCTCCCAGCTAATTTCAAAGCCTAGGACCAAGGTGCATTTAGTGCTACAAGAAGAATGAAACATTCCCCTCATTAGTATGATTAGCACATCAAAGAAAGCAGTTAGGGGTGTTCCTTTCTGTTATTTAAGTTGCTTTTTGAGGGGAAAATTGCGAAAGCAAAATGTTCTCTCTTCTTTTTCCCACTTTTCTGAAAGGCGGCCTAGGCGGCCGATTAATTGGCACCTAGGGGCGGTAGTACCCTGCCGCCTTGCCTTGGGGTGTAGGTGGTGATCTAGGCGCCAGGCCGATTAATCAGCCGCTATGCAAGATTACTTGGTGATTAATCAGCGGGATAAACATCTGGGTGAGATTAGGTGGACGATTAGTCAGCTAGGCAATGTGATTTTCAAATTTTAAGGGTTTCACTGTCTTGTTAATATAATATAAGGGGCTTTGATGTAATTTTCCTGCGATATACATTGATTTCCAGTCAACCCAGTTCCCGGTTCACAATAGAAAATTCAAAACTCCAAAGGTCAAAACCTAATCTCTACCTAAGGGCCAAAACCTAACCTCTACCTGACGTCTCACCCCCCGTCGTCGCCAGTCGGGAGAATATTTAAAAACATAAAAACATTGGAAAATCTGCCTAATGTCTAGGCGCCTTATCACTAAATAATCGGCCTAGGCGTTAGAAGGTGAAATTGAACCAGAGAAGTATTCCCCCAGTAGTCCTCTTATCATTCTGGAGAACAAGTGACCTTTTCTTTTGGATTATTTTCTTCGGCCAGCTCTTTCACTGTAAGAAAAAATGGTTCATGGAGATAGAGAGTTGTCATCACTCATCAATTTATAAAGGAAGAGAGACTACTAAAATCTTTTTGAAATTTGTTTTGGAAGCCCACAGAATCCAGGCATGTGGATTTGCATGATTAACCATCGTTATTTTATTGTTCCTTGTCAAAATCCCATAGGGGCGGTCCTTAGAAGGAACGAAGGACCAATTTTGGGGTAGGGTCATTCGTGTTTTCAAATGACTCTGTGCCTTGAGTTAGCAGGAGTTTTTTTTTTTAATTTCTTTAATAGTCCTCTATGATGTTTTCGATTCTATTCAAATATAATTTTTCTGAGATGCATGTGTTCTTGTCTCCACAATCTTAACCTGCACTTGTCCTTAGTGTGAGATGACAGGGGTTGTAGTGGATATTGGAGATGGGGCTACTCATGTTGTCCCTGTTGCAGATGGTTACGTTATTGGGAGCAGCATTAAGTCGATTCCAATTGCTGGAAAAGATGTAACTCTCTTCATCCAACAGCTTATGCGGGTATGTTGTCTTCAATTTTTTACTCGTGTTAAGTATGTTAGGCCCAGTTTTCCAAAAGATTTTGGCTGTGTTTGGTTAGACAGTTTAGTTTAGGTTTGATGATGTCATAAGGTGTAATGAGTGGAGAGAGATAGAGAGAGAAATGAGGGAAATGATGATGTCATCAAAACTAAAACTAAAACTAAACTGAGAAACGAACAGGGCCTTTAGCACCCAGGTGCTACGCTACTTTAATTTGGTGCGAAGAAAATCGAAAAGCGATACACGGAACCACTTCATTTTTTGATTTGAAATATCATGATTTTAGCACCTGGAAAACTAGGCCTTAAAGTAGGACCATGGAACTGTATATTCTTTTTTGGTGCAATGGTGGGGCTGCGTTCTTAATGGTGACTATTATTCAAAAGATAATACTTTCAATTTTTGCTAAGATGATCTTATGCCTAATTTTCTTGCTACTTTACTCTTGGATATTATGGGCTTTCTAAATTGTTACATACAGAGTGTGCACAGGTCGGGTCTAAGGCCCACCTGACCCAATCAAAGTGGGTTGAATTTTGTCGGACCCGAAACCAACCGTGTAGCCCAGTAAACCCGCCCAAAAATCAGATGCAGTTTGGTGGTCGGGTTGGTTGGATTGGGACAATTCCAGAAACGTAAAACCTTAAAAAACAACTCTAGAACCTAACAAAACTTCAAAATAGCATACAACTATGGAATCAACTTCCTGGTTTTCTACTTATCTCTCAAATCGGATGACGATTGAGAGACAAGGGTTCAAGAGAGAGATACGAAGAGAATTCTAGTTTGCGCAAGCGCGCGAGAGAGGGAGAGAGGTTCAAGCGGTGGATGGTGGTTGGTGGCTCATCGACTCATTGTGGTGTGGTGTGGCACTTCTGGGGTTTCTGTTGAGAGAGGTGTGCGGTGGTGGTTTACAGAAGACAAGAAATAGGGTTTCTTAAGTTGTTTATGCCTTCATGGGAGTGGGAATTGTTTTATGTGTTTATGGGAGGGGAAACTGGAAAGGAAGGGTTATTTTTTCCTGAAACTACGAAAGGAAGGGTTAAAAAAAAAAAACTGGCAAAGGAAGGGTTTGACACTTTTGATGTTTCTGTAACTTGTGTGTAACTTCCTAAAATAGATTACCATATCAGTATATATATTCCTAACTTGTGTATAACTTCCTAATATATATTCCTACGTACTATTTTATACGGTTGGTTCACGAATCACCATATTCAGAACTGTGACCCGACACTCGAATTTCAGCAAAAAATCAACCCGACTCTGACCCCATTACAATATTACATGTCGAAACCGTTTGAGACCCTTCTGGTGAGGTTGGGTTTGCGAGTTTGGTGGTTTTTGTGCTCACCCCCAACAGCACTATCTTGGATGCTCCTGCATATGTAAGGACTTTGCCATGTTGCTTCATTTGTTGTGAATGGAGATGTATGCAGACTACTGATTGAATTAGTTTTCATGGTCTTGGAGTTTGACATTGCTTCATGTAGGAAAGAGGAGAGCATGTTCCTCCTGAAGATTCATTTGAAGTAGCTCGAAAGGTGAAGGAAACATATTGCTACACTTGTTCTGATATTGTCAAGGTAGGCTCTTACTGCCTTGATGAATTTGGACTTTGGACAATTCTAGGAGACAAATGCATTTTTACATATTTATTGCCTGTTTAAAAGTAAACTTTGATTACTTTCATCATTGTGCACTTACATTAATCTGATGTGTTTTAATCCTGCATTATTCTGGTGACAAATCTTGGTTTCTTAATGATTTTAGGAGTATAATAAGCATGACAAAGAACCAGCTAAGTACATCAAGCAATACAGAGGTATCAAACCTAAAACGGGGGCACCATATTCTTGTGATGTTGGTTATGAACGTTTTCTTGGCCCTGAGGTTTGTTCTCCAACTTCTTTACAAGTTTTTGCTTCTTTTGTTATATATTTGTAGAATGAGGATCCCAATGTATCTCTCAGTGTGACAAATATGTTGTGGTTTGATTCAAAGTCATACTCATGCAACTAGGTTGAAGCACCTCATGGCTCCATTCCTCAATTTTTATGGTTACTTTGATCAAAAAATCTACCTGTTATTTTTATGGTTACTTTAATTAAAAAATCTACCTGTTATTGTCTATCGATTGCATAGTTTAACTGGACAAATGAAAATATCTATCCGATTATCATATTTTCTCTTATGAGTACTGGATCATATCATATATAAAAATTTCCACTTCACTTCCCCCACCAATGTCGGATGTCACAATACTCTAATGACCCGGATCCTCAAGCACCACAAAATAATGTAATAATAATTCCCCCATTTTTAGAAATAAAATACATTTGTCTCCGAAAATTACAACGAACATAATCACGACTACTCTTGTAAAATCCTCCAAAATATTAATCCTGCGCTGCTACCCTTGCTCTTGCAGCCAACCTGGTACTCATTAAATCATATCCGTGACGTCCACCATCCGCAGCACCATGAATAACATATTGAAGTTTCATCACTTGGATCCTAAACTAAATGTTGGGTTTCAACCAGTGTTTGTTTTCTGGAGCTAATTCCCTTTATAAATATATGCATGCGTTCAAAAATACTAGGCAGCTTCATTACACTACTTGGAAATAAAGAAATAATCTGACACTTCCACCTATCACAAGGACTCAAGGAGCAGACACACCCAACAAAAGTTGCATGTGCAATTCCTAGCCATAAACCAACTCCTATATCTATCCATCCTTTGTCAAGCCCAAGAAGTTTGTTTTATCCAAAATGTGAGAACATGCTAAAAGACAACAGATATTACTCTAAGAAAATCCATAATTTTGCAACAAAAATGCCAAATCCACACTTTTGTAATACGGGGTATTACACCGAGCAAGCAGCATACAAGGAATTATCAAACCTCGAGCCTATTTTGAATCCGTGGGTCACATCATCTTCAACTTCTCCATCGTCAAACATTATCAAACCTAGATAATAAGACTGTTAACTTTTGGCATCTCTTGGTAGTTAATGTTCACTTATCTGCTATAATCCACATCTCTTGGTACTTAGTTTATGTCTCATATATTATGTTTTGGCTTGCTTCTTTTAATCTTTTGACTCGATGTTTCTCCCAAAACTTATATTTTAGTACATCTACATCCTAATGCCCCTTTTGCTTTCAAGCACCAAGGAAGATCATATGTACACAACATTGCCCAATGAGATATCATGCTAGCTTTTTGTAGCTAATTCATTCACATCTAGACAAGCATAGTTGTCAAAGGTGAAAGGCACACCGAGGTGCAAAGTCTTGTGGGTACTAAGGCGAGAGGCGAGGTGCGTGCCTTTTTGAAGCGAGGCGCACCTATGCAGAAAAAATAGGAAAAATAGCATACACCAATACTTTAACTATTAACACTAACCCAATGAGTTTTAGATAGCATACAAAGAGAAAATACAAAGAGATTTTCTATGGGGAGGAGTGGGAGAGGAGTTTAAATACCATCTTGTTGATTGGGATACAGTATGTACTCCAATTAGAGAGGAGGGTTGGGAGTGAGGAGGCTAAAGTTATTTAATCAAGCTTCGCTGGGAAAATGGCTTTGGAGATTTGCGTGTGAAAAGGAAAAATGGTGGAGGGGGGGTGATTGTAGCTAAGTATGGCAGTGGGTGGAGAGGTTGGTCCTCCCTTTCGGTGAGATTGCCGCATGGAGTGGCGCTTTGGAGGGGTATAATGAACGGATGGGAGATTTTTGTACTGTTCATTCAGTTGAGGGTTGGCAATGGAAGAAGGGTGAAGTTCTGGGAGCATGTTTGGTGCGGGGATGAGAGTTTGCGGGACGCTTTCCCAAGCATCTATCATTTGGCTTGTGACAGGGAAACTTCCGTGTCTGAGTATCTACAAATTGTCGAAGGACATATAGTTTGGGATATCCGCTTACAGAGGGAAGTGCTTGATCGAGAGATGGAGACTTTGATGGATTTGTTATCTAGGGTGTACGGATTCCACAGGATCGGAGAAGAGGAGGATGAGATTTGTTGGAAGCTCTCCAAGAAGAGAGAGTTTCAGGTGAAGTCTTATTATCAAGCTTTATGTGGGGGAGGTAGACCTGTCTTTCCATGGAAAGCTATTTGGAAGACGAAGGCCCCTTTAAAGGTGGGTTTTTTTGTTTGGTGTGCGGCCCAAGGAAAGATTCTTACTATCGATAATTTGATCCGTAGGCGGGTTATCATTGTTAATTGGTGTTGTATGTGTAAGAGGGATGCAGAGACAAGAGATCACCTTCTCATTCATTGCCCACTGGCATGGGAGTTATGGACAGTAGTGTTGTCTTGGTTTGGTATTCAGTGGGTAATGTCAAGAAATGTCATGGAACTTCTTATTGCTTGGAGAGTTGGAAGAGTGGGTATGAGAAGGAAGTGTGTTTGGAACATGATTCCTCTCTGTGTGATGTGGATAATTTGGCAAGAGAGAAATCAAAGATGTTTTGAAGGAGTGGAGAAACCCTTGTTCAGAATCATTAGTTTTTTGGTGAATAGTTTGTATAGTTGGGACAAGAGAGATTGTTATCCTTCTCTTGACCAATTTTTTGGCTGGTTTGAGCTTTTACTTCCACGTGGTGGCGTATAGGGCCTTTTTGTTAGTGACCTCCTTTTCTTTTTCTTTTTTTTTTGTAAATGGGAAGCATCCCTTATGCTCTTTTTAATATAATTACTTACTTATAAAAAAAAAGAGTTTTAGATAGCATACCATCCAAAAGATACATAAAAACAACTACCAAATGTCAAATAGTTTACGGTTCGCATAGAGGGAGAACTAAAACATCAACAGTCAACACCCAGAAATTAAAAAGATAGACCCAGAAAATCTGTTTTATGTACCCAGAAAGAGAGAAGAAAGAAAGTACCTTGAAGGCTTGAAGGAAACAGAGAAATCCAGAGGCCAGGATCAAAACCCAGAAATGACTATTGAAAGTTCAAAACCCAATCGAAATCCAGAAACCACCATTGAAGCCCAGAAACAACGATTGAAACCCACAATCGACGTCAGGTTTGCCTTCGGTTTTGCTGATCAACACCAAGAAACTTCAAGAAACGACTTCAAGTCTGATTGACTTCAAGAAACGACTTAGAGGGAGGGAGGGAGGGAGAGAGAGAGAGGGAGACGGCCAAGGTATGATTTTTAAGCAACAAATATCTAGGGCTGTGATTGAACTTCAATGGAGCGCGCTTTTTGTGCGCCTTTGCTTCGCCGAAGTCAAATAGCCTTGCCTGGGTGTGCCCCAGGCACAATGGGTGCACCTCGCTGCACCTCTCGCCTAGGTGTGCCTTTGACAACTATGTAGACGAGCACATCTAGGTATGGCGAAAGAATATCACATTTGTTTCAATGCCATTAGAATCTCTTAAACTATTGTAAGCTGATCAATTCATATGACGAATTTATCTTAATACTTGGTATTCAAGTGCGTTAGTTAAAGTAACAAATCAAAAGGTTAGGTGGGTGGGACTTGGGAGCGGCTAAGTCTGGTATATTCTGTTTGTCAATGGATTTATGTCCACAGTATGGTACTTTAGTCACTCTGATTATTAATCTTTCTGGTTATGCAGGTTTTCTTTAATCCTGAGATTTACAGCAACGATTTTGCGATGCCCCTACCAGCTGTAATTGACAAGTGTATTCAGTCTGCACCAATTGACACAAGAAGGGCTTTGTATAAGGTGAAGTACATTGCTTGAGTAACAAGATACATACAAATTTCGGTCTTTGTCATATGGTCATTATGAAACAGTTCGAAGTGTGGCTACATTGTTCACGCTGATCAATGGTCTTGTTTGTGGTGATTATTTTTTGTGGATATCAACAGTTCAACAGCCATCATAATTGCATCTCCTATAACATAGATGCTCTAAGTTATAGTACTTTGCTGTGCATAGATCATTGATGGATTTTCATTTGCCAAAAAACAAATAAACTCAGTTTGTAGTGTGTATTATAACATTTGAGCATCAGGCTCTGTCCAGATGACATATCTCTGACTCTTACCACAATGCTAGCCTACTTATATTGTTCAGTCCATGGGCATCCAACCGAAGGACAACCGTTAAAACTGTTCTCAGAGCATATAGCTTCCCCAATTCTTTGATAATATGAAATCATCAAAACCTTATTCACCAAAGGTCATATGGGTTTTAACTTCAAGTACCCCAAGTGCTGCAGTGCAAATTCCGTAGTGTCTTATACTGAGCTAGATTAGCTCCTCCTTGCTTCCTCATCTCTCTCTATGGCTGAGTCAACAGATATTGACGCATATGAAATATGAATCCAAATGTGTGTTTTTTTGGCCCGTATATGTTTCAGCCATATTTTTAATACGACATTGACTCCTCAGTTTATTTTTACACTAAACCGAGTTTGGGCTTAGAGTTTCAACGTGTTGTTTTATATATGCATTTTACACTTCAGCAGCTTATTTGATTACTTGACTAAAATATAGATAGGTTTCAACGTGTTGTTTTATATATGCATTTTACACTTCAGCAGCTTATTCATTGCAATACTTTCCTTTTAGAATATTGTATTGTCTGGTGGGTCAACAATGTTCAAAGACTTCAACCGAAGATTACAACGGGATCTAAAGAAGATTGTTGACGCTCGTGTACTTGCATCTGATGCCCGGCTCGGTGGAGAGTTAAAGGTAATTATTTGATTACTTTTTAAAATAATATGCACACGTTGAGTAACAATTTCTTTCTGCTCCAGTCACAACCAGTGGAGGTCAATGTTGTCAGCCATCCCATCCAGCGGTATGCTGTCTGGTTCGGAGGCTCTGTCCTTGCATCAACACCAGAATTTTTTGCGGTATGCTTTTGTCTCTGCAACTTGAACACTTTTGGGTTCACTTTAGTTAGTTTTTCATGTACTGTGTTTTGAAGTTATTGGTCTCATGGTCATTCTTAAAGCTTAGCATTATGTGTTTGCTCCATGGTGTTTCTAGTGACTGAAGCGTGCTTTGTGTTTCTTTCTTTTCTTTTTCTTTGGTAATCATGCGTATTGTTTATGTCATGTGTTATAATTATCTTCTTGGCAGAGTAGTGTTGCCTGCGATACTTTGGTTCAAATGTCACGAATAGTCATTATTTCTTAATACTAGGACTTCATTTATGCTGGAAGAGATTTTTGAAATATGAAGCATTTTCACTGTTGTTAGCCATTAATGCCGAGAAAGAGGCTGCTACATTTTCTGCTATATTTATAGTGGTGAAAACACCGGTTCAGAGTATGTTATGGCCCTTCGGTACTTTGGATTCAGGAAAACTATGCCTTGTTTTTCAAATATACGTTTGGGCCTTAACTTTGAAATCGAAGTTGTGAATTGCTGCAATCGCAAGAAGCCAAGAACAAATCCATTCTCCACCCAAAAGTGGAGAAATTTTGCCTACTGCTATCTCTTGCAGCTTGTGCTGTATGTGGGAGCTTGTGAAATGGGTTTGACGTTAATGCCATGAATTCTTTGGATTCTGGCTAGGTTCTGTTATATGCAGAATTGTGTATTCTTTGTTGAGATAACTGCCCTTTTATTTGATGTCAAAATTGGACGAGGACAGTTTTGGTTCAAATGTTTTGCTTGCGTTGGTTGATGCCATTTATTCACTTCTAGTGTCCATATTTGTTTGCACCCCTTTTTTTTTTTTTGGCTTAGATCATGGAGGAGATTTGTCTTGAAACTTCCAATTTTGATGCCCTTGATTGTAATTTTCACTTCCACAATTTCATGTTAACTGAACACTATCAGTCGTGCAGATTGATAAATTTCAGAAGAATCATGCCTAAGGGTTCATAATATTAAATGGTAGAAGTAACCTGTAAGAGTGTTGATTTACTGTGTCTAAGTGTTTGTCATTTGCAACAATTATAGAAATACTTCAATGCAACAGAATTGACGCCTGAACGTGTCATGGCAAGCATAAAACTTGGCTATCTTGACTGCTACTGTCTTATAAAAGACATTTTCTTGTCAATTCTGAATTGTGTTTTCTGCTGAGCGCTCTTACATGAGTCAGTGAGAAAAGTCTGAATTTTTGGATACGACGTACAGGCTTGTCACACCAAAGCAGAATATGAAGAATATGGGGCAAGCATTTGCCGTACAAATCCTGTTTTCAAGGGTATGTATTGACGCAAATAACTATGTCAGAAGATGTTGTATGGGCATTCAACGATCGTAATGCCTCATCATTTCCACTTCCAACGTGCTCCAGATTTGGAGATCCAGTCTACAGGCGGAAATCATGTGCAATTTAGAGGCTTAGCTTGCAGGAGGTGGTGTACAATATATCTTTGGTTTTTGTATTCTTTCATTAGCGTAGGGGGCAGCAAGTAGTCAAAAGACTGACCATGTCTAAAGGCATATCTACATTGATAACACTGATATAAGAAGTTTTTTTTTTTTCACTGTTGTTAGGGAGTTGATATTCCCTTATAGGACATTCTCAATTAGGTGTTTTGATTCATTCGCATTGGATTGAGGAGGAATAGGGTTGGTGTAATAAGTAGAAAAGGTCCCTTCATTTGTAATCAAAATCTGAACTTTTCATTAGTGTCTGTACATTGTTAATCTTTACATATTGGTGAACTGCTTGCAGACTTATTAGTTGAGGTTGTTGATAGAAGCAGCTTATACATTATTTTGACTTTATTGTGAAGATGGAGGAGTAGGCTTATTTTGATGGTAGAATGCAGCCTAGCTTCAGTTACTTGAACGAAACATAAGTGGGGGGCCTGTAGTGAGCATTTCTCACTACAGGCTATAGTGAGTAATTGGGACCGTTGATCTCTACAATTGATAGTTCAAATTCGTTACTTACTCTTACCGGTCAAAGTGTATTATTACCGGTAATAGTGTAAATCACATCTGAGCCATTAATTGTAGAGATCAACGGTCTATATTACTTACTACACCCTCTAGTCAACAGCTCACTCCAGGGCCCCAGTTCCGAAGGAAACTCTCTTGTTTGGGTAATTGCTTGGCTGCTGGATAACCTCTTGTAATTTGTGGAATAGTGCACGAATATGTGTCAAATCTGCATTGAAGTTTTTTTGTTTTTGAGACATGATTTGCAGTAGCATCTATTAAGGACTCCTGAGGAAGAGGAGGTATTAGGTATTAGGTTCAACTTCAGCTCATCAGCCAATGACAAATAATCAACTTGTTACTCCCTCCGTCTCAATTTAATAGTCCCTCGTTTTATCCTAATCGGATAAAAAAACGATTATATCTTTCAATCGATAATACATTTTATATGCAATATGGATCTTGTTTGATAGATCTTGATTAAATTTAATAAACAAATTGTTCAAAATCATCTAAAACATTGTAAATTATAAGATATAACAATTTAAAAAGTGACATGAACTCCGAAAATGGACTATAGAATTGGAATGAAGGGAGTATTTTTTAGAGGTGGGACCCACAAAAAATGAGGCCTAGCATCATAGCGACGAGCCGCAACAACTGCAACGACAAGGGACTCCTGCTTGATGCAGGTCATTCCACCAGGCACCACTCAACAGTATTTGAGTTCAAACACTGGAGCTTATTTTTTTCGGACTTGTTCCTTTGGATTTTGATTCTTGTATTTACTGGGCGTGGCCCTTTGTATTTGTTATCATGTTATTATCAGCTGTTTTGGTTTCTTTAGATAAAAAAGGAACTACAATTTTATTAAGCCAAAAATTATTAAGTATTAGTATTCCACAAATATGTATTTTCCTAACCCTTATTAATCTCCAAAATTGTGTATATTCCCCATTTTCAAACAAACAATGGCCTTGTTCGGTTGGGAGTTTTTGGCCGGTTTTGACCCTGTTTTAGTTTTGCTTACATCATCATCTCTCTATCTCTCTCCACTTATTATATCTGCTTACATCATCAAAACTAGACTAAACCTACTAACCGAACAAGACCAATAGAATTGACGGCAGACGACTCACGACTTGAGAATAACCCAAAAGATTTAAAATGAAATTTTACAAGTTATTCACCCCCTTGATCACCAATAAGAGAAACAAGACCAACCGTGACATTCAGATTTAGAGGTTTATTCCCTTTTAACGTTTCAGATTCTATTTTCTTTGCCACAATTCTTGAACCACCTCTCCTCGTGTGTAAGCGTAGAAAAGATTATGAGAGAGGCAATATGAATTAGTCTGAACTGGGTGCAAGCATATCTGAAATACCCTGCATTATAAAAAAGAAAACAATTACTAGCTAGCTAATTATAAGGTTTAAAAGATTCATGACCAATTAGAACCAGAGCTGACTTTGGACTAAAGCCCGTAAAACCACTGCTTTAGACTCCTAATTTCAATTAATTTTTGGGGCCTCCAATTTTGTAGTTTCATATAGTAGTTATGCTTTCAAATAACTTGAATGACTTATTTAGGGAAGTTTTTTTTTTTTTTTTTTTCCTTAGTATTTTGAACTATGCCATATTAAGAGTTGAGAGCTCAATTTGAAAAAATTCGCTTTAGGCCGCATAAATCTCAGAGCCGGCCCTAATTAGAACTTTGTAATCATGAATTGACAACGTTTTTTTTTTCCTGACGTTCTATTTCTCTTTTAGGAAAGTGACGACACTTCACTACGTATTCTTCCTGTTACTACAATTGAAAGATGATGTCTAGGGATAGTGAAAATAGTCATTGCCGTGGCTGAGAAAATTTTGGATGCCGGCTGGATCCTATGTGGGGTACTCAGCTCGCATCTCAGCCGTCTAAAAGTGTTTTAGACGGTCTGGATTTTAAAAATAATGCTAGGGACATATCACTCCACCACACCACCAACCACACAAGCCTATGTGGCACTGCATGATTGGTAATGAGAGAACAAACACTTTGAAACTACTTTGCAACGAACACTTTAAAATTACTTTGCAACCATCAATCATCTAGTGTCACGTAAGATTGTGTAGTTTGTGGTGTGGTGGATGGTGTGTCCCTATTATTGGGATTTTTAAAGAGAGAAAGAGGGGAGAGACGGAGAATTCTAGACAGTTCAAAACATTTTTAAACGGTCGAGTTACGGCCCATGAACTCTTTTCATAACCTTGTTTATTTTTCTTACAAAGGGCAAATGTACAAATGCTATTAAGAAGGGGATATGTGCACCTACATAATTAACCATCATAATTTGTACTATGACCATCAATTGACAATGGCCATACAAGATTGTGCGAAGCATCCCTCATCTCTCAAAACCTAGTACAAATGATTGTGAATATCTCACACTGTAATTTGTTGCGCGATACGTATAACCACTCTTCATTGTCTCACGAAAACCATAAGAACCCATAAGCTATAAGCGTAACATTATTGAAGACATAACATGCCAACAATAGATGGAACCCCAAACTACCGTAACCGAAGTGCATCCTGTCTCGTGGCTCTCATTTGACTCCCTGCCGAAACCTACGCCAAAACAATCATTTCCCATCACATTCCACACCCTATATTTACCTCATCACCCTGCTTTTATCTTTCCCTCACCCCTGCAGTGTTTCTCTATATTCCTAGGGAATCACTGCTTTTTCATCCACCCAAAACAAAAAAAAAAAAAAAACCTTTCTACCTCTTCGAATTTGCTCGAAAATGGCCCGCCGAATCCTAGTTCTTGCCCTCATTTTCTTCGCCGTCGTGGGGATTGCTTCTGCCACTGCTGACGCGCCAACAGCTAACGATAGTGATGGTTCTATCGGTAACCTTGATGGGGACTCAGATGCTGCGCCCGTTGGTGGGCCTGTTCCTGCCGGAGTTTTCACCACCACTGATGCCCCAACTCCGTCACCCACAGGCGGTGCAGCTGCGCTCGAGGTCTCTGCTGCTGCCGGTCTTGTTGCCGTCATTGCCGCAGTCTTCTTGTAACTGCTTGTCGTTATTTCGAATGAGCGTATAGGACGTATAATGGCCAAAATGGAGTAGTGGGTCTTTTCCTGCTTGTCATTAAGATATGTCAAAATGGTCATTCTTGTTGTAGTTGAGAATGCTACTGTGCTGCTCGTTTGAGTTTCATCGATTACGATTAGCAAATGCAAAACCTTATATAAAGCTCAAGCTTATTAATTTGCATCTTGATTCTAAAATTCATTCATTTTCTAAATTGATGCTCGTTTTCCGCCTTCTTTTCTTTTGAACAAGATTTTTGGGTGTATGCGTACGCGTGTTTCTGTTTGGCACACGTTTTGGCTAATTTTTAACCTTTCAATTTTGAGGGAATCTAGGAAAATGGTAGAAATACCGATCTCACAAAATCGCCCAAGTGAAGAAGGACAATGCAAATTCAAGTCAATTTTACTGAATTTCTATGGAAGAATTCAAGTTACAGGGGGTAATTTTCTCCAAGGAAAAAGTTTCTCAATCAAGCTCTCAAGGCGATCCTCGGTCTTGAGAATCTTTTTTGCGAGTCAAGCAATTAACCAAAGCTTAGTTAGGTAAATGTTTGCTTCTCTATGTTCACAAGGTGTACTCTGGATCATGAGGACTATTCCATTGCTGTCAAGGGTTAGGAAATGTTTGCTTCTCCATGTTCTTGTTTTTACCAATATTTTTTTTAGGTAAATTGGAGATTGGTACAGTAGTATTGCTTCGTTAATCCAAAGAGTTTTTGAATGTGCTTACAGTAGGGATGGCAATCTCGGCCTACCTGTCTCTATCTAACCCGTCCCCTACCCATTCGGGGATTTTTTCGGGGATCGGGTAGGGGATGGGGATTATTTTAAAAAAAAATTCGGGGATCGGGTAAGGGATGGTATTGTCAGTCCCCTCCTCGTTTCCCGCCCCTCCCCTCCCCGCATCCCCGTTCATATATATATATATATATATATATATATATAATTTATTATATTATAAGTTGTTATGACTTGCTTGCAGTGTATGAAGGCAAATGCCGGGAAATCCTTTTCCAACTATTGATGATGAAGATATGGACACCGACGAGTATATATCCGATGTAACATGTGTTGATGACTGATCGAGTATTTGAAAGTCATCCAATTTATGTTTTTTTTGTATACTATTAAAAAAAAAACTTACACATTAAAGAGCAACCATTTTTGTATCCCCGATTCCCTGTGGGGATCTCCGTTCCCCGCATCGGGGCGGGGATGGAGGTTAAAATAAAATCCCCGGTGGGGATTGGGATTGATATAGGTTCGGAGATTGGGAATGGAGGTAGTGGTATCCACCCCTACCCTCCCCATGACCATCCCTAGCTTACAGTAGGCCACATCATTTGGCACGTTGGCCCACAGCCCGCTAGAAGCCTACTAGGCCCGTAGGGCTTTTGCTCGGTCCTAGCCCATCAAGCGGGCGGGATGGCCTGGCCCAAATTGTTCATGGGCTGGGCTTGGCCTAAGAATTGTAACTCTGACCTGACTTTTGCCAAACCCCCCAAAGAGTCTGCCCTGCCCAGTTGCCTGAATGTATTATAGGAGAGATTTTTCAGTGCCGAGTGGGTATTATCCACGTGGTATCCGCTCGGCAATCTCAGCTGTCAAAAGTGCGATCTGATGGTCCTGAAAAGGAGAGAAAAAGAGAAGAGAGAATGACTATGTGAGAGAGAGAGAGAGAGAGAGAGAGAGAGAGAGAGTCAATCTAGGCCATCTAAAATGCTTTTGGGCGGCGGAGATGGTGCTCGGCATGGACAGGTGGTACCCATTCGGTACCCAAAATTTTTTCAGTTTGTAGACTTTTTAGAGTTACTATTTACTACACTTGATTATTTTCCCTTGGTACTTGCCACTAGGTAATGCACAGTTGCGCTGCACAAGCAAATGCAAGTAGCTGACAATACCTGTGGCATGTTTTAGTTATGATTATGATCAGTGCTAGTAGTAGGGAAGTTGTAAATTACTATGGTTAGAGCAGAATTTCTTTTTATTTTTTATTTTACGAAATAAGAGGGCTATAGGAGTGTTGATTTCTTGTGTATTGAAACAAAGGGAGTAGAAGCCAATTTATACTATTTAATATGTGAAGCTTCAAAATCCAATATTGAAATCAATACAAAATTGAATTCCATAATAGCAAATTATATTTGTAGGAATAAATATTTGTAACAACTATAAATTGAATATTCTATTCAATTTCCGAAATCGAATTCACAATTCAATTTGCTGTATCAAATCTAGAATTAATTCTGGCCGTAATTCACCTTTGAAACATTCTCACTTTATGAGACAATTTCTCATTCATTCCTTTAATTTTATTCATTCTTTCTACGGTTTAATCTCTCACTTAGCTCGAACTCACCTCAAAAAATTATGAGTTCCCACTTAAATTTTGGCTCAAAGTATCCAAGTAATAATAACAAAATTTCTCATTTTCCGACATATTGTGGTTGGGTGGGTGTGTTGCCTACGAAGTTTGAACTTACTCAACACTTGCTCTTCCCGTTTAAAAAAAAAAAAAAAACTCTTCGTAAGTAATTTTCAAGTAAAGTCTATTTATAACTCATCTCTAAATGGTTAATATAGCTTATAATTGTAAAACTTGTTTAATACAAAATTTTAGCCTTTTTCTTTTTTTATTGCTACTAACATTTTACCTCAATCAAAAAAATAAAATAAAAACCACTGAAGAGGTAGCCTAGATAGTAAGAATGAGTGGATTTATGTGCTTTTCCCTTCCATACACAATTCAACAAAGTTAGCGTGGAGGACCCTTTGTCTATCTAGTACCTAGGTGGTGCTATGGTAACGTCTTGCACTTTCGGACATAAACTATGGCTGGAACCAGACATTTTCCAGCAATTTGGGAGCTCCTATCATCACGTCCAAGTTGTTGCGCCCACCTTTTTGTTGTTCAAAAAACAAAATAAAGCATTCTTTTATCAACTTGCATTGAGAGAGTTTTCCAATGCTCATAAAATCCATTTTTGATAAAATCTAACATCATCAACGGATTTTAGCAAAACTAGATTTTATCTCACAAAATTGTTTATAAAACACCTTTATCAACCCTAGATTTAATCTATTGAAAAAACGACATCCACTATGTTCACTTCACATTTCCTAAAAAATTTCCAAAAAGATTCTTTACTTATCTTTTATCTCTTCAATCGTTAATCACATTTCTCTCTCTACTCATACCCCTCTCTCCAATCATTATTCTCATTTCTTTCTCTATCTCTCTCTAATTATTACACATCTCTTTAATTATTATTATTTTCAAAAACTCATCCAAACATTATCTCAAAAAATCTTTCTCAAAACTCTCAACCAAATAAAGACAATCGGGAATAGAAAAGCCAATCGGGTCCAAACTTGAAAGTTCAGGTCAAGTAATTTTAACCCCGTGGCTAATCGAGGCGACATCATGGGCCTGAAAAGAAGCGGGAGGTTTAAGGCGGTGTTAATTATCTCTTGATCCATAAACTATTCTAATATTTTTTAATTCGTCCCTCAATTATTAATTGTACTTATACAGTCCCTCAACTATATGATTGATTTGATTGTAGTCCAATTACAGACGCTGTGAACAATCCGTTAGATATTTGGACGAAAAGTACAGCAAAAAACAATATTTTGTTTTTGAATAACTTCTATAATGACTTTTACTAGCTTCAATTTGATTTGTGGCCACTCATCTTATAGGGATATTACAAAAGATCTTCTAAACTGGTGTGACGAGATAGATTGTTACGATTGAAGTTGAAATCACCATAGTAATCCAATACAAAATTTATTTGAATGAAATATTTTGTGTGTGTATTTTTGTCCAAATAGCTACCGGGGTTGTTACTTTTTTTTTTAATGTATTGTTGAGGGCATCGATACTGCTTGAAATAGAAAAAAAGGGTTAACTGGATGTATAGGCTACAATGAGCATATCCTAGGAGGACAAAAGGAAAAACAAAAAAGGAAGGAAAAGAAAACGAAAGGGAAGGCCAAATTGGCTACAATAGGGAGGGATAGGGATAAGAAAAAACCTAAGCCAAGTGGCTACAAGTAGCTAAAGCAACAAAACAATGTTTCCTCACCTTCTATGCAAGATGGAAAGGAAACACATGCTAAAGTTTAAGGCATGAAAGTTAATACAAAGAACAAAAGATCCTTCTCTGATATTCTGGGAATCTGATCCGATACATATTTCTCCCACAATGTGTCAACATGATAGAGTAAACCCATATTTGAGGCACACTGGAAATCTGAACAACAAGAATGAGCAAACTAGGTGTGAAAAACAACATACTTTGGCAATGAGAACAGTAGCTTTGATTCAAAATGAACCAACAACACCATGCAACTTGTAAATATTAGTAGCAATCTAGGTTTGAATTGGGTAGCACTATGAGACACTATAATTTAGAAGAAATTCCCTCTCCCCAAGGGATATCAAACTTCCTAGGGAAAGCCCCCCTCGGATAGGCCTATAACACATTCACATAATAGAATAGTCAGAAAAGTTTACCTGGACTCCAGAATTGGCAGTAGTAATGTATCATAGAAATGTAACATAAACCATGCACAACAGTGAACGACTGAGCTACTTAGGACATGGAAGATGCAGCAGTAGCAGGTAACACTAACAATCATTTCACTCCTAGATCATTGTCTTGAGAATGCAAAAATGCATCATATGACAGAATGACACTTGAACTGGTTTGTTTGGCAGCAATGCTTGATGTGAACTTGACGACCCTAAAACATGCTTGACCAAATTGATGCAGCTGTGATATAATTGGAGTGGTTAGGCCACAACCTTCAAACTAAATCAATCTTAGTTTGGCTAGGTTCAATGAACCTGCAGTAAACAGTTAACAAGAGCTCCAAAAAAACTATGAACATGCATCAAGTGTTGTACATAGTCCAGACAAAGGAACACACTAACAGTACATTAACTGTGGCACAACACAGTAGGAACAACGTAGCCCAAATAGTGGGATATCTGCTATCAAACAAACAATTTGGATAGTAACAACATGAACCAAATAGAGGACACTTGCCACTAAGATTAGACTTGTCAGTAATGAGAATTAAATGGCAGCATGCAAAATTGAAGCATCTCAACCAAATGTATAGCAATCAACTCAACCAAATATGTAGTAATTTATGAGTTGAAGTGATTTGGAATTTTCCATGATTCAAGTAATGATATTGATCCAAGTGGGATTTTTTGAAGGGACAACAACCTGCATCTAATCTCAATACATATGTTAGCCACCAAATAAGGCACACTATATTACATGCTTTGAAATTTCCTAAGATTCTTTTCAAGCCAGATCTGATAAAGGGAGACTGTGAAGGTAAGTTTGATCAATGTGCTTTTAAGGCCTTTACCTCTAGCTGTAGATACTAGATTAGCCAAATTGGTGAGTGTGTTGGGGCTGCCATTTCAATTAGGATTTAAGGGACACAGCATCCCACACCTGTTTGGTGAATCAACAATTAAAAAACAATCATGGGATTTTTCATTAGGGTAGAAGCTACAACTTGATGAGCTCTTGATACTAAAAAGGACAAGTCTGTCCTCAGTAGATAATCTGTTATGGATGGCAATCCACGTAATCAGGCTACACTTAGGTATATGTGAAGTAAACCAAACACTATGACTCCACCCAACTAAGGGGAATTTAGGTGTCAATTGCTCCCACAAGGAGGAAATGGAGAATAGACTATCCTGTGTAAGAGTCCACCTACAAGAATCAACAAAGGGAGGGATGAAGGTGTTAATAGGAGGGATGTGAGTTCTGATCTCATTAAGCTCCCAAGTTTGAGAAATGGGAAAGGACCACAAGTAAAAGACACTCAAAATAGATGATAACATGTCATTTTCAACTAGCCTAGAATCATATATCACACGACTACCAAAGTGTTCAACAAGAGGGCCGAGAGATGCCAATTGTTATACCATAATGATATAGTAGATCCATCACCAAACTGATATTTAATAAAGGGCTGAATGAAGGGACGAAGTTGGAGAAATTTCCTCCAAGTCTAGGAAGGACGAGTTGGGATTTTAACCTTCCAATAACTTCTCCCTTTAAGTAAGTAGAATTTTACCCATTTGTATCACATGGATTTTTCACCTTTCGAGACAAGGAACCAGATGTGCTTGGCCATGACAGCCTTGTTCTAGAATAGGAGTGATTTAAATCCATGCCCTCCCTCTTTCCTTGGAGAGCATAAATGGTCCCAAGATACTTTAGCACCTGTGTGCTTAAGTTCAGAGCCAGTCCAGAAGAAGGATACTTGGGTTACATTGAAATCAATCTTATAGTTGAGGTACTACTTTAGTTTAATGAATAGGCGAGGGACGAACAAAAAATATTGAAATAGTTCAAGTATTAAAGAGATAATTAACTCGGTTTTAGGGCTTCGGAGGATCGCTATTAACCTTCTGAAACCTTCGAGTAGTAGTACATCCGTAGTCCGATACTCTTCTCTCTCTCTCTCTCTCTCGTGTCGTCCGGCGATCTGGGCGTTATCGGTGGAAGTGAGTAAACAGAAGCGGTGGAGAAATGGCGTTGGCTTTCGACGAGTATGGGAGGCCGTTCATAATAATCAAGGAGCAGGAGCAGAAAACCAGACTAAGAGGAATCGACGCTCAGAAAGCCAACATTTCCGCTGGAAAATCAGTAGCTCGTATTTTACGTACCTCCCTCGGCCCCAAGGGCATGGACAAGATGCTACAGAGCCCCGATGGCGAAGTCACCATCAGTATGCTCTCTCTCTATGAATAGTCTGTTTGATCTAAGTATGTTGTTAATTGCTAGAAATGTGTGATGCTTTGTAAGTTCCAATCGTTAGGGTTTTAGTATTGTAAACGAGCTCATCCAGTTACTGTTGGTTGATTTTGTTTTACCTATTTGGAATTTACCTGTGGATCTGCAGTAACAGGTGATATAGAAGAAAACGAAATGAATTTTCTTGAAAATATGAGATTTACTTATTCTGATATCATCAGAGCATCTCCAGCATTTACTCAAATTTGAGTAAAAAATTGAGCTAAAGCTTCATTTTTTATGAAATTATCTAGTGGATAAACTCAAATGTGAGCACAAATTTGAGTCAAAGCTTCGTTTATGGCATAGTTGTAAGTTGTGAAGAGCGAAATAAGCCTTCAAAAAATTGAGTAAAACTCAATCTGCTATGAGTTTGAGTCAATGACTGAAGTGAGTTTCGAGGGGTTTTACTCAGAGTTTGGTTTGGAGTCAATTAAAAGAGTCCTTAATGCTCTCAGGGGATGTCATAAAGTGTGCAATGTGATGAATATTGTTCACTATATGTTGAAAGGTTCCTTGTAAAGGTTTGATTTTTTTATGAGGTTTAACTTGGTGAAGGTTTATTATTTTTCACTTTTTGTCATGTAGCCAACCTCTATTTATTGGGGCTTAAGGCTCGGTTTTGTTTGGATGGTTTCGATCGGGAATGCACATAAGGGGCAATGCTGCCCCTTCTTTTGATTAGTCGAGTGAATGTTTACTGAGTTTGGGTGGCGGCCTAGCGGGTACAATTGCAACAGATTCCACCCGTTCAATAACCACCCTCTGACTGTTTGTAAATATTGTACATGTGCTTTTGAATGTCGACATGACACCCCGGCAGATGTTAGGGAAGCATATATGCTTAGCTCATGGTTAATGCATAGTAATCATATTAAATATGCATTCCACTTTGGCACATGGAACTAGAAGAGAACAACTAGTTGTTTTGGTGAAAGAAATTCTCTCTTTTGTCCTTCAGTTATTATTTCCACTCACCTTTTATTCCCTATGATGTCAGCAAATGATGGAGCAACTATATTGGAGCAGATGGATGTTGACAATCAAATTGCAAAATTGATGGTCGAATTATCACGAAGTCAAGACTATGAAATTGGTGATGGAACAACCGGAGTTGTTGTGATGGCTGGTGCACTTCTGGAACAAGCTGAGCGGCTCTTGGAACGTGGTATTCATCCTATTCGAGTTGCAGAAGGCTATGAAATGGCTTCCAGGATAGCTGTTGAACATTTGGAACGGATTGCAAATAAGTTTGAATTTAGTTCCACAAATGTTGAGCCTTTGGTTCAAACTTGCATGACTACTTTATCATCTAAGATGTAAGAATCCTGCTATTAACTTCCTGCCTTTCTTCCATAGTGACGACTTTGTTCCATAGGGAGTTCAATACTTGTTTTAATTTATTTTCCAGCAAAGTGTTGTGTGGTTTGTTTGCTGCTACCCTTTGCTTTATGATATTTCTTTCAACCTTGCTATTCTTGAATTTTCTCACAATCATTACCTCATTCTCGTTACTTTAACTTGTGAGAATCACAGATAGTTTATTCAGATTCTAGTTGGTCTTCATTCCTCCATGCGATTGGAAAAAATGTCCAAATTGCTTGGTTATGTTTGCAGTTAAGTTTAGTGTGCTGCAAGAAGTTTCTCAATCAATAGAATTGAGCAACATTAAAAGGAGTAAAATGACAACACGGACAAGTGAGGGACATTCTGTATAAGTACAATGTTTATCTGACTGTAAGGTTGGTGTAACTCTTCTGAATGATTACAGCCTTTGCCCTATTACACGTGTTGCTGTTTTTAGGTTGAAGTCCCTTCATATGTCTTTGGGTTAAAGCAGCAACAACCACCATAACAGTACCCATGTAAAGCAAATGAAAGTTAATTATGAGTTGCCCCTGTTGCTTTTTTTGTTTGATATTTGTCCCTGAATGCATATGCATCTCCCAAATGATTCATAATGACATGGTGAATTTTCTGAAGTCATAATACCAAGATGCTCATATCTTGCTTCGTGGTCAACCAGGCCAGGCCAAATGGAACAGAGGGATTATATTTTTGTGCATCTGAAGACTGCATTTAATTCTTTTCAACTTCATGTTGCAAGTTATCACAACTAATAAGAAATACTGTGGTGCAGTGTGAATAGATGCAAGCGTAGTTTGGCAGAAATTGCTGTGAATGCAGTTGTGGCAGTTGCCGATTTAGACAGGAAGGATGTCAACTTGGAGCTAATTAAGGTGGAGGGAAAAGTTGGTGGGAAATTGGAGGATACAGAGCTAATCAAAGGAATTATTGTCGACAAAGATATGAGCCATCCACAGATGCCAAAGCATATTGAGGATGCAAAAATTGCAATTTTGACTTGCCCATTTGAGCCACCAAAGCCAAAGACAAAGCATAAGGTTGACATTGATACAGTTGAGAAGTTCCAGAATTTACGTGGGCAAGAGCAGAAGTACTTTGATGATATGGTTCAGAAATGCAAGGTAGAGTTGCAGTAGTAAATGTTAAAAAATGCTTTGCATAGTTGAACACCGTTACCAAAAGGTTATTTTGTGAACTGCATACGATTTAGGTATACATGTCTCATCATTCCTTAGCTTGGTTTTGGTTGTCTATGGTTGTGGCATTAATCTTCTGCAGTGAAGTTCATTTACCTTTCTGCATTGTGTACTCATAAGCCCCGTTTACGTATGTATGGAGGTTATATAAGCTGCGTTTAAGAAACTTGAATCATCCCCTTTTCGATTGTAATCATTACACAAACAATCGTTGTTCCTCAATGTCTACAAGCTCCTCTTAGGGGTATGCATATATGCAAGCTTATGAATCTAGGTTCACTGGTGTATCAATTAAACTACTTGTTCAAAGTGAGTCTCTTGTATTATTTTCTCATTTTTGTACATGAGCTTTGTCATTGACTCATTGCAACTTTTCTGTCTGACCTGCAGGATGTTGGCGCTACCTTGGTCATCTGCCAATGGGGGTTTGATGATGAAGCAAATCACTTGTTAATGCATAGGAACTTGCCCGCAGTCAGATGGGTTGGTGGTGTAGAGTTGGAGCTGATAGCAATAGCGACAGGTATGTTGTAAAATTGCTTTTCTATCATTGCTTATTGTCCATTACATCCCTCCTATTATTTTACCTTCAGTACCTATGATTGTTCTATTGGTGCCCTGTAGGTGGTAGGATCGTGCCGAGGTTCCAAGAGTTGACCCCTGAAAAGCTAGGCAAGGTACTTCTATGTTTTCTCCTTATGATTTTTCTCTGTGTGAAGCTGCCATTTTTTTCTGTGATTTTGTTGTTCTGTGATATATTTTGTTCTTGGTCCGACCTGAAAATGTGGTATGTGCGGTGTGGTTTTAGTTGTATGCTTAACACCCTGGGAGTTTATGTTGTTAGTTATACCTTCAAGCAGAAACATCCTCTTGTTTGCTGATGAAAAATAGCTTTCCTTTGTTGGCCATGTGAAAGGTGAACACTAAGAAACAAGCATTTTTTTCCCAGAAGTCATGGACTTAAGGAGGCCTTTGAATGACTTCAAAAATTCTGCACTTCCTTTCCTGCCAAATGTCGCAGATCATGGCAGCCCGGGCAATTTTCCTGCTTAGCTTGTTGGAAGACTTCCTACTAAACTTGCCAGTAAGCCAATTAACTTCAGCATCCCAAGGTTGATGGCCCCTAGAGATCCCACCGGTCATATGAACTTTCTTCCAAGTTGATCTAGGGTATGGGAAATCAAAGTATCAATCTGTCGGAGTTTCATTATCCTGTTGGCAGAGATATCAAAAAGGGGGAAGAGAGAAGTGTAGGCGTGATGGCATGGACTTGGTCCAATTTGAGTTGAATTTATGAGTGTAGGTGTTATGTGATGTTCAAGTGTAATAGCATTTCTATGGGTTAGAAGTAGATGTATAGCAATTGAAGAAAATATCACATTTAGAAGATTTTGTTGTTTAGTGGGGATTATGAATTGAAGAAAATACCTATAAACCTGTTCATATCTGGGCATTGTTAGGAGCATATTGTAAGATCTGGGTTTTTTTTAGATCCATAGGGGTGATGGGGTTAGGCCTTTAGGTGGGCTTGTCCCAATGGGTTCCCTCGATTGGTTTATTGTCAATCGTTGGTTTGGGTCTTGGATTGGACAATTTTTTTGCCGTTCAAAAAAAGGGATTATTTGGTTTGTGTTGCTACACTTGTGATATTTCGTTTCTTCAATATTTTCCGTTGAGAGCTAGTACGATTTCATTTCTTTATTTTGGCTCCTATTGGAAAGCTTGTGCCGAGTAAATACCTTCAACAATTTTTTTTGGGTTACTGTTTTTTGGTTGGTTGATGTCTTTTAGATTGATGATTTTGATGCCTTCAGTTCATCCAATTACATTTTGATTGTGCTTTGCACTTAACAGGCTGGTTTGGTGCGAGAAAAATCATTTGGAACCACCAAAGATCGAATGATTTATATCGAACATTGTGCGAATTCAAGGGCTGTAACCATATTCATTCGTGGTGGTAAGTCGACTAATCCCATTGGCTGTCCTGTTAGAGTGATTAGTTTGGCTTCTTATGTTCATAGGTGGTGAATTTACTCATCTGGATAAGCAGATTATAGATGCTCTTAGTGCATGCTGTTAAGATCACACCCGTGCTTTGTGAGCTTGGTTGTTAGATTGGTATATTGGTTTATTTCTGATTACATTTACGGTAACTTCAGATGCTTCACCAATTATGTTATATACTGGTGTCTAGGAATGCAAAATCATTTGGCATTCTGCTTGTCTGATTGGAAAGTGGAAACTCTTATTTGTATTTCTTTGTTACTAGGTTTGCCACTGCCAACTGACAGAGGGTTGGGAAAACCAAATTTAATATGAAATTTTTTCCCTGAAACTACTTTTTAATTGCATTTTTATTTCTGATGCTAAATAGACAACCATTTTGCACATTCCAACATTTTGTATCATTATCTCCTGTACTTGTGATTCGGCAGTAGTGGTTACTTGTATGGCTGTCTTTTACGTTGGGCAAGAAGGGGAAAATTAGGTGAACTGAATGAGCAGAAAAAAAAGAGAACATAATATGGATTGTTTTTTCTATGGATTATTTTTTCCATTAACCACGTGTTCCTAGTTATTAGGTTGCATTCAATCTCAATGCAATCAAAAAGCCCACATTCAATCTGAAAATTCAGCTTGCTGGAATCACTAGCAAAAAGTAGCGTTCACAACGACAATGATCTTCATTGTGTTCACTTCATATTTTCTAAAAAAATTTCAAAAAGATTCTTTACCCATCTCTCATCTCTCCAATCATTAATCACATTTCTCTCTCTATTCATACCCCTCTCTCTAATCATTATTCTCATTTCTCTCTTTATCTCTCTCTAATTATTACACATCTCTCTAATTATTACTTTTTCTAAAAACTCATCCAAACACTATCTCGAAAATATTTCTCAAAAAATTCTTCTCAAAACTCTCAACCAAACAAAGCCCTTGTATTTTAATTTGCCACACTTTCTGTTTCATGAAGAGGGCACGCCGTTTTTGATCGAACGTTGTCAGGAATGAGTCTGGGAGTTATTCTATGTCATTCTATTTCCTGAATATAACCAAGAGGGCTATTTACTTCTGTTTTTTCATATTGTACTGATAAGTGTAGGGTGTCTTCTAATTCTGATTAATGACATAAAGGCAGTATTTAAAATAAAATGAAGATTGTGAAAAAGATTAGAGCAAGGGAAGAGAGTAGATATGCTTCGTCATCTTGTTTATTCAAACAAAGAAAAAAGACTGTTGAAGACAAAATGCAAAAGAATGATGTTGGGTATGTTCAGATTTCCTTTTAACTAGATTCTGGTGCTTGATTTGTGCATTAGGTAACAAAATGGTGATAGAAGAGACCAAGCGAAGTATCCACGATGCTTTGTGTGTGGCTCGAAATCTGATTCGCAACAACTCCATAGTGTATGGCGGTGGTGCGGCTGAAATTTCTTGTTCACTTGCCGTGGAGGCAGCTGCTGATAGATATCCAGGAGTTGAACAGGTATGACTGGCTATAGAGGTTATTCTTTTATTTTGCTTACCCGTTGTGCATTTAAAGCTGATTTTTTCCTCCTTTGATTTGCAGTATGCCATCAGGGCATTTGCAGAAGCTTTAGATTCTATCCCCATGGCACTCGCAGAAAATAGCGGTCTACAACCCATTGAAACATTATCTGCTGTAAAATCTCAGCAAATTAAGGTATATTTTGGACATGATGGTTTCCTTTAGCAAGGTCAAGAGTTAAGCTTCATTTGGCATCTGTAAATAAGTTGGATTTCTGCTAAAAACGGTTGACTTGTAATTTTAGGCATGGCTATTTTTATTTTTTTTTGGAACTGGTTTGGCGTGCCTAATAAAACCCAAAAAATGCCAGCTTTTAAGACATCCCAAATGAAGCCTCTCTCTCTCTCTCTCTCTCTCTCCACAATGATATTCAGTTTCACCAAGCATCATGTTGGATTCATATGCAGGAGAACAATCCCTGCTGTGGCATAGACTGCAATGATGTTGGCACGAATGACATGCGTGAGCAAAATGTCTTTGAGACGCTAATTGGGAAGCAGCAGCAGGTATTGCTAGCAACACAAGTTGTCAAGATGATTCTGAAGATTGATGATGTCATCTCTCCTTCTGAATACTGATGTACGCGGGTACTTAATTTGAAAAAGTTTTGATTATCCGAGAATGGTAGCCACATTGTATTATCGGATCAAATGGTGACTCAAAAGTAACTCATTCTACATGTTCCGTTGGGCTGGGTGAGATCTACCGATGTTTGGTTTGTTTTCTGGTTGGCAGACTGCTAATGTTGTTTAGCTTTTGAACATTTTGTGGATTTTGTTGCGTTAAAATGGTTTTGCTTTTGTTGTTCTCATGGCATATTAATGTTTGAAGACAGTTCAAAAGCGCACCCATTGGCAGCGAAAACTTCTGCTTTCATGAAAGCGTCCATAAATCATTGATCGAACTTGGATTCATACGCTCGCTCATTGGGCATTGTACGAATACTTTGTCAGCTAGTCCGATAATGCTATCCAGGGATCTGCGGTGTTTGACTAACAAAAAACTGTTTTTTTCAAATACCGAGTCAAGTTATTCTCTCACAATAAATTACATAAAAAATCGTGAAAAATCAAATTTTTTTCGAAAAATCAACTTAGGGGAAGGATGGTGGCTTTGTTTCCCCCTGTTGTGATATATTGCTGAAGCAAAATGAAAGGATCTAATGTGGCAAGTGGTTTACGTAAGGAGGACGGTTGGAGTTCTACTATTTTGAGAGGCTTTCAAAGTGTGAATTTTTGTGAATTTCTTCTCGATTCGAAATCAGTTTGAATTTCTCCCAATCTTTCCACGTCGGCCCTAAATTACCATCCAGGGAACTGAAGTAAATTTACCAATCTAACCTTGCCTTTTGTGGTATTTGCAATCCCCAAAGATATACAGATTGCCATCACAGCACAACGGTGGAAAGGACATAATGGTTATTGGTAATTTCCATAAATGTATCTCCCTTCGTTCCATATTATTTACCCCATATAGCAGTGTGCATTTTGTACACAAAAAATAATGTACAAACATTAATTTTTTTTAACCAACTTTACACCAATTTAAAGATCTCATTAAGGAGAAAAAATTGGTGTAATTCTTTTTCGGAAAAAAAATCATAAACACATTTTTTGTGTGCAAAATGCACGTACTTTCGTAAGGGGCAGAAAATATGGAACGGATGGAGTATTATTGAAAAGTGAAATAATCCATAACACCAATAAACCAATAATCTGGCCAAAAGGCGCAGAACTGGTTTTTTGTTTTGTCGAGATGAATTTATAAACCACAAAAACTAACAAAATGCAAACAAAAATTTGAATAAAGACAAAACGAAAAATCAAAAAACCACTTTTTTCATTTTAGTTTATTTGTTCTTGGTTTATTGCTGATAATTCAATAATCCAAAAAACCGATTTATTTATTTTTGCCAAAGGAGGTAAGTCCTGGATTTTCTATTTTCTGCTATGCCGCATTGTTTTCCCATGATTAATTTTTTCATAAGTACCAATGTGCACTTGTTTTAGGTTTTCTGTCTCTTTTGTTTTTGTTTTGATTGATCGGCATAGGTTTTCTGTTTGTGCCTAGCAACCTGTACCAACTACCAGCCATAAAATTGAGAGATTTTACCATGTGGAGCGGGCACCATCCTACGCGCTGTCTGAGCGGCAATCTCAGCTGCTCAAAATTATTTTGGATGATTCAGATTTAAAGAGAGAGGAGAGAGACAGAGAAGTGAGAGAGAAGAGAGAAGGAGAAAATGGGCCGTTAAAAATACTTCTGAACGGTTGAGATTGTCTATCACATGCTGTACCCACATGGCACTGAAACTCGATCAAAGAAGTCCAATCGTGTCCTCGAGTTCTGGGTTGAAAATTTAAGGCCCCCATGATAAAAATAGACCATATATATCTGATCTGAAGGGAGTCTATGGTGGCCACAGCAGTCAGCAGCACAAGTTTACAGGACGACAAAAGCAAAGGAAGATGCCAGTGGGGGCTTAAATGTAATGGGGAGTTGGTGGGGGGTCTGATTTCTATGGTTCATAAAAGCTAGCTATAGCTTTTGGGGGATATACTGTTCTGTACGTATATGATAGTGTCGGTGGGATGTGAATTTTGCTTTGTTCGGTTAGTAGATTTAGTTTAGTTTTGATGATGTAAGCAGGTGTAATAAGTGAAGAAAGATAGAGAGAAATGATGATGTAAGCAAAACTAAAACAAGACCAAAACCTTCAAAACTCCTAACCGAACACGGCTAGCTCACGTTGGTTTGCTTCAGAGAATCAGATGGGTCAACGGTCCAAATTTTGAACTCTCTTTGACCAGCAATAATTAACTTTCACCGGTCAAAAAGTAAAGGCCAATCTGGATGGTCGAAAATATTTTTAGTCAGTTAAGATGTACCGTCCGTGTAATATGCATACGCGGGTGTGTGTACGCACATCATTTTTGTTCTGATAAGTGGTCTTTCAAATTTGTCTACAATATTGGGGTGACCTTGTGTCTTTTTTGCACCCGCCTTTGTACCATAGAAATGTCCCACTAATGCCCCCACCCGTGTAAGCCTTGTGAGGGAAAAACCCTAACTGGGCCTCAAGAGAAATGAGAGGAAGAGCTTCATCTCATCTTGTATTACTATTAGGTACAGATGCAATTCCATCTATTGCTTTATTGTGGACCATAATGGTGAAGGTTTGCGACTTAGAAATTTTCTTTTCTTAAGATCTAATGTTCAAAATCTCTTAGATACCATTGACTTTTTTGGGGACAGTTCCTATGGAGTTTTGCTCTAGTTTTTCAATAGACCTCCACTTGTGAACGGTGAGAATGATTTGTTAGGATTAGTTAAAGTGTGTATAAATTAGTTTAGACACCTGATTTTCGAAAAAATCCATAATGTTATTGTCCGATGACAAAGTGGGACCCATATCTGCTTTTTTGGATTGTAAGGACAATTGCCTTTGGGAACCAAGGTGGTGGTTGTATTAAATAGAATGTGCGTGGGCGTAGAGCTAGAGTAGACATTCTGAGATATAGATCTATCTAGCACGGAATAAGGTTACACTAAGAGTATTTTATTAGGAACACCAAATTTTATATCAAATTTAATTTTAAAAGCACCTTTTACAATTTAGTAAATCATTTTTACAAAAGTTCACAGAATTAGGCTATCTATTCTAACTTTACTGCATTAAACTATTTTTTCTTTCTACTTTTACTCCCCAAAAGTAATATTAAAAAAATGAACCATGTGTGAATAGTGCACGAATAGTGTGTGAATATTGCCCTGGTAAGTGAACAGTGCCGCACCAAATTTGGTGCGGTACTGTAGCAAAGTTAGAAGATTAATCAATTTGATCAACCATTTGGTGAGCCTGATTTTGGCTTATTTTGGGGGTTTGACTTTTTTACTTTAACTCAAAACTTAAAGTAGAGAGCCACATAAGGATGCTATAACACACCCTCAGTATATCAACTTGGTTAACATGCTTATGTAACCATTGGTATTTTAGATTAAAGATAAATTGAAAACAAAAACTTACTAAATAAATGACAAAGCATAGTCGCACACTCAGATGCTTGGGTAAATTGTTATACAATATGTTGTGTTTGTAGCACTGCTCGTCTGAAATATGATTTGAATCGTGGGAGCTTATAAGTGCATCGGCTAAATATCTCAGTACGCCCTTTCACGTGCTATTACAATGAAATGAATAACCATTAAACTTAAGTCCATAAAAAACATTGTCACACCATTCAGCCAAAATATATCAGAAGAAAAATACTCCATGTTTCTTCCAATGAATTGTACATAAGATTACATAATACACTGACATATGATTCATCAACACTTCAGCTTTGGTTTCTTCAGATCCCATCAGTATTCATACATACCCAGATGGTGATTGTCTACTTAGAAACATGCTGAGGTTGTAACTTGTAATCAAATACTTAAAATATATTGGCCGATACGTATCGGTTTTTCAAGGGACTAATACCGATATTGACCGATATACGGTCCGATACAAGCCGATATCAACCAATATTTGACCGTATCCCCGATACCGTTACGTGTCCCGACACCGCTATTTAAAACCTTGTTAACAACTGCATATGATGGGTCTTCTTCAAACCAACAAATTTTCCTGTAAATACATGCAATTGGTTCCAATTATTGCATTTCCTATATTTATATATCTGTGAGAGTATCAATTAAGGACTCCCATTAAACAGCAGCCAGAATTGATCATTAGCAACGTGAGCCTTTCTTGCAACCAAGTGCACCTGCTCCCGAAGTAATTGAGCTAATTAGAGAAGAGGGTCGCGCTCCCAAGCTCGATGCCTTTGCATAACTAGCCGATGCTCCGGCTCCGGTCGCCGTGAAAAACGCACCGTTTAACATTAAATCTCCCTCAGATCTCCAATTCCATTTCCTCCACTCACTCTCTGGGGCTTCCTCGCGTTTCGTAACCTGAAAAAAAATTGTGGAATAATTTGGTAAACAAAAAATTTATATGCTGACTCGGAAATCCAGTTATAAAAAATCAAATCAAAGGATAATGGGTTAAGTCCAAGGTTTTTAAATACCGGTTTTGCGACATGTAACGGCAACAGTTTTAGTGTAACGATTTCGGTAGTATTGGACATTACGTAACAGGAATCTGGTATAGCGGTTGTGAATTTTTAATAATCATTTTTTGATAAAAAATAATTTTAAATTGCTTAAATAACCCGTAACGGTCGAGTATCGGCCGTAACGGTCGTGAAGTGGTCCGTGAATCGGATACGGACCGATACGTAAGGGGAACTGGCCGATACGAATGCGATTTTTCCCTCTCACCGGTATATAGGGGTGTAACGGTATCGTAGGGGCAAAAAACCGTTACGTAACAGCCGATATACGCTACGTAACGGCTAGTATTTAAAACCATGGTTAAGTCTAACCTCTTTGCTGAACTTGTCATTGGGAGCCAGAAATCTATTGCCTTGGCTGTTGATGGTTGGTTCTGCACTTCCACCAATTGCATACATTTCCCAATGGGTGTAGTCATTGTTCACCACATGGAAATATCCATGTCTGCATCTGATGGCAATATCAACAACAAATGCATCAGAACATGCAGGGGTGGCCCAGAATAATAAATAAATACAACAAGATGTTAGTAAAATTCAAAGTACAACATGTACATTAATTGCTGGAATAAAATTCAGCATACTGACAATGCAATGCTGGAAAATAAGCAAATAATTTTAAAAAATGTGGGTACCAATGTTAATTTTGGTTGAAAATTTATCAAGAATTTAATGTACTAAAGTACTAACAAGTTAATTTTCCAAACCGTTTCCCAGAATTTTCCGAGCCGGTAAGATTACAACCGATTCCATTCCCCTATTGTTGAGAAAAACTTGAATAGAAAGTGGTGCCCTCGGCACATCCAAACCATTTAAAGTGTATTTGGATGGTCCGGATTTGGATAATTTTTGTCATCCCAAAACTCCATATGGACAAAAGTTGTAAGTTTACATTTTACTATTTTCTTTGCAATTAATAGAAGTTTAATAAATTACCCCAAAAAAAAACATTTTATCTCGAAAATGTGACCCTTCCCTTTCCTTTTGCGTTCCTTTAATAGTTCACGGAATGGACCGACAATTAAGGACAGAGTGAGTACCAATAGTCTTTAAGAACTTTACAAACTTTAAGAATTTTGTTGACAGCAGTATATTTAATTCTTGGTCGGGTACACGCTATCACGATAAATATAGGGTGTGTAGCCTCATTTTTTTAATTTTTAATTTTTTTTGTATTTTACTTTTACATTTTTTATATGTTATTGCAAGGATGTCTATGAATTTTAGACGATTTGAGAGATATGCATATAGTGAATTTTGCATGTTGATAATGTTCGAGAGAGATGTTCACAATAAATTATGTAACTCTTTTTGTTATCCCTTTGGGTCCTTTTAATCTTTGTAATTCACTTAATAAAAAAAAAACACTTTTTGTTGACAAAAATGGGCAAAAAACAAAATCTAAGAAGTCAAAAGGCTCATCTCTCCTTATTTCTGACTTCTCTTCCTTAAACCCAAAAAATAAAAAATGCATTTTCCCAGGACTCATTGTTGGTACCTCCATCCAAACACCAAGAATTAAAAAAAAGGCAAAAACGAGATATCCAAACACCTCACGGTACAATCCAATGGTGTCGCTGCGAAAGCCACATAGTGCTCCAGAACACTCCAACGTCACACATTTTCGTGAGATTCATGCACACAGAGACGTGTGATGTCAGACTCATCCAGAGTACTACATAACTATGCTCGGGGACTATTGAATACAACTACTCCAATCGAGGACATTTTTCATGTGAAAAAAGTAGTGTTAGGTATGTGCATCGTTAGTGACAGTTATACTCCATTAATTACCTTGGCATCCTTTGCACAAGCCCCTCCCCAAAGTGGTTGAATGCAATTGTGACCTGCATGTTCTTGTCCTGTGTAAAGGTATCACTGTGCCCCAGCAACATAACCTTGTTATGGTGGGTCATATAGTTGTTCGATATGGTTATAGCCGTTGATCCATGAATTGCATCAATCAGCCCATCGTTACAATTTGACAACGAGCAATGGTCCACCCAAACGTGACTTCCCCCAAAAATCGACACGCCGTCGCCGTCCGATATCGTCCTCCAACCGTAGTGCCCCGGGGAGTCCCGCACGTTAGCATTCCCTCCTTGCTTGCAATCGTGAATGTTGATCCCGTGTATGATAATGTTGGTTACGTACTGGATCGTGATGCAGGGCCCACCGGCAATGTGGACGCTCGATCCTCGACCGTCGATCGTCTTGAAGGAATTCATGATCAGCTCTTCTTTCAGCGCGATCACCATGTCACGTGCAAATATGATCCATAGAGGCTCAGCTTGGATCACACCATATCGTAGGGTCCCCGGTTTCGGGTTAACCGGGTCATCGTCTTTCGCGTCGGTAACAATGTAGATTTTACCGTCCCTGCCACCAATGGCATTTTTGCCAAACCCGATTGAGCAATCCGCAAGGCGCTGGCGATTATTTTCCCAATTTGGATCGCACCGCCAGCAATCGTCGATGGGGTTGCCTGTCCCACAAGACAGAAACCCCAACTTCCTTCTTGATGCATTTATGCGCCTGAAATCAATATAATGTACAAAATATGAGCCACATTGTTCACTAACAAGAAAAATCATCGTAAGTTTAAAAACAATGCCATGTACACAATTCCGGTGCGCATATCTAAACAAAGATGTGTTCGGAACACCTAATGCATGTCGGACTCATAAAACAGTACGGGACCCACATGCATCGAACTGTTTAAATATGGAATGCTTATTGTGAAATTATCCGGGGGAAAAAAAAAATGGTATCATACTCGTGCACGTCTTGTACTACTTTCTCGGGGTCTTGAACTGGTGAACAAGAGATGGGGTTAGGAGACAGGAGGGGCAAGAGGAGTACAAGAAACAGAGGACTTGCCATGTTTTTGCTTCTCTTGCCCAGAGAGAGAGAGAGAGAGAGAGAGAGAGTAGATGATTGAGAGAGAAGATGGAGAGAGATTAATATAGGGCGATGAAGGACGAGAAAGGGCCCTGAAAGTTGAAAAAGATAGTAACATTTTTGGGCCCACTTGTGTCATGATTTATGGAAAGATTATTAACTGCGAATTGAGCCTCACGCCCCAAAAGTCCCACGAGATCATGGGTGTCCTCTGCTCTGAGAAGGCCAGAGAAACGCCGGGGGAAGCGGCTCATTAGGTCCGGTGTCTTACCATCTAGTCCCGTCTAGTTTTGGATTTTCGTGTGTTCATCCCGAGTTTACAACAATGATCCGAAGTACTTCGCCACATTGTAGGATTTTAGGCTCCCAATTTGTTACTCTTTGTCTTAGGCGTGTGTGCGCGCATTATATTTTGGTCACAGGGTCGGTGCTCTATAATAAGACTATGAGAATAGAAGGTATTGGTTTAATTGATGCTATAATGATTTTTGGGATTTATTATTATTATTTTTATAAAGAGTACAAACTTAATTGATAATGAAAAATAGTTTTACGGAAGATAAATATAAAAAACATGACAAAAAAGCTACATAGGAATAGACATATCTGCACTAGCTCTATCAAAAAGACGTTGTTCATGATCTAAAATTGGTTGCTTCATAAACAATGTTAAAGCCCTATTTGCTAAGCCGCGGGCAAGATGAATGTCCTTACGCTGAACCTTTGAGATCCTATAAAAAGAAAGTTTAAACCATAAGCTAATACGACTCCTAAGGGTGGCTCCTAAACCATAAGTTAAATTTGAATAACTTTGTAGCTAGCTCAAAGGAGAACCCAGGCCCTTTTAAATTTTTTAAATATGAAATTTTTGAAAGATAAATAATTTTATTTAAAAATAGCGAATGCTATTTAGCTCTTGTTAGCTAATTGAGTGCACATATACTTTATAAATTTAGCATGCTATAGGAGTGAAAAATGGAGCTTAATTAAACTTATGTGTACACCTTAAGAGTCAATTTAGAAGCTATTTTTAGAGTCCATTATGGATGTCCTAAACCAACAAAACAGGTAGAAAAATAAGTAAATCAAGGAATTTGAAAATCATTGTAAAATCTTGGATGATCACATGGCTTTCAAATGCAAAAATAATAGGAACGCAATTATTTGGACACAATACTCAATGCAATCCCCTCACATGCATACATTTATTACGAGAGACTCACGTGTAAGTAAGAGTTCTGTTCGGTGTTGTATCGGGATAATATATTGTGTTCCTAGAGAATCTCACTCTCCAACTGCTTGTGATTCTTCTCCCAAGATTTTCAACGATAAACATCAACCACCAGCCGATGTGAAAACCTCTACGTGTCAGGATGCTGTTGAATCCACGTGGAAGCCGTACTCCTCCGTAACGGGATGAAGTCGCGATAATTGCTTTGTGTGTTTCTTACTTAGAAGCTCATGTTCTTCCATGTGAGGTTTGTTCCCCTAGATTCTCTCCACGCTATCTAGGCTGGTCCAATCTTTGCCGTTGGTTACCTGATTCGAGCGTTTTCAGCCGCTCAACTTTGGAACTTGTCAACTTCCATTATCAAAAGTTTTGCGAATGATTTGCTTTTGTGGGTTCATGAGAAGGTTAGGGTTCATTATCATAAGTTTGTGGTGGATCATGCAACATTCTTATCTACTATTTGGAACCTCTTCTTCTTGTTTATTTTTTGGCCTTGGTGGTGATATTTTCCCAACTATACATACCCAACGGATCTCTTAATTCGCTTAATTCGTCCAAACTGAACCGTCTGTGAACCCACCCAAGTTATGTTACAGATAGATGCGGATCCTAATATTTTTATTTTGGCAGATGCGGCTTGATTCGGTTCGGGTTCAATTTGCTTTTAATCCTTCTTTGATTCGTCAAATTTGCCCGATCCGTAACCGAACCAACCTATCTGTATATCACTCATGGATGGGTTGTGGATACACAAAACGACAATCCGCAATGAGCGAATCGGATTGAGAACTGAACCGATCCGTGGATAGCCCTTACATATCTAGTCTCCAAAACTACAATTTTGAAAATCAAAGTACTATTTTAATTCAAAATGTAGATTCGGAGCTTATTACTGTTCATACACACTCCAACCACAAATCTACATTTCCATCTCTATATTAATAGAAACTCACAATTTCCTTACTTTGTGTCCAAAACTTATCAACACTCTTTCAAAATTCAAAATTATTGTCTTTTCAATGGAACAAATTTTATAAATATATCATCTATAATTTGACAAATCAATATTCAATATTACTATATAGAGTGAAAAGAGAAAATAAAGATGAATATTTTCTTTTTTCTTTTTGCGTCTGGTCTCTAATTTGGTGGACCAAAAATATTGTCTCTATTTTAGAGCTCCAAAATGTTTGGTTGTAGTGCATTGGATCTCCATATTTATCTTCAAACCTTTTAGATATGGAGCTTGGTTAAAAATGCTCTAAGGAAGTTACATCAAAACAACTTTCTTTTCAATCGAATAATAGTAGAAAGTGCTAAATTATTTGTACGTTTTGCATTTTTGGTTTTCAATATTCTATATGTGGACCACAAAGAATTCTTTAAAGGTGTAATAACATAGGGAATAGGTTATGGAATATGGACTATTCGTTTTCTAGCTGTTCTATTGGCTAGACAGGAAAGCACATATCACACACAAATCTTTTTGCGAGGCTCATTTCGAGTCTTGTCAAGATTATCTGAATTGCTTATTTTTTTCAAATATTTTATATGGGTCATTGCAAAAAATTAGCTCAATTTGATATTTGTAAAAGCTTCTTCGGAATTCGTAGGGCGCAATTAGATATCGATAAAAAGTTTTTAAGAATTCATAGAGTGAAAAAACTCTTATTGATATCCAATTGAACTGGATATGGAGTCCTCGAAGCTTCAAACCATTGGATTAGCAAATTTGTTTAATGATGGAGGTTTGTCTTTTAGCAAGTGGGACCTTGTCCAAATTAAGCTCTCAAAAAGTTGGTAGTTGATGGATGTAATTGTAATGTAATGGCGTCTTGATGACTGATTTGGCGTTGTTAACTCCTTGGGTGAGTGAACTATGGGGACAAAAATGACACTCCAGTGAAACTAGGAGGACTATTTTTATACTCCACCCAAATTCATAAATAAAAACAAATAAATAAAAATGAAGTTTCAGTTACCGATAATATTTATCAAATTTCGAAAACAATCGAACTTCACTACCCATTCCCTATTTTCACTCTACTTGTTTATTATCAACTAAGTGAGTTGACAATAGAAAGACTCATGTTTAAATTGGAAAATTAAAACAAACAAGAACAATACGTTTTTTTTTTTTTTACACTTTCTATACTTTCGCACCCTTGTATTCACTTTTCACACATTACATACATGTTTTAATGCTTAACGACGGTCTGGTGCATTGATTTTAAAACTTTCCTTTAGCCATACCGATTAGTCATCTCCATGTACATACCAACAAACAAGAACTTTAATGTAAATGCTAAGAAAAGTAATTTAATAATGCACATAATTGAATGCTTAGAACGTTTATCCAAATACATATATGTACACAAAATTTGCATTGTTGGGGTGGAAGGATGGAGGTTGTATATCTTTTCAATGATGCATTTTCTTGTAGTGAAGTGAGTGAAATTGGTAATGTGAGCTAGATTTATGTGTATTGATTTAATAGTGGACGGTGCTTTATAGTGATGGTAGAGAGTTTTCGATATGAGATTGAGGTAGTGAAGCCGTGAAAGGCTGGGTTTTGGTGATAGCTATAGTAGTAGCAAGTATTGGTGACGGGTTGTGGTAGAGGTTTTTCAACTACGACTCTAGAAGCTAAGGGCAGAGAGTTCTAGTTGGGGGTTGGTGGCCACTGGCCAGAAGGGCTATTGATGTGGTGGTTTGGTGACTGTGAATGAGTGCTTATTGGTGGTTGGTCGGGGATAGCGTGGTGGGTGGGAAGAATTAAATAACATAAATATGATATTTTCTTCTGTTGTAATTAGTATTCACATTCAATAAAACCATTAATCCTAATGATAATACAGAGTTACAATGATTACCCCCCAAAAAATACTCTCTTTGTCCCAATTTTATAGTCACTCGTTCTATCCTAACCGGATAAAAAAAACGATTATATCTTTCAATCGATAATATATTTTATATGCAATATGGATCTTGTTTGATAGATCTTGATTTAATCTAATAAACAAAGTGTTCAAAATCACCTAAAATATTGTAGATTACTCCTTCCATCCCAATTTTATAGTCCCTTTTGGGGGTTCGTGCCACTTTTCAAAGTGTTATATCTTATAATCTACAATGTTTTAGGTGATTTTGAACACTTTGTTTATTAGATTAAATCAAGATTTATCAAACAAGATCAATATTGCATATAAAATGCATTACCGATTGAAAGATATAATCGTTTTTTTATCCGGTTAGGATAGAACGAGAGACTATAAAATTGGGACGGGGGGAGTATAAAATATAACACTTTGAAAAGTAGCACGAATTCCCAAAAGAGACTATAAAATTGGGACGGAGGGAGTATAGAGTTATCAATGTCACCCATAAGCACGAGTCTTTTGCCACATACGATCACCATTAGTTTCGTTAGAAATCACAAGTAGCATTAAAAAATGGACTAGTTTGGGACAAAATGCATAATTGAAGGTTAAAAGGGTTGCAAATCATACTCGAGAGACGAAATTAAAAGTCCAGTTAAACTAGAGGGACTATTTGTATAATTTAACTTTTGATGCTCCGTGACTTTATTTTGTGAATCTGGCTTTTTTGCAGTCCATCGGCAATTGGCGGATTCGCAGTTGCGTAAAAATGTCACATTATTTTTGGGATTGCAGAAAGTATTAATTGTGAAGATAAAAATCGAGATTGAACTGTACGCACTTCTCCATAGCCAGGACAGTTTTCGAAATCCAACATAGTGGGGGACACTTTATTAAGGGATGTTCTACTAAGGTGTTTTTTTTGAAAATTTAGTTTTCACGATTTTTTATGTGATGTATTATGAGAGAATGACCTGTCTCGATTTTTGAAAAAAATAATTTTTTGTTAGTAGAACACCCCCTAATTAGTATAATTGTACAATTTTTTCCGTCAACACCAACACACCAATATGGGAAAAAAGGATAACATCTTGTAGAATAGGCGTGTGGAACTGTATTTTTCCGTCAACACCAACACACCAATATGGGCAAGAAACCAAAATCAACACCAACACACCAATATAATCCCTTTTGAGCATCAATTATCAGGCGTATGAAAGCAACAATAATGTACTTAGGGGGTTCTTGAATGGATTATTGGATGATAAATTTTTTAATTTTATCATTATCTTTTATGAGTAGATAAAAGGAAGGGTTGATTTTATCAACCATTTTTGAAACTCATAGTGGTTCACAACCAGGGTCGGACAGGGGGGGTGCTAGGGGGTGTTCGGCCCCTGCACTCTCCCCAATTTTTGACATATTTTTAGTCCACTTTTAGATTTTTTTTGTAAAATTACTAAAGAGTGGCCCTCGCAAATTAGGCAAAAATGGCGATCCTGCGTCCGCCACTGTTCACAACTATTTTATCACACTAGATTTTATCTATTAGGAAAAAAAGGTGATTTTATCACCCCTCCATAAAACACCAACTAAAATCAAATTTCCTATTTTATCAAACTTAAGAAGAAAAGAAGACGTGGTTAATTATAAACCATTGAGTATAAGGATGAAGAAACACGGATCTCAATCCATAGATTTCTCAGGATCCACAATGCTTCCTCTTCTGTTCCAATTTTTCCACTTGTAGAAGTGAGATTGGTAAATGGGGATGATGCATTAATGTGGAACTATGAGAGATTTCGCATTGTGAAATTGCCAAGCAGTTGGATGATGTAATGGGATGTGTTTGCATCTGGGAAGTTTAAAGTGGTTAGAAAGCGTTCAATTTACTTTGCCCTCATAATTTTTAAAAACTAGAAGAAGCAAGTGTGGAAATCTAACTTTTTCGAGGGATATTTTGGAATATGAAAAGTCTACACAATCTCAAAATTTGAGGACACTAAAGTGGTGCTCTCCCTTTATATATTAGATAGAGATAGAATAGATATTACATAATTATGATAAATATAATATAGTACTTACGTATACTCCATCCGTTTCAAATTGTTGGTTACCTTCATTTATTTAGAATCTCTCAAAAAAATGTCTTTATCTTCTAATTTATAATACTTTTTATATCTAATATGGATCTTATTTGATAGATCTCAATTATTTTTACTAGACAAAAATTTTGGGAATTGTAAAAAATGTTATAAATTGTGAAATGTAGACAATTGTTTGAGTGACATGACTACCCAAAAGTGACCATTATTTTAAAACGGAGGAAGTAATTTGCTGTGTTTGGTTGAGAGTTTTGAAAAAAATATTCGGATAAATATCTTTGAGATAGTGTTTGTATGAGTTTTTGGAAAAAAGTAATAAATAGAGAGATATGTAATAATTTGAGAGAGATAGAGAGAAGTGAAAATAATGATTGGATAAAAAAATATAATTAATAATTAGAGAAATGTGAGATGAAAAAGAATCTTTTTAAAAATATTTTTTGAAGTTTTGAAGGGAGTCAACAGAAGAAGCACGTGGCCCCTTAGATCTATCCCTGTCCATAGCCCAACCGGTGAGATGCCAAATGGAGTATTTTGTTTCTTTTTGTTCAGAAAGTGTGAAGGATTGAATAGATGCTACCGACAGGTTTTTCAACTCACTCTAAGAGAAGAATTTAAGTGCATGTAGGTACTACTTGGTATTTGACGTGATACTTCCTATCACAGTGTCTATTTCAGTAGTCAATGGTACAGATTTTAAATAAATTTTTTTATTTCAGTTGTTAATGATACGGATTTTAAATAAATTCTTCGTTAACTGTTTTTTGGAAAAATTTATTTAAAATTCGGACTATTCAAAACATATTTAGACGGTCGAAGTGGGCACCGAATACTGCCGCCTGATACTCTACACGCACCCGAATTCTTCTCCACAATAAGAGCTTTCCCAATGTGTCCAAGCACACACATGCCTTTCACTATCTCGTCCGTGCCGTCGTACATGTAAAGCCGAGGAGCTAGATTCTATGTATACTCACTCAGCTGTAATACTCCCTCCGTCCCAAATTATTCATTTTTTTTTGGGAAAACGTATATTTTGAATATAAAAAATGATGAGTTTACGAAAATTATTTTTCAAAAAAAATTACACCATTTTTTTCTACTCAATGAGATCTTTAAATTGGTGTAAAAATTTTTGAAAAAAAAAATACTTATACATTATTTTTTGGGTGCAAAATGCAGGGATTCCAAAAAGAAGGAACAATTTAGACGGAGGGAGTAATTAATCAACCCCGTAGATTAAAGAGAAGGGCATGTGAGGGGCAGTGTGGCACATGGAATATGAAGAGACCTTGTGTGGGACTCACTAAAAACGACCCAACACCCTCTTTATTGTGAGCTTTTGGATTAAAAGAGATTGGGCCCAACCAAGTGCCGCAATCACTTAAAAATAATTTACTTTTCCATCTTAATGGGGTTGCTGTTAAACAACTTCATAAATTGTTAAGGATTTTGTTAATATCAGACATAAGAGCATCTCTAGCCACTAAACAAAAGTTTAGCCATTTTGTCCCAAAAAATATCACTTCTACCTAATAGCCTTGCCACTTGGCTCAAAAAAATAAAAATCTGGCCTAAGATCATCTCTGCTTTCGTAAGCAAAAGTTTAGCAAAAAAAGTGCCATATAGTGATATAGCAAGCTAAAAAATATCACCTCTACACAAAAGCTTGCCACTTGAGTCAACAAACAAAAAAATAAAAATCTCAGAATCGTCTTCCACCTCTCCGGCACATGAGCAACACATGCGAGAGTGTGGATATCACTCTCACAGCAAGCCCCACTTTTGATCGGCGCGTGCGAATTCATCGGAACTCCATTGGTGACCAGTCTTGCACTAATCAAGTCGTCTTGACAAGGCTACATTTTGGGTGTCTCAAAACGATTTTAGGGTCAATGTTCCAACAACCCATTTTTTCTATAGAGAGAGAGAGAGAGAGAGAGAGAGAGAGAGAGAGGCGACCTTGCCTGCTGTGGCGAGGTATTGTAAAAGTTTGGGATTTTTCGAGGATGTTGCCAAGGCTGTTGCGTCTCGTTTTTGGGTGAATCCTCGCCACTTTGGTCTCGCCGGAGAACTTGGCAAAACCATTGGAGATGCTTTAAGGACATATGCTAATGGTCATTAAATAGTACCAAAATTGACCCCTCTTATGGAAAGCTGTTAATCACTATAAAAAAATTGAGTTTTAGTGGCAACATGTCACTAAAAGTGTGTTGCTCTAATGCCATATGCTAATGGTTGATGTACCACACTTAAGCATGACATCACTTTATGGTGGGATCCACACCATTTCAACCAATAGGAGAGAAAGTTTTGTTCACCCTCTTTTAAGGAGAGTAAACATTTCAAGTAAGAAAGGAACCAATTAGCACTGTTTTACCTACAAGAGGTATTCAATGTCCTTGAGCAATGCTCCGCACCAATCACAACACGCCACATGTTATTCTATCGATAAGTATTTTACGAACACTAAGACCACCTCCATCAATCTCGCCATCCGGCTCGGCGACATTTTTCTTGGCGAAGCTCGCGTAAATCGGCACCTGGGGCCTCGCCAACAAAATCGATGCTAAGTACTGCCACAACGCCAGGTAGGTATGGTGGACGGGCGAAGTCTAAACGCCCTCTCTCTCTCTCTCTCTCTCCTCCGCCGCCGCCCGAATGGATTGGTCGGGATAATGGCTTAAAATTGTTTTGAGACACCCACAAACAGAAATCGGCATCGAGACGATTGGTGACGGGATTTTTGCCCGTCGGAGATCCGGTGAAGCCGCGCCGCCAAAGGTAAAGGTGGCGCTAAGCGTCAGATGAAATCGATCTACTACACACGCCAGGGGTGGAAGATGATTATGGTATTTTGGAGGGTGGGTGGCTAGCCAAAATGGTTTTTGACACTTTTTCTAGCCAATATGGTGAAAAAAATGATGATGTTGTTGGAGATGCTCTAAAGTACTGAGTCCTGCATCTTTTTCCAATTGCAATACATATGGAGCACTACATGATCATGCTACAAGAGGAAAGAATAATAATTTCTTAGCATTATGCATATTTTTGTGTTATGATCACAGCCTCAAGCTCATGTACAATTACGATAGAAGTGCCATGCCGAAAATCAATGTATAGGGTTGGCACAAACCTACCTTGCAAACATGCACGCTACCTAGCTCATAACCGAAAGTATCGTTTGGTTCGTTCCAGTTCACCAATCGATCGGTCTCGTCAGTCCGTTCACCTAAGTTGTAAGCCCAAAGAAAACTTTAAAGATAGAAGTGTGACACTGCGTATTATATGTTTTGTGTAGACATCATCCACTTCCTTTTCGAGATGCAAACACTAAGAATTTCTTTTACAGGCAAAAAAGAAGAAGAATAAGGGACAGTTGCAATTTCAGGATTTTTTTTTATAATTTTTTTTTTTATGATAAGTAATTTCAGGAGTTATTTGCATCTAATTACGAGATGATAAAAAAGGTGCATCACACATATGCCTTAGCGGGTGAAAAATCATGAAGATATTGGATATTAATTGGGTGTAAGGACAGGCAGTACTGCACATGGACAATGGGTACACACTGGTCCCACCCCACCCATCTATCTGCTTGTATCATAAAGTCTCCAATGTATATTAATTGACAACTTTCGTATTGAAGGTGAAACAATGGAGTCATGGAAGTCAGGTTGCCATTGAAAGCCCCCTAGACTTTTTGAAAGAAAAACACCAGTAGAGCATATCTACTTACCGAACTGAATCCGTTCAACATATTGAACAAATTGATCAAGCAGTTATCGATATTTGAATGAATCGATTTTTTGTAGGGCAATTGAAAAATTATCCTTGCAAAAAATGAACGTCTCGGATCATTTGTGTGGAATCTGGGATGGGCTCCACACAGGAAGTCAGTATAAAATCAGTATCCACCCATCTGTAGCCATAGTTAGATACTACATTACTACGAGTTAATATTGGGGGCAACAATGATGAAATTGCTACATTTTATCACCACTTAATTGAAAGCTTCAAACTCAATCTTAAAATGCAATTGAGTGAGCATAATAAATTAACCTATTCGGATTCCATACTAAACGAGTCGAATAATTTATGGTTCAATCTTAGTTTCTTCTGAGGCGAGTTAATCTCAAACGAGATCTAATGAAACCGATCTTGATCGAGTAGCTTAAAATTTGTTGTTCGACATAAATGGAACAAGCAAGCAGATAGTAGTTTGTTTGAGCTCATTTGGATGACGACTAACTTTGAAAAAATGTTACAAGCTTAATTTGTCATATAACAAACTATTCTTGAATTTTTAAAGAGCAACCACATACTCGAACTATGCATGATAGCTTGATTTGAACAATCAAAACGCATAGCATCCTCTGCATGTTTGAGTGCTAAAAGTTGTAGGACTTCTCATGGCTCGGCTCATTAGACATTTGGTGTGATGAGACATATGAGCCTATAAATTTGAAGACTCAAATTCATGTCTATGTTTTAGAGATTCAAAATGGAAATGGATTGAAGTGTGAGTGTGTATATATATATATATATCAAGAACATATCTAGTAAGGGCTCATTTATATAGGCTATGGTGCGAGATTTTTTGTTCGGGAATGAATTTTGACAATCCAAACCGTTAGATGTGTTTAAAACGTGTTTTTAAGGTTCACCACGAGGATTCGTGAAAAAACAAAAAACCTAGAAGGGTTTCATTCGAACAGTTTTCGATATAGATTGAAGTGTATTCATTCTCCATTTTGGAGAAATGTAGAGGGGTTGGAGTTGGTCAGTAATAAGCACGAAATATTGACATATAAGAGCTCCAATACCTTATGTAGTTCTTAATTATTGCTTAATTGGGTGTTATTATTATGTTTTTGTTCGTTTATGTTGAATTCCTTATCTGCAGGGGAAAAATAATACAGCAACAACTTATATTTCGGTCTGTGGGACTAAAAAAAACGCAATGTTAAATTTTTGTTGGTACCAAGTCCGAAATAAGATGTTGAAGCATGGAGTTACTCTAGCCTATGAAAAAATAATGGGCCAGACCCAAATTTATGTTTACATGTGGGTGGGCCATGGGCCGAAGTTGGAAATTAGGTCGTCTTTGTTAAAGAGAGAAAATCTTCTTCAACAAGTCGGGGCTGCCACATTTTATAACGGCAGTAGGGTTCCGGCCGAAAGCAAAAAAAAAATCGCGCAATCAGAAGGCATGCAGCCGCAGCAGCGGAAATCAAAAGGGGGATGGATCATTGTGGTATCACGGTTGGAGAGCTAGATGAACAAATGAGGTTTTGTGAGCCTTTATTTGTATCTATGCTAGACTAACGTTTTAAACTACAGTTGATGATTTTGGCTTAAACTTCGAAGCAGAAGGAGAACACACACACACACACACACACATATATATATATATATTTGGGGTAAATAGGAGAAAATGTTTTTGTTATAAAGAAAAAGTGCTTATCATAATCTTATTCGCCCTCTAAAATCATTGTGTAGAATCATAGGAAAAAATCATTGGATAAGATTAATCAATTTTCATTTATGTGTGTGGATTATGAAACCTTAGTTAATTTTCCCAACCGTTAATCTCCACTATTTTTGCGTGCTAGTTTAATTGTTTCTTTTCGTCTTTGTTTAATTTTTAGTTTACAAATCAACCACAACTTTTGTCAACTAGGTTAGGGTTTAATCACTTTACATTATTTAGTTTTCCTATAAAAATTACAAGTTACTGTAGGTTTGACATCGCACTTGCATAATTATATTTCGATATGATTCGTGCGTTTGCGAGTACATTAAAATTTCATAACTTTTTAGCGCCGTTACCGAGGACTTGTTTATTTTTTATTTTTAGGAAAGCTAGAAAATTTGAATTGATTTTTTTCCCTTCTAGTAGTTGTAGTTATCATCCACTTGAAAAAGTTTTTTTAAAAAAAAAGTAAGAAAAAAAAAAAGCCACCGTATTTCGGTTAATGATAATTGCTATTTTTTTCCGCCTTTAGTTTTGTCGGTTTATAGTAGACGTCTCGTTGGCTCGAAGTGGAAACATGAATTTTTTCAATTATGCACACAATGGTGGGTGCCCTCTGTGAGGTAGCCCATTACATGCAACACAAATGTATCATTCCATGTTTCAATATCGTAGATATTGTATTGGGCAAGTCGATGCACGACATAACTTTGGAGGTCCATTTAGTAATTCTTTTTCGCAAAGATATAATCCAAACTTGGGGAGCCATGTTAATTATTCTTGGGGACAGATCCAACTTCCAGCTCCGGTCATGATTTTCAACTTATTATCATATTATTCCATATGTTCTCTGAAATCACGTTTACTCTTCAAATTTATACCGGATATATCCCCGGGATCGCCAGCAGCCAGTTTTGGCTTTGGACAAAAAATTTACAACTTTTTATATAGACTTGCTAACTGTTTTTTAAACCCATTTATGGCCTTTTGGCCAACCAATAAACATCTCGGGATCTCCCGTTAGCTATCGGCAGCCCCGGACGGCTATTTTTCAATATTCTCTCTATCGAGTCGCGTAGCCTGTTTAGACCCGTCTCCAGTCTCAGAACCTTCCAGAAATGTCCCTGAATTTCCCGTATATTTTGAATACTCAGCACTGTCCTCGCTAGAGTATAGACGTTGTCCTTTGTGTACAGTAGAAACACCTTTGTGCCCAACTAGCTAAATTCCACAGTGAGATTAACTTCTCTAAAACTTTAGTTTCTGTCCCAAACTACGCGAGACCTGATTCTCCTATGGCAAGAGATACGTAAGTAGCCCTAAATTTGGGCTAGGTCCCATTTCCCAAAAAAATTTGAGTTTATTCAAAAAAATTTGAGTTTTGACCATAATATTATACTCCCTCCGTTCCAAAATAAGAGTCCCTTTTGGGATTGCGTGCATTTTCAATGGCTTATATCTTTTAACGTGAACCTCAAAAAATATGCATTATGGATCTTGTTTGATAGATCATAATTAATTCTATTATACAAAATTTTCAAAATCATAAAAATTATTATAAATTAAAAGATATAAGCCGTTGAAAATGCACGCAATCCCAAAAGGGACACTTATTTTGGAACGGAGGGAGTACTCGTTAGATTCGTCTCGCCGAGAGGAATCCAGAAACCACAAAATCTTGACACGAAACTAACAAATGCATCCAAAAATTGAATAAAGAAGAAAAAAAAAAACCAATAATCTGTTTTTGCTTTTAGGCCAAATTAGCCCTTTCTCATTTTCAGATTTTAATACTATCTCCGTTCCTTTTGAAATATGTTGATTGCTGTGTAATGGCATGGTATCCATTTATTGGGTGAACTTGGTGTTGTTCAGTTTCAGCATATGTATTTTAATCATCCCGATCGGTTCGGTCCGGGACACCCCGAAAACCGAACCGAACCGACCGATTTTCACCCCTAATTATGACCATTTGTTGTAATCTGCAGGGTTAAATCCTCTAATTGGTTTTCGCCTAGACAGAGTGGAGTTGCCTATTCCAGAGGGGCTGTCCTCGTGCATATCCAAAGGCCTCTTTGGGTGAAAAAATTGGTTTTTGGTTTTTTCATTTGTTCTTATTCAATTTTTTTTTTTGTATTCGTTAGTTTTGCATGAAGACTTTGTGGTTTCTGGATTCCTCTTGACGAGACGAATCTAATAAGTATAAATTTATGGTCAAATCAAATATTTGTTTGAAATAATCTACCTATTTTGGCTTTATTAAAAAAATTGAGTTTTGACCATAAATTTATACTTGTTAGATTTGTCTCGTCGAGAGGAATTCAAAAACCACAAAATTTTGATACAAAACTAACAAATGCAATTTTTTTTAATAAAGACAAAATATAAAAACCAAAAAAAACCAAAAATTGGGTTTTAGCCAAAGGAGACCAAAAAGCCGGGTAGTTTCCACTTGTGAGATCATTTGATGGCTGGTTCTTAATTTGTATCAAACGCCTTTCAAACGCACATGGGCTGTCAATATGGTACACAAAGGCACGTATTCCAGGTCGAGGAATGTCTCGGTTCCAAGTCTTTTGGGTTACAAGTGAGATCTGGGTCTGTTTTGGTCTTATTTTCCTGGGTATCTCAAATTTTTTAGTTTGAGTCTAAGGGGTGTTTTGGCTAAATTTGGTTTATTGGATTATTTGGTTTTGTCCTTATTCAAATTTTTTTTTGATTCATTAGTTTTTAAATTCGATTTTTGAGGTTTTACTGTTCTACCGGTATGGAGGAATCTAAAAAGTATAAAATTATTAGCCAAACTTAAAGTTTTGTGAATAAAGACAAAAATAAACCAAATTGGATTATTGGTTTTTGGTTTTTTGGTTTATTTTTGTCTTTATTCACAAAACTTTAAGTTTGGCTAATAATTTTATACTTTTTAGATTCCTCTCGTCGGCATGTGCAATAAAACCTCAAAAATCAACCTAAAAACTAACAAATGCAAAAAAAAATTGAATAAGGACAAAATCAAATAATCCAATAAACCAAAAAACCAAATTTAACCAAACTCCCCCTAATTTGTATAAGGAGTGGAGATGCTCTTAAGGGACAGTTTAAAATAAAAATGTCTATATACTATTGCTTTTAAAAAAGGTGAAGCCACCAAAGTGTTTATCTTACTTTTGCCTGGTTTGTGTAAAAAACCAAAAATTGGTTTTTTGAAAAACCATTTTGTGCTTATTCAATTTTTTTTGCCTTCGTTAGTTTTGTATCAAAATTTTGTGGTTTCTAGATAACTTTCGACGAGACGAATCTAACAAGTATAAAATTATGGTCAAAACTCAATTTTTTTTAAATAAAGCTAAAATAGGTGAATTGTTCGAAACGCCACCCATGTCCAATATACGAACCAGCAGCAAGCTCCATCCTCATGCGCCTCCAAATCCCGTCTCCAAAAAAAAAAAAAAAAAACAGCGACTAAATTCCCACCCCATCTCCATAGATACTTTCGCTTACGAACCCCCTTTAGACGGACAGAATTTTTTCGTCAACCGTTCCCAAAGTTCACTGCGCAGAATCTCCTACTGCCGCTTCTGCGTTCCACACGGTAAGCCATTTTCTAAATGCCCAATTAATACAATGCTGAGTTTCGGATCACCATAGATTGCTAATGTAATTGGCTGTAGAGAAAAACTGTTGCACCCAAACTGTTTGACAAATTGCCTTCTCTTGGCCTATTGCACTCAAGGTGTTTGATGGATTGCTAACGTAATTGGTTGTAGAGGAAAATTATTGCACTCAACCTGTTCGACGATTTGCCGTCTCTTGGCGTTGAGTATAATCCAAACATGACAAACCTTAGATAAAAATAATGCACGTGCGTTAAAATAGGAATTGGTTTCTTTGATCACCAATTTTTAAAGTCAAATGGCCCCTTATCCTTGAGTTCCATGTGTAGAGAGTGTCGGAGGTCAATGTAACTTATGTGTGTTTTTCTATGGTATTTATTTTCTTATTATGTATAAGTGTCTTTCCTATTAGACCACATGACAATCAATAATAGAAAAATCCAGTTTCAACATATCCATTATATTATGGTATTTATTTTCTTATTATGTTCAAGTGTCTTTCCTATTTGACCACGTGATCATAAATCAATAATGTATAACAAACTTAAATTATTCAATATTGACGACCTTAATCTTGAGTTGTGGGCACTGGGAAAGTGTCCGAAGAGCGGGGTTAAATTTCACATGGACTGGAATAAGAGGGAAAGTTAAAACTAGGCAACCATCATCCTATGTTTTCTATCCACTACAAGCTTGACCTTTCCACGATCCCACAATGCAAATATTCTCACTTTATTGGCCATTTCTTGGATAGCATACGTTGAAACCATATATGATGCTTGACTGATGGTTTCCTATAGCTTATGTATGTCGTGACATTGCCATATGCACATTCTTTTTGGATTTCGTTTAATGGTAGCACCCTTTTTGTTTAACGGCAAGAACTAGATTCGTCCTTGAGCATATTTGCATTATGTTAACCCTAAAGTCTAGCATGATATCAGAATTATCAAATCATCTACCTATTAAACACCAGCATGCTTGGTATTTCCTAGACTTGATGTTGTATGGTCTTACTAAATTTATGTTTATATCTTGATTTTCTACCTTAGAAAGACAAAGGTGTTTGTCTACTACTTAATTAAAAAAATGCAGTTATCTACTACTCAGAATGCAATTCCTTGTTTGGATACAGCTCTCTTTAATAATTGCATGGCATTGCCTAGGTGGAACCGACGCATGAAATCAGACCAATCGGCAACATGTAATCTGTTTTGTCTAAAAAGTGGTACAAAGATCAGAGCGATCAAGCAAAAAAAAAAAAAATTATGCATAATTTGTATGTATATGTATATGTATTTTAGTAAAAGACATCATTTTGTTGGGCTTTTTTTTGGGCAGAAAAGTTGATAGTTTGTTGGCTGTAATCCAATGGAATGAAATGATTTCACGCATGAATAGGCAGTATGAATTTCTAACAAGTTTCCAAATTAATGTTTTTTTATGGTTCCATTCTTATAATTATTATTATTATTTTTAAAGATTCCATGTTTTAGTTGGAATGGCTTGAAATGGCTGTCCAGTAAATCTTCCTACATGTTGCATTTCATCTCTAAAACTTTCTACTTCTCTGTATCAAAAGCATGTTTACATTCAAAAGTTACAAGTTCCTGACCAATTGTCTTGTATCGTATGGTGAGAAATGTGAGGAGCTAGAATTTAGAGTTCTCACAGATGACCAACAAGCCCTGGTGTTGAAGTTATGGAATTCAATGATGAGGAATGATTGATAATTTGGTCTGAAATCATCCTTCAACTAAATCATTTTAGTTTTGGGATAGTTTATCTGCGTCTTATCATTCACATTTTATTCCCTTTTGATTTTGAACATGTATCTAACTCAAGCTAGCTTCTTTATGACAAATTAGATGGCTAATAATGTAGAATGCAAAGCAATAACACAAGACAGCAATTAGTATTCTCCAAATGCCTTATGCTGTCAATATATTTTGTGAAGGTGAATGCTTTCCGTTTTCTATTCGCTTCACTTTTCTAATATGAAAGAGGATAGGCAGATGCCACATATTTATTTGTCAGTTTCCCAATATATAGCAGTTACAAATGGTGCAGCTTTGTATGGTGAAGAGATTAAAAAATGCAACTCTCTCCGTCATCCTCAAGAACAAATCTTCTATCAGTGCTTCTATTTTTGATCGATTATCTCTCGATTTGAAAAAACTTGTTTCTTTGATTGTTTGTGTTGTTAGGTTGTTTATTTTTTCTTCAATTTTTTTGGCGGCTCTATGCAAGAGTTAGAGGATACACTGTAAAGTTAGGCTATTAGGTAGCAACTGATGTGCTATAAGAAAATGTGAGGATGTTGGCTGGAAAGGGATCAAGTGATCTTGCTTGAAAATTGGTGGAAGACGATTACAGTTCTACCAGTACCTATGAAGATGAGAAACTTTTTGTCGGCACTGTATATAAAGCATTCTATGCGGGGAACTAGCAGGGTTCTAGGTGCTCAAAGTATGTTCTTGTTTTACAGGTTTTTGGGGGATGGAGGAAGAGAACAGTGGAACACACATAAGTGGGTTGCTGCTTGGTGTGGAACTATGGATGTGTGTAGTGAGTTTGCAAGTTTGGCCATAGGCAACATATAAGGATACCTCAAAAAATTATACCTGTGGAAGAACTAGAATTCTCTTTTGACTGTCTTGTGTTCTACAGTAATGCTATTGGTGAGGAGCCATAAGCCAGTTTGACATTGTAATGAACTTGGATCCACCTCTAGGTGATGTTTATAAGTTTATTGTTGATAGCAGTCTGGAGCCTAAATTCAAATGTGCTGGCATTGGGATTTTGCTAAGCAATCATAATTGGAATACCATAGTTGTTTGTGCTCAAAAGTATGTTTTTTTAAAAATTTTTTTATGGTTATTGTTTTGTAGAAGTTTTTGAAGCTATGGTATTGTGTTGATGATTGAATTTGCAACAAAAGTAGGTTTTGGACTAATTATACTAGAAAATGATTCGAAGAACGTAATGTTGGCGATTGCAAGCATAGATAAAGCCTTTCAATTAACGTAAAGACCATCCAATTATGCGTGTTGCATTATGTCAATTTCAAGGCTATTAGTGGAAAATGAGCAAAGTCATAAAAGATTTAAACTACGCCTTCCATGCAAAATAGAAACATGACCCCCCCAAAAGGTAATATGAAGCGAGTGGTATAAGTATCAAAACTAGAAAGGACTGGATGAGGAGAGATTGGATTGGACCTGAGTCCATAAGATACAACTCTAACACTAACTTTCTCTTACATAGTGGGGTCATATATAAATTCCACGTGCGTTGCACTTTTGATAGTACTAAAAAAAGAGACGAAGGGAGTAATTCATTTCCCATTCATTGAATTCCGAAAATATGAAAAACCAATGTATTTAGTCAACAATCATTAAAGTTTCCATTAATTAGGGATCCTATTCCGAAAAGTTACTTTTGTTTTCATGCTAGTTGATTTGAATCATTATGTTTATATCCTGAAATTCAAATAAACCCTAAAACATTATTTCTCTCTCTTGATTTAAAAAAAAAAAAAAATTTCTCTCCTAATCTTTCCTAATTTAGCATCTTGTACAAAAAAGATCATTATGATTTCGTCCTATGAGATTTGAATATTTATGATTCCATCCTAAATTCAAATAAACCCCAAAATACCATTTCTCTCTCCTAATTTTTCTAATATTTCTCTCTTGATTTTTCTAATAATTTTCTCCTAATTTCCTAACATTTCTCTCTCTGAATCCTTCCTAATCTCTCTCTCTCTCTCTCTCTCTCTCTCTCTCCCCTATCTTGAAAAATTTCTCTTTCCTAATCTTATAATTCCCTCTCCTAATCTTCTCACACCTAAAATCTCAAAAAAATAAATAAATAAAAAAAAGAAAATAAAATTTCCTTATGACAACAAACAAAGAAAACATGATAAATTAATTGATTTTCATAGACTATGCAAAAAACAAGATAAACTAATGATGACAATAATCCTGAAAATCAAGCAGCCAACATCCCATTTTAAAACAACTCATTACCCCATTATCCCATTTAAGTAGAAGATAACATAGCAAAATGGTGTGCTTACCCAGGGAACACAGTTTATTAATTAACCATGTTTGTTGCAGCCAAATGTTCATGCATGAAACATGAATTATTTCTTAATCATTTACCCATTTTCCCATTTAAGTTGAAGATTTCATCGCAAAATGGCATTTTTCACAAGGAACATGGTTTATTGATTCCATATTTGCTGAAACTTAATGTTCATGCATGGAATATGGATTAATTATTGATCATGTTGCTTCTATCGTCACATTGATGGATTAATCATTAACCATTATCATACAGGAAACATGGTTTCATATTTAATCATGTTTACCATATGAAATAATACAAATTGGCAAATCAATAAACATGATCACTGTATGAAATAACTATATTTTAAAGGACATGTTAACATGGTTTAGTGATTTACCATTTTTATTGTATCGAAAAAGAAATCAGCCTTGAATCAGAAAAAAAAACCAACTTCTGTGTGGAAAATCATGAGCAACAAAGAAACAATGTTCAGTTACTCAATCAAACACTGTAAATTTACCGAACCAAACATGATAACCTGATTTCCCGTATTGAAAAAAAAATGAAAACAATGTATAAGGGTAATTATGGCTAATAACATAAGCCACATCAATCGTGAGAACAAAATCACATGAATCATTACTATTTGAAAGTTCTTTCGACAAAAATCTCAGGTGTGAACAAAACAACCATGGTGAGAACTCCTTTATTATTCATTGAGTAGGGTTATACACTGGTGAAAAATCCTTCGTTGAGGAGTTCAAGATGTGAAGTTGTCGCCGCCTTTACTGTCGTCGCCATCGAGTTCAAAATCCCACTATGTTGATAGATCTTCCGTAATCCCCTCCATGATGTTACCAGGGTTGTTCCATTTTCTGACCGTTGGAGCGGCGATCGAAGTCGTCATCGGAGAAAGTGGTGGTGGACAAGATGACGTCATGTACTACTGTGGTAGTGGATGACATTAACGAGAGGTGTAGTTGCCCATAGAGAGAGAGAGAGAGAGAGAGAGAGAGAGAGAGAGAGAGAGATATTTTAGGGGAATCTGGTGAAAATGAATCATATCCCATGTAAATAGGGATGTGATCGGTGGAGATGAAAGTAATCCCTAAAATTTTGCATGTAAACTGTATATGTGCAAATTACTATTTATGTATATATTTTATCATGCGGCAAATTTTGTAAAGACCCGAAAATTTAACTACTTTTTTTTTTAAAAAAAAAAGATTACTTTTTGGAGAAGTTTCGATTTGGCCGATAAAAAAGTCTTGGTAATTGTTCCTTGAATTTTTCTAATCACAATGGTATAAATGGAAGTTAATTTTGAGTTAGGCAAAGTCATCTTTTGCCCTCTTTCTTCAGAGAAAAATGGGTTGTTTTTCTTTTTGGGAAAACTTCAAAAAAGCCTCCGAACTTTCACCGCAATGCTTCACAGGCCTCCAAACTTAACGAAATTTCAATTAGACCTCCAAACTTAACACATTTTAATCAATTAGACCCACGCTGTTACTTTCCGTCAATTTCCTAACAGGAAATGCTTACCTGGGGCCTTTGGAGGGAATTACCACTCGTTTTGCAGGGAAATGGATACACGTGACATTCACATGGCAAAAGAAGACGTATGTATAGAGGAGAATATCATGTTCGTTCATTTTGATCCCTACAAACCCTTTTCCCCACTCCTCCAAACATGATATTTTCGTAAACACCTCGAACGAATCACACTAATTTGCTTTCTCAATCATTATCGATCGTGAGAAAGACGAAAATGGGTTGGATGATCCGAGAATCTTGGTGTGAATCAATTAGGGTTTTTTTTCTAATAGAAAAGAGTGTAATTTTTTAGAATAGAGTGTACTACATGGTTAAATTCTTTGTTTAATGGAACCTGGATTACACTCTGTTTTATTTTTTCAAACAAAGGCCATTCTTACATGCTCCGTTTAGAGAGCAATTTTGAAGCATGGAGGAAGAATAATTCCTCATACAAACAACAATTAGGAAACACAAAACTTCATTAAATAAACTAATAAGGTCATTACATTGGCCATTCACTTCATATACAACCAACGCAAAGCTTCATTAAATAAACTAATAGGGTTATTATATTGGACATTCACTTCACACCACCACAAAAAAGAAACAAATACATACCCTTACCCTTACCCTTACCCATACCCAGTACATAGTTAAAGACCACCACTAACCCTTATACACCAAGTACAGAGGCAGAAGCACTACATTTTCTGCAACCAGACAATGATAACCCAATGCAACATAAAGCGTCTTCTCCCTATCCTTCAACCTTATGATCTCAACCTCCATTCTGTTTCCCCTCCTTAGTAGCCTTGGAATTATTTGGACTAACCTTGCACACATGTGTGGATCAAACCAAGCAAAGTCTTTGCAGCCATCATTAGGATAGGAAACAAACCTTCTTCTTGGATTCACTATTGTCCAAGAGGTGTGCATCTCTCTTCGGTTGCCACAAACTTTGCAAGATTGTTTTCCATGATGTTGTCAATATCATGTGCATTTCTCCATTTTCATATTTGAGAGAGAGAAGATGGCTGTCACGCCTTAAATTTCAATAAGCCAAAATACAAATAAAATCCATGTAGGATCGATCAAAGTCAAATAATTTTTCATAGAAAGTCAAAGTTAAAGTACAATAAGCTTCTACTCAAGGGTACCCATACCCATGCAAAAATAACAAAGGTTTTAAAGTTATTACATAAGTTGAAATAGTCAAAAGCTTGGAGAAATTGAAGTTACAGGATCATCTTCCAAAAATTTACTAAGTATGAAAATGAGAACATAACTTCATGATCATAAAATCTTAATGGCATGTATTCACACTCCAAGCATCTGATCTTGTGATCCATGCCGTATACCTAGGAAAGACAGGGTGAGCCCGCTAGCTCGTAGAAAGCTTTTCTACCAACACTAAGGGTATATAGAATGAATGATGCACATTAAGGTATGATACACATGAATGAGTAATTTCAGATGGACGTAGATAAATCAACTCGAGGACAAAGTGTCTAGGAGACGCCTCAAAGATCTAATGAAACCAAAATATCCATAAGTTTCCTCATAACCTTTACATTTCGTGTCGTGGGTTCATTCCTTTTAAAACACAGTCATTTACACAAACATTTCATTTCACAATACTTCACAAATACACAAAACATTTAAAATAACTCAAATATCCTTTATATTTATCCTATACACCTTATTCCTTTTAATCTTTTGTTTATTCTCTAGGCATGCCATATAGGCACCGTGTCACTCCGGACATACCATTAATGGCTCTGTGTCACTTCGAGCATACTATTTCGGGCCCCGTGTTACTCCAGGCATACCCTTTCGGGCCCCGTGTCACATATTTCACATTTATATTACCATTTATCAACTCATAAGTTTAACTTAGTGCCCAAAGCCAATTCACATATCACAATACCCTTTCATAAGTGTCCAAAATATTTACACAATTGTCTTTGTTCAAAAACTCAAAATGTATTGGTAATGGTCAAGTTAGCACGTGTCCATATGCTTGAGAAACCAAGACAACCAAGACGAAGCATAAAATGTACCATGATAGGTCACCGAAGCTTAGAGGTCAATTCGAGAAGCTTTGAAAGGACCAATGAGGGTCCGGAGCAATGGAACATGAAAATGGAGTTATGAATCTTAAGAAATTACGATACACTGATAGTAAAAAACACATTTTTCTCAAAATAAAAAGGTTATGAATATGAGATCAATTGGGTTTGAAAGTAGACTCATAAAGCTTTTCAACGGTTCAAGAATCACCTCAATCGAAGTTTGGATGAAGTCGAGGGTGTGCCCGCAAAGTTGGGTCAATAATTTGCCTGAACAAAAGGAGTCTGGATCGATCCAAAAGGAGTGTAGATCGATCCAGACTAGATCGATCCAAAAGGGGTGTGGATCGATCCAGACTAGATCGATCCAAGAAGTGGGTGGATCGATCCAAAATGGTCCAAGAACAAACAGAAGGTTTTGGATTTGATTCGACAAATTATGGATCCATCCAAAGTGGTTCAAAACGTCAACAGAGCATTTTGGATCGATCCAACCTTAAGTATGGATCGATCCAACTGGGTTTCGGGTGGAAAATACACAACATAACTCCAAGTGATGGGGGCTTCAATCCACGGCAAAAATGAGGTTCCAAAACACAACTAATCAAGAGGGATGGACATATCAACAATCAATTTGTGGATTGATCAACTAAACATACAAAACTCAAACTCAATCAACTCCAAACTCAACTTCCATGGTGATAAACAAGTGTAATGAAAATTTTAGGAGCAATAACAAGATTAGTTCATTAATTCATTCAACATACACTTAGAGAATGTAGAATGTTGTTTCCTACCTCAATGGTTTAGCTTCGAGGATGAGAAAGTGAAAACCCTAGTTTGTTCTTGCAACTCCAAACAAAGTGAGACCTCACCAAGTAATTACAAAGAAACTTGGACTCCAAATCGCGTGTAGATGACGAATATGAAGGTAAATCTTGAAGAAATGAGGTTTGGAGGTGTGAATTTTGTAAAGAGATGGAGGAAATTTGGGAGAGGAGTAGAGGGAGAAAGTGTCGTTGGTTTTGAGGGAGGAGAAGACAGTGTTTTGCTTGCTCAAAAAATCAGCCATACATATCTATATGCACTCATACAAATCACACTTACACCCCTCATGTTCATAATGCATCTCAAAAAGACTCAAACGTAATACTAACTTCACATGACCATATATTACTCTATTTTCATTTCCTTACACTTTCCCAACATTAATTTTAGAAAAATTATATAAAATTACTAGTCCTTTCAATGGTAGTGGATTTTAAGATGGGAGAGGGAAAATGAAGAAGGGAAAGTAGGGTTTTAGGTTTATTTGGTATAGGGGTGGGTATATATAGAGATAAAATGAAGGAGGGAGTCAAAATGGTAGTAGGTGACCCACTAAATATTGTATTTTCATCCAAAACGAGGCTCACGCCAGGTAAGCATTTCCCATTAGGAAATTGATGGAAAGTAATAATGTGGGTCTAATTGATTAAAATATGTGAAGTTTGGAGGTCTAATTGAAATTGCGTTAAGTTTGGAGGCCTATGAAGTATTGCAGTGAAAGTTTAGAGGTTTTTTTTTTTTTTGAAGTTTTCCCTTTTTGTTTTGTTTTAAAAGTGGGGGATGAGATTTTGATATGGCTAGAATTTCAAAATTTTGGTAATGCCATTGTTTTCAAATGGGAGGTACTTTGTTATTTTCATAAGTAAATTAAAGTAAAGATCTTTATTTAAGTTTGGTTTCTAAAAATAAGTGTTGTGCTAGAGCATGCTTGGCTAATACAATAATTTTTATAATTTTTCGGAAATAATGTTGGTTAAATGTGAGTAAATGAAAACTATGTTAAGTGGGCTAATGTGGAGTCATTACATTACAGTTGGGTGTCTTTAATATGCATTTGAAACATGAGGGGTGCAAGTGTAATGTGTGAGGTGTATATACATGTGCGTATAGACAAATTATAACACAAAATCAACCTCTCCCTCTCTCTCTAGGCAGTCATCCCTTCTCCCTCTCTCCCTCTTCTCAAATTTCTTCCACAAACACACCTCAAATCTCCACCAAAATCAAATTCCTTCAAGGTTCTACCATAAAATCATCTACTTTACATGATTTGGAGTCTGGGGTTGCGTGGTTTCACTTGGAGCTCAAGCATTTCAAATTGGGGATCTCAAAACCAAGGGTTTTCCTTTCTCTGCACATTTGGAGCTCAATCCTTGAGGTAGGGGAAAAATTTCTACTCCCTCTAGTTGTATGTTATTGATTTGTTACACATACTATTGCCTTGCTTACCAATTTCTATTAAACTTTGTTTTCCACCATGAAAATGGGTTTTATTCAAATTTGAGCTTTGATCTGTGATTGAGTTTGTTGATTCACTCAATTGGATGTTAGTTTACTCTTTTTCCATGGTTGTTTGTTGATTAGAACACCTTATTTGAGCTTAAACCTCGACATTTGGCTTTGGGTTGAAGTTTCATGCTTTGGAAAAAATTCGCAAGAAATTTGGGTTTTCTTAACTAGTCAGGCATAAACCTCCAACCGGGTGGGATTTTCTGAAAATTTGTTCTTGTCTCTATCTTGGCCCAACTAGTTGGGCAAAAACCTCCAACCGGTTGGGGCTTTTCTAAAAAATTATTTTTGTCTTTGTCTTGGCCCAACCAGTCGGGCAAAAACCTCCAACTGGTTGGGAAATGCTAAAATATAATATTTTCATCATTTACCATCCTCTTGAATATTTGACACATTATGCATCCCTCCAGCTTTATTTTGGCAACATTTGGGTAATGTAAAGAGTTGGTTTGACACTTCGATGCAATTGATAACAATGGGATATAATGTGAAGTTTTGAAATGAATTTTTGAATCAAAAGTGTTTTATGGATAAATGTGAATACTAGGGCCACCATTTGGTGTGCCTTTAGCCATGGGTGCACAGAGCTCACAAAATTCAGCAGGGGTGCACGGAGCCCACAACATTCGGCAAAGCGATTACTTCCCTATTATGAATAAATAGATATTTTGAGAAGTGCTTGAAAATAGTTTATTTCATGAAAGATATGACATTTTGGTATAAGTGGATACTTGGACACATTTTTGGACACTCGATTACTTGACGAACCTTTATCCCTTGTTGTAGTCCTCCGTGTCATCTTTCATTCGTCTCACTCATGGTAATCCTATTCATGTGCACTTATCATCTTTATACACCTAGCGTTAGTAGAATTGTTTCCTACTGGACTAGTGAGCTCAACCTAACATTTTTCAGGTACTCAGCAAGTCCCATGAGATGGATGCATGGAGTGTGGATGCATATCATTGGATTCATCGAGCATGAAGTTATTTTTTCATCTTTATTTCATTTTTTTTGAAAGATGGTTTTGAAACTTCTATTTGTTAATCTTTTGAATATTTGGTTGATGTTATAACTTTTAAAAACTTGATACTTATGCATTCGGGTTATGGGTACTCGTAGTTAGCACCCGTTTGTTCGTATTGGCGAGGATGTACTTGTATGATTTTTACCATCCAAAGGAAAACTGTAAGACTTTTGTCTTGTCCCATGTGGATATTATTTATGTTTGGTTTATTAAATTTGAGGGCGTGACAAATTTGATAATGAATCAATTAATGAGGCACTTTCTGCCAATATCCAAATTTTAGGATGGAATTATATATATTCAAATCTCATAGGATGGAATCATAATGATAATATTGGAATAGGATGCCTAATTAAAATTATCCAAAAAAAATCATAACATGATTTATTTGTGAGTAATACAAGTGTAAATAAATAAACTAAGAAACATGACACATTAATGCACCATAGAAAAATAGATTTATGTAGTCCAAGTATACAAGTCAGATTGATATAAATAAAAAAACCCATAAAAACATGTTAGATCAATGTATCGCACGAAAATTATAAAGAAAACATGAAACATACGGTTGATTAATGCACCATAAAACAAAAACCATGAAAAATGTGGTAATCAAATTAACTATGATTAATACATTAATACTGTGTAAAAAACCATGAGTAACAATACACCATTAAACCTCAATGTATGATTCAGATAACATGGTAAACAAAGAAACTGTGTTCACTCCTAAAAACATGCAAAACCCATATATCCCAAACAAATCTCACAAAACATTGAAAACATAAACCTATTCATTCAAAAAAAAATACCGACATTAACAAGATCTGAAACTCACCACCACCATTTGAATTGGAAAAAAGAAGAAGAAGAAGAAAATCATGAAACAAGTAAACCTAATGGATTACACCAGTCGTGACATGATTATACTATGGATGCAGCACGAGTGGCGACTACTCCTTGCCCTTCAATGGTTACCAATGGTTCAACAAACACCAATGTCCTCCTCCTCCTCTGCTGTCGCTTCGATCTCCCACCTCTTTGATCTCTGGTCGGCAGCCGCCGCTCTTCCCTTTCGATTTTCGGCCTTCAATCTCCAATTGCCCTCGCTATGTGGTGGTGGTGGCGCTCCGTCACCACCATCTCCGTGTAACCATCACGATCTAGATAGAAAGGGACAGTGATTTTAGGGTTCTTTGAAAATACCAGTGGAGAGAGAGAGAGAGAGAGAGAGAGAGAGAGAGAGAGAGAGAGAGAGAGAGAGAGAGAGAGAGAGAATCACATTTATGGTATTGATTTCAAAAAGGGAATAAGATGAGTAACTGATTCCCATTAAAAAGAGAATACTCCGTGTAAACAAATCTTGCAATGTCGGCATGTAAACGTAAGTATTCAAATCTCCCAGAATGAGAAAATAAACAAGTTTTTCAAATGGGATGATTAATTAAATTTCTCATCATTAGATAAGATCTACTCCCTCCGTTCCATTTTAAATGCTCCCTACTCCCTCCGTGCTATTTAGATGCCGAGGGAGGGGGGAGGGGGAGGTGTAGTCCTGTATCAGTTGGAACATTTGTAGCAGTCGTGGGCAGTTCTAGCAATTGGCACTCTGAATGGGCGGTAAAATGAGAGGAATGAAAGAATAGCAGTGGAGTTGGTGGAGAACGTGGGTGAGTGAGAGAGCCAGAGAGGGGAGAGAGAGTAGACTGGAACGTGGGTGGGTGAGAGAGGGGAGAGAGAGAGTATCGTCTGCAGATAAAAGGGGAAGGCATCCAACGGTGACTATTCTAAGCCTACACCTAAGCGCCAAATCTCAGCCTTTAATTATTTCTTTTGCAATTTGCGACCTTGAATCTTAATTCAAGGTTTAGGATTTCAAACAGTGAGTTTCCTCGAGTATATAGATGTTACTATTAGGAATAAAAAATGACAGAAAGGAAAACACCAATTTTAAACAAAGGGTACTCATTGTAAAATCTCCTCTCCTTTCCTCACCAAAACGAACACCCCGAAGGCGGTGGCCATGTCTGACGACAGAATTCTTCCTCAGGAAATCGTCGTTGACATACTCTCTCGAATACCCGTCAAATCTCTTTGCCGATTCAAGTGTGTTTCCCCCTCATGGAAAACCCTAATCTCCGACGCCCATTTCGCCCGAACTCACCTCAATCGAACCAAGACCCAAAACCCAAAAAACCTCGACCAGAGCATTACCATTTCCAGCATTCGCAATCTATACTCCGTGGATTTTGCAGACCTAAATCCGATTGCCACAAAGCTTGATTTTTCTGTGGTGGAGCAGCTCGTTCCCGTTGACGAGTGGCTCAGGGTATGTAGCTCTTGCGATGGTTTGCTTTTAGTTTCATACGATTCCAACTTATTCCTTTTAAATCCATCCACTAGAGAATGTAAGGTACTTCCCACGCCCACACCCACTGTTCTCCTCGACCCAGTTCGTGGGGTTTACTTGTACGGATTCGGGTTGGGTTACAATTCCTCTACGAATGATTACAATGCTGTGATGCTCTCTTGCAAAAATACTAGCAAATATGAATATGCTCCGAGTGATATTGCGATGGTGGATGTCTATTCAATGAAAACTAATGCTTGGAGGAGAGTTCGAGACACCCAATATGTCTTCTTCGGAAACTCATTTTGTGGGGTTTTCCTCAATGGGAGTCTCCATTGGCTTTGTCAGAGAACTGGATCCCATGTGATTGGTGCTTTCAATTTGGCGGACCATAATTTCATAGAAGTGCCGTTGCCTGCTTCTCTTCGTGGATGTTATATGTTTGATTATAATGTGAAGGTTGTAGGGGGTTGTCTCTGTTTGGATAAAGGGAAGGATATTTTCACAAATGAGGTTTGGATGATGGAGGAGTACAGTGTAGGAGACTCTTGGACCAAACTTGTGCTCGATTTACTTTGGAATGCTTGGTATGTCTTTGCTGTGTCAGTTAGCTGGGGACAAACTTTTGTTTGAGAAAAATTGGCCCCAAGATAAACTGGTTGTGTATGATCGGAAAAAAGAAACACTGAGAGAGATGGTGGTTGATGGAATTCCAAGCTTTTTTTCATTTGGGCAAACATATGTTGAGAGCCTTGTCTCTCCTAGTCTCAGAGGAGGGACTGGGACGCAATGATAAGCATCTCCCGGTAAGTTTGTGAATAGAAATGTCCGTTTTTCGTGTGTTCCAGGTTTTACTTTGGAGGTTGCATATCTATATTATCCCTGCGTAGCTTTGATAGTTCAATTTATACAGGGCATTGGTTAGTGATGTATGTTGAACTTAGATCATTACCTTGATCAAACACATGCGGCTAAGGCCCACTTTAAAAAAACAAAAATGGTTGGAGTCAAACTTATGAAGCTTGAAAACTGAATAAGATGCCCGTTTCTAGCATCCTTTTTTAGAAGCTGATGCTGCCAGGGCAGCGAGGACCACACCCTTCGTTATTCTGCTCTCTTATATTTGATCATTGAGTTTTCTGGGGGAAAAAAAAAGAAGACTATAAAATCATGCTTTTAGGTGGGATTCATACTTCATATCTGCATCATAATCCGTGTAATTTGTAATCATGTAGTGTCGAAAACTAATTCGTTACTCTTTTTATTTTATCCGCTGAAAAATAAATTATTTGCCTTTGAAAGATGAGTTAATAGAATCAAGAGCATCTTTCTGATTGCATCCTACGGATCTTGAACCGCATGCCCATAAATGCTATATAATTGAGTCAAGGCCATTCTCTCTTTGTATGTTAGAGGCGATGAGATGCAAATACTTACTCCTTCTATCCCAATTTGTTTGCTCACACGAATATCCATGCCATTTTTAAACATTTATAACTTTTTATTTGTATTGTTTTTAAAGTTTTTGAAAATTTTGTCTTATAGAACTAATTGAGATCAATCAAATAAGATCCATATTGCATATAAAATACATAATAGATTGAAAACTATAAGAATTATAAAAAGACACACATAACCGTAGTGAGCTTTGTTACTTGGACTCGAGTATGGGTGTCAGGTGCGGGTATGTATCTAGGTGTCGGATTCAACTATTTCTCATTTCAAGGACACGGGGACATGGCAAAATATTCAAATTTGTTTCTATTTTTTGTATATTTTCTTTCATAAAATGGTGCTTCAAGGTTCTATAACACATTTCAAGGATGATAAGAGAGATTTATGCATACTTCCATGATAAACTCGAATTACAATTAGGTTTTCTATAGAAATGTCTTACTAAACTTATCGGACACATATCCCAAACCCTTATCCAAGTGTCCAGTGTCCGACATGGGTACTTTATACCATTACGAGAGTCCGTGTAACATAGGTAGTGAGCAAACAAATTGGGACGGAGGGAGTAGTATTCTTGTCCCCTTTAAATTACTATTTTTGTCTTGATTTCTGGTCCTATAACCATTCAATCGAATGGTTAAGTTTCCTTAATCAGACCTTAGCACTTTCCTCTTGCTTCTGTCAATATCTTGAAATAATCCACTTTCGGCTTGGGTTTCTAGAAAGTATAGTTCTTCTTCCACTTATTTAATTTGTGTTGCATATCCCATAACACTTATCTATTCCTTTGAGGATCTCTTTCATACATTTCAGTTTCTGATCAACTTGATCCAGCCCAACCTTGAACAATTTTGCCATTCCAAGGCTTTTCCTTAACTTCAACACACTAAGGATGCATACAACAAGCTGTAATGAACCTGAAAGACTAGGACCCTAATCTCTCTCATTGTTCAGAAGGAGAATGGACAATGATCAGGAAGAGTTCTAGGCAGCGCCCACTTTTTGAATTTAAACTTATCCAAGGATTCTGGGTGGAGTAAAAAACGATCTATCCTGCTCCACTTCTCCTTCTCTAGAATTGAACCTAGTGAACTTTATCCCAAGCATTGGTTGATTAAGCGGCTCTATGTCATTGATAAATTGATTAAGGTCTATCACTCTTGTTTACCCACGAAAAATCTCCCCTGCCCTTTCCCCAATGTTTCTAATTTAACTAAGGTCGTGTAATGTCTTTTGAGGCTTGATAAAGTACCCAGTGCCCATGCATGCCTTCTACCTACTGCATTGTTGTGGCTATGAACATTTGTAACATTGCACCAAATATTGGGTCTGAGAATACCTTTCACCAAGAGGAAACTTCTATTACAGCTAGTGTAAACTGTTAACCATATACAAAGTAGTCCGCCTGGACTTCCATTAGCATCAACTTCTATAAATTCAAAATCTGAACCTCACAATATGGAGTCTCGATTTTTGTTTCTTTGGAACATGAGGAAGTCCACTGATTTTGTAGAAGTACCTCTTGCATTTCAGGACATAAGTTTCATTACATCAGGTGGTATGGTTTAAGAAGCACGTACCAAGGAGGTCTTTTATTCCGTGTCTTGTTGTGTTTAATATGCTTATTACTCTGGATCGTTTGCTTTATTGTGGTGTCACTAGTGATATTGCTTGTGTCCTCTGTTAAGAATGGCAGTATATAATCTCGCAACCACTTGTTCTATGAATGTTCCTTTCCTACTTCTTTGTGGAAGGATGTTCTTTGTAACATTCAGAAGGGTCAGAGTTTCAGAAAGTCCATTTTCAAGTTATCTTTGGCTCCAGCTGTTTATAACATTTGGGGTGAGAGGATGTTGAGGATCTTTTAATTTAGAGAATCATGGACCAAAATTTTATTTAATCCACATGGTATGTATATAAGGGGTATGTTGGGTTTGTTAGAGGAAGATGAATTTGTGTTGATAATACATGGAAATATACTACAGAGATTTACCAAAGATAAATTAGTTGTGTACAATCCCAAGAAAGGAACGCTAAAGGACATTGTGATTTGTGGTACTCTGGCTGAATTTCATGTTTTGTGCACCTATGTCGAAAACCTTGTTTCTCCTAATCAATGGAATCATGCAGGAGGGACTGGGAAACAAGGATAAAGCTTCTTCTGGTATACTTGTGAACTGGAACTGGCATTATTTTGTTCTTTAGTAATTGTATGTCCATACATATCCATGTGCGCAAAATCTTTTGATCTTGCGGATAAGTTTTTTTTGGTACTTATTAAAGGTACCCATAACTTGAAAATTAATCCTCTTTTCTTGAAGTATCATATGCTTTTGGGATATTGTTTTTGTCATGTATCTGAATTTCGGTGATACTTGTCTCATTTAACTTATTTTCTCTATTCTTGAGATTATGACATTTATTATGCAGCATGATAAAAAATCATGAACAACTTAGTGGTGGGACCACTGTTTATTTCTTCCAAGTATTTGTATCCCGTACTGTACCGGCTGAACGTGCCGGATTGGTGAGAATCTGGTACCCTGACCCCATAGTACCATTCCGGTCTCAATACTGGCTAGTACCGGTAAATCCAGACAATCTCGGCCGAGATTGAAATACTCTTGATTCCGGCCGAAATTTTGCACTTCCTTGACTGGAGATAGATAATCAAATGTATAAAACAAACTCAGGTTTGGTTGAGTGGCGAATCGGGACAGCTGAGTTGTCGTTCTCGTCCTCGTAGTCTAGTTAAACTGCAGACGGCGGCGGGCTGGTGGTGAGTAGTGGGGTTTTGATTATCCTGAGAGGGGATTGTACCCGGTATCGTACAATACTAGTAGGAAAACTGATACTCATGCCGGTACGGAATTCAAAACCTTGATTTCTTCCTGCGAGCAAAGCTTCAGCCACATTTTGTCAATGTCATCTCACCTTGTCTAGTATGGAACTTTCTTCAAATTTTAGAGTTGACGATGATAGTCTTTTCTAATTTCAGATATTTTTTGCTGCATGGGTTGATTCATTTGGAAAATAATGATCATTGGAAGTCTTGAATTGATGTTTGAGGTCATGGCCATCCCTTAATAATATTTGGAAGAGCAGCAATAAATTTGTCACATTTGTCTGTTACCTGAACAATTTAATCTTACTATTTTCATGGCTAAAGGGTTCGCAAACTTATTACATTCTAGCCGTACCTGCTTGATATCTTTCCTCTCACATTTTTCTCTTGCGCTAGACTATAGAGATATTTTTGTCCGCTTTACTTTCTTTGCTTTGGCTCTTGACCCAATAGCCATAGGCTATTTAAAGATGCTAAATATGACGTCTCTTTTGTTACTCAGTGGAAAGATAACTCCACAGAAATCCCCGTTTCCAAGGTCTCAGCTGATTCGATTTTTGAAGTCTTCAATAATCAATAGGGTGCAACAACTTGGAAGGTCACCCACGCGGTTAATTTGTCCGATACTTTTTCCGTCTAATGGGATACTTTTAGTGCTTTTAATGTAGTTTATATGCATCCACACTATTTGATGCCCAAATCCAGTATATTGAATAACCTCTAATCCAGTATATTGAATTTTTGCAGGGGTAACCAGATTCCAACTAAGGTAGAGGTGGTCCTGCAGTCCATGATCTAGGTAGATATGCTCTTTGGCAGTTTGGCACACTTCATCTTCTAGCCAGCCCTCTTTTTGCGCTTGATTTCCGCTGAAGTTTTTTTTTGTGGTAGCTTTAGTTTAATTGCTTGGCTTGTTCTAAAAATGATGCCCTTTAACACTTGCCATTGCCAACGGCAGAACTCAAATCCTTGGGATGCGAATCAGTAGGGACATAGTGAATCAGAAGTTGCATTTGTCACAGGAGGGGGTGCTGTGTTAGAGCCCAACAACCAATATGGACACAAGGCTCCCATCCAATCCCTTATCTTCAATGAAATAGGCAATATGGCATTTCTTATACGGCATCAAAGTATAACTATTTGCAATACATACATGAGTACTTTTGCAATACTTTGTTTACTTCTTAGAGAAATAGAGTAGTTTTCCAACAAACTAGTATCGTCAATTTCGGGGGTATGCATAGAGAATTTGAGCATGTTTTCTTGGTACCAAGATTGCCTTTTATTGGCACTTGGCCGTAACTATCTCAAAATTTTAACTCACTAACATGCTTCCCTTCTTGACTCGACTGGAAGGAACACAACGCAACGCGACTCATCTCTTTCCTACTTTCATTGCTTGGAGTTGAGGGTTTTTTGGGTTGCAATTGTTTTTGTATCTCTAGCCTCAAGCCTCTCGCTCTCTCTCATTGCGAATCCTGCAAAGTCTGGGAAATCATTTGGGCTCTAATTTGTACTGAACTAAACTAATTAGTCCGGGTATGGGTAAATACGCGGCCTCGTAGTCTTTAGGTTTAGCAACCCATTGGATCTACCATGTAGGTTTTATTTATGGAATGGAAATTCTTGGGAAATCGAATTCTTACTCCGTTAATCACAGTTTCCATGTAAAGATATATCTCCGTGACATGCAACCTTCCCTCCACATCTCATGCATGCACATAACTGAAATCATGAAATCTTAATGTAAAAATTTGTACGACTTTTTCTTATGTCTATGCAATTACTACTAACGAATTCCACATCCTTGAGGTCATTATGAATTTGGTCAAGCATGTCACGGGACTACTGTTAAGGAAATCACTGGTTGGAAGGTACAACTCAAGATTGCCAATAGTTCCATCCACTAAACTTAATTTATGGGATGGATAATCACGAAAAAAACGTGAAAAGACCCCAAAAAAAAAAAAAAAAAAATACTTTGATTAAATGGAGGAAGCCATAGACATTCTTGTAGAACTCAGTACGTGGATAGATAAGGACGAGCATCCATGGGCGGCACTGTTGAAAAGTAAGCTTGATTAAGAATGAAAAACATGTGGATTGCTATTGGTTTGGAAGTTGGGAAGCTTTTAAATGGATATGCTAGTGGAAGATTTCTGGATAAGTTATAGTGCCAGGAAGTCGAGTTTTGTGGGTGCATGGGGGGATTTCATTAGATTTGTAATTTGTCTCATTCGTAGTTTGCATGCCTATATATAGATGAAGTGTGGAAAAATAGAAGAGCAAAAGAGATGAGAAAGAGAGAGTGAGACGGACATTGGGAATCCCTTTTGGGGATTCCCCCCCAATAAAGTAGCGCGTGTGTGCAGTCAGAGAGCGAAATTTGTATGTAAATTAATTTGACAGATTAATAAATAGTTGTGATTTGCGTATAATTATCTTATTTTCCCAACAGGCGCAATGGTGCTTGCAAAGGGGTTCGACCCACCGAAGCTCAAAGAAAACAAAATTATAGTAACTAAGGGGCATTCACAGGATACTCTTAAAAAGACTCATAGGTGAGATTTCTAACATTTAGCAATTTATTTGCTCAATTATAGTCTTCAGTGGATTATCCATAGAAGCTCCTAAGAATGACTCTTTAACATGGCTCACATCATTAGCTAAATTGGGAGAGAGAGAGAGAGAGAGAGAGAGAGAGAGAGAGAGTCCAAAAAGATACATAGAAATAGTAAGACTCGTTTCCACAAGAAGAAAACTTAGGAAACCCCTCCTGCATTGATGAATGGTTCTCGCCAGTGGCAATGAAGCTATTCTAGGCAACGTGAATATGTAAACTCGCTTTAGACACCATCTAGTACATTATTGCAGGAGGAACCTGGGGGTGCTGTGCAGCTCCGTGGCGCTGTCGCGCTGGTATTTTTTTGACGATCGGAGATGTTCACCGTGTAGACCTCGTCGAATACTACAAGTGTGACAAAAATCAACTCGATCGGATATCTTTTAGTGCCTCATCGGAACACAAATATCATGAAAAGTGGTTTTTATCCAGTGTTTGTGTCTATTTGTGTTCCATTTGTTTTCAAAGTATTTGTGTTCTGATAACCTATTTAAAGATATCCGATCAAGTTAATTTTTTGCATACTTGTAGTACTCAACGAGGTCTACGCGCGCGAACGCCTCCGATCGTCAAAAAATGCCGCACACAGCGCTCCACGGGCTACACAACACGGTGCTGTCCATCCATGCACAGCCACTCAGCCCATTGCAAAATGGGTTTTTCGCGAAGAGCGCCGTGAGCATGACAAGTGGTATGAATTGATTGGATTGTGATGAAAATTGTAAAAGAAGCAATATAACATTATCAAAAAAAGCAAATATAACACATTCCATAAATCTTTTTTGAATTTCGAACCATGAATCTTAGGGGGAGTTTTCCAATTGATTTTATGAGATAAAATGAGAAATTTGATTTTAGTTGGTGTTTTATGGAGTGGTGATTCCAATAGATAAAATCTAGTGTGATAATAGTTGTGGATAATATAGTGTGATAAAATTACCTTCCTTTTATCTATTCGTAAAAGATGATGATAAAATCAAATAATCCATTGAAAACTCCCCCCTTAGTGTATATTTATATATATTCTAATTACCCTTTCCATAATCGACTAATTTTTTTTATTGAAACCTACGATCACAATCTATATTCTAGAATAGACCCATTCCTATATGGAAATTGAGTACTATGCACAAATTTCAAAAAAAATACATTTTCTATAGTCACCCATTTGTCTGATTACCTTTTATCATTTCTTTTCTTCTTATACTTTGGATTGTCTTATTACTAAATCTTTTGATTATACACTCTCTCTGTAGTTGATTATTGATGTATTTCTTTAGCTTTGGAGATTGGTAGTGATTGACTTTTCTCACTTTTTTCCTAACAAGAGATCAACCCGTGCAAAGAGAAGCGCATGATCAATGTATTCAATTGGTTGTGACGATGGATTCAAGAATCAATTTCTTTCTTCAATCCTCCCACCCGAAAATACTTGAACTTTGAAGGCATCCATTTATAAATTTAGCAAAAGGTTGGATTGATCTCTTGCTCCATTCCAGATTTCTATGCTCGAGTTCGTTAGAAAGTTTGGTGGAATTTGTTTATTGCAGTGTATTGCCAATGCCCCGGTGGTTTGATGAGTTTTGTGTACTTTTATGCCTTGTTTGATTCGGATTATTGAAGACCTTTGGATATAGACTACACGTATCCAATCCCACTCAATCCTTGTTTGGCCCATAGCGTCACGGGATTCTTTAGTCCGGACAAAAATTATCCTTGTATGGGGTATTGTGCAATCCCTTTGGGGACTAATAATCCCGGATTAAACTTCTCGCGTCTTTGTCGGCCAAGTATTACAAAAATGCTATCGAAATGATTTTGGCCCAAAAGCACTCGTCTTCTTCCTCTATTCATTCCACTGCAGATCCAGTTCTTTTTCTCAAGTCCTCGTCAGTTGGAGCTGTGGATCGATTTTGTCGGAGATAAGCTGGTTTGTCATCGTCTCTCTCTCTCTCTCTCTCTCTCGTTCTCGTGCTCTCTCTCTCTCTCTCTCGTTTTTGTTTTGCAGATCCAGTTCTCGATTTTTTCCTCTTCTCTCTCTCGTTTTGCTGAAAGATCTCGTTCTCATCAGATCGATTTCGTTTTTGAGGATGCCGAAAAGATTGGGTCTTGAAACCCAACTTCGGACTAGGTTTATGAACAAACCCAGATCGATTTCGTTTATGAACAAAACTGGGTTAATGAACAAGATGTCATCCTTATTGTAGTTTATGAACAACAGAACTTTGGTTCACTGTAAAGTAATTTATGAACAATAGAACAACTTCGGACTGGGTTAATGAACAAACCTAGAAATTTTGGTTCACTGAAAATTTGCTAAATTTAGTTATTTTATTTGTAACTAAATTTGGTTCACTGTAAAGTTGGTTCCAAAATTTCGATTTGCTCGAAGTAGATAAATTTGGTTCACTGTGAATTTGATTTGAAAAATTTATTTGGTTGGAAATTGGAATTGGTTTGAGAGATGGGGAGAGAGAGAAGGAGAGACAGATAATCCTGGTGATAATTCCGAAATTTAGTTTAGGGAACCAAACATGAATTTGGCTAAAACGTGGGATATCCTGATGTTAATCCTGCACGAATAAAATATGGGATTGTATGAGATCCAGGACTATCAATCCTGTCAATTTTAGTTTGCGAATCAAACGAGGCATGCCTTATGTTTTCATTTGATATCTTTTTTTTTTTTTTTTTATTGAAGCAGTTGGACTTTCCTTGGACTCTGTATTTTACACCCTTTGCCATGTCAAACCAAGACCGATGCATGCGAACTTCGTTTTTTCATTTCCTGTATAATTTTTTCAAGTTATGCTCTCTGGGTTTTTTTCATTTTTATTTTTATCATGCATGATGGTATCAAATATTTTTTGCTTGGCTTGATTGCTACGCTTCAATCATTTTTATGTATAAGAATGATGCTATACATTTTGGGTTTTCCTTTTCTCTGCAGGTACTATTGGGCTACGATGAACAATGTTTATATTTCACATTCAAAATTATTCTTAATAGAAAATTTAGTTCCCTTTGTCTCCTTAATTCAATTTATCATATGCCGTTTTCGTACTTGTTTTTATGAATTTCAATAACTCATTCAAATTGGAATCTATCTATACCTTTGTCTCATGATTAATAGGAAAACAAACGGAAACCAAGAGTTATCCAAGAAGATCCTTTTTAGCAATCACGGGTGTCCTTATTGCTACGGATTGATAATCGCATACGAGATTGCCATTAAATATATTGTTGGTGAAAACTTTCATGGTTTGAAATTCATGGAATGTAAATCATTTGTAGTAATATATCAATCTTGGTTGAAACTCATCCATGAATGGAAGTGGCATGACATTTTAACATCTCCTCTTTTATTTTTTTATTATTTTGAATAAAAATCATGGTATGCAATTTTTTTCCTTTTTTTTTTTATATTATGTACGAGCCTTATGAATATACAACGTTCATGGGAAACACTTGAAGCCACTTACACAAAGCACCAGTCCGGGCGGTCTATTTATTTAATTTTTCTTTTTGTTTTAACGATCAGATTTGTCCGAACCAGCTTACGTGTGCACCTCGACTATTTTCTCTCTGATCCAGTCCAAGGGGGTGTTTGGGAGCCTACTTTTTAGCTTTTCATTTTTAACTTTTTGGCTTTTTGACTTTTTGAATTATGGTCAGAATGTGTTTTGAATTTGTGAAGAGTGTTTGGGAGAAATGTGTAGAATACATTTTGCAACATGAGTAGTGTTTGGGAGAATAATGATGAAAATGAGTTATGAAATAGTTTTTTACCATTTAGCCCTTGTTTTATTTATTATGGTAATAGAAAAGTGTATAAATATTGTTTTTAGGAAGTTTTTTAAAGTCATATTGGGAAAATATTTTGTAAACCTTTCCCGTCCAATTTTGATTTTTTTTTTTGTTGAAAAATATTTTTTGCCCTTTCCTTTGCTTTTTGTTAATTGAAAATCTCCCATACTTTGATATTTTTTGTAATTAATAAAAATAATGTAAAACAAATATAGTTGCCAAAAAACTAAAACGAGTTGGTCCCAAAAAATGTTGAACATTTACACAAATTAATAATATCCGTATGTGGGTACAACATGGCGTGATCTAGGGCCTTAAATTTAGCAATACTCGACATTAGAATACTGGGTAAGGGCCAAACCCTCTCTCTGTGTTAGAGTTTTTATCCCCAAAATTGAATTCGACAATGCATACATATGATTAATTCTGCATCCATTTACTACTTTGAATTTAGTAATTGGAAACCTTAAATTTAGAGCCTGAGGTTTATGTTGTTGGTTGTCACAAACCCAGAAAGAGTGCTTTCGAAGAGTGCTTTTGAAACTCTAATCAAGGATCAATGTTTGCCCATTATTCCAAACAATAGATGATGAGGTGAAGATTTGAAGGATTTCCAAGGATGAACAGATCTGCGAGGAGAACCGATGTAGATTGAAGAATCATATTCTGGCTTCTGTGTGTGTGTGTGTGTGTGTGTGTGTGTGTGTTGTGGTGAAGAAAACAGGGAAGGGAAAGAAGATATGGTTGATCAGGAAAGGGGAAGAGAGATGGGTAAAGTGGTCAGACTTTTGTGGTAAAAAAAATGAGAAGTAGAAGTAGAAGTGAAAAAGCTCCTCTTGAGCTCATTTTGGCTTTTGTTCTCAATTGTGAAATTTTGGGAATGAGTTTTGCCAAAATGGGTTTTGGGTGTTGTTGGCCAAACATCCAAAATGAAAAAAATAGAAGTTGAAACTGAGATAAGTTGTCGCCCAAACATGCTCCAAGCGTGTTCGAACAAAGTTGATAAAACCCCGGATGAACTAACTCTACAAAAAATTTGGCCACTCTCGACCCTGAAACTTAAGAGGATGCAATCTCCCATCATAATGAACGAACCCTCCAAAACTGCAAGTTCAACAAAACAAGGTTCAATTTTACTTTTTGGTAGACAAATGAAAATGACCACAAAAAAAAACAAGAACAAGAATCAATTACAACCACTAGTTTTGAGCATGAATATTAAAAGTTCCAAACAATCGCCGGAGCAATAACAAACATTAAAAGGCGACCCCCTTTGTCACTCGCCGCCTCCGCCGTGGTCGCAGCCTCACTTGTTCCTCATTCGGTTAAGCTGGTTCAGAGCCGGTTGTAGGATGTTAAAGAGCACCCAAGCAATCGCTGGAATTATCGGCAGTAACAGAGCGAGGCCACGGTTGTCGCTGCCTTCGGCGAGTTGCTGCGCCGCCATGGCGGGCTCTGCTGAGCTCATGGCGGAGAAAATGGCTCCGGCGATGGCAGGTTCGGCGAGGGAGGGAATTGGGGTTTCTGATTGTTTTGAGGAGTAAATGAGTTTGGGGAGGGTTTGGATTGAGAGGAGGGAGGTGGGTTTGGGTGGAGGTCGCTTGGAATCAAGGTTGGGGTTTTTTGGAGTGGTGGTTAAGCACTTGGGATTGAGAATTGCCATTCTTGTTGTTATGGTTCCTGCCATTAGCGCTGCTCTGTTTTGGATGTTTTCTCTTTCAGGGTAGAAGAGAGACTGAAGAATAGGGGATTTGTGAACTCTTATCAAGAGATTGGAAGGGGTTAGATTGTGGACCTTATATTTCATGGCCCACTGAAATTATTTTGTTAAACCGTGATGTGTCACAGTCCCTCAGGACGAAGAGATTTCACTGGAAAAAAGAGAGAAAGGGTTATGGTTTCTAGCCAAATCACTCGATTTAGTTTGAGTGGTTTGGTGAGAATTGGAGAAAATAATAAAAGATGGAAATGTTTTGATTGGCTCTTCTCTTCTCGATTTAGCTTCAATAGTATTCTGGTGAGAATTGAAGAGAAAAGTTTCTCCTTTCTTCCATCTCTTTAGGTTTGGTTTTTCATTTTGCTAAAATGGAAATCTCATAAAATTAAGTGGGTAATTTTAGCAAATTAAGTTGGGGGGGTGATTTTATGAATGAAAAGTGGGGAGGTGATTTTATACCAAATGAATCTGCATATATGGCGATGTCCGGATTCATCGATTCATTGAGATAAAATCACCTCCCCACTTCATTCAAAAAATCAACCACTGATTTTAAAGAAATCTGGAAACCGCCCCCTTAGAAAATCTTATCACGTAGGATGTATTTTGTGAAATAGTGATTTGTTAATGAAGTGTTAAGCTTTCACTCATACCCAGTTATGTGTGCATGGTGGGGCCTGAGACCAAGCTGGCCAATCGCTGAGCACACCTTGGCATCGGGTCTTTACTTTGTGCATTGTACAATTGAGCACAAGTAGAACCGTAGCACTCCTTCACCATGCTATGTGGTGTTCAGCGGAGGGATGTAGAGACAAGTGAGACAACCACTCTTCAATTTAAGTGATTTTTCATGGATATTTGATATTTTGTAGCCAAATTTACTATTTTGACCCCATAAAAAATCTTGAAATTGGCATGACTTTCAAATGCACAAAAACCACATGCATTCTCTTCCTTTTGAAAGTTGATATGATAATGAATGAGGCTATTATTATGCATTATTTTTAAAATATAACAAGTCTTCAGGACCAATTATAAAACAAACTTATATTTTACAGTCCATATCAATCTTATAATTAATCTTTTGGTTTAGTGAATTTTTAATTAGCAAAAGGCAAAATATATATATATATATTGCATATTGAGGACCCCACAAATGAAAAATTTTGGCTAATTTTTCGTTCATCACTACCGAACTTTATATGTTTAGTAGCTAATTTTCCACGAGACCTCGAGAGTGAATCAAATGGGTAAATGAAGTGGGGCGAACTGAGATAATGGATCGAACAGGAGACTAGGCAGGATATTGGGCCGGCTATATATGGTTTAGTAGTGTGATGGGCGGGCCCTCTGGGTTTGGCCCATGTATTTTTAGGCTTAAGAAAGCAATTTGAACTGCATAAATGCAGTAGGATGCTCAAGTGGAGTAATTAGAAAATTATTTAATTTTTGGTGGTAGACATAGTTTTTAACTGGAACTGGGATGATGTTGTCCCTTCGAAGACAACATGGGTGCTAGGCCAATTATGACCATCTGTGGTCGGTCTTGGATGACAAAGATCCTTTTGCCAGTGGACGGTTTAGATTAGTTTGGACAAGATGTGATTTGAGCCGTCCATGGCCAACCACGGATGACCGTGATTGGCAAGCACCCATGCTGTCTCCAAAAGAACGACACTCATCTGAATTTATTATTGCTATGCCATACCTTTCTGTGGATGCGAATGGAGTGCAACGAGCCTAAGGCCTTGTTCGGTTGCATTCTCACCCAAAAAAATTTTCGGGAAAAAGTGATTGCATCAACACAACCCATGTGCATGGGCCCAAAGAGCACAACGATTATTGCATTTACATAAAATCAGACAGTTGATTGTTGTACTAAAGTGTTACACAACGGGTTTAGAGAGGGAGAGAGGACAATTGCATTACAAATTGGGCTTTGGGGTGAGAGGGCCCACCGACTCAATTTTTGTCTGCCAAAAGTGATTGATAAAAAAAAAATCGGTCAGATATGGGTTAAACGCGTCAAATATGGGTTGAACGCGTCAGATGTGGAATGATAAAAAAAATGCGTCAGAGAGAGGTTGGGGCCGTGCTGTGTCAGAAATGTTTTGGGTGAGAAGGCAACCGAACAAGGCCTAACTATCAGTAATGAAGAGAGTAGGCTACATACAGTGGTTATTAACCTATCCTAGATCCTTTAGAGTGTGCTACTAGTAAAAACCTTTATTGAAGTTCCTAGAGTTTTCCTTTCTGATGTGGCTTTAGACAAACTTCAATTTAGATCAATCACAAAAGAGTATGGTCAAATCATCAAAATGATTTACCCTTTAAAAATTATAGGCTTTAACAAGGAATTAAAAATCTCTGTTTTCATTGAGTCTTTGGACCCCTATATATATATGTAGGTGAGCTCCACTTTTTAGTCAGCATAATACTTTACTTTCCACGAAGAAATGCTTAACCAACTAGGGCTAATTTTTTTTTTTTTTTTAAGGGTAAGAAATTCATTGATAATAAAGATAGAGGACAAGAAAAAGACCTTGTATAGAGATGGTGAGAAATAAAAACCGAACAAACAACATAAAAAGAACGCCTACTCCCAATAGGATTGCAAAGGCAACTAACAAAAACACAAACATGAATAAATCCCCTCTAGCTCCTGCAAAAATTCATTAGGGAATAACGAGCAAATAAAGGATACTACTAATGTAGCACACGACGCTGCATTACGCATATAAAAGAAGATTGTTACACCTATCCTCAATGGTATTGCGAAAACGGTAATTGTTTAGTCTATGCACCAACCAAAAAAAAATTAGTTGAGATACTTAAATTGGTTCGGCATACTTAACACATTATGTACAATAATACTGTGTTATTTGATCCGATAAATGAGGGAGTATAATTTCTAATATTAATGGTAATAATCACCTGTGAGCTAAATAAAAAAAATGGTAATGCAACTTTGAAATACAATGCAGGTAGGGATGGAGCAAGAGGGAGGCCAATAGAGGCGGTCACCCCTGAAAAAAAAAGCCTCTAGTATTATATATATAATTTTTTTTATAAATTATATAGGCTCGCCCCTACAAAAGCAATTCGGAAAAAAATTCGTCTATACGTAATGAAATTTCTGACTCCGTCTCTGAATGCAGGATGTAGCTACGTCCAAAGCCATGAACATGGGCCTTCATACATCTATTGGTTTTGGACACAATCGTGTAAATAGACTTCTTGAATTAAAAAACCTGACAATATACATAATCGAGGATCTTGAATCTTAATAAAGAATTGAACAATCCCATGCCAATCATCAAATTTCTGCGTTGATTCAAATGAATATCATATGCAACCCAATTTATCTGGGACTCATATATACAGATCAGAAGAAATCAAAGATTAAAAGGTTTAACTTAGGTCAAAAAATAAGAAGATAAATGTTTATAATTAAAGAGGCAAATTGGAATTTGTCGTCTCTGTTTTAGACTGAGAATGAAAAAAAAGAAAATCAATTTATTAGTTGTTTCCACATAATTTCATCCTATTAATTTTAAGTAACTGGTATATCTTTTAAGCCGACATCCACGTCCACGTCCAGCACACACTTTGGCCGTAATCGTCAAACTTTACAACTAATTTTTGTAACCAACCTAATAATAACAAAAGTAATAATAATATATAAAAAAAATTTCACCTAATTATACGACTTAACAACCACCACTTTGACGTTTGCATGCGCACAGCGCACTTAACACCAGGTATTCGATTGCGTCTCCCTTAATCCTCTCCCACATCCTCTCAGGGAAAAAAATTCCGCGCTGAGCTGGCACCACGAGCACGTGCATCCCGACCGTCAAAAAATAATTTGGACGACCAAGATTTTCTCCCCATTCACTCTCTCTCTCTCTCTCTCTCTCTCTCGATCTCTTCCTCTCCCTTTATAATCCGGACCGTTTAAATTATTTTTGAACTATTGAAATGCAAGTTGAGTACTGCCGCGCAGTAAGTGTTGGAATTTTTTTCAGTCGAGGTATACTTGGCGGGTATATTTCCCTCACCCCCACATTCCTCTCTCTCTCTCTCTCTCTCTCTCTCTCTCTCTCTCTCCTCTTCCACTGCACTAATTCAAACCCATCATTAACGCCACCCAATACTACACATAACACAGACGTGTAATCCCTATCTCGATTTGTATAATCACGATCCATAGACGTGTATTTTCCAAGTCACACCTAGAGAGAGAGAGAGAGAGAGAAATTAAGAGAGAGAAGGTGCTTCTTGTTGTGATCTCGCCATGCAACTGTAGCCATGAATACCAAATCAACACCCCTCGTTACCAAATGCTTCCTTCTCTCTCTCCTCTTCTCTCTCCTCATTTTCCTCTCCTTCTTCTCCATCCAATCCCACAAAAGCAAAACCCCCATCACAAACCCACCACCCCAACCCAAACAACCACCCTCCTCCTCCTCCTCCGACCTCAAGATCCGACCCGGCTACACCTCCTACGAATCCTACATCCAACGCCAGCTCAACAAAACGCTCAACCCCAAGCTCCGAAAGGTATGGACCACGCGAGACTGGGCCCGAAAGATCAAAGTCTTCACAACCTTCTTCTCTGCCCTAAAGCACGAAAACCTCCTCTCTAACAATTCAAAGGCTCTCTGCATCGGGGCACGGGTCGGGCAGGAGGTGGAGGCTTTAAAACGGGTCGGAGTTTCCGACTCGGTTGGGATCGACCTGGTCCCTTACCCGCCCCTTGTTATTCGGGGCGACTTTCATCACCAGCCGTTCGATGACGAGACTTTCGATTTCGAGTTTTCTAACGTGTTTGACCACGCGTTGTACCCGGAGAAGTTCGTTGGCGAGATCGAACGGACGTTGAGGCCTGGCGGGGTTTGCGTGTTACACGTGGCGCTATCTAGACGGGCCGATAAGTATTCAGCGAATGACCTGTATAGTGTTGGACCGTTGAAGTCGTTGTTTAAACGGTCGGAGTTGGTTCGGGTTCGGACCATTGATGGGTTCGGGTTGGATACCGAAGTGGTGTTTCGGAAAAATAGAAATTTGGTCACGGAGTCATGATTGGAGGGTTTTTTTTTTGTTCATTCTTTTTATTTTTGATCAGCTTAATTCATTCATTTGCGAAAATAATGGTTTTGGTTACAATTCTTTTTAAATTTTTTTTACTGTTTCTTCTTATTTAATTGGCCTTGGCAATTACGGGATTGGTCTCTAAGAGATTTGTCAATGTACAAGTAAGTTCACAGAACACCGTCAGATGAGAAACAAAAGATTGTCTTCTCGAGTGAAGCTTTGAAACACTTTTATTGACATATATCCAAGGTACATAATTATTTTGGTAAGAATTTTATTTTTATTATTGAGTTTATTTCTTTTTAATTGGCCTTCGTCGTGACGTGATTTTTAAATGCTAGTAGATCTTTTTATTAAATAACTTTACCGTAAGTCCTTGATGTGGTATCATCATATGAAATGTGCAATTTGCCCACACTGAACAAAGGACCCAGGATCGTTGGAAGAGAGAGTTCTAAGAAATTAATTAGCTCATTTTTATTTCAAATTTCTGGTCATTAATAACTGTACATAATCGTTCATTCCCGATTCTGTTACATCTCTAAGATATTGGTCATTCCTATAAAAAAAATGCACCTTCCATCTGTCATATTGCTTGATATCCAATTTTTTGCCCATTTAAAAGCCGTAACGGTCAATACTTGGGACACGGGGTTGCTACTGTGCAGTCCCTGCACAATAGCTGTCATGCACTATTCGAGTCGTGTGTTGTTCGGATGGACGGCTTAGATTTCACTTCAGCATCTTTGCATTCGAACCGTTCGTTGTTGTACGTGCAAGATGAAATATAGGCCGTCCATTCGAACAACAGACAATCAGCAACCCCAAATGAGTTCAGTAATTCATGGTTACAACACCCAATTCTATGGAGTACACAACTATTGTTTCCGGTCCAATTTCGCTATCTAAATTCTTGGCTAATACTTCATTCATTCTAAAATAATAGTTCAAAAATTTTACAAATTATGCTCAGAAGCGTTATATTTTTTATTAGAAAATTTTACATTTTTTCAAAGTGGAATATTATTTTGGAATGGAGAAAGTAGGAGTGATTGTGATAGGTGCTGAAAAACACCTATTTAATCCTCTAATTAATATTTTAATAGTTCAATCATAGATTTACTTGATGAATTATAACGGTTGAATTGTGTGTAGACTTTGGAGAGTGTCGAACGATTAAAAGTGCTAATTGTAGTCAATATGAGGCATGAAACGCAAAGTAAATGTATAGAGCTTTGCTACGGTCCAAGAATCGCATCATTTGGAGTTCGAACAAAGCCGGGGCGAGTCCACGAAGTTGGAGCTACAATATGAAATTTCCACAGGGCGGGAATCAAAGCCGCAAGGGCGGTTTTAGCCGAGTCAAACACGGAGTAGGGTATTGACCACATTTTTTTAGGTTTTGTTATAAATAGGCGACTACTCTGAACGTTTTGGGGGTTATAGAATATTTGGAGGCAAGTTTAGAAGGAGAAAAGCAAGCCAATCCATGGGTTCTTCAAGTTCTTCATTAAATCAAATGTTCATCTCCATCTCCATCTCCATAGCCGGGCTAAACACATTCTAGGGGGAAGATGAAGCCCGTTCCAAGTAACTCTGTATATGTAATATGTGTAGGCGTTAGGTTTATTAATTCAAATTGATTGTTTAATGTAACTTAGAACATGTTTTCATTATGATGAAATCATTTTAATTCTTTCTATTAGTTGAGTATTTGTGATTGCAACTCAAACAATAGTTTTCTACGCTTGTGCTTGCATAACTGAGATGGATTATGCTAGTAAGACGGATCGTACCACGGGACAGTCCATAAAAGAAACGGGTTGTGCCATCAAGACGGTCCGTGCTATGGGATGGTCTATATCTATTAACAACATAATTATTCTCTTAACGAATTGTGATTCGAATAATAAACCTAGCCTACACATAACTTAGTTACGTGGCCGAGGTGGATTCGAAACCCTAAATTTCTCCTCCATTCGTTCTTCATCAATTTTGTTACTTGTTTTTTAAATTAATTTAGTTTTCAAAAAACCAATCACTCAAATCTCTTTTTTTGAATTAAATTAGAAATTAATCAAAAGCAACGTAACTGAGAAAAATTGTCTCCGCAGATCAACACTCGGAGTAAGCCACTATTTTACTAATAAGGGTTAGTTTTTTTTTAATAAATTTAATTTTGATACGGTACGACACAGTCAAATCGGCTGATCGTGACTAGAGGAACTAGCTAGTTACAATGAAACAACATGGTAATATTCTTGGACCACTAACAATTCATTGTTCCATTTGCAGCTCCACTACCTCCACTTCCATTCATTCATTCATTCTCTCTCTCTCTCTCTCTCTCTCACACACACACACACACACACATTCATGAGGTAGGACCCTTAGCATATAGGAGGAAAGACTATCAACTTGAGCCGAGAACATACTAGAGACTCCATTTGTAATGGGTTCCAGACAGATAAGATTACAATAATAACTAAAGTTTCCTTAATAAAGTGGCAATGTGCGAATAAAGTAAACTAAAGAAATCACCGTCTAACACAGCTGGACGAACAAGGACGTCCAACCGGACAAGTCAAATAGAGTGTATATTTATTTGTTGAAGCTAAAGCAGAATATTACTCTATAAACTCCGTGTCCGTTTAGGAGTTCTAAAGTTTAGGCAAATGCTATTGGGTGTCCCTCTTTTTTGGAACAACACTTTAGCAATGTTTTGACGGTGAGAGAACCGGTAAAGGGGTTGGTGGATGGATCACCGGTTCAACCGTGGTCGAACCTAGAGATGGAGGGTAAGAGGGGGGGGTGAGGTGTGCCTTGGTCCCAAAAAAAAAAAAGGGTTAATGGGCACATTTTCACTTCGCATGCATTTTTTTCTCCCAAACATCCTTTGTCTTTGGGAAAATTCACGACGATTTATTACTTCATATCTTCCAAACTTTACCTAAACACCCCTTCTCGTCACCCTTTTATCTAAAATTGTCTCAAATCTCAAAGTTCTAGGTCATGTTTTGATGATCCAACCCATTCAAGTTGTTTAAAACATGGTTTTAAACGTACTCGCGAGAAATCGGCCCAAAATTTGATCGGGAAGTGCTTGATAACAATTTTTATGAAAAATTGTTTGGATCAAGCACTTTCCGAACATATTTTGAGCCGATTTCTTCTCAAGCATACTTAAAACCATGTTTTAAACAAATTAAACGGTTTGGATCATAAAAAAAATTGATAGTTCTAGAAGATTTTAGATGAAAGGGTGACGGTAGGGGTGTTTAAGTAAAGTTCGGAAGATAGGGGGGTGTCATCGTAGATTTTTTGGGTGCATGGGGTGAAAACGTGATAATGTATAAAAAAAAGGTTTGCGCTATTAACAAAAAAAAATCATTTTGTATTGCAAGAATAGTGTTATTCTTCAAAACGTGTAAATTATTTTTTGTATTAAGCATGCATATTAATAAGTGATTAATCCATAAAAGTATGTAATTTTTGGATATAAAGTACAGTATGTTGATAGATGATAAATATATGAAAATGTGTATCCTTTTAGGTACAAAAAATAATTAATTTTAGAATACTTGTACCGTTTTTATACTAATTACTCCCTCCACCGGCAAAGATAATCCCACTACAAAAAAAATCTCCCATTTTTGGATAAAAAACTAAAGCACTTCCGTGCAGTATTTCATACATTTCTTGGCACAAAATTGCAAGAAGTGGGTTAAAATGTGGAGTTAAATAAATAGTTTTAACTTATTTTTATGAAATAAATTACGAAAGTTAAAAATGCATAACAAAGTGTAAAAATGTATGGTCAAGGTAATGAACTTTCTGTTACAATTTTTAATTATTTATTTTTTCGTAACAATCAAAATCTAAAACGTCAAAATTATTCACTAAAAGCCCCCAAAACTCAGTAACGATGAAAAATATAAGTTTTCTCTGTCTTTAGTGTCTTCAAGGTCGTCTTTTCTGTATTTTAAGACTTTGATCAATATTTTTATACTTTTCCGATACTCTCTCATTGCGATAGATGACTAATTCCATAAATCTTAAAGAGAAGGTTAACATATAACAATCTAAACATCAATAATACCCAGCGTTGAAAAATCACTTAACATCATAATAAAATTTTGACGAAAAGCAAACCACAGTACCACAAATCAACAAAAATATTCCAAAGTAACCAAGAAAAAGCACACATGTGATCCTTTGGAAAATATATGGTCAACCCAACAGTGCAAGTTTTACGTCAATTTTCCTCTGCTTTCTCTCAACAAAGAATCAACAACAACTACATAATATCAATGGAAACTGGAGGAATTATACAGTTATGGCTACGAATCAGAGTTATATAGCACTCGGATTAGTCTTCATGTAATGAGATTTCCCGCCTTTGAATTCCAATGGACAGCCGCCACGAATCGAGGACGGACTCCGGCAGCAATGAAGCAAGGAACCACTGGACTGAATGTGTCCAGTAAGGGGTGCACCGTGGCCCGTACCCTATTTTCCGAACTGCGGCTCGTGTGTAATTATCTGCTGATGGGATGAAGAATGACGATTTTTCAATCAACGCAATTTGGGAAGCCATTTTCGTCGAAACATATAATGGTACCTGAAATTGGAAAGACCATAGTAAGAGCATCTGCACCGATATTTGCCATTTTCTGTTGTAATTCTCATTTTTAGCCATGAATAGCGTCATTTTGCCCCCACCCCCCCAAAAAAAAAAGAAAAAGAAAAAAAAGATGGCAACTTGAGCTTGCATCCATGTGTCATTTTGCCAGAGAGAGAGAGAGAGAGAGAGAGAGAGGGGGGGGCAATTTTGCTATTAGGAAAATTTTTGCCATTTTTTGGTTACGGATGTGGCACCTTTTTTTGTCATTTTGTTGCCATTTCTGACAAACGACAACATTTCCTTCCATATTTGACAACGGTGTGGTTGCTTTAGCATGTAGAAATAGTGTGGTGCACAATCATTTAATTTGCTTTGTGCGAGCTAATAAATGCAATTCATTTGACAGAAGTGAGCTTGAAAGAGTGGTGGTGAGCATTGGTAGTAATAAACATTAAAGACTCTGCTAACTAGTGGTTGGCAGCCGAAACGGTAAAGACTCTATTAACAAGTGGTTGGCAGCCCAAGCGGCTAGGGTTTTGTTTGCCTCACAATGTACCCCCACCCCAATTCTTGCTATGTAAAAGGAAAAAGGAAAAAAGGAATAAAAGAGACTCTACTACTTGTGGTTTTTTGTCCATTCAAAAAAAGTGTTTAAATGTGAAAATGCTGGAGACACAATGCCTCAAGCACAAAGCGGAACACAAATGCTGATGTGGTGTGACATGTAGGACTGGTGGGGCCATCACTTAACATTGTAAATAAAAAAAAAAAAAACTCAAACCCAAAAACGTGGACTTCACATTTCAGATCCACAAACAAAGAGAGAGAGAGAGAGAGAGAGAGAGAGAGAGGATTGACCCACCGCCGACCACCACCACTACACCGACGACAAACTTCGATCTAGAGAGAAGGGATTGACAGGGTGAGGCAGACTAGATTGGGGATTTCGAACTAGATCGACGAGCTCAACTCCCTCTTCTCTTTCTTTTGGAGAAGGAATGGCTAACTGAAACAAACCAAGATCTTAAATCTGGCGTTGTGAATTTTTTCGTTCAATTATGGCGAATTTGTGAGTAGAACAGAGCAAACAGGACGAGTTTTAGCATAAAGAACCCAGGAAACGAATCAAGGGAGGTTTTGGAACACAACATTGTGTCTCTAGCATTTTTCCTTTATAATGTCGTGTTTACGAAGTATGATATATGAATTTTCCAGAGATTGGACAAGGGGATAAGAAGTTTTGTTATCATCATTTGTTGGTAACTTAGGTTTATAAGCCAGCTTTACCCTCACCTCGATTAATTTGGAGAACTAATCTCGCCTTTTAATAGTAAGGAGTCTATTTGTAACTTATAAAAAAAAATAGCACTTGGGATTGAGGTTTCGAAATTGAGAATTTAGGAGAGAGCAAACACCCTAACCTAAGTATTGATAACCAGCCCAACCCCATGAGGTTAAGGGGATAACAAACTTTTGTTGGGTTTCAGAAGTCACACACGCACTAAACACACATACCAAAATTGAGAAAAACTCTTTCTATAAGTCGTATACACATAAATGAAAAAACTTAGGGGGGAGAACCTTCGACTCCCCTTTCTTTCGGACCTTACCTCATTCAGACTACATTGCAAACTCACGCCTTTGTGTGTGTGTGTGTGTGTGTGTGTAAATACACATAGAAAAGATACGAAAATGAGTTATAGCCTTAACGGGGAATGCATGAATGTGGTTGAGGAGTAGCTACGCACACACACTGGGGAAATTATCCTCTACTTTTGGCTCATCAAACATTTGGGAGGTATCTTCTTACCAAGTCAACAATCACCCCATTTGATTAGTTGTGAAAGCCAAACAATTGCCACTCTAACACATATCTGTCCTAAGAATCATCTGCTAAGAATTATCTAAGCTTCCCTTTCTCACACCAGAGGCTTATTCCACCATGTGGTCTCACATATTGTTTGGGAAGAGGCTGACTGTTGTGTCCATTGAATCACCAAATTCCTAGTTAGGCTTTATCACACCCTTAAACTGTGATACATTACTTTAGAATGTATACATGATCTACTAGATCTCTGTGGCTCATACCGACTTCGTTGCTGAATTTTGGCACTCACTGACAGAATTGCTCATGGTCCTCCATGCACAAGGGCAATGTTATGCGCACCCATTGAACAATAACTCAAAAATAGTGTATGTGAAACTTGATGGAGTTGCACCTGCTCAACATCCTCCACATGTCTCTTAATAACTCTAGAATGCCTCATCATATTCGAACTTGGATGACTCTTATCTCCAACTGATGTCTTAGTAAGACTTGCCATTAACCATTGAAAATTTCCAGGAAAAAATGGAGGGGTCATAACTGTCTCATTTAAAACTCATTCTTCTTCAAAACCAAATTGTTATTTGATAAAATTCCCAATGTTTGCAAGAATTTACTCCACAACAGAGTCCACTTCTATATGCACTCTTCTGTTGCCTTATCAACGACATTGCTCTTCGAGATGCCATGATCTGCATCCGTCCATCATCGAACACTAGTGCCCAATCATCAAGACACTATTGACACCATCTCTCCTTATCAAGTGGCCAAATATTTGGAGAGGATATCTGTCACTAATCAAACTCACAGAGAAATAGAATCCATGTGATGCAACATCTCCTCAATCGTTTCAATTCCTCTGTCTAGAGCTTCTATGAACAACCCTCAAAAACCAATTGCTTAGTGTCATTGAAGAATGAAGAAACCAACTAGTGAATAGTGCCTGTTCGTTTGTTATGGAAAGGTTGGGGAGGCTTATATGGCAATTGAAAGATTGCTTTTCTTTCAAATGGGTTAACCTGGTGCTTAGTATTTTTAACAAGTTTGCTTTTTCTTAATATTTTAAAACTTATCAAGTCTTATTCGCGGATCAGGAACCCTATAGTGCGCTTTTGCATGGCTTTATTTCAGTCCAGATAATAGACTATCCGATTAAATTCATTACTCGAATTAAATCAAAGTCATTCATTGTCGAAATGGACAATCGGATGATGCATTACACGGTGTAGTGCATTTTTGCATCTTGCACCTTTTCTGTGTGCATTTGTAATTGTTGCTTATCCTATCCACCTTTTTCAATCACTCATACTACTTGTTCATAACCAAATGTTAGCCCCATAGGTCAATACCTTCCACAAGCCTATATAGGTTGCCTTTCCTCTTTCTCGTGCAATCTGAATCATAACTATATCTCCTGATGATAGGTCTTCATCACTTGATTAATTCAGACTGCTTCCTATCACTGATGGCCATTTTCGCAATCACACAGGTTGCTCTAGTCAACCTCTGATCTCTGTAGAGTCTGTCAATGATTCTTGCAAGGTAGTAACCGTGCACTATTCACCCTCATTGGCTCCTTTCCAAGACATCTACCACTTTTTTCATCTCTACCAAGTTTCCTAATGCTTCATAGTTCATCCTCGTTCCATTCCTAGAATTCAACTAAATTTTGATGATGATTCCAAGTCCACCATTGAATATGAAATAGTCCAGTTAGCTAGGACTTAGCCTTCGCACAAACCAAACAACATGTGGTGGCTCTTAAACTTCACACTTGGCCTTCAATTGCCCTTGAAACCCTAAAAAAAAAAAACATGAAATGGGCTTAAAATGTCTCAAACCATGTCAAAGAACCAGCAGAACTGGTCCACAACAACCACTGACCAGCCTTAAACCATCTGAACTACTTTGGAACTCCCCTATATACCAGGAAAAAAATGGCCCTAAACTGGCCTTTACAAGCGTAAACAGCTTCGTAATAGAGATCAAACCACCCAAAAAAATAGGGTAAACCAGCCGATATGCATAGTTGCGTGTAGAAGTGTCTCCACGTTAGCGTTGACAGCTGACATGGATGGTTGACTTCTGACATGGACTACCATGCAGCGTGGTAGTGATGAGCTTGCAACTTCAATCCCCTTAATGACATAGCACTACATCAGCACTGACTAACGACAAACGTATAGATGTGGTTGAGCAATAGCTGCCAACAATGAGGAAATTATCCTCTATTCTTGTCTCAACAAACACTTGGGATAAATTAGCTAACCAACTCAACAGGTTGACGAGCAAAAAAAATAAAAACAAGACAAATAAATCACTTGTAATGCAATATTCCGGGAGGAATAATACTAGATGTAGACACCCCAATTTGATAATCCGTGAATCCTAAGCAAGCGTTCGGGTGTATCCCTAATGAAGAAAAATTGCTGATGACATTGCGAAATTTATTTTATTTAAATCAATGCTTCGATGAACTTGGATTTACCATCCACCAAGAAAAAGTCCACCAAACTCACCCAAATCAATTCATTTGGCCCATTATAAAGCCCAACAAATAAACCCAAGTTCTAGCCCAATAAAAAGCCCAATTTCTGATCTAAAATGTCATTTTACAGACGAAATTTCGCAAGAACCGACATACGCACTCAAGAGCATGGGCCTCCATGCTGTAAATTGTGAAAGTCAAACCTTGTAGACGCAAGGTCAACCTTAAGGACGCAAGGTCCAACCTTGCAAACGCAAGGTCAAAAGTCAGACAGATGCCGCAACTTGGCATGGCTACCCATGCTCCATTCACTCACCTTCCATCCGATTTCTGGTGGAAAATAACTCCAAGAAGCTTACATGGTGCCTATAAAAAGGACCTTAGGCTTCTCATTTCAAGAAACAATAAGAAACCTCAAGAAATCCTAGCCTAAAAACCTTGTTTTAGCCTATTCTTTGAATCCAAAACTTTCCTCTAGTGTTTCTCTTCCCAAAAACCAAGAAAACCCTCTTAAAAAATCAGCCACCAAAATCCCAAAAAATATTAGTCCTTAGCTTAGTCTCCCAAATTACCTAAAACCTTCCCTTTAATCCAAGTTTTTTGAAGCATTAGTTAAATAACGTGCTTTTCGCAGCGAACGGAGTCATACTCACCGAATTCGGGATTTTGAGGGGAGCATCCGGACGTTGATAAAAAGAAGTTCAGTCTTCGCTTATTTTATCTTTATCGGTAATATTTCTTTCTATAAATTTAGCCTCATGCATCGTTAAATTTTATTTATTTTTCCTCGTTCCCTTTCCCATAATTGTCTAAATCACTCTAAATCTTCTTTTAAAATCCCATAATTATGAGTAGAGACTAATCATTTTGATTACGCGGGATGAGCGCATTTTTCAAATAAAACCTTCTCATCCCGTAACTTTGCTCTTGAACCAAGATCACTCTGGTTATGACAGACTAGTTGTCTCGAATTTTGTATGTTGAATTTGGTTGCTTGGTTAACCTTAAAATCAAGTGGCGACTCTAATGAACACATGTTCTAGTACTTTCAAGGTTTCTCGTGGAAGTGACGGGTGCCCACAATAGATCGATCAAATTGATATTGCATTTTGGTTCTGCCTGTGAGAAATTAAAATAGGAACTCAACCTGAATGGATTAAATATCTATACCCAAAAAAAAAAAAAAAACCTTTGCTCACATGTAGTCAATTTTGATTCAAGGGTTTTCAACAAATGATTCTCTTTTAATTTCTTGATATCCAAGTCTTGAAAAATTATTCAGTACCCCATGTGGCATGGTAGGTAAAATGCCCAAATCTTCCTCCTCAACACACAGTGGTGTGGAGCTCTCTACAAAGTGTATAGTAAGAAGGAAGTTGGGGCACTTACATGACCAAGAAATTGATACGATCGACGAGATATATTTATGTACCATACCAATCAAACCTAAAAAAACATGCTCTTTACCATTTGCTACGAAACTTTATATTTATCAGGTGATGTTCTAAGCCTCTCCACTATCACAAGTTTCGACATAGTTTGACACTAACTATATAGACCTAAAGAAATGTATGATAGATTAAATAATCTCTCTGGATGAGAGAGAGGCAACACTCTATATCTGTATTGGACAATGGTCACCTCAGTAATAAACTTTTGGATTGAATTTCCTTTGAGCTAAAATCAAAATATAGTAGTTCTAAAGATGGAGATGATCATCTTGCGACTCCATCCAAATTTACTGAATTTAAAAGATTGAATTTACCGAATTTAGTAGAGCTTACAATTTAGGCCAAGTTTCTCAAATTTACTGAATATAGATTGAATTTAACGAAGTTAGTAGACTTAACAATTCAGATTGTGTCATATCATTATTAGTACATTTGTACTGGGGTTGCTTTAACAACCTTCCTTAAAAGCCACCCACCCCCATCAATAAAAACGAGTAAATGAAACACACCCACTTGGAAAATTTTCAAGAGATACACATGATGACAGAACCGACGAAATACGCCCGAAAATGGTCATTGTCACAAAAACATGTTTGGTAACATATTCAGGAAAAAGAGATAGACTTTGGCTAGAATCAAAGGTATTCAAGAAGCCCAGAACTCGAATATTTCCCATAACCTCATCATTTTGGAAAAAGAGCTTATTCTTGAATACAATAAAATTCTGGCTCAAGAGGAAATGTTATGGTTTCAGAAATCTCGTTCCAAATGGACTGTGATGGGAGAGAGAAATACTAGATACTTTCATCTCTCCACCATCATTAGAAGAAGGAGATCCAAGATTACTATGCTTAAGGATAATAGTAACGTTAGGATTGATAATCCTATCAATATTAAAGCCTTGGTGAATAATTATTTCAAAGATCTTTTCCGTACCTAGGATAATACTCTTGGTACTTGTTTTCTACTGAATTCCCATAGCTCTATTTACAATGAGGATAATGAAATTCTTTGTTCATCGATATCTAATGCTGAAATTTGGAATATGGTTTAGAAAATTCCTTCCTTTAAAGCACCTGGACCAGATGGACTCCAATCCATCTTTTACCACAAGTATTGACATATTATTGGAGAAGATGTGTGTGCTTTTGTCAAGAAATGTTTCGCTGAGCGTACCATTCCTGAGAAAATTAATAAGACCCTCATAGTTCTTATTCCTAAGTCTGAAAACCCAGATACTATCAAGATGTTTAGGCCAATAAGTCTATGCAATGTGAGGTGCAAAATTATTACTAAGATTATTGTTGCTAGAGAAGATCATTAGCCCTTACCAAAGCAATTTTATCCCAAGAAGATCCACTAATTATAACATCATCATAACCTAGGAAGTTGTCCATTCCCTTAGAACCAAAATAGGGGAAAAAGGAGGAATTTTGTTGAAAATTGATCTTGAAAAAGCTTATGATAAAATCTCTTGGAAATTCCTTCTCGATACTCTCATGTTTTTTAATCTTAATGCTTCTTGGGCTGCTCTTATTATGAGTTGTGACTATGGTCAAAACCTCCATCTTATGGAATGGAGAAACCCATGAGGAATTCTCCCCTGGATGTGGTCTTAGACAAGGAGATTCGTTATCTCCTTATTTGTTTGTTTTGTGTATGGAAAGAATCTATTTTAATTGATAATAAAAGCACAAGTGGTAACTGGAAAGGCATAAAGGTTTCTAGAAATTCTGATGCCCTTACACACCTTTTCTTTTGCGGATGATCTCATCCTATTTGGGCAAGTTAGTATCTCTAGCTGTAGAGCTATTAAGGAAGTCCTTAATGAATTTTATGAGCTCTCGGGGCAACGGTTAATCTTATGAAATCCAAAATGTTTGTGTCCCCTAATATTTCCAGAAACAAGGCTCATCATCGTAGTAACTTCTGTGGTATAGCTCCCACTAATGATCTAGCCAGTTATTTTGGTGTTCCTATTTTACATAAGCGTGCTAATCAAGATCACTTTAAATACATCATTGAAAAAGTTCAAATTAAGCTAGTTGGCTGGAAATCCAATACTCTAATGTTAGCTGGGAGGGCCACGTTGGTCTTAGCTGCCACCTCCACCATACTTAGCTACACCATGCAAACTTTGAACTTCCCTGCTAGTGTGTGTGACAAGTTGGATCGTATAAATAGAAACTTCCTATGGGGTGATACCCTTGATAAGAAGAGAATCCATCTTGAGACCTAAGAATCAAAACCTTGCCCTCCTTACCAAACTTGGGTGGAAAATGGTGAACAATGATGATAGTCTATGGGCTACAATTCTAAGAGATAAGTAAATTAATCATCATACATTTCAATCTCGGCCTTGTAATAGGAATGCCTCCCATACTTGGCGTAGTATCATTCACACAAGAGACATTATTAAGGAAGGTACTAAATGGAGTATTGGTGATGGCACTACTGTGGATTTATGGAATGATTCGTGGTGTGGTGAGGGTCCTCTAGCCAAGAGACAACCTGAACCACACACTTGGAATAACACTAAGGTTGCTTCTATCATTGAAAATTATTGAAAATGGTATGTGGAATCTGGACCCCATTGATAACATTGTGGATATCATATCTCGTAGTGACATTTACAACATAGTGTTACCCAGCTTCTCCACAACTAATGATCATCCTACTTGGGTGGCCTCTTCTAATGGGAACTGCTTTGCTTTGACAGCGTATGATGTTAATAATGGAGATTGCAACAATAGGAAAGGATGGAAGTGGTTTTGGAAAATTAAAACACCTCAAAAATTTAAAATTTTTCTCTGGCTTATTTTTCATATAAAACTTCCTGCCAACCTCCTTCGGTCTAGGAGAGGAATGACTACATTAGACCTCTGACCTAGATGTAACAATTCCCCAAAAAATCTTGAACATTTGTTTAGGGATTGTCCCAAAGCCATTTTACTTTGGGATAAAATCCCATCGGGTCAGTTGATGAGAGCAGGAATTGGAAACTCCTTTGATGATTGGATTTCAACAAATTTGAAAAGGAAAAAGTTTTAAACTTTGGAATGGATTTGCTTGGAACATCATTTTTTGTACAACTATCTAGCAAATCTGGAAGGATCGAAATAGGAAAAGCTTTGACGATTTTGATTCGATTCCAGATGTGAGTTCTAAAGCAATATTCTCCCATGCTTAGGAAATCATGGAGGCATTCAAAAACTCTCTCAATACTGGCCCATCAAATCATAGACTAATGAGATGGTTTCCACCTTCCACAGGTACTTTGAAGCTTAATTCTAATGGTAGCTGATTTCAAACCACTGGAAAAGCAGGATTTGGAGGACTTGTTTAGAGATGAAAGAGGAGACTGGGTTCTGGGCTATTATGGTAGAGTGGCAATGAGCTCGAGTTTGGAAATAGAATTATGAAGCGTACACAGAGGACTAACCATCATATTGGAGAAAGGGCTAACCAATGTTTGTATCGAATCTGATTCTCAAACAACTGTATTACTTTTCAATGATGGAGCTCCCTAGAATCATCCGCAAAGTAACATTATAAACGATGGGAAATATTTGCTCACTCGAATGGGAAGCTCTCTCTACCATATCTACAGAAATGCGAAGCAATGTGCTGATTTCTTAACCGGACTGGGAGCAGAACAGGCAAAAGATCTGGTTGTGTCAGAGACACCCCTCTTGGGGATAAGGGAATTCATGATAAAGGATAATCTTAATCTCTATAGGTTCACTGATTAGCCTGGGTTTTTTCTTCTTTTTATCTAGTTATCTTGTGTATCCAACTATTTGCACTCCTGATGCGGCTTGATACTTTTGCTTAAGTTTTAATTTATTTCTGAAGTACCAAAAAAAAAAGAAAAAGAAATGGTCGTTGGATAAAACCAAATAAAAGAAAAATAGTCAACACTAGAAAATGTATTCAACAAGTGAAATCCACCTAGTATACTACCCCAGTGAACCAGGTGTATTTTACTCGTTGGATGCATTTTTCAGTGTACCGGGTGGATTTCACCTGTTGGATGCATTTTCTTGGTGATTTTATGGAAAACTTTTCTGGTACTAGACCTCATATTATTAATTTTGTTTGTGGTTTTTTTTAATTTAAAAAAATTCACTTTTGTTGATTTTGTGGCAAAATTTTGCGAATAAATGGTTTATCTTGACGAGAGATATATGAAATATAAAATATTCAAATGAAAACCTAACCAATGTTCCCTAGAGATAAAATTTAATCCAAAAAAAATTATTTTTGGATTATTTTTGGATTATTTTTTTATTTTATTATTAAATTTTTTTTTTATCTCTTTTGTCACTAAGATGAACCAATATTCTACAATTAATTGAAAAAAAACCAACAAAGGTGAAACAAATTCGAATAAATACAAAAAGTAATCCAAAAAGAATACAAAGCCAAAACACCCATTTCCCGAATTTATATAAATTGATTTATTATTACTTTTATTAATCTTTAATTTCTTTTGTGGTGATTTTTATTATTTGTCCATAATAATTCTCGATTCATTTGTACCTGGCACTGCACATCTATCCCAAACTGCTTGTATTCCACGTACAGGCTTCTTGAAAATTGATCAACATATCTGACAGAAATTAGAGGACAAATTACAAACGGAAAACATGGGGGTACCCCATATATTTGCACCGAAAATACACACCGCGGCTTCGGGGACCTATTTTTGGGTCCCACATGAGTCAAAACGGAGAGATTTTGGTTTAAACACTTCTAACCATCCGATTGAGCTGATTTTTTATGGGCTCCCTCGAAAAAATGTTTTAAAAACAATGAAAGATTCGGATCACTCACGTGGGACCCAAAAATGAGTCTCCGAAGTCGCGGTGTGCATTTTCGGCGCATATATATATGAGATACCCCTAGCAGTGTTCAATTACAAAATCAAAGTAGACTTGAACCATATAACTAACTTTAAGGGCAGTTTTGTTCTCTCTCAGTATAGTCTCATTGCCGTCGATTCCACGGATTCCAAATTATTGGCGTCTGATTGAGGTATTGTTCTCCAATACATTTTAGATATATAAAATCTCACATTTCATGACATTTCAATCTCAACACATAAAATGTAAAAGTGATTTTATGAGATTCTTATAAAATCCTCTTAGAATCTACTCCCTCCGTTCCTATTTGTTTGTCCTCTATGAAAAGTCGTGCCACTTTCAAATGAAAAAATAAAGTATTTTTGTGTATCATTTATCAAATTTTTTTACACTAAATTAAAGTACTCATCGTGTACTTTAATTTGGTGTGAAAAAAATTGAAAAATGATACACAGAAGTACTTAATTTTTTTATTTGAAAAAAAGGTAAGAGAGAGAGAGAGTGTGGGACAAACAAATAGGAACGGAGAGAGTACAAGAAAACCACTACATTTTATCAATTGAAAAAACAACACTTCATTTTATCACTTCTCTATAAAATGTTCATTTTATGAAATTTTCATAAATCTACTTAAAATCTATTGAAAAACAAAGCCCGCGAATCTGTGGAATACATTACTGCAACGAAATTAATTTGCTGACCAGTGTAGCATGTAGTTGATGACTAAAACCGATTTTTGCTAATACTTTTTTTTTTGTTTGAAATATTCGTTTGGTTGGCGATTTTAAAAAATGGACTTAATTTGCTACGGGTACAGAGGGAAACACACAGAAAATGCACAGAGTGCTCTCGGAAAGTCACTTTTGGGTCTCACACGAGAAATTTTGATTGCAATAGTAGGACTTTGGTTCAAACACTTCTAACTGTTCGATTGAGCTGAAATTTTGTAGAGTCTTTCGGAAAAATGTTCTAAGAATAATGAACAGCTCCGATCACTCTATTGGACACAAAAGTGGATCCCTGAGAGCCCTCTGTACATTTTCTATGTGTGTCCCTATGTACCCGTAGGTATATCGTTAAAAAAATTACCATCATTTAAGAATGTTTTGTAAACCAACAAACATATGAACAAACTAGCTACCAAGAAAGTAAGAATACAGACAAAAATTTTAGACTTCCGTCCAAATACTCCCTCCGTTCCAATTTTATAATCCATTTTGAGAGTTTGTACCACTTTTCAAAGTGTTAGATCTTATAATTTACAATATTTTAGATGATTTTGAACACTTTGTTTATTATATTAAATCAAGATCTATCAAACAAGATCCATATTGCATATAAAATGTATTATCAATTGAAAAATATAATTATTTTTTTATCCGGTTAAGATAGAACGAGAGGCTAAAATTGAGACGGAGGGAGTATTAAAATTTTGTGTCCGTCTGGCTTTCTTTTACGTAATAATAAAAAATGAGAGTTAGGTGGAGGGTCATACGCTTTGGTAGCAGCATAGATAGCGTAGAGAGGATGAGAAGGAACAACAATAGCAGCACCTGACCCAATACTAACAATAGCACCTCTCTTCCTTTCCACCATCCCTCCTAAAACAGCTCTTGTAACCCTAGTTGTACCTTCCAAATTAACCCTAACCACTTCCCTCCACACCTCCTCCTCCACCTCGCCGAAAAACCTCGCCCCGGGGTACGAAACACCCACATTATTCACCAGAACACCCACGTCCAACCCCCTCACCACCTCCTCCACCACTCCGACTCCCGCCGCGATGTCTTCACCTGAAAAATCTAGCACCACCACCTTGACTTTTGTATATGGGTACTTGGCCTGAATTTCACGGGAGACTGATTTCAGTTTTTGGGGGTTCCTGCTCACCAGGATGAGGTTGAGGCCATTTTGGGCCAGTTGGAAAGCAAAGGCTTTTCCAATGCCGTCAGTGGATCCGGTGATGAGAGCCCATGAACCGTATTTCTTGAGGTTTTTGGGAGGCCTGAGGAGTGTGATGAAGAGCCATTTGAGGAGAGAGATGGTTTGTTTGAGGAGAGAGAGGAAGCCAAGAGAGGAGAGAAGGAGTATCCATAGGGGTTGGGCTTGTAGGTGTTCAATGCAAGTTGAGAACATAAACATCTTTTCTATGTTACGAGGAAAACTTAATATTAATACTCTATTTATATAGAGGAGGGTGTATGGGAATTTATTCGGCGTTCCGGGACCATTCATTGTGTTTGGTTAAGAGTTTTGAGAAGAATTTTTCGAAAAATATTTTTGAGATAGTGTTTGGATGAATTTTTGAAAAAAATAATAATTAGAGAGAGGTGTAATAATAGGAGAGAGATAAAGAGAGAAAAGAAAATAATGATTGGAGAGAGGGGTATGAGTAGAGAGAGAAATGTGATTAATGATTGGAGAGATGAGAGATGAAGAAATAATCTTTTTGGAAATTTTTTTAGAAATGTGAAGCGAACAAAGTGATTATATTTCTTACCAAGCTAGTGTTCTTTTTTTTGGTCATTCGTCATTCCTAGTCTATCAAGCTACAGATAGCTAATGCATTTTTATTTTATTTTATTTTTATCATTTTTAGCTAGCCAAAAATCGAAACAGTGCTTTATTATTCACATAAAAAAAAGAATTTATATCAAACAACTAGTTTTCTACTCAAAGACAATTTTTTGACCACAAAAATGTGCCTAATTCTTATCCATTTTTCTACCATAACTCAAATTTTGAGTAAGAAGATTAAAACTCATCTCCAATGGCATACCCATTTCTCTACCAATTTTCTTACCCAAATCCATACACATAAACGCACTTCTTTTCGCTTTCTTATAATTTATGGGATAAATTTCACTTACCTCCCCTGAGAATTCTAATAAATACAGAAACTGCCCCTGAGATTAAAGAAATTACAATGACCTCTCTTACATTACAAAATTGTGTCTAGATTTCCCCATTCTGTTAACTAAATACTAACGCTATTAAATTTTGGTACTAAGTGACTCAAATGCCCTTCTTAGTCTTTTTCTATTTTAAATAATGATATATATATATATATATATATATATATATATATATATATATATATATATATATATATATACCTGTCACTTCTAAAAGGGACTCCCGTTTTTTAGTCATTTTTCCGGACCTTCTAATCATAGCCATTGGATTTAATCCAACGGCTCAAACGTGAGGGGTCACTTAAGTCGGATAACAACAAGTCAAAGGCAAAGGGTTCAGGACTGAAACCTGACACTAACTCCTCTCTCCCTCATTTTCACTTCGAACATCTAAGAGAAGAGAGGAATGGCCATTTAGGGCTCAACATGAGAGGAAGAAAGAACAAGAAGAAGTAGAAGAAGAAAAGAAGAAGAAAAAGACAACATTGTGGCCTCCGCGACCCACTGTGACCGTGACCCACAGCCACCCATTACTGTAATCTCTCATCATTTTCGGCTTACCCAAGGTATCAAGCTTCAAAAAACATTGATTTCTGATTTCGATTTGTAAAGTTAGGGTTTCTATAGTTTGAAAATTTTCAAAACCTAGAATTTTTCAAAAAATTCAAAATTTTTGACAAAATTCTCTTCCCCAGCTAAAATCCCCCTATCTTAAAAATCTGATGATGTATAATTTATTTCTTCTAGACTGTAAATTTAGCCCTTATTTCAATTTTTGGGTGCCATATTTTTAAGACGAATTATCTAGTAATTCACATGGGTATGACAATGCATCCACTGTAAATGTAGATTTCCATCTCTTAAAGTGTGTGAGGGTAGGATACTTTAAAAAAATGTGTTGAACTTGCGTTTATCTGCCACTTTTTGTCTACACCAAAGCATGTATGTGTAGTAAGTACTCTTCCCAACTTACAGTGAATTGAAGCTGTAATGTTTACGGCCTATCTTAAAAATCTTGAGCTTGATATGATTGAATTAACTAGGATTTGAGGTGAAGAATGCATGAATCATGATTTAAAGGCTTCTCCAATTGAATTATGTTTTCACTTCACATTTATAGGCTTATCTAACTAGATGTTCAGTGAGGATTTCTTGTAGCCTGGAAGATAGAATATTATTGATTGCAATACACTATATTCTGAGGGTTGAACTACCTAAGATGGCGCCAATAACCATACTTCGTCATATGAGTTTAGTATGGTTTTTTGGTAATACTCTATTATTGTTTTATCAATTCTAATAGTACCTTGTATTGTTTTGTTTGTTTTTGTATAGGATGGAGTCATTGGGAGATATACAAGTATCATTTGCTGCTTCTACCCTAATGTTACACATTCCGCAAGTACAAATGGAGCTAAGACCTAAAATTAAACAACAGTTTGACACTTTAGATGTTGCTCACGAGTTCTACAACAATTATGCTAGAGCAGCTAGATTTGGGACGCGGAAAAATTCTAGCAAGATTAAGAGAAAAACTAAAGTAGTAAAAATGGAGTACGTTTGCTTCAAACAAGGGTCAAGAAGAATCTGTGAACCAAATTCTGAACCCACGACATGGAAACATGGGTTAATTAGAGAGGGCTGTGATGCAAAACTCACTGTTGTAAAAGATTCCAAGTCGGGGAAAGGGTTTGTTGTTAGTCAATTCGTTGAGGCCCATAACCACCCTCTTGTGACGCCCAGGAAGGTTCATTTTTTACGTTCACATTGCAAAGTGTCAAAGGCCAAGAAAGCCTTAGCAGAACAATTAGTCGTTGCAAATGTGCCAATGTCACAACAGATGGCTATTTTAGAGATGGATGCCGGTGGTCTTCTAATTCGTACAATACTCATTACATCCAATATGGACTCTATTTGATAAATCTCAGTGAATTTCATTAAATAAAATTTTTGAAATCATAAAAGACATTAGAGACTGATGAAATATAGAGAATTGAGTGATCAAAAAAAAATAGAGAATTGATTGAATGACACGACTATCCAAACGGACCAGCGATTTTGGACGGAAGAAGTAATTGACCTCTTTTTTAAATTAATTGATCAATTATTATCTAATTTAATTTATCTCCTTTACTACTACTGTATCATTTTGGTGTCCCATGTTACTCGCACAATTACTCAGGTAGTTCGAAGAGGTTGGGCCCTATTTACGGCGCCCCTATTTGCAAACGTACCATCTCTTCATTAATTTCCAACTACCACAAAAGGTGTAAATTAATTACTAATAAACATGAGATGGATGGCTTCAGGCACTCTTTTGCCACATGGATCCTAGGGGAGACGGGGCCCTGTTTTAGCCGCATGGCATAAGCGATCTTGAGCGCGATCATCCGACCGCCCATTACAAAAATGCATCTACCGGATTTGATAAAAGATCGCGACTTGCCGGATTTAATTGAAATGGATTAAATCCGGAAAATGCTCATTTTCACAATGGACAGCTTGGATGGCCGCGATAAGACGGGCCACATGCGGTATGTAAAAAATACAAAGAGGCCTCCTCCTAGGAGTATTACTCCCTCTGTCTCAATTTTTTGGTTCTTCTTTTCATTTTGAGATGTCCCAAAATATTTGTCACACTTCTAAAAACATCCATCAAAATTAGGCCACTTTCCAATTTTACCCTTAAAAGTACTTTTCGCATCTTAATAAACTAGTCTATTATCTTTTATTTTATAACGGTTTTTATGATTTTCAAAATTTTGTATAATAAAATTAATTGATTTCTATCAAACAAGATCCATATTGAATATGTTTTGACTTTCATATAATAAATTAGCCTCACAAATTTGGGCACAGTAATATTGACTAGATTTAAGGGCAAAATAGAAAAGTTAATACAAAGTTTTCACACTCCTTAAAAACCCATTTTCTCAAAAGAGGCTAAGAAATTGGAAGGGAAGAAGTATTTATTGAGGCTTTTCATTATTAGTGGTCCCCAAACGAATCATCAAAATGAGCGACATGTTGACAAGCCACCCAACCTGCACATGCCATATTGCCCATTTTTTGAGTGTTTCATTTACACTACAAAATAAATAAATAAATTGAGTTTTAGTGACACCCTAGTAACAACAACGTGTCACTAAAAATGTGTTGTTAAAAAGTTTTCAGTGACAGCTTTTTGTACTAAATTGTCACTAATTACAGAATTAGTGACAACACATTAAAAACTTATCATTAATACTCTTTAGCAACACAGATTTAGTGGCAACCTAGTGACAAAATCATTGTCACTAAAAATCAATTTTTTTGTAGTATTAACAACTCATGCTTTTCGGATCAACTTGTGGGCACTTCATTAATTTTTGAGAGATTGACTCGATCGTCCACTATTGAGAGACTCGATCGTCCACTATTGAGAGACTCGATAGTGCTTATGATGTTATGTATCGGTTGATATGAGAGGAAATGATAGAGCCTATAACACGTAGTAAATATTCCATAAGTTTAAGGCCTAGTTTTTCGTTTAATAAAATGGGTTGATTTTATGAGATTCCTGTATCAAACGGAAACTAGGCCTAAGAAGTTGACTTTGGGAATAACCTCCAAGTCCCATTTTATACTCTTGTAACTCTTGGCTCTTTTTTTTTTTGGGGGCGTGAATTTCACTAACAGCCCTTAAGGTTGATTTTCATTTGATCCAGACACAATCCAACAGGAAGAAAATCACAATGACACAAGGATATCAAAGTAAAAAGAACTGTAACTCAACTTATAGAGTGCTCTCAATATCGTTTTTGACAGACAGCCCGAAGAAATCTTCCCAATACAAGAGTTGAAAATGGAAATCAAACGGGACTGTCCCCATCAATCGCAGCTGTCCAACGACCACCGTTTTTAGGCATTAACAACCCAATTCAATAATTTCCCCCTCATCTGGTCCTTCGCCCATACCCAAATTTCATTCTGCAGTCATATTTAGCCAAGCACAACTCAGGTCCTTGTGTATCAATCCTTTGAAAATTTCATGTTATCACTACCTTCGCAGAAAAAGAGCTTCTACCATCTGACTGCTGAGTAGTATGCAAAACTCATCATCACTGATAACCAGCAGTTGCGCCCAAGTTTTACCAAAAAATTGCTGATTCCTCCAATGTGATCAAATAAAGCATGAACTTGTATCCAAATGTTATAGAAGAATCCATTTTCCCACATACAAAAGATTTGATCAGCTTCCGTGTTCTGCCTCTGTATCTATTTCAACTGTTTTACATGACAACTGTGGGAAGAAATATAATCCTCCATGTACTCTGTATCATACCCGTTGGAACAGAAAGAACTAGTATTATTGTTTGAGAGCTCCAATGTCATTGTAGGTCCAAATCATGACTACTGTAGTCAGAGTCCTTGGAAGGTTGTTCTTGGTGAAACGGGTCATCAATACCATGAACAGAACTCAACCTAGGAGAGATGTTCCAACCAGTACCCACCTGCTCCAGCTCATGGTCAAATGCCCGCATATTGGCTTCGTCTTTGAATTTTAGGAAGAACATTGATGACCAATAATCATTCGCCAAATTCTTCAAGAGAGAGAGAGAGAGAGAGATTTCAAGAATGTTAAAGTTCAACACAGGCTATAATAGTTTCTTACTGAGAAAGAGTAACAAAAGGGAAGAGAGCACAAAAGCAGTAAGTATTTTGAACCGCTCAGGTGAGGAACCAACCATTTTCATCAGCTGCACAAGTTCATTTTGTGCATTTCTAAAGAGATCAGGTTGTGCCAGATCAGCAGTGCTCAAAATTTCTTGTCGGCTTCGATGTGATATATTCACTTCCATTGTCGAACCTATGCAAGGAATTATTAAGCAAAATACAAGTCAAAATAGTGGGATGTATATGCAAAGGAGCGGTAGAAAATTTTTTAAGGCTTGGTTTGGTTTGGTTAGAGTAATCAGAGACCACTTTCATGATGTTTTGCTAAGGACACAGCAAATAAATATAGCAAATAACACAAAAAGTCAACTTTTTGGCAAACAACATAGCAGATAAAAATTCTTGGACAAGCCAGCTTAATAATAGGCTAATAGCTTTAAGCTCAAACAAAACGGAGCTGGTGTACCCAATATGATAAAATTAATATTTAGACGAAACTTCGAAACAAAGGAAAAATGTACCCGGAACTATGTACATCTCAATGATATGTCGTGCCATGTAAATTCTTCTAACTGTATCATCCACAGGTATCTTGTTAAGCTCATGAACTTCTTCATAGAAATGCATGCTCTCCCCTGCTAAACAACTGTAATAAACAAACATATAAGACTCCAGTACAACTGTACAACATAACAAAATCACGACTGTAATATAGACCATTTTTCTTTAGGGAGGAAGAACCTGTCTGCAAATGCCATGAAAGACTGACGAAATCTTTTGTTCAGAAGAAGTTTGTCGAGAGGTTCCTTAGGATCTACAACTTGAGTTGATTCCCTCAGTACAAGTAGCCCACTATCAGGTATGCCCAGTGCCTGACCCATTGTCTCAAATTCTGGAGCCTCCCTTTTCCTTAGACTCATTTGCGAGATCAGAGGTTGAGAACTTGATATAGAGAAGAAAGCCAACACATATATACTCGCCTGTGGAAGTAAGATTACTACTCATATAACAGAAAATACTTTCAAAGATTTTCACTGTGAATGAGTTAAATACTGATAAAATTAAGAAATGCACTTTCTGCATGAATCCATTCTCTTCATCTAGAGGTATTTATCAATCTCAAGGTATTTATCAATTACTCCCTCCGTCTCATATTGCTCGTATCCTGCGGGGACTTCAACTGATGGTTAGTTTTTGGAAATCTACACCTTCTATCATTGAGTTTATGGGATGGACTATGGAGGGAGCACAAAAGAAGACAAAAGGGCAACTATACAAATGAATGCAGAAACAAAAGCCAAAAGCCTGCCTAAACATGAGCCAAATTGTATGCGGAGAACATAATCAGAATATTTGATCGGATCTACATGGTAACGGGAATGTTTTACATAATAGAAAATAAGAAAAACCATACCATAGTTAAGAGCAGAAACCTTGATGCTACTTGAAGCCATTCAATATCGTCATGAATTTCATTCAAAATGTAAGCAACCCCCCATATTCCTGGACGTAGAATAACAGTTGGGTGTGAATCAGGATTTTCATCAAGACTGTTACCATTTCTTTCAACACCGATATAAGAGCGCAGTGGGAATATTAGCAGCACTACTGAGATAAGTTAAAGTGAACACATTTGAGGTAGCCATAGAAATGTTTTAAATGTATTAAGCAAGCAAACTCTATGAAAAAATAAAACTTCTAACAGAACTAAAGGATCCAGAGTTTGAGAATTCAAGTCTCTGCAGCGACAGGACATTCATATGCTGGCGTATATTGTCATGTAGAAACTTCGCTTTAGTAAAAGTAAAACATGAAATGCTTCTTTGATGGCACCACTTTCTAAAATGACTCGTGCATATGGGCACATTCCTCCCTCTGGTAAAGACTATTAACTTACCATCCATAATACCTGTTCCTAAAGTTCAGGATAGATAGGAAAATACTAATCCATGCGTAGAGGAGATGTATGAACTATAGAAAATACCAAACAAACAAAAATTGACCAAAAATGCGTGTATTTCTTTGGATGACTCCTTCCATGTGTTGGAGCATCTGTTTTAATTTATATAAATTTCTAAATTGATAGTGCACCAAAGGTAACATATTTCTTTTTCAATTATGTATAACACATTCCATTACATCCCCAGACAGTAAACAAAAAAAAAAAGAGAGGAAATCCGTAATATGTACCAATGGAAGAAGTTGACATAAGTATTCCACGCCAGAGGTCTTTGAGTTCATGAAACCTGAACTCTATGTGATGAATGGCACCTGTAAAACCCACCAAAACAGCAACATACAGTGCATGGAAGCAAACAACTGGGATGGTCCATTGAATCCTCATATGGCACCGATAATTTAGAGGCCTTGCCATGTGGATAACTATATCAAAGAAAATTATGACAAGATTACAGTAAAAATTCAAATGAAGAGAAGAAAGGAAAAAAAATGAACAACCAAACAGCAAAAGATCAGTTATGAAGACCTAACACATTGGTTCCGTCACAGGTTCAGGGAAGACAGCCATAAGGAACACTAAGACTTACCTGTTAGCTTTTGAAAATACTACAAATAGTTAAAGTTAAGAGGCCAGGAAGACAGATTAACAAGTTTATTTGCAAGGAAAACAAAAATCTTCCATAACAAGACTTAACATGACTGCAATTCTTAATTCTTACGTGCAGCCCCAGCAATCCAAGGCAAGAGAATTAAGGGAAGAAAAGTTTGTGATCTCATGGGTGGTAAGCGCCTCCTGAAAATAAAAAATGTTGGAAGTTAGTATGTTAGAATCAAAAATATAAAAATAGAAAATAACTCTTTCAACAAGGGTAAAAAAATATGAAACTGCAATGCAATAAATGAGCAAGGATAAGGACAAGAGACACGTCTACAACATGACAAGTGGATATTTATTTCTTTAAGAGGTAGGACACGGACATGTTGGGATACCACCAATCATATGTAGATTATATGTGTGTGTGTGTGTGTGTGTGTGTATCCGAAGGTATACTTAGGTGCTGTTTCTCTTAGCTTTTTTGTCTTTAACTATAAACAGCCGGGTTGTTTCTGCTATTTGAGCTTTTTTGGAATGTGTGAAAACTATGAAATGCCCAAAAAGTTTTACAAAAATAAAAAATAAAAAAAATCCCTAAAATCTCTAGGAGGAATGGCACCTTATGTGTGTATGTAGCTGTAGCACCATAAGGATATATCCCAACTTATACAATAGATAAAATCCAATAAGTTATGACGATCTAGACCTACATGGGACTCGATAAATCCTTAAAAATAAACCTACTCAAGAACTTATTAAATACTTTCAATTGAATTTAAAATGATTTGCCGCTAGAATTACTTTTTCCCCCACTTTGTATATCATAGCTTCGTACATTCCAAAATCTTTGATAATTACGTGTTCCTAAGTGTCCAAGAAGTGTCAATCAGATATTAATTTCATAGTCATAGACACCAAAGAAGTGTTGGATATGTGCCTGAATTAACAATTTTATTTTTAATAATGGACGTGGAAAAAAAAAATACTATCAAACACGTCTCCAAGGAGTGTTGGTGTCCGACATGGACACACCACCTTATTTTTATAGTCCATGCTTCTTAGAGTTGAAGACAACAAATGTGATGCATAAATTCGACAAAAGCTCATCATCTTCAAGAATCTTAGACCCCTTCATTACATGAAATGAACAAGTTGTCAACTAATTCATTACAACCACCAAGTTGTCAACTCTTGAATGGAGTATCATGCAATAACCAACCAACTAAAACTGACATTGAACAAATAAAATTTGCACTATGTAGGCCCTATATTCCTCTTTATTGATATCAATCCTTCACTTCTTTGAATCACCTTTAAAATCGGGAGAGAAACTTTTAGAGTCCGTAAAATGCTGCCATACCTCACAAATATGTAATACAGTTGGAAAGCTTGGACAATGCGGCAGCTCAACAACAAACCAAATCCAAGTGGTCCTTCAACCCAGACTGTAAGGGAATTGTTATTAAATAAATACTTGGTACAGACAGGTATTCGAGACAAAGTACTAAAGACAATAAACAAAACATGGCGACACAACAAACAAGAAAGTTACTTATGATAAAACATAGAAGGAAAAAGAACGGGGATAACCTGCCCAGAGATAGCAAGATTGCCACCAATGGCTTTTCTTATATTTCAGGAAATTGACAGACACCTGCATTAATCATTGTATAACAATGTTAAAGCAAACATTACTCTACAAAGGCATTATCATAAATGTGACATTTACTACATCATAAAATGGGCCAAGAAATAGGAATTGAAACCTACCACTATTGACAACAGAAGGTTTAAGCTAGCAAAAACTTGTATCACTGGGAGCCAAAAACTGCTGCCTTTAGGGAGAGGAACCTTATGAATTAGAAAAGGCAATGTTGACCAAGTGAGAAGCCTGAAAGAAGAGAGCAATCAAAAAAAAAATAGCCTCTGAAACAAGCCCACCTAACAAACAGAAAGATACAACCATCATAATGGAATTTTCCAACGACACGTGAGTATTGAATACATTAATCATATCTGGTAACAATAGGAAAGTCACCAGTTTTCCCTTGTATGCGTAAAACGAAGTCCCACATCCCTAAATACCAAAGTAGTATGAGGTATACTAGCATGAGGCCGTCACTTCAATAACTAGCTTTTGGGGTTGAATTTTACCCAAGACAGTGTAACATGGTATTAGAGCTAGGTAGCAAAGATGGGTAGGGTGCATGTCTCTGGCCTACACACGGAAGGTGCTACCGAGTGAGAATGCTATGCGTGAGGAAGGGTGTAAACTGTAAAGCAAAGTTCCACATCCCTGAGTACCAAAGTAGTATGAAGTATATAAGAATGAGGGAATCCTCACTTCAATAGCTAACTTTTGGGACGAGGGAACCCTCACTTCAATAGCCAGCTTTTGCAGTTGAGTTCTACCAAGACCGTTTAATAGTATGTTCCTGCCACTTAACAAAAGAAGGCTCCAAAAGATTCTTTGATTTTATTTGCTTTTCTTTTCTTTTTTTAAAATTTCTTGTAACACGACCATATATGCAATTGAAACAAAAAAAGAGGAGAAGAAAAAGATGAGACAAAAGCAAATCAGTTGGATACAAAGAACTGACTGTCAAGTTATGCTTAATGTACCAAGTAAATTTATTTCTGAAAGAGATGCAAACTGCGTAATTGAAAACAAATAATACAAATATAGATTGCATATTGTTCATTAGCAAAATATTAGCCTCTGTTTGAATAGGTATGAATCTCAAATGAAGGTATTTGACATTAATAGTCAATAAGAAAAGCTCAAATTTAGATTTGCTACTTAACATACTGATTTCGCCATTGGGATAGAGAAATTTGGTATGAAGGATTTGAACCGACATCTTAATATAAGTGATCTGAATCGCTCATGCTAAAGATCATAGTCATGCAAGCGTCCCAACAGAACACCTCTCTCTTAACTTTAACCAATACTGGACTCTAGTTTTACATTCCACCGTTAAGATGGTATAATTCTAATTTTGTTCAAACTTACACAAACAAATCCCTTAATTTGAATTCATGTCCATCCAAACGAAGCCAATTTAGTTCAAGAAATACCCATTTCACATCAAACAAGACAATTCAGTTTACTTCAATCCAAAAACCTCTAACTATGACAGATCAAAATCACTCAACCCAACGAAAAAGTCACAGAACCTCGTGCTTAAACCTCAAAAACAACCAAAGGCACTTTAACCTGGCTAATTTCACGTCTCTGATTCACATGTGACCTAACGGAAGTAAAAAACCAATCAAAACCCATATGCATAAACATGATTGAAAGAGTTGAGGAAGTACAAGATGATGGAAAGTAGGGAAATGGAGATGGATATGTAGTCGGTGGGACAGCCTCCTTCCACGGCGCAGCTAGCCATTGCAGTTGTGGATCTTCGGCTGCTGAACTCTCTCCTCCCTCTCTCTCTCTCTCTCTCTCTCTCCGTCTGCTTTACGAGTCAAATCGTCCACTTAATTGCCTGTCTTTTTGTCTTCTTTTGCTCAATAGTCCAATAGTCCACTTTTCCAGTTGCTCATGTTTGAGCTCCTCGGAGGTTGCAATCCGGTGCGCACTAGTAAATCTCACAATACGGTTAGGCCCGTTAGGGCGTGGCCTACTTGAGGAAAAATTATATGGTGTGGTTGATGTCTTGATGACAAATACTCCCTCCGTCACAATTTGTTTACTCAATACGAAACTACGTGCAATTTTCAAATAAAAAAATAATGTACTTACAAAAATAATTTTTTAATCAATATGGATCTTGTTTAATGAATCTCATTGAGAACTTTAATACGGTGCAAAAAAAATTTAAAAATTATTTTGATAAACACATTATTTTTTAGTTTGAAAATTGTTTGTAATTTCGTAGTGAGCAAACAAATTGGGATAGAGGGAGTACCTTTCTTCACCACATATTTTGGTGGGCTTCAATACTTAATGTATGATCTGATCGAAATGTGCAATAGATACATGTGTTAGGACATCACGTGTCGATACCTCAAGACCGTTGAATAACTACTCCAACTTGAATGTGTAAGTGTTTGAGTCATCACGTGTTGGTACCTCAAGATTGTTGAAGAATTACTTCAACTTGAATGTGTAAGTGTTTGAGTTTTTTATATTTTTATCCCCTAAACTACGGGGGACTACTGTTTCAGTGGTATTCTGTGAGCAGCCACTTTGTGCATTTATTGCCAAAGGTTAGGTCTGTCTTCTATCCATCCCCCGCCCATACCCCCAATTATTGGGGACTAAATGAGTTATGTTATTGTTGTATGTTATTGTTGATCCCCTAAACTATACACACTTTGTCTACTTCGTCCCTAAATATGTAAGTCCTAATTCTATCCCCTCAATTAGTAGATTTTATGCAATTGAATCATTTTCACACCTCTTTTAGGGGATAAAATTGCAAGGAATCTGAAGTCGAGTAAAATTATAGTTTAGGGACTAAATAGACAAAATGTGTATAATGACAAATTCTATTTGCAACCCATTTTTTGATCCATACAACCCAGTAAAATTAAATCATGTTTGGAACAAAATTACCCTCAAGCATATTGATAATCTTACCCCCGAAATAACTATATGCAACCACATCTTAAAACCCTACTCTCCATTTGTCTACCCCGACCCGAAGTTGCTGCTGTGCAGCCTTTGCACAGCACCTGTTGTGCACAATCGCAGTCATTTGTTGTTTGGATGAACGGTCTAGATTTCAAACAACGCACGAACAATTTGTTTTCAATCCGATCCATTAAAAACACTTGCGGACGACTGCGATTGTGCAGAACAGCCCCGCCCCCCCCAAAAAAAAACCGAACTCACTTCATTCCTCCACCTTTTTCATCTCTCTCAATGGAAAACCAACCGCAATCAATTAATTGAAGGTTCCTCTCCATTTTCCTTTTCTTTAGATGAAATTTGGAGAGCAATGGAGGGAATTGAAGAGGAAGACTACACCAGTGATGAAATTAAAGAGGAAAAGCCAAGAACCATGGATGTGGAAGCAAGCACCATGGAAGTGGACAACGAAGTGGGGAACTCATTTCGAATCCTGCGCATGAAGATTTTCGACAAAATATGGCAACAAGAGGTAACTTGCCTTTATTTAACTGTTGCTTGCTGGTTGTCTGAAACGAGGGCATAGTCCCGCAAAACGTAATGACAGTCGATACTTAGAATCCAAATATTAAGCTATTATTTGGGACTTAATACTACCGACCATATGCGCGATGTTCGATAGTTTAAAACCGAACTTTTCTATATCATTCGGGATTTAATTTCCAAATTCATGTCATATGTTCGGATGCTAATTTCCGTTCAAAGATCTAGAGAGGGAAACTCAATTTTTTTGGGTTTTCGCAGGATGCTGCTGCCACGCATGGTAGTTGCACAGGTTCATTGAGCATACCTGATTACACAGAGCAGTTCACAACAGACATGGTAAGTAATATGCAACAAGATGTTTACTCTTAAATAGGTTATTTTATGCGGGTTCACAGGATAAGTGGCTCTCCATGCTAGACATGGGTCCTCTCGTAGCTTCTGCATTGAAAGTGATCTTTGTGTTCCAATCGAACAAGCAATGCCTTACATTCCTCCCCCTTCGATCCCCTCCCGTACCATCTTTGAAACGTGCTTTCAAGCACAAGATAATGGTGATGGGATCCGTCAACAAGGATCACTTCATTAAGGTATTTGTTTTTTGCTTAATTACATTGGCCTTATTCGTTTAGTAGTTTTAGTTTAGTTTTGGAAAAGGGTGTAATGAGTGGGGAGAGATAGAGAGAGAAATGAGTGTAATGATTACAAAACTACACTAAAACTATGAAACGAATAAGCCAATTTTCATTTTGTTAGCTTACTACATTTTTTTCTGACATCTTTAATATGTATGATAGGTATACCCGAGGCTGAATTCCCCTATGCCACCTTTGAATTGTTCAGACATCAGAAAAATATTGCAGAAGGATGGGATACACCGTTTTCTACACGGATCGAAAATTTTCAAAGGATAATTGGCTCGGAAGTAAAAACAAGAGAGACTTTTGATATTGCAGTGTAGTAAATGCGCCTTAAGAATTTGATGTTGTAACTTTCATAAATTTCTATTGGAGATTGTACTTTGCCTTCAAATTTCATGTTGTAACTTTGAACGATTTGTCTTGGTGATTAGACCAAGTCCTCTTTTCTTTCCTTGGTTATTTCTTAGGCCTATAAAAAAGGTTTTGGGAGATTTTTCCTGACATTATTCAGATCCACACACTCTTTCTCTACTTTCCTAGCTCCCTCTTTCGGTTTTTAGCTTGATTTTTGAAACTTTCAATCTTAGATCTTGTGCAAGAGTAAATCATATTTGTTGTTTTTCTCTTTTATAAAGTTGTAAAGCTTGTTATTCTAGACAAGTTTGTACTTTTAGAATCTTCATTTCAACGAGTTTTCTTGTACTTTGTTTGTTCAACTCTTAGTTTCAATCTCTAAAGCAATAGATGAGGTTTGATTCTAAGTCCTCGCAAATTTACTGGATATTTCTAACACCAAAGCTGAATTTAAAATTAGTTCGAACTTGTGTTTTTCATTGAGATTGACGTGTATCACGGTCTTTGGCCAGCTCTATCAAACACATCTCTACAGGACGCACTGGAACCAATCTTGTTTAATCACATAAGAAGTTGTAATGGTTGTAGTTGTTTTTAACCTTTCATTGATGTGTTCTTCATCAATGGAGGGGTAGTCGTTGTAGGCTCGGCTTAGGGGTATCATCACACCATAACATAACGAGTTTCATATTCTCACACCTCAATTATCAAAATCTATTTGTGTTTGAGATGGGATTGTAGTAATCTATTTAAAACACATGGTTATTATTTTTTTATCATCTTTTAACAACAACCTCAGCACACATAAAACTTAAATCGATTTCATTGAGGGTTTAACACACACACTTCCAGTACTCAAGCCTTGATCAAATTGAACACCGGAAAGAGTAAAATTGGATTTTCACAAAATTATTTTCCGGTTGAGCACAAAATTATCTCATGATTCCATTATGCAAATTATGAGAATCATGGATCAACGTAGGTGATAGCCTGAGAAGTGTGAACCTTGGCCCGATCCTCTTAGTTAAAATCAAGCGATTTCGTAGTTTCAATTGTTAAATTGGAAACAATAGTCTTAAAAATCACCAAAATCAAACACCAAACTAGGGTTGGCTATCGATACCTAAAAATAGCAGTTCAAAAAATTGATTGCTAAAAACCACCGTATAGCCGATTAAGCCTTATACTCCATAAAACCAATCCCTACGGTTCAACCTCGGACTTATCAAGCTATACTTGCAAATGACTAAAAAAAAAAACCTACAATTTGGACTAGTCACTTTTGAGATACAAACTTTTGGTGTAACTCATGAATGTAAAATATCTCCTCAAATAGACATTTCGCATCATTTGAAGTGGTCTGAACGGATACTAAGTGTAAAGTATCTCCTCAAATGGTTACATAAATATAATCATCCAATTGGCCTTCATAGCTTCTTTTTTTTTTTTTTGGTAAATAAAGAAAGAGCTTGGTACAAGCACTTATAAATCTTCATCTTGGATAAAAGAGCTTTTCGTTGAGTTACTTATGGACATGTTACCATGATCAATCTTCACCGCAACACTTCTCACAGACAGGTGGGATTTTTCTTATGTTGCAGTAACAGCAAGCTTTCCGGCAGGAGTTTTTGCAAGCTGCTAGTTCCAACAAGGGCAAATTTGTTAAAATCCCAAACTCAACAATTATCAAAACAAAACTAATAACGCATCAAGATTTTTGATATGTAGCCAACTTATATAAAAGAAGTAGAAACAAAAGATGAAAGAAAAAGGTTGTCGATGACGTACGGTAAACAATAATATCAGCTTTTGCTTTAAGATCGTTAGGGTTGATGATCATCGAAGTCGGTCATTCCGCAGCATCTAGCTTGAACTGGGAAGATAAGAGGGTAAAAATTAGCATGCAAGCTATTGTAGATGACTGCATGATGATTCCTGAATACATGGCTTAAAGTTCAGAGCTTAAGTAATGTTTGATGCAGTTGGTCCCAACTCATTTATAAGCTGTATTAAGTTAATAATACAGAAGATCAAGAAAATCGCAAATGAGATTCTGCAGATGACGAAAAGCAATGAAAATCAATTGCTTCAACAAAAACAGATCATCAGCATCCTCATTTGTTCGTGATCAATGGTTGTGAAACCACCACTTTAGAATTTTTTTTACAGTAATTGCAAAAACAACGAAAGGAAGCTTTTAAAACTGATAAGGACATGATAATAGGTGGCACATTTAATCTGAGCATCTGTAGGTCCCGATATATCTATATTACGTTACACAATGTTTTGCAACATGTCTCTCTCACAACTGTCCTCCGTGGTAGATTGGAGGGTCTTGATTGAATTTTAATTTCATGGTAACATTGATCCAAGGGTTCTAATTACTTCCCATTCAAAATACAAACCCCATATAAAGAGGATTTTTATTCTATGACCGGGATTGATGCTAGGCCAATCTAAGGGATGGGAGCATTCCTATAAAATCTGAGGGATTTCTATTCCAAAATCAGGGAAATGCTTTCTATTCATACAAATGTATTAGCATCCATAGCCGTCAATCGCCAATATGTTAAGATCATAGCCCAAAACTACTTGTTACTTTTTATTGGAAATTTGATTTTCAACCTTTGAATGCCTTTTAATTTTTTCCCTTATGAGTTGATTTTATCCAAAGAGGAAATTCAAATTCCTTAACAAACCTTTCATTTCCTTAACCTATAATTTCAAAAATCGAATGAGATATTCTATGAAAAGGAAGCTTTTTATTTTGAGCTCCTTTGATATATGCATAGGAATTATCAGTATTTCCTTTGCCGTTCAAAAATTTCCTTTGATTACAGTAACATTTCCTTGATTGCAGTTCAAGAATCTCTTTTGATTGCAGTAACATTTCCTTTCATTGCCATTCAAAAAATTCCTCCTAAAGTTGTTTTCATTCAAAAAGGGTTCATTAGTTGCCCCAAAAAGATTGGTATTCATATTATTTACCTTGGTTGGAGTCTAACGCTATGCCTGTGAGGTATGCGTCCGAATTCTCTCTCCCTCTCTCTTACTCCTTTAACCAACATTTCGTTTCCTCTCTTCTTCTTTTTCAGGAGAGCACCAATTACATTCGCTAACTACATTTCACACGTGTTTTCCAAGTTAGTATTACTAATATGTGCTAATTTCATTCTTCCCGTTCAAGGTGAACCTTTGGGAAAATATTTGCTCTCAAATCAAAGAGTACCATTGATGGCGTGTGATAAGCCAATATAACGCAAAACATTGAGCTCTCTATTTTTTTCAACGATTAAAGTTGCTCAAATAATTCCACCTTTTCATTTTCAACAGGGAAAGGAATGAACATAAGAGGGACTTCGTTTCATTGCTATGAGCATTTGTTCAATATACGCATCCCATCACTTTGACTTAACTCATTTGTTATTTTTTGCCACTTTTTCTTTTCCAATTTTTTGTAGTCTATTTTATTGTATTTGTTTTTTGATCTGATATTTTACTGTATTTTGAAATTAGGTTTGTTAAGGTTGCTCTCAAGTATAAAGTTAATTAGCAGTTCTAAATCATTTTCTCTTTTGGATAGACATATTTTTTTTGTTCTCATTAATTTTGAAGATTTTCATAAATACTGCTTGTAAGAAAGGTTCTTTTGTTGGTCAATATTCATGAAAGAATATGTGAGCTGGAGAGATAATAATAGCCAATAATAAACAATCTGAGGAGAATGAAGTGATCTAAAAAAAGGATGAAGAATAGAATAGGTGTGTACAGAAAAAACTAAGGCAGAAGATTGCTCTCAGACTGATCCATGATATACCAAGTGGCCTAGAGAATGAGATGACCTCCCTAGGAAGAATGTTCTCCTTCCAAATTTGTGATTGTCCAGCTTCTCCCTCTAAGAGGCTTGTTTACCTTTTTGGTCTCCAAAGTATTGATCGTGTCTCAATTTGGTCCTCAAAGTATCAATTGGAAAAATTTAGCCCCCAATGTTCACAATTTGTACCAATAAGGTCCCCAACCCTAACTACGTTAACCCAATCCATCAAAACGAGGGGCAATGTCGTCTTTTCACACAATTTATTTTAAAAAATATTATGTTTTTTATAATAAAAAAACTACTTTTTGAAAAATTATTTTGAAAGCTTCTTTTTAAAAAAGAAATTGAAAAAAAATATTTTTAATAAATTTTTTGAAAAGTGAATGGATAAATTGAATTTTAAAGAATTCTTGCCACTATAACAAAAATTGCACAGCTGGTCTAGATGGAGAAATTCAAGCACATGTATCATACTCCCTCCGTTCCTTTTTAAGTGATCCCTTTGGGAAGCGTCTATTTTTGTGGTCATTAAAAAATGTACTTTCGTATAACGTTTTTATTTTTTTATTTTTGGCACCAAATTAAAGTACTAAATGAGCACTTTAATTTAGTATAAAACAAATTAAAAAATTATATAGAGAAATATATATTTTTAGAGGTTTGAGATTACACGTATTCCTATATGGATCATTTAAAAAGGGACAGAGGGAGTATTTCTTATGTAAAGATGAACTTGCATAAAAAAAAAACATTTAAGTAAAGATAAACTAAGAAACTGCTGAACTACTGAACAATGAATAACCAAGATCAAAGTTTATCCTCATAAATCAAGGCTCGAAAAAGTTTTTATGTGATGGCAATTTCGGTCGAACCCTAGCGGCCGCCTCCATGGACCGTTGCTTTAACGACCCTGATTTTTGGTAAATAAAAATTTCATTTATTAAATTGATTTTTCTTTTCTTTAATAAATTACTTAAAAGTTATTTTCAGTAATAACTATTTTGTGTCAATAAATATTTTTGTGCCAGTATGTGTGTGTGTGTATTAGTATATTATACTACTATGTATATTAGAACTATTAGATTTTCTACTAGATTTTCTTCCATTAATTCCTAGATTTTCCTATGGTTATTAGTCATGTGCTTAGAGGAAGGAGGGAGGAAGCTTCCCAATTACTTAGTCACCAAGGATAAGAACACAATACATGTATATGTTTACACTAGAATCCCTTAAAGTGCAACCTAAGATTTCCCTAGAATCCTCTCATTAAAACCTAAGATTTAGAGAATAAACCTAAGGATTTCCTTACAATTTCCTGGCCTATTTAGACTTATGCCTATTTAGTGCACAATTGTGTGTATAATTAGCACAAAAAACTCTAGTTAGTTGGGTTTTTTCCTCCTAATTGTTTGAGGGAATATATTCACTCATTAATAAGAGAATAAGAATATATTCTCTATTAAAAGCCTAAGATTGCCTAAGATTTAGTAGCCCTAAATTAGGCATGTGTCTACTAACTAATAACTAGAACCCAAAACTCTCTAAAACAAAGGTGGCCATGCAAATTTATACACTACTTAGAGCCAAGGAAATTTTCTAGAAAGTTCATGCCATTAAAGACCCTAGATTTCCTCTTTAAAACGCTAAGATACACTTGTACCAAGCCTAGGATTTGCCTAGGATTTTATTCTCCAAAATCCCATGAAATCATGGATTTTGTTCCTTACATTAAAATTGAGAAATTTCCTAAAAAGAGAGAGGAAGGGGGCCGGCCAAGTGAGAGAGGGGGAGAGCTCGACCATTTGCCTATAAATACCAAGCCATTCCTTCATTGTTCTTCACACCAAAAACTCCTCTCACCCTTCGTAGTTCAAGTAGTAACTTTAAGTCCTTGTACCACCCTCCTCCACCACCCTCCTCCACCACTCAAAGCCACCTCTAGATCCAAAAAGTAGTAGGAAAGTTAGTAGTTACATGTTTGTAAGTTTACAATAGTTTAGAGTTCCACCTAACTTATCGGCCTCAAATTAACACTCGAAAATTAAGGTAGATTTTTCTACCTAATTTTAATTACTAAATTTTCATACCGTTATAATGCTTGTATTACTTTAAAAAATTTCCTTTAAAGTTGATTAATTAGCACTTTTCTGGAAAGTTAGTTCTTGTTCTAAAAAGCTCACGGTAAAAGTTAGTAGTTCTTTGAAAGTCACATTTTCTTAATCACACGTAGTCGTTATAATGCCCGAATTGAGATTGACTTTTGAAAATACAAAGTTATAATGCCCGAGTGAAAATCGACTTTTCAAAATTACGTCGTTATAATGCCCCATTGATTTTTGGAAAGTAGCCAACTAAATTTTTCTTAAAACAACTTCAAAATGTTTTGACTATATTTGGACTGTGATATAACCCCAAGGCTAACTCTCTTGAGGGTCTGTCAAAAGGACAAGCTTCGTGCTGTCTAGAAAAGTCTAGGAAAGCAATGGTGATTCTAATTGGACTAGCCTGACCATCTGGCCCGAGACTCTCCTGGTTATCTCATTTGTTTAGAGAAAGTTCGCCAAAGAAAATAGGCTTCATGAATGACTTTCTAATTAAACAGTAACGGTTTTCTGTAAAACCTAGACTAGTTTGAAATGGATAGCGCGTAGGGAAGTTATTTTATGTGACACGTTTTTCGAGAAAAGTTACATTGACACGAAACGAGTTTTATAAATCATACTGCATATTCACGAGAGACGATAAGGTACTGACACGTCACAGTTTAAACGAGATGAGAATGAAAATGGATTGATTGATGGAATCGAATTGATATGGTAGTACAACTTGAGCACTGTCCCAACTTCGCGAAGAGAATTTGGTTGTCTTTGTTGCTTTGTGTGTACAATGCATAGTGGACAGACCTTGAAACGTACTATGGGGATCAATAAGACAAGACAGCCGGGACTAGGGTTGCTCAAAAAAACCGGTGAACCGTGAATCCGGTCCAGACCGAACCGATCCGTACCTTTTGGATTTTAATTGTGGATTAATGGTCCGGACACAGATTCAAAAAATAAAAAACCGTGATTTTTGGATCGGACACGGATTTTGATTTTGAAACTGTGGATTAACCAATCCGGACCGTGAGATTTTTATTATATATAATTTTATAACTTTTATAATTATAGTTATATAGATATTGTTAATTTAGCAGACTTACGGTTTGGTTGTACTGTTGTAGAAGTTATGGTACAAATATTGTTCTCTCTATAAAATCTAGAGGGGTAAAGTATTATAAGTGCTACTATATATACTATCTGTTTGTGGGTGAACTGGAAGGAACTATCTGCTATTGTCTTTATGAGTGAACCGAAAATAACTTTCTGCTATCCTTTGTGGTAATATAAGTTTGTGCATTTGTTTGTTCAATTATATAACTATCTACCTAACTGCCTTTGTTATTTTTTATTGGGATTTCCAACTTTGAATTTTTTATTTGGTGCATTTGTTACTTGCTAGTGCCTTACTGACTTTGTTTGTTGTTTTTTTCCGAATATGTTGAAAATCCGCGGATTAATCCGGAATCGATCCGTGACTCGCGGTTCGGATTAGAACCGAACCGTGAGACTTTTGGATCGGACACGGATTGTATTTTCAAAAAACCGTGACTCGCGGATTAGGATTGGATTCATGCCAATTCGAACCGATCCGGACCGTGAGCACCCCTAGCCGGTACCATGTTAAGTGTGTGTGCGGGAAGGATGGACCTTGTATCTTGTAAGTGTGTGCCTTGATATAAGACAGCCGAGACCTCAAGCGGAAAGGTTGGTGACCGTTAGTTGAAAGGAGAAAAAAATGGTCCGATATCTTTCGAGTGATGAGAGATGTTGACATAGATGAAATTTGAAGAAGAATGCCGACAATGAAAAGATAATACGAGACACTGTTTACTTGCACACGATATACTTTAATCTGCATTGACACAAATTATCTAATGAGGACTCCCTCATGGAAATTCCGTTAGGACCTCATGGATTGGGGTCGAATCTCAGTGATCTGAACCCCTCAATGTGTTTAAAACGTGTTTTTAATGGTCACCGCTAGGAATTGCCAAAAAAATAATAATAATCGGAAGGGCTTCATTCAAGCATTTTTCGATAAACTGTATATGTATGGGGATCATCGAAATTTGGTCTAGAAAATCAAAAAATGGATGGTCCTCACGGAGGAGAACCATGAGGGAGTCCTTAGGAGATCATGATTGTATATATATTTAGTTCTAGAATTGCTAGTTAAGGTTTGGGTAGAACCGTCTACTGAGTGTTATCGCTCACGGTGTTGCACTTATGTAACCCTGGCATAATACCACGATGTTGCTCTGCGACACTGACATATTATGCCAGACTATAAAGATGAACAAGATGAGTACTATGGCTTGAAGGCCCACAGAGCAAAGTAAGATACCACCGGGATAGACGGCCATGCATGGAGTAGAGAATTCCTAGTTAACTCTATAGATAATAAATGTATTAGCAGGGAGATCTATGTAATTTCTTTTGGGATACTGTTGTAAAACCCTATTTATTGTTTATGTTTTCTTTATTAACAAACCCAAATTTTGGGGGTGTTACAGTTGTCGCCGCTCATCCGACTTCATCCATAGCCGTTGATCTTCTCCTTCACCTACTTCTCTTTCTAGCAATTTGCACCTTTCTATCTTCCCTCAAATCCAAACCCACTACAATTCTAAACCCTAATCCCCCAAATCCCCTCTAAATTTCAAGCCAAATCCATTTAAAATGCCTTCAATCCCATAAGAACCCCTTCTAACCCCAAAACTAGATAGCTTTTTCTGTATGTTCCCAATCAAATACTCGCAAATCTAGGAAAGTAAACGAAGGCTGAAACCTCCTAGACCACCGAAGAAGTCAATCTATCCTCAGCCACCGCTAGTGGGTCGAAACCTACCTGACGACAAGAGACAACTCATCACCTACATCCAAGCCTTCTTGGGACATCCTTTTGGGGATCCCTCCACTCCCTTTGTTTATCTTTATTTTTCCTACAAGCTGATGGTGGGTCGCAATGTAGGATGCTGCTGGTGGAGGTGGTCGCCGGTGGTGGGTGTGGTTGGCCGTCACCCACATCATCAACAACTTTAGGCGAGTGATGGATCTTGGGTTTGGGGATTTTACAAAGGAGGAGCATGAGTGGGACGGATTTTGGGATTTTACAGAGCAGCAAGGAATGGGTTTGGGGAGTTTAAATAAATTTTTTTTCTTGGACACAGAATGAAAGTTTTAAAGAAATCGTTCTATCTTTGGTTTTTTTTTTTTCAAAATTTTCATTTTTCAAAATGTTTTTTTGACATACTTTTTTCCATTTCTTAAAAAAGAAAAAAAAAACTGTTTCCAAAATATTTGTTGAAAAAGAATAATTTTTGTTTAAAAAACAATTATTTTTTAAAAAGATTGTGCGTAAAGATGACATTGGCCCTCATTTTGACGGATTGGGTTAGCAGAGTTAGGGTTGGAAACCTGATTGGTACAAATTGCAAACTTTGGGGACTAAATTTTTCCAATTGATACTTTGAGGACCAAATTGAGATACAGTCAATACTTTGGGAATCAAAAAAGTAAATAAACCCTCTCTAAGATGACACACACTGTCAAGGATCACACCTCTAGGAATTGTGAAGTAAATGTCCCATATTTATAGGCATCCTAGACCGATGATAAGGTGCCAAGCTCTCGTCCTACAATATCAGGACACGTGTCCTTTCTGTACAACCTGGCCGTGCGGGTGATGTCACCTACCGCACAAATGACCCACGTGGTGGCGCGCTATTCCACCTCTCGTGCAACAAATCCTTTTATTTTTTTATAGCCACCAAACCAGTAGATTTGCCTTCATTCCTGTTTGGGCAAGGTTGTGACCTGTTCGGTTGTGCTTGTACCGCAGCCAAGCCTCATACGGCCCCTCGGGTCCTGCCTTGAGATCGAAGCAAGTATTATTACTCAGGCTAGGATAGATTAGTTCTTCGCGTTCTCGCCCATTTATATGGGCCGCACTAGCCATGTGACTCATGGATTTTTCTTCATGTATGGATGGCCCATATGGTGGGTATGGTCATAAATCCACAAAAGAGTCCTGCTCCAATTACTCTCTCAAGGATCTTGTCGAGTATTTTAAGTAAAATGGAGATTACCGCGGAGAGTAACGTCTGCGCTGGTGACTTGCACGATCTATGCCGCGCGACCAAGCCACGTGTCACGTGATCAGGTATGACACCTATCATTACCTTATTGGATGGTTAACCTTTACTTTGGTCAACTTAGGTCAAAGCACTACCCTCTCCTACAACAACCCCCATGCACATGGGAGACACGTGGCATGACATCAACGCCTTATCTGATTTTTGAAAACTTTTCAGAGGATTGTCCTTTCATTTGTACTTCGCCATTATTATGCCGGTTCCATAACTCTGCCATTATTGACATTGACTGTTGCACTCCTCATCTCTATATATATCAGATCACCCCATTGTTTCCTTTACTTTCTGAAATCTATTTTATCTCTCTAAGACAACTCTGACTTCTCTCTAACTTCTCAATTATTTTCTTCTCTCCTCTTCGCTTTCAAACCTTTTCCGAGAATGGTGCGTGGGGAGCTAATCGTTAGGGGAAGACCAGTGGTCCAAGGCAGCCCGATTCCACCAGAGGACCAATGGCGCAAAGCCCCATATTTCAAGGGCAAATAAGATCCTTTTTGGAAGAAAGTGGAATCTTACAATCCAGTGGGAGTGAATTAGACGACGTGTTGTCCATCCGTCCAGAGGCTTCTATTGAGGACGGCGACTTAGTTCCCCGGTCTTTAGTTCTTTGTCTTCGTATTGAGAGGGGAGATTCCCAGTACTCCTATGTTCATTACTCAACACTTTCTACGACCCCCGCTTATGGGGGTGATTGGGTTGACGCCATGGTTGGAAATATCAGGTACAGGAAGGTCCTAGAAAGGACCCACATGATTGAAGCTATCAAAATTACGTGGAGCCTGACTTAAAACAAAAGGAGTGAAAATTTGGATTTTTTGACGTCACGTTGGAGCAGCGATACGCACACGTGTTTCCTTGGGGGAGTTTGGTCCAACCCTCCAAGATACTGACTCTCTGCTCCACCTTTCCTCTCGCAGCGTGGAGGAATTCGATACTGCTAAAGCTTTCTATGGAGATCAGGAGATGGTCGCCAAATTGAAGCTGGCTTACAAATCTACGTGCCACCTGGGCTCTCAGTAGGATAAGAACAGCAAGCAAAGGGCACCGACGGACCCCAATAAGACATCATGGAATAACTAGATATGTTACTTTTTCAGGGACTATCAGCCCACACAACCGGGGGGCACAAAGCGTCAATACATTGAAGGTCCCAGGTACAACGGGGAGCTTTACTTTCCTGCCTCCATCGCCTGTTTCATGTCTTTCTCTCTCCTACCCAATTTCCCAATCGATGCACCTAGCAATTTTATTTTTCCATCAGTGGTAAGGATTGCGCAAGGGGACCGCTATTCTTGGGTCACCTATTCTGTTAGTTGGACCGCCTCAATGGGGGCTTCGAAAGGTCAGTGGGCAGGTACGAAATAATTTCCATGATATATACCCAATTCTTAACCGCACGAGTATACGAGCACTTCCCCATAATTGCTCCGAAGCCAAAGAAATTGCCTGCGCAAATGTCAAAGCAGGAACTAGATGATCAAGGTCGTCCCGTCAAGGAAGTGGACGGGCGATATAAATACACGCTTGAGGGTGCCTATTGCCTAGCATATTCCCTTGCCTAACACCTTCCCCTCTCTGTACTCTCGGCTTCCAAATCTAGAATCTCTATCCAGCTTCTTGATTCCTAAAACCAAGTGGCTACCCTAAACAGTTTAAGTGCACCACAATGGGCACCTTGAAGATATACAACAAGCTGGAATGGGTGTCACAAGTTTGTGTATCGGCCATCCTCTGAGCGAACCTGCGCCACAACAGGCAAGTATCCACATTGTGCACACAAACTTTAGTGCACAAATTGGACACGGATGTGTAAGGAACTATTTGATGCATTTATATTGTACACCCCTGATTATTTGGTGGGATTTAAATGTAGCAGACGGTTTCGAAAACTTTTTGTATCCGGATATGTGCATAAAAATCTGTGTAGATAGCATTGCTCAAGCCATATGATGCACATGGACCCGGCATCAAACACATTTGTGTCCGGTCATCGGTGCCTGTAGGGTTGCACTGAGAGAGAGAGAGAGAGAGAGAGAGAGAGAGAGAGAGAGAGAGAGAGAGAGAGAGAATTAGAGCACAAAAAGAAATTTAAAACAAAGTAAGTTGATGCCTCTTTAATGTAATAGAATTATGACCAGTATCATGAAGCCATTGACCTCTACCATGTGGTTGCTTCAGTACATTAAATCCAAACAAATGGATACATCATTTGGAAGATCTGGTTTCTATCTTCACTCTAGTGTTTCTTTCTTTGTTTGTTTAAAACTTCTTTATAATTTAAATCTTACGTTTCTCAACTGTGAGCTACGCGACATGAATCCTCCTAAATGTACCAAATACCCGTGTTGGACACTCGTCAATTGGATGACAATATGGAATTTGTGTCGGAGACATTCAAGAAGCATGTTTTGTGATCAGAATTTAACTAGGACTATGCATGAAACTCCTATATTATGCCAGACATTCCCTAAGACACGTTGTAAACAAAATTATTGGAGTAGATAAAGAAACATACTAAGAATTTTGTATATTTTGGTGTAAAAACCCGACACATAGACACACTGGCACCCATACCAGAGTCCATGCAACCTATACTGTGCAAGTGTTCTTTTGGCGAGAAGGTGAGAAGTTCCTCTACATTTTCAATCTGGCCAACATTCCACTTGGAACACAGTCTGAATACCAAATTAGTATTATATTGTTAATACAAGCGGTCTCCATTGAATTTTAAGAAGAAATCTAATCCTAAATATAAAGCCAATTACTGTACAAGTTATTTTTGACATCTTAAGAGGTATAAAATTTCTTTAGGATTTACTGTTGGAATAACAAAACACAATTTGGAACACAAAATGATAAAACAGAAAATGTATCGTTTTAAAGAGACTAACTGTCTCAGAGATTGTTTTCAAGAAATTACATAAAAATTGAAGTCACAAATTGAACATTCCGAAACGGTTCTCTGAAGCCCAGAAACCTCTCTTGCGAGGAAAAATGATAGTATGAAGTTGCTCTGCTGGCCAACGATTATATTATAAACAACTCCATCAGTCCATTGGATGAACATGTTTTTCATGGTGAACAGACAAATCCACCACAAACTAATGTTTGGATATTACTTAACTTATTTGACAAAAAGGTCTATTGTCCACCCCTCCGTTAGATTTACAGCAGTTCAAACTAATAGGACTGTAAAAAGGCAATACTTGACAAACAAAATGCAGTGGTGGTCCAGCAGCATTCTATCTCAGTTAATCTTGCAATATAACGAGGACCGTGAAGTAATGATGCTGGTAATTGCATGCAATGATTCATAAAACCATTGTGCAACTATAATATCGACTTTCTATCTAGAACAAAGTGAGCTAGGACATACCTAATCTATTTTGACAACTTCGATGAGTAGCGCCATAGAATCCCTCCAACCAGATTGTTTGCTGCATGAGAGGCCATTGGTACGACCAGACTCGAGGATAGTATCGTTGCATAACCATAGGCAAACCCCACGAATGTTGCCCTGAAAATCATTTTAACAATAAATCAATAACTCCTTTAAAAGTTCGTCAAGACTTCAACAATATCTAATTTTTGTCTGTCCTCGACTCTAAATACTGGGTAAAGAAAGACATAACTTCCATAAATGCCACTCAATTTGTATGAAATCCCTAGGGGTTAAACTGACTGGATCACTGAAAAACATTTAAGTTTTGCCATGATTAGTCACTCAATTTATATGAAACCCCATGACTGTTGCCCTGAAAAACAGTTAACTATAAATCAATAACTCCTTTAATAGTTCATCAAAACCTCAACAGTATCAAATTATTGTCTGTCCTCGAATCTAAATACTGGATAAAGAAAGAGAAAACTTCCATAATGCCATGCAATTCATATGAAATCCCTAGTGGTTAAACTGATTGGATCACTTTCGGAGTTTAGAAAGTTTAGCTTAGAAACTAATGAAGCTTAAACAATATTAGTAGCTTACTGAATGTTGGAGGAGATGACTGCTTAAAGAAATGGATAACAAAATGTATATTTATAGAGTACTTTATCAGTCAAGCATCACATCAAGGAATATATGAGTACCAAATTGCAAAAGAATATTTTCGGCCACTTCCCAAGTGCAAAACACCAAAAAGAGCAGCAACCAGCATGGCACTTTTCCAATTGATTCCGAAAAGTGGCAATAATGCACCGCGAAAAAGGAGTTCCTAGACAACCATCACATCTATGTCAGAACTTATCGCCTATTTGAAAAACAAACACACGAAAATGGAGGAGCACCGATGGGGAGAAAGAGCGAAAGGGAGAGAGAGAGAATAAAAAACTAGGCTTACCTCAGTAATTCCAGGTAGGAATGCTACAATCATGTAATCTAAAGGTTGCAATGAAGTAAGGACCTGACCACAGAAGCAAACATCACCTTAGTAAGTTGGGAAAGCAGCCAAGGTACAACTTACGGTGAATTAATAGTTGGCCCTATTATCCAGCAATTTACAGTTTGGAACTCAAACATGACCTAATCTTTTACTTGAAAAAGCAATTAAGTGATTCCCACTGTTTCTCATAAGAAACGGATGTAATACACAGAAAATAATTTGCAAGTGGAGTTTTGCAAGATAAAATGTGAAAAAATTGTGATGCATTTGCTATAGTCTTGTAGATTGTTTTACACTGTCAAAAGAAAAGAAGGTACTGAAGTCTGATACTATTCTCAAAACCTAATTAAAAGGGAGCTACCTGCTGATTGGCTGCCTCACTTGACTCGGCAAAATCTGGCCACGTCTTCAACAGCAAGAATCGGCATGAAGATATCAATATAACCAACCCAGTAATCAACTGAAGATGCCATAATTGAAAACTTACTGTGCAAAAAATACAAATAAACACGACCAAGTCACTTAATCTAATAAAAAAGCTTATCCTGGCCACATAAAGAGAAGGATAATGAGGAATACGACTATATGAGTGTAGAGGAGATTCCATGTACTCTTCCATCAGCATCCAATAAATCTAGAGACTAGAACCATATTCTAAGTTAAAGAAAACTCGCTGGATGGTCCTTAGCATTTCTTTAAAGATGCACCACGGGACTCATACAACATATCTAACAGCACTAGAAAGCTATATTGATCTGATTCAAGCATTTTCTCCATAAACTTTATCACCTTGAAATCGACTCTTACAAGGTTTTGCATGTTTCAACTATTGCAGTTGTTGCCTATTTGCACAGATGCAACCAAATGTTTTACCCTAATCGAAATGCGAAAAAGAGAGAAAATTATTCAAATTTTATGAATGCACATTAAGTTGTTATTTTCTTTGCAATGAGGAACCAATATTAAAAGATGAAGATGAGGGGAAAATGTACGGGATACTTCTGTAGAGCAGTCAAGGATCGGCCATCCTTCTTCTGATGCAACGTGAGAAACCTGCAAGTTCCAATCAACCAATACTCCATTGAAATGCATTGCCACGTTAATCAATATAGCCAATAGTGGAGAATAGCCATGAAACTAAATATTGTAAGTTGAAACTACCACCTACCCAACAAGGAAAACAAACACGAGGATACTAACATTTTGAGTACTGAATTGTAACCATATATGATGAGTTGATCCACAGGAGTACAGAGAACGAAATTCATTTTACACTGCAAACAAAAGATGGCATTTCATTTCTCACTTGTTAATTAATTATCGAAAATAAAAAAGTAAAACTGACCTGCCGAATTACAATACCCAATGCAGCCATAAGACCAGAGGTCACAGTGCATGCCTGAAGCACAGCACCTCTTGATGGCATGTTAACTGACTTTTGTCCATCCAAATTCTCAACAGAGGACTCGTTATTAATGTCTTCAACATTATCAACTCCAGGGGCCAGCCTATCGCTTTCATCCAATGAACTCCTATTAAGTTGTGACGCTAAATTCTTTGGTGCTTCCCTTTGTTTTCTGAAGTTCTTAACCGACTTCTGACTTGCGAACGCCCTTATCTGATATTTGAGCACAACAAATTAATCTCAAAAGTAAAGAAATATAATGCAATAACTTGACCTGTTTTTGTCAGGAAGATACCAAATCGTTAACTCACACTGCATATTTTGGCTGTTCTGATTCTTCTGAACTTTGGAAAATCATCAGGGCCATGAAACTTTACATCTGGTTAAAAACGAAACAAACCATAATAATGAACAACTATGAAATGTGGAAAAAAAGAGAGTAATGCTCAACTAGAACTTGGGTTCCAAACTTGCAAGATACACAATTGCATTACAAAGCAACAGACAAGTGCATGGTGAACCTAAACAAAATCAGTAATAAACTTCTTATAAGAAATACTGCAACAGTGAAATGGAAGATACAACAATAACAATAACATAACCCATTTAGTCCCCAATAATTGGGAGTATGGGCGGGGGATGGATAGGAGACAGACCTAACCTTTGGCAATAAATGCACAAAGTGGCTGCTCCCAGAATACCACTAAACAGTGAAAAGGAAGATCATGATGGAAATTAATAGGAAGAAATATTTGAAACTTTAACAAGTACCTGTGAGGGGACAAATGTAGGACCTGACCCTTTTGAAGGTCGGCCTGGACATGGGCCTGTTACTGGACATCTTGGGGTGGGAGTCCACCAAACCAGGGCCCGCATGGTAGCATTTCCCAAATCCAGTCCAGAGCTGTGTCATGGATGACAAGCAACTGTCCGACTAGGTTTAGGTTTAGGCCGAGCTAAGCGGCCTAGGTGGATATGATCAAATGAAGAAAGATGTGGCAGCTCAACATTCAACGCACGACTGGAAAACATGACCGTAATAGAATGGGGGTCCATACTAAGGAAATACCAAACTTGGCGGAATCATCACGTACGAGGATACCACATGTGACCTTGGTGACTGTTTTGCTCTTATACCCTAATCTAGAGTCCTCTTAACTTCTCTCTTTCAGGTCACTGACTTTAGTGTCAAGAGTGTCTTCCCCCAGCCATTCTCAGTCAGGAGTTACGACCGCTTAAGGAGTGGGGTCATGTACCTAAGCAATGTTTAAAAAATAACAAACATAGCAATTACTGGGTTTCTTGGGGCATTTCTTTAATATTTATGAGGTCAAATTGGGATAAGTAATCACAATCTATACCTATATTGGAGAAATTAGCAAGTTAGTGGGGTTGCTACAATGTGGTTCCAACTTTACTAACCGTGTGCTACTGCTCCAAAGATAAGTCGGTGGAAAGAGAGAACCCGGTCAAGTTGTAGGTCCCGATCTTAGTGCCGGTTTAACCCGCAAAGTTCCAGTTGGTGGCATTCAAAGAAGAATAGGGAAACTAACCAATTGCAGCAGCAATACACTTCCATAAAATTACAGTATTGTATACAGTAAAAAAATTACAAGAAACCATATAAACGGGGTGAAATCCACAGAAGAATGAGGAAACTGACGAATCGCAATAGCCACTTTCATGTTTAATATGAGAGTTCATAAAAACCTATAAATACCACAAAATGGGGAGAAACTCAAAGAAGAATGAGGAAACTAACTTGTGACAGAAAAATGTACGCAGCCCAGGAAAGTTGCCGATAAATTGCTTGGTTGAGGCGTACGGGGAGAGCTCATAATGAGCAAACCCATTACCGGTGCGCCTTTGCTGTTTGCATTCATACCCAAAAACACAAATTGTGAAGAAACATCAATGAAGAAAACAAACAAAAAAAGTTCAGAAGCGAACCAATTCAAATAGCATACGGCATACCTTTGTCAAGCTTGTAGTCTAGAAGGTGAGGGAAAGAATGCTAATTGTGGAGTGGAACCAATACTCTGCGAGATGGAAGTCAAAATCGACTTTTTACAAATTCGTGAAAAGCAAAATAGAGATGGTTGCCCAAGGAATGAAATTTGTGAGAGGACCCAAAAACCCAAAATTGAAGATAATCGTCTTATAGGAGTAATTCAATCCACTCAACATGGGTTTTCCATTTTGCGCACCATTTCGGCCTTCGGGCCTGTCGCAAATTTTGCTGTGTGGACCGTTTAGCGGGCAATTTCTGGCAGGGATGTCCGAGCAGTTCGTTATCCAAAATTTCAAACTATACTATGGAATCCGGAATTTTGACTGCGAGATTTTTCTTTATCAAAGGTTACGGACACAAGCAACCTATTCGTACTGCACGATTGGTAATGAGAGAATAAATATTTTAAAATTATTTTGAAACCACCAATTATACAGTGTCATGTAAATTTGCATGGTTGTTTTTTTTTTTTTTTGTTTTTTGAACAAGATGGGGTTATTGGTACGATGGAGTGGTGTGCCCCTACTAGTATTGTTTTTTATCCGTTTCGAGAGAGATAATGGGGATCAGGAGGACTGATCGATGAATCCAAATCTTTTAAAATGCGACAAAATTTTTAAAAATATAGGACTAATTCAAAATCGCTACCTCACAGAGTCTAGTTGTGTCGGGTCAAAGATGTTTAAAACAAGAGTTTTGACTTGCTAGGAAGCGGCGTCAAAGATGCAGACCTTGTCTATGAAGAAAATGACAGTAACAAGGAGAGTGGAGTTAGGAGTTTTGATAACTCCTAAATGTTGCAGACCTTGTCTATGTTGATTGGTATTTGAAGTATTGAGGAATACTCCTACAGTTTTAGAAGTTCTAGGTTTCAAATATTTTGTTATTCAGATTTTGGAAAACAGATGTGCATTCAACCTGCCAATATGTATCTTGTTTTTGTTGGTGGTGATAGACCGTAGATTTTTTAGATCATTGATGTAATTTGGAATGATAGTTTATTAGTCATGCTTGTTTGATGCTCGATTACTTCGCAGTAATTGGTTACTGTGTATCGTGATTAACCTTTTAAGGTTGGTTTTGGTATTGGACTCTTGGACTAATGTCTTCTCTGTGTAGTGGAAGTTAAAGTTAGTCCGGATTTTTAATTGTTTTCCAATGCTCGGGATTGTGAAAGGTTTCGCCTAATTGGATCCAACGTAGGCATTTTGCTTAGAACACCTTTTCGAATCCATGGTAAAAATAGAGACCAACTGATCAAATTGGTTCAATGGTCCTAATCTCAGTGGAGGTTTAACTAAAAATCCAGGTCTATGAGGATTTATATGATGGACTCGTTCGGAATGGTTCTTGAGAACCAGTTTTCAAGAATGATTCTTGAGAACCAGTTTTCAAGAACCTGGGTTCTATCCCCAAAAGTTGAAAATGGTTCTCAAGAACCATTCCGAACACAACCGTGTTCTTACATTACTTAGCTTTTATGACACATGATGGATTTCTAAGAGTTTCAGATCAGTGAATACTTTGAAGTTATGTAAACTGGTTTTTTGAAGGAAAGAAAAAAAAGGAAAAAAGGAAAAATATCTCCCTATCCGAATTTAAAAAAACAAAATTCAATTCTTCATTTCTAGTGCTACCAATGGTTTATATTTTTTCCCATGCAAATTACCAATTTTGTGAAATAAACTACGAGGCACGGGCGCAATGCACGATTAAAAATTTAAAAGAAGTACGACATGGCATATATAACACGATGAAAAGGCACGGTGTTGGCACGTCACGGCACAACACAACACGACTACAAAAAGGCACGACAATTCACGACTAAGAAAAGGCACGGCACGACATGACAAAAAAAGCATGGCACAACATGACACGACAAAAAAGGCACGGCACGACACGATAAAAAAAAAAAGAACGGCACAACTCAACACGATTAAGTCAACAGCACGGCAAGGCACGACACGATTAGCAAATCGGGCACAACACGACTGCAAAAAAGCACAGCACGACACGGCACGATGAAGTAAATGGGCACGACACGTAGCACGGTTGGCACGGCACGCCATGGCACGATGAAGTAAATGGGCACGACACGGCATGACACAAAGCACGGTTGACACGGAAGTTGAATGGCACGGCACGACACATCACGCACGTTTGATACCTCTACTTTCAACTAGGCTCCTTTGGCAAATTCCTGTTTTTGGGTTTTTTGGTTGTCTTTATTAAAAAAATTTGCATTGGTTAGTTTTACGTCAAGATTTTGTGATTTTTGAATTTCTTTCGATGAGATGAATCTAACAAGTATAAATTTATGGTCAAACCAAATATTTTTTTTGTATAAAACTGAAAATATTTGGATTATTGGATTAATATTTGCTTTATTAAAAAAATTGAGTTTTAATCATAATTTTATATTTGTTAGATTCGTCTTGTCCAAAGGAATATAGAAACCATAAATTTTGATACAAAACTAACAAATGCAAAAAAAAAATTAAATAAAGACAATGAATAATTCAATAATCCGAATTATGGATTATTTGTGAAAGGAACCATACATTTGCTAATAATATTGTAAGACAGATGTATTATACTTTTGGATTTCCAAGAATCAGTCGTTACAGAAATTATGTGTTTGAGTAATGGGGAAGAAATTTGCTTGGAAACCGGACAATGGTGGTGGCTCCAAGTTGCAGTTAAGAAAGAAATGAAAGCAAAGTTAAGAAAGAGGCAAGGAAGGACGCGTAAGAGAGAGAAGGTATGAATATCCCATTCTTTACTTGAACTGCCAAATGATTTCAGCACTAAGCAAACCTCCTCCTCCTCCTCTTCCTCCTCTCTCTCTCTCTCTCTCTCTCTCTCTCTCTAAACTTTAAAGTGCCCTCAGCCCTTCCTAAAAGCTTTCTTTTTGTAATTTGGGTTCTGTTCCGTCTTTTTCTCTCTGGAAAATAACACAAAAGGGTGGGAACAAAGGACGAATGTGGCAGAAACAGCCCCACAAATCTTCTTACAGTGAATCCATTAAAATTCTTGAAGCTCATGTTCAACATGCCAATACTCTGTAAGCACTTCTATTTCTTAATTCCTTCAGCATCACATAGATACATGCGTTTGTGTATACTTGTTATGTTTTGATGTTCCTATTTGTCTAATACTCATATTTATTTATTTATTTATTTGAGAGATTGGGTTATGTTATGCTTTATATCCATATATCATTGAGATATATTTTTATGAATTCAAAAAGTTATAAACGTTATCCCTACCAAACTAAGGTTAATACTATGCACATACAATTCAACAGTCCCGAAAATACATCTATGGAATTTCACTTTAGGACTAGTTTTAAATTGCATTTTAATCTCCTAATGTGTCCTTACACATATCAACAAAGTGTCATGTCGGATCCCTGGCTGACACATGTCGGATACATATACATGAGCCCAGTAAATGTGTTCGTAATTCTTAGCTAGAAGCCTAGAACACATTTAATTGTGGGCTTTTTTCTTTCTTTGATCCGATGGTTGGCTCATACACTGTTAAATACAAACGCAACCCCAAGGAGGAGTTATGATGAGTAGGGAAAAATCCAGCGTTGATCTACATTATGGAGGAGGAGGTTATACCCATGGAAGGGAAAGGAACTAATGAGATTTGAGGTACATTTACAGGGTTTGTTGTTACTTGTTACAGTTGAGGAACGAACAGTGTAGATGTATAAGACAAGATGGGAACTTTGTCCAGGTGAGGAGTTAACTGTTAAAAGGCTTAAAGCGTTATATTATTATACAGTGGTACCTGAACTTGAAGATGGTGAACTCTCTGATAATATTTTACTCTCGTGCTTCAAAGCTTTGGCAGATTTGAAGAGATTGCTTAAAATGGTGGGGTATCTGTAGCACACCAAGCCACCAAGGTAAAATAGGAGTGGAATGGTGGGGTTGAGTAGTTTTAAGAAACCTACTCAATTATTGGTCTACCGTACCCTTAGTCAAAATCTGGTCCTTGTGGAAATGGAGGAATTCCATGTTTTCGAGAATAAGCTTGTGATGATATTGAGTTCAGAGTAGCAAGATGGGTGAAAATGAAGAAAGAATTCAAGCATTTCTCTTTGGATGATATAGTCCGCAGATTGCACAGCATCAAGTGGTCATAGGCTTATTTTCGAACTGTGACTGATATTTCATCAACTATGCATTTTGTTATGTAATAATCGATATAGTTTGTCTGGTTCGGATCTGATCTACACGTTAGATTTAAATATTAATGAAATTGGATCTAGCAAGTTCCATTGTATTTGGGTATGGGTGTGATTGGCTTAAACTCGGGTGCCAAGCTAGTTGGGGTGCCATTTTTGCTATGATGCCTTGTAGGACCAAATGTGGTGATTTGTAATCTTTATTTCATCCGACAACAATTTCCTCTTTGCTGATGAAAAGCACTAAAACTGATCCTTGAAAACGGCTTGTTGCAAAGGGAGGGTGCCCAAGAACTTGTATACATGTTTGATTAATTTAACAGTCTTTGATGCTGAAAACTTACCAATAAGATAAGAGTCAACTACAACAATTATAATTTCTGTTTTGGGATGTTGATATTTCAGGGCGGCTGCACTTCCAGGAGACTACGATGGAGATTGTATTCAGTTTAAGTTGTCTTACAGCACCTTTGCTCCTTTCTTGCTGTTTTTGATAGAATGGATGGACTATAGTTGTACGGATAGTCTCCCAAGTTATTTAGGCATTCTTCACATACTTGTATACAAGGTCTGTTGTTCTCCTTAACCTATTGTTTCTCCACTTGTGCCATTCAAATGATATCAAGAGCGCTTTTGCAGACGGATCCACTTTTTTGTTTCTGTTTTTCTTACTTTTTGTTTTGTTTTTCCTTTAGAAACCGATGTCAGTGTCTAGTGCTTTACAGGTATATATTGATGGAATGCCAACAATGTCGTCACAAGATAGGAAAGCCACTCTGAGGGAATTTTATGGTACACTTATTTTTGTCCATGCCTTTTAAACCAAATTCAAGCCCCATCGTGTCCCACGCTATTCTGTATTGTATGTCAGAACCCATTTGATACTATAAGGTTAATTTTTTAACTTTAAAATTTTGGCAGCTGTTGTGTATCCTTCACTGAAGCAACTTGAAGGGTTTGTCAATGAGTTTTTGCAAGACAATAATGCTAGAACTCAATTCCCCGAAGCTTTGGGTATAGAAGCAGTAGAAGAGAAGAGGGATTCATCTGGTAACTCGAACATCAAAAGAGATGATGAATGCGAAATATGCACGGAATCTTGCACCAAGTTGGTATTCCCTGATTGTGGCCACTCCATGTGCAACAGCTGCTTCCACAATTGGTAGACATATATCACAATCCCCACTTTTATTGTTCAGTTTCTTGCTGTTTCTTGGATTTCATGCATTTAATGCAGATTGGTATGTGAAAATGTGTTCAAACAGGAGCTTGCGATCTCAATCATGTCCCTTCTGTCGAGGCAGTCTGGAGAGAGTAGGCTCCAGAGATTTATGGGTGCTGACTAGTTCCACTGATGTTATCGACATTATTTCTCTAGCAAAGGAGAATCTTAGGCTCTTCTATACATATATTGAGAACTTGCCACTGATGGTGCCTGAACCGCATTTGTTTCCGTTTGATTACCTGTTTTACGGATGAAGAATGTGCTCCGCTGTGAAACACGTTCACCCATTGTACATATAGTCTGCTATAGGGCTGTTTTAAGTAGATGAATATATGAAAAACAAATCTATCGAACATGTAACTCAGTCTTTTTGAACCTGAGTGTTGGATTGGAAAACGCATGTTATTTGGGAAACTTGGTATGAATCAAACTTTTAACTTGTGGAGAACCATAAACCTAATATCCCCTGCTTTCTTTTATCTTGGTTACGTTTGTGGATTTCCGATCCTCTATCGCTCTCTTCTGCTCATTCTTTGTTTCATGCCTGTCTATCTTGATTTTGGCAATGTGACAAAAAGAAGGAAAACGAATCGACGGATGGTCAGACAAAAATTGCATAGAGGATCTGGAGATATCTTTCTGGTTATGGACATGCATTTTGTTTCTTTTTTATGGGATATGGCAATGCGTTTGATCATGGGAAATTGGTGGGGAGCCTGTGGTCTAGTTCTTTGGAGGGAATTTTATGCAAACTGGGAATTGGGCCTTTTCTATGACTCTGTGGGTGGGCTTAGTGATTAACTATAAAAGAACTACTTGCAAAGGCTGTAACAAAGTAATTATAGATAGTGCCCCAATAATTTCAAAGATTCTCATAAAAATATATAGAATGGTTCCTTATATTTACTACTCCCTCCGTCCCTTTTTAAATGTGCTGCTTCTCTCTTTCGTGTGAATTTCTTTATATAATATATGGCTTAACTGCACTTATATTTGTATTACATCGCACCTTTAATTTTAACTAGTTGATAATTTTCATAATGCCTCCGTATGAAATATTATCTAAAAGATTTGCAATCAAAGTAGGAAGATGTTTCAAATACCACACTTGGTTTAATGATAAGCCAAATTCCCTATATTTTAGGAGACCAATATCTTTGAGATAAGATGATATATTGGTTACCTAAATTATAGGAGATTAAATATATTATTTTCGTGAGATTATGGGCCGAAATAACATGTGGAAAATTATTTAAGATCATAGGGTAGTTTTTTTTGGTCTATTGGGGACACTTGGAATTCATCTACACCAAGAAGAATTATTGGCGGGAAGTTATAAACCAGATGGAGGTTAATTTAAAGCATTATGGGAGAAGATCATGGATGGTTATTTCTCAGCGTTTTAAAGTTTATCCGGGCCTATAAATACAAATCTTAGGCCTCCATTTCAAAGGTCCACGCCCCATCAAAGCTCACAACAGCAAAGTAATTTATTTAGTATCATACCTAACTATCTAGTTAGTCGATTTCCACTTTCTTTCTTCCTCAACCATGTCAATCTCTCCTCATCTCCTTTCTTCCTCTATGTAATTTAGTTTTCTTTTTTTGTTGAAGTCCTAGTCCAAGGCATTTGAACCATACCACTTTAGTTCCTCTTTATAAAGTTTCACATTGCTTGAAGGAGGTTTGTATATAGATTTAGGCGCACTTTCCATCTTTCATTTGGAGATCTCATATCTCCTGTCACACCCTCATACTCTCACACTGTACTTGGTGTTGGCTCCACCATTAGGATCGGGGGTGGGTGCTGTGTGGTAGGTGTTATGCGCCATGTTGTGCGGTAAAACGACATAGTTTTTGGCACACCTCTAAAACTTTCAAAGACCTTGTTTGGAATAAGGAAAAAGGCACTACAAAGTGTTTAAACCCTAAACCCAAAGTGTCTAAACCCAAAGTGCCTAAATCCAAGTGTCTAAAACCACTATATCCTATCCCAAATAATCTAAATTCCCAAAAATTGAACCTCAAAATTAACTCTTCAAACATGGCCTATTGAACTATACCAAGAATATGAACAAAACAACGTCGTTTTGCCGCACAACACAGCGCACAACATATACCGCACAACACCTCCCCCAGATTCCCATCGTGACTCCTGTCCCTGGAGAAATACATGTGAACAACATCTAATTTTTTATAAATAACTTGTGTCTTCTTCTTGACTTTAATTATCTTAGCCATCCCAACATCTAATTTCTTGGCTTAGTCCCTGTTTGGGCCTTCCCCATGCCGTTAGCACTACTGCTCTTAATTAAAGGTTCCCAATATTGTGGCTTGATCAGAATCCACGTTAAGTCAAGCTAAGAAGACTTAGCTGTTCAATTTTTAATTTTGACAATTAATGTGATTAGAACATATGATCACACTTCACTTGTTAGTTGGTAGTTGTGTGAGATTCGAGATTCCTAACTTATCGATAAAATAATTAGTTGCCCAAGCTTTATTTGAAAATATTTCACAGGATTGTGAAATATGTTGAATATTTAGTTTGATTATGTAAAAGGATGATCACAAATCATGAGCTTTCAATGTGACGGATACCGGTTTGAGTTAAAGTAATTTAGTTCCTTTAGCAACCAAAGTAAAAGGACCCGTCAGTGCTAGAAATCACCCCTGGAAAGCGGCCCTAGTGTGCGGCATTAAGCCTGTTGGATGTGTTTTCAACGGCTCAGATTTTGTTCATTTAGCAGCCAAAGTAAAAATGTGCATAAATTAGTTAATGCCCCCATTCCAACTGCTCCCCTCCATGGCATATACGTGGAACCAAATGATTCGTGTGATTATTAATCAGCATCTCGATGATAATAAAGAAAACGAGTTCGTAAAAAAAAAAAGAGTGAAGACAACAGAAAAGAACAAATAGGTAGAGAACAACAATCTGGGCATCAAGAAGAGCATAAGAAAGAGGGTAAAATTCTCAACCTTTGATTAAATTAACACAAAAGCAAGACTCCACTTAAGAGAAGTTGCATGGAGTTCATCCCTCCAATTTCTTATGTCAACCAATCATGCTTCCCATCTGTTTGTCTAATTATTTACTACTCTCCGAGCACGGCCACGTAGTTCTTTGAAACATTCGAACACCACATATTCTTTTAAGGTTCACCACTATGTTTGCGGACCCATCATAAACAAGGGAGGAGCAGGCCCGGCCCTGTATTTCGCGAGGCCCTAGGCCTATTCTCAATTTGAGGCCCTTCATATATATATATAATTTATATATATATTTTTTATATATATAAATTTTTTTTTTCTACGAGACGGGGCCCCAAAAATCGGGGGGCCCCAGTCCCGGACCTGCCCGGCCTGCCCACAGGGCCGGCCTTGGGGAGGAGCTACATAGGGGCTAGGGGTGCCCCTCCTATTTTGGAGTAAAATTTACATATTTTTTTAGATATTCTTCAAAAATAGGGGTCAGGGGTGCCACCCCTATTTTGGTGTATATTTTACATAATTATTTTGTAGAAATTCTTAAAAAACTATTCAATTTTGAAAATAATTAAAAAGTAAGAATAATTTTCATTTAAAAAATACTAAATTATGGTGAATGATACCATGCAATAATGATACTGCGTTCATCGAGTGATATGATAACAAAAATTCTCAAGATTAATTTTTTAATTATATACCAAAATCATCCCATTAAAACTCAAATGACTGGATTAGTCTTGAGAAAATCATTGTGCGAAGATTTTTTTCATAATCCTGCCCCCTCCAATTTCGATTTCTGGCTCCACCCATAAATATGCGGTGTTGACATGATCCGGAGCACTTCATAACCGTGTTCTTGGTCTACTGAATAATTACTCCATCTGTTTTAAAGCAATAATTCCCTTTCACAAAAAGGGCTTTGCTAGTGGGCATTTCCTTTTAGAGCCATTTTGAGTTCCTTTTTCCAAAGGGGTCATCCCTTCCCCACTCTCCAAAAGTTGAACCTTTAAAACCTCTCCTATTTTTTGAAAGTTTTTGGAACCTCAATTAAAAAATATTGTGTTGTTAGCATGTGTATGTGGGAACAAATACCACCATTACTCTTAATGATTGTGGATAACAAAAAGGTTCCACCAATGAACATCGAGCATATGCTAGGCCCATTTATTAATGTGACTAGAGGGTGTTTAGCAACAGAAATGCTATGCACAAGGAAGCGTACATCGAACCATATATAGAACGTGAGTAATGTAAGAAAATGAAGTAGTGTTTTGCAAACACTTTTTTAAAATAGCACTCATATTTTATGTATGGTTTGGTGCAAGCTTCCTTATTCATAAACCAACGGTTATCTCCTGGTTCTCTCACAAAGGATACCAGGGTTCAAGCCTCGGCAGAGGCATTTGGGGTTTAGGGCTATAGATAGCTTCTAGACCCCCTCGACACTAACTCACTAACTCCCCTGCTAACCTCTCATTGATGTATATCAAATGACAGAAAACAAAAACTATTCTTAAGGAGAGTTGGTATTTCTGATGTTTAGCAAACTTCGTGGTAGTTTTTTGTCAAAATTTTGTGAATAGTCATTTGAATCGAAAAGAAGTATCGAAATATATATATATATATAAATGTGGACGGAAGTTGAAAAAAGATTAGAAAGACAAATAAAAAGATTAAATCTTTCAATATTTTTTTCGTCATTAGTAAACGTTCTTTTGTTACAATTTATTCTTTTTAGATTCTTATACTCGAGAAAAATGTTAATTTAAAAAGGTTTTATGCGAATGTAACTAAGCTTCAGAAAAGATGACAATTAAAAAATACCATTCGCATATTCTTGGGAAAACACTCCCTATATAAGTAAATATTTCCCAAAAAAAAAGCACTCAAAGGATTCATAGTCCCGCCAGAATAGATCATTAGTGATGAGATTAATGATATTATTATTTTGATGGTATTACTTAAATATTCCATCGGGATGGATGCTTAATACAATCATAAGAATATTTAGATTTTAGCAAAACAAATGATTTTTGTGTACAAGCATATATATATATACACAATAAACTTCCTATCAAGGATCCCGGACCATGTTACGGTCCGAACCTCCACTTTTTGGGCCAAATTTCGACGATCTGAACTGTTAGATGTGTTTAGAAGGTGTTTTTTAGGGCCCCAGCGAGGATTTGGCAAAAAAAAAAAATACCCGGAAGAGCTTGATCGAAGCAGTTTTTCGTAAAAATGCATTTATAACGTTTTTATGAAAAACTGCTTGGATCAAGCCCTTCCGGGTATTTTTTTTTTTGCCAAATCCTCGCTAGGGCCCTTAAAAACACCTTCTAAACACATCTAACAGTTCAGATTGTCGAAACTTGGCACGGAAAGTGGAGGTCCGGACCAAGTCCGAACCGTAGAAGTTTGGATAGGAAGGAGACTCTCTCTCTCTCTCTCTCTCTCTCTATATATATATATATATATATATATGTATATATATGTATATATATACACGAAAATTTTCTAGTCCAAACCCTCCCGAGAATAAGAAAAAAGTGATTTTTTGTGTTGCAAATTATTTTTGGAAAATCCGAGTCGTCCAATGTGTTCAGAAGCTATTTTCAAGGATCCACGCGAAAAATCTTCAAAAACAAATGATAAGCCCCAAATGTTGTAGATATCCAGGGCTTATCTAGCTCATTTTGTTTACGCACGCACGCGATTTCGCACCTTATATGTTTGATATGCATGTTGTAGTATTTTTGGCAAGTTATAGGTTGAACGCATGAAATAAGCGCATTTGGAGCACTTTGAGAATCGTGCCACATTACCAAGGGCCATGTGCCCCATGGCATGCCAACACCGGGCCCCACGAGCCACGAAACGACGATTCAGTCGAAGCCCGGGAATACGAGAAGTTGGTGCTTTGAAGTCTTGCTGCACGTTTACAAAACCCCCCAGTGGGGTTTAGGCTTGAACATGCACTTACAAGACTGAGGTTCACCTTCCCCGAGGGCCCCATGATGTATTCAAATGCTTTGGAAGAGGCCCGGAGGCATGGAAGGCCAAGGGAGTGACCAAAGGCATCATCGAACCAATAGTGGATCGATCCACTCTCAATAGTGGATCTATCCACTCAAGTCAAAAGTTCATCAAAGGATTCTAGATTGATCCACTCTCAATAGTGGATCGATCCACTCGAGTCAAAAGTTCATCAGAGGATTCTGGATCGATTCACTCTCAATAGTGGATTGATCCACTCAAGTAGAAAACATGGTCAGAGCATTTTGGATCGATCCACTCTCAATAGTGGATCGATCCACTCCTCTCCAAAGGTTCATCAACAATAGTGGATCGATCCACTCTCATTCTGGATCGATCCACTCCCATAGTGGATCGATCCAGACTTATTCTTGGCGATTTTTGACAGATTTTTTTGTTGCTTTAATATATTCCATTTATGAAAACTTTCCACTTATAGTATGTTTTTGGGATAATTAGCCAATGTAAAGGGTTTTTAGTATAAATACCCCTCTCCCTCCTCTCTCCTACTACTTCCTTTTTAGCTAGTTTTTGTTCCTCCATTGGAGGTTTCTCAAGCTTTATCTCTCTAGATTTCCCGTGTAACCGTTAATTTCTCATAAGTTTCTCGTTTATTAATCTCGCTACTCTTATTTAGCTCTTCCAATATATGTAGTTTATTTTCAAGTCTTCCAAGTACTTAGTTTTCATGTTTCTTCTAACTTGTCCTTAGTAAATCCTTGTTTTTGTTAGTTGTTTGTTAATTTCTCAAAGGTTAAAGTTGTAGGCAAGGTTAAGATCATCATATAAAATCAGTTGATTAAGTCATATATCATGTTCTTTATTTTCTTTGCAAAAATAGTCATGCTTTTCTTAGTTATGTTTGAGTAGCCGTTTTAGGCTCGGTTATGGGGTGATTAGCACTCCATGATTTAGGTTTAATTCGTTCTTCTCGCCAAATTGCAAACACTTCTTGTTTAATAAAGTCACGGGTTCATTTTTATCTATCAAAATTTGAGTTTGTTAATCTCATTGATCTCTCGTGGCCGAGGGTTAATTCACCTAGGTACGAGTGACGCTTTGGGCAATGGCAATCTAAAAGTTTGTCTAATTGCCTCAAGAACCCTAAACTTTATCGAACACCATTTATAGTTCAAAGAGTTAGGATCGATTTTTATGTACCAAAGTCTAGGTTTATTAATCTTTTTGATCTCTCGTAGTTAAGGGTTGATTCTCCTTTTCACGTGTGATGCTTGGAGTGATGTCAACCTAGATGTTTGCCAAATGGTTAGAAGAATCCTAATCTCAACAAGAGAAGAACGAATTAGCCTAAGTTATAGTTGTTAAAATCCCCTAGACTTTGCCTTAGTTTAATTAATCTTTTTAATCTTGCGTCATTCACGGAGTTAAGTGAATTCCACCCCCAAACTCCAAATGCCAAGTTTGCCGCTTTAAGGCTAAAACCTTCACTTGCAAGACAACTCTCACCCCGTGTGCGTTCGGTCCCTGTGGATTCGACCTGGTCTTACCGGTTATTATGCTACCGCCGACCTAGCCCTACACTTGGGGTGACACCATCTACGATACAATCCAAGGTCGCAAGTAACAAAATACCGGGAAGGGCTTGATCCAAACAATTTTTGCAAAAACTATAAATATAAAATTTTTGCAAAGATTGCTTGGATCAAGCCCTTCTCAGTATTGTTTTTTTAAGATTTCTTGTGTGGACCTTTGAAAATACTTTCTGAACACATTGGACGGATCGGATCATCAAAAAAAATACTCGGATCAAGGAGGTCAGGAAGTCCGAAGGAGAAAGAACCCCTATATATATACTCTATTCTAATCTAAAGGGGTAGAGGAAAAAAATGAGACCCTATATTGAGACATAAACTTAGAATAAGAGAACACCTTACGACTTGAACTACTCTTTGTTTTCTAATGTGTTTACTTGAATATATAATTTAGTCTAATGCCAGGGGCGGAGCTATATATAGGGGCCGGGGTGCCCTCAATTTCCTATATATTTTGGAGTATATTTTTTAATAGATATTCTTTAAACAAATTATAAATTTCAAAAATAATTAAAAACTATGAATAATTTTCATTTCGAAAACACTAAAATTTGGTGAATGATATCTTGCTATAATGATTATGCATTTTTCGAGTGATATGACAACAACACTCAATATTAATTTTTTAATTTATCAAAACCATTCCATTGGAACTTAAATAACTTGATTTAATCCTAAAAAAATCATCGAACCAAGATTTTTATCATAATAATTCCATCCCCTCCGACTTCGATTCCTAATTCTGCCATTCTCTCTTATGCTCATATGGATTCAAATAAACAAACAAGTAGTATTTTAATGGAGCTAGGCGCAAAGCAGACTTGCGTGGAAACTTGCACTCGAAGATCACAAAATGAGATTAGAAAAGAACAAAGATAACAAAATGAGATTAGAAAAGAACAAAAATAGGTACACACTTTCTCAACCACTTCCCACCACACTCTCTCTCACATGTGTGGTGGGGTCCACTGGGACCCACCGGGTGAGCCCCACCACACATGTAAGAGAAGGTGTGGTGGAGAGTGGTTGAGAGGGTGTGTACCTATCATTTTTTATTAGAAAACGAATTGGATCCCTACCTAGCTAGATGTATGTAAATGTACTTAAAATTGTGCACCAATAGGAAAAGGATCGAATTAACAGTGCCTCAACCAATGATAAAGATCAGCTGCCCACGATTATGATGCCCTGGCCCTTTCTTTTTCTTTTTGTCTTTTGGAGGTGGATTATGGTGCCTAGGGATGGCAATGGATCGGTTTGGTCCGGGTTTTGCGATTACCATACCTAAATCCAAAGCATTTATCTATACCCAAATCCAAACCGATATCTAATGGGTATGATTTTTAGTGCACCACAACCAAACCATATGGATTTGGATTTTATCCAAACCCGCATTAATTTTCATTCCATTAATGAATATATGAAGGAAAAAGATTATATATTAAAATAAAAAAATAACATACCATATGAAAGCTAATCTTAGCATTATGTTTTTGTTTTTAGTGTTTCTATTTGTATTTTTTATATTGTGCTGGTTATGTTTGTCATCTTTCACCTTGTAGATACTCCATACTTTTGGCCTCAGGTTATGTTTAATGAAATTCAATCTCTTTCATCAAAAAAGAAAAGAAAAGAAAAGAAAGTAACATACCATATGATTTTACCATTAAACATCTAAATTTTAACATTATCAAAGGAAATAACTAAATAATAAAACTTTTCTTAAGAGGTTCCTACAGAGACTCTTGAGATTTTTAAGAGATTTGAGAGGAATAATGAAGGAGATGAAATGAAAAGTCACTGAAAGTTATGAATTGAAAAATAAAAATTACATGTCTATAAAAATATAATGTGTTCATATATATATATCCTATAAGTAATATTATATAGATTGGTTTGGGTTTGAGTTTGGCCAATTACTTACTAAGACCAAACCAGCTAGATATCATGTTTTGAAAACCAAACCCGCCCCATGGGTAGGAAAAAATATAAAAAACCGTTGTGATAGGGTTGGTTTGGTTCGGGTATCCATTAGTTTTGGGTGAAATTGTCATCCCTAATGGTGCCTGACATCATCTAATTGTTGTATATTATGTTTTATAAAAAATTCGTAACTTTTATAGGGATGTGTATTGTGGCTTTTTCCGTGAGTTTTGCTTGGGCTTATTCTTGTAAATGGTATGTATTTTGGTGAAATTCAATGAGAGATGTTCTATATTCAGACAAAGTGGGAGACAATATAGACGAGCTCCCTATATGTTTCACTCACATGTTGTATATGCATGTCTGCCTGTCTGGTATTAAATGATGTTATTAGTGTCATATAAGAAGTCATATACTTTAGGAATGTCATAAATTAATTCGCTATCGTATAATTTTATATACCGGCCAAGGATGAACTATTGATTACACAAAATAGGAAGTGCAGTAGATGAAGCTTGTAATGCTTAATTATTTTCCAGCATAAATATATGTGTAAAATTTATTCTTGTAATTACGTTATATACTAGATTAGAGTACAAACTAATGACATAGCAGCACATGACATTAGCTTTTTACAAAAATTTAGACAATTCATTATTTCACAATAAATCAGGTGAAAAACCATGAAAAAAAGTTAATTTATTCTAAAAACACCTTTAGTGGAACATCTTTAATATACAATCATGTAGAATTTGTGTTTAATAAAAAGAACTAGAAATAAAACATAACAAGGGTCAATGCATGATAAGTTAAAGTCCGATGTTTTGCTTATAATAAACTAGGATTGTTGGCTTTTCGTCTTTTCACAATTTATCATACATGTCATTCTTGTCATATACATCAATTAAAAATATTTAAAAAGTTAGCTTGGGGGGTGTTCTACTTACAAAAAACATTTTAAAAAAAAAATCAAGATATGTCATTCTCTCACTATATATCACATAAAAAATCTTGAAAAACCAATTTATTCTAAAAACTGCCCCAAATCTATTAAAGAAATGGATAAAGTAATTGATAAATCTCATTGCTAGTGCAGATTAAGCAAATGTTAAAGGTGGATTAAAGTTGATTAAGTTATCTTCATGTAAAAAGCGACAACAAAACAGGGTGAAAAAGCACGCTCCAATCAAATGGGGACAACAAACACCTATAGATCTCTAATTGGACGTGATTAGGGTGAGTTTATCTAAAGTGTGTGTTGTCCTGTAATCCAGTCAAAAATAGGTTATTTATGTGTCGGCACTAAGGAATTCACAAAAATTCCTCACATGCGACCCTAAGAATTTTAGTCTGTTCAAGAGAAAAAAAGTCGTAAGTGCAGTGGCGGAGCTAAAAGTCCAGAAGAAACAAGTTATAATGGACAAAAATTCAACATCATATATCTTTCTATTTCTTACTCAACTAATAATTAAAAAAATAATTATCGACATCTTTATATTCCATACTCAAATAAAAAATTAAAATACATTTTTCAAGATTGATCATCCATCAAAATATAACAAAAGAAGATTAACAATCTTATTAAAGTGCACACCGACATGCTCTCAATTTCAAAAGTCATCTACGATTTTGGAAACAATCCACTAGGAGCTTGGAAAAATCATTCGATGAGAACTTGAGAGATCTCAACTGAACAAAAAAAAAAAGAGAAAAATTTAAAAGTACAGGGTGGCCAGGGCCCACCCAAGTCCCCAAACCCTTCTTTCCCTGGCCCGTGCTTGAGTGTCCTGGGCCATTGAATAATTACTTTGAGGGATGAATACAGTAGTTTTAGTAGTTTTTCATGAATTATTTAAGGAATTTTTTTTTTTAAAAAAAAAAGCATCTAGACCCTCAAGGTAATTAGTTATTGTAATATTAGCTCTTCAAAATTCCAACCGACGTTTACCTTCACTTTTCAAAAATGCAAACTAACTCTTTCGTAAGTCATTTTCTTTTTGAAAACTTATGTGACCGACATAAATGTCGATATCGATATCGCCATTACACGAGGACATCGAAATGATTATTGATGATTACACTTTCTTCAAAAGTTATAGTAAAAAAATGACAATGGCACTAAAAACATTCTCACGACAGAATTAAGCCTCCAATGTCATTAATGTTTAGTAGTTAGATTCTATACATTAATATTCCCCTAATTACTCCAAATCAATTTTATTCTCCACCTCCTAATTACTATTAACCTACTAGTAAATAAAAAGGCGTAACGCTATCGTGAACGGTGGGGACCGTTAACACCTATCTCCAACTAGCGCCAATATTCCTTCTTCTTTCTATTCCTTCCCTTAATACCAGGACACTCTCCTTTTTGAACTCTCGCCCCTCTCTCTCTCTCTCTCTCTCTCTCTCTCTCTAAACTCACAACACAACTGATCTCCGTTCTTCTCTCTCTACATATACGTACGGACAAATTCTGTATATGCCCTAGTCCAATTGTTGTCCTTTTTTGTTTTTTGCATCCGAGTCTTGGCTATGGACAGCAGTTTTTCTTCCCCTCGAATGGATTCGTTCCCAGCCGGTCTTCGTGTTCTCGTCGTCGACGATGATTTAGCGTGGCTTAGAATACTAGAAAAGATGCTCAAGAAGTGTTCGTATGAAGGTCGATATTTTTTCCTCTTTCAAAAGCAATTAAATTGTGTTTTTTGGCTACCTTATCGTTGGCTCTCGTTGGTTTATTAGATTTCATGTGTGTTTGTGCGTGTTTCGTATGTGTTTTTTTTTTTTTTTGAAGAGGAAAGCCGTATGCACCAACTCGTGTACTAATAATTGTATAAACTATGGTCTATGGGGTATGTGGGAGTGGCGGGGCTCAAAAAACTCCATGTAAGAGAGTTTATACATTTGTTGCTAAAATTGTTTGCGATCGTCGCGAACCTCATTTTTGAGGTACCGGGGATCATGTGTGCCTTTTCTTTACTCTTAGGCTCTGTTTGGGTTGCTGTAATTTTTCGAAAGAAGGGAAATTGTTTTTAATGCTACCTCATAGTTAGATATGATAGATTTAATGTGGTGACTGATATTGGGATTTGGAGCTTTATGATGATAGAGGTTAAAGTAGTACCATTTTATGAGAGTGATTTGAACATTATGTCCCTTCCTTTGAAATCCCCAGCTATCCAAACGGAGCCTTTGTATAGAGATCAGATTATTTGCTTTTTCCATGATTTTCATGAACATGTGGGCGTTGTTTTTATTTCGTGTGTCGCGTTTGTTTCTGTGAAGTTAGGCTTAATTCATCTCATCACAAAGAATGTGTGATGTCAACCCAGTTAGAAGAGTAGCAGTTGCTAGTGTTTAATCATTCTGCTGATGCAGCCGCCTGCCCCCAATGTAAAGGCCTGTGTATGAATTCTGCTTCTTCAATTTTTGTTTGGATTAACTACCTAATTGGTTTTACAAAAACATCCATTGGTGGCTGTATGTCGATGAAGGTTGTTGGTTATGGGGATCCAGTGGTGAATATTATGGTCCCTCCCCCTTGCAACTTGCAAGCAAAGTAATGAAGTAGGAGACATAAAGAAAGAATAGTCTTCGATTCGTCTATTATTTGTTCTACCTCTTTGCACTGTTATTATCTCTTATCTTACCACTTTTTCGTACAGTTGATTTGATTCCAAAGTGATTGTGATTAAGCAACACGAGGGATTCCATGATTTAAAAGATTAAGTTTCTTTCTTCTATTTTTTTTTTTATTGGAAACATTAAGTTGTCAAACAGGATGATTGCATTCTGTTACCGTTGCACACAAGTTTGTTGGCTATGAACATCATTCTTTTGGTTACATAAAGGTTTACCTAACAATCTTCAGTTGATTTTATTCCTTGTCGATGCACGTAATCACCAAAAAATTGCATCTAGTAAATCCAGGAGGGTTTAACGTGAGACCTCTAGTCTTTGGGCATTATTCCTTGTCATCTTTTGGTGTCAAGTTTGAAAATAGTAATGGGGTAGTGATCTAACTCTACTTTCTGAAGTTGCTTATTTGTTTGATTGTAGCTGAGAAATGCAATAAGTTAGTTGAAAAATATGCCTACAGCGCCTATAGTACCCCAAGTCTTCGAATCACCAGGTTTCTATCATCTTGCTTGTCAGCATGGTGAAAAGTGAACATGTATGAAACCCTTGACACAAGCCTTGGCAACACATTTATTTTGTGCAAATTTCTGAATGGACTCGCATAATCACTTTCATAAGCGAAAGGGTAGAAACTGTTCAGCAAGGGATCTGTCTGGTGATTGGTTGAGCTTTTTAGTTGCGTTACATGATTAGTTTCTTAAGAAGTAGTCTTTCTGATTTCTGTTCTGTATCCTGAAACTTTTCTAATTCAGTGAAGTCATTCTTCTGTCCTGTTTCTATTTGTCCATTAGTTTCTTAAATGTCCCAGAACCCACCAATCTAGTCTGCATACCTTGTTTTCCTTACCCTATCTTGCAACTGCTGTTTCTAAGGAAAGAGAGTACCTTGTGGTGGCAAGTCAGAAGAACAAAAGAGTGTAATTTCTTGCCAGCTAAGAACTCTGCATCCTATGGACAAGTCTCAAGATATCTCAGCCATTTTGTTCTTTGAAATGCTTGATCCTGTATAATCAGGACACTTACTTTCTTTTCCTCCAAAGATTGTTATTTTATTGCATGTCCTCCAAATATCTTAGTTTGTGCAGTCCATGATCTTTGTGATCCGGATATCTTTGGTTAGTATTCATTTTGTTTGGTGATGAGTGATGACACTGCATAATCTGTATCTATTTACACTTTTATACTTTTTAACTGCTGTTTTTGTGTGTTTCAGTAACAACGTGTTGTCTTGCAAGAGAGGCTTTGGACTTGCTTCGTGAAAGAAAAGATGGGTTTGATATCGTAATCAGTGATGTTAACATGCCTGACATGGATGGGTTTAGGCTTCTCGAGCATGTTGGACTCGAGATGGATCTTCCTGTCATTAGTCAGTGAAATATGATTTCCATTCATGTCGACTGAGTTTTATTTTCTTTGTCTTGTTTGTCTAATGGTTTTACCTTAACAATATTTGCAGTGATGTCTGTTGACGGGGAAACGAGCAGGGTAATGAGAGGCGTGCAACATGGGGCATGTGATTATCTTCTCAAGCCTATAAGAATGAAAGAACTTCGCAATATATGGCAACATGTCTTTAGAAAGAGGATACATGAAGTGAGAGATATTGAAGGCCAAGAGTGCATGGAGGAAATCCAGATGATGAGACATGGATCAGATCTGTCAGATGAATGGCACTCATTCAGTGGAGGCGAGCTGAATTCTTCAAAGAAAAGAAAAGATCTTGAAAACAAGCATGATGATAAAGATTATGGTGATCCTACATCAGTGAAGAAAGCTAGAGTGGTTTGGACTGTAGATCTGCATCAAAAATTTGTCAGAGCTGTAAATCAGATTGGGTTCGATAGTGAGTTTGTTAAAACCTTTTTCTTTGATGTAGTTTGGTCTTATTGTGAAGCTGGAGTTGGTATGTTTTTGGCTTTTTTTTTTTTCCCTGTTGTTCTGGTAACAGTTTTTTGTAACCTAAGTGGTTTTAAGTTATTCAGCTGTCATCTTCTACAAGGTGATGATTTTCATCTCTGCTTGGCAGAAGTCGGCCCAAAGAAAATTCTTGACTTGATGAACGTACCATGGTTGACGAGAGAAAATGTTGCCAGCCACTTGCAGGTATATTCTTAACTCATGCTTTAGTATATGGGTGTAAAGTATATACATATATCAGAAGTTGAAGAGAAATATCATTAAAAGACGCACAAGGGAGGCGACCTTTTACACAGAGTATAAAACACAAAACTACCATATCAACACCACACCCAAAGACCTCAACAATCCACTGGGTCATAGTACTCTCCGAAAAACCTCACAAATTTGTTTAATGAGAAGGAAGAGCCTTTTTAAATATTTTTGTTGGATAGGACCATGCGTTTGCAAGACATGGGTAAGCATTCGTTGTCCTAGGTAGTAGCAGTTATGTTGGTGAGAGTGTGAATACCTAGGCTGGAACTCACGACATGGCATATGACATCACAAGAAGAGTGCCACCACCACTGAATTCAGAGCTCTGGTGGTAGTAAAATATATGTTGACGTGAAGAGGAACATGTTTAGTAATTTTATCATCTGGAGTTTTCTTTCCCTCCAAATGCACCACATGAAACTGAAAATTGTTGAACAATCATTCCACCCATCTGGCTCAGTTAAATTTATGTGTAATCAGAGATACATCTGGAAGCACAAATTGATTAGGAGATAGGTTTGAAGATAGGAGAGCAATATGTTTGTGATATACATGTAGAATAATCAAAGGGAATTTCACCGTCGTGTCTCTTCATTGTGCAGAAGTACCGCCTCTACTTGAGTAGGATACAAAAGGAAAATGACCTAAAAGCCTCTTTCGGTGCGATAAAGCAGTTGGATTTATCTTCAAAAGACACTGATGGAAGTCCTGGCCTTCAGAATTCACTCGATATCCAAAAAACTGATGCTGCTAGTGGAATTTATGGAATGTGTGGCAATAAGACTATTATACAGAATGCTGATCCAAAATTCCATGAAGGTGAGCTAAAGGGTATTGTGTCAATGCCGCTGGTAGAATCCAAGAAAGCTATGATTCATGATATTCCTGAACCTCCGAAAGCCAGCAATTCAAGGACGGCCCCCAATCATGCTTTTGGACCACTGGAACCAGATGTGAAATACGGAAGGTTTGATTCTTCCATCAGGAAACAGTACTCTTGGTGTGAAGTTCCACAAACTCAATTTAAACAAGAACACAAAGTGAATCTTCAGATAGAGAAGGGCTTCAACCATCTCCCATCTATTGGGTCCAGACCTTTTACCAGAGAAAGAGAGAAACCGGGATACATGGACATCAAGCCTTCGTATACCAAGTTCAGCAACCAACAAATAAGACAAGCAATCCCAATTGGAAGTGGAGCCTACTCGTTTCCTGTTGAACCTGAAAACCACATGACAGGTTTTCAAGCTTCTGAACCAATTCTCAGTACTACTACATTGAGCATGAAGAATCATGGGTTAAGTCAGATTTTCATAAACAATAATTCAGCTTTTGCATCTGCGGATGGGGATTTACTCGCTTGTCTTCTTCAAGGTGACCGTTGTACATCAAATATTGAACTCCAGAACAAAGAATCTCTTAACTACCACAGTCAAGATTTCTTTATGGAAACTCCAGCGTACGTGAATGAAACACAGAGGTTTGACTATGAGTATCCTTGGGAAACTATGGAGTATCCTGTGATAGATCAAGGCCTATTTATTGTCTGATTGGTCTATGAGAACTTTTGGTTGTTAGATAACTTCAACCCATGAAAGGGAACTCAATATTTTCTTCCCTTGAATCAATGTGTGTGTATTTCCTATGACTTGTACATTAATGTTGGAAAACGTAGAGTGGGAGTGACGTTAATAAGCAAGCTTCATGGGAGTGCCTAGAACGTGTGACTTATGAGATATTTTCATCTGATTGTTGCGTGTATCTATTGTATCACGTGTGTTTGCACATAACCACCCTTGAAAATTTTGTAAAAGAAAGTTTGTAGTTGCTGAGCAATTGAATTCTAAGGCGACGTTTGGCAACACTGCCACTCAAATTCTCAGTGCATTTGCAGACTGCTTCGATCCACTTGTTTCGTGTAACTTTAGTGCATGTAGCTTGATTAACATTGGGCAGTATCAAGTAAAATTTGGCTTTGAAGAGAAGTAGAAAGAAAGATCTCATCCTCTTTGGTTGCCTTACGAAAAAATTATAAAATCTCAGAAAATTGTCATTCTCAGAATTTTGCTTTACATATTCCTGAAATCATACCGACTAGTATGAAAAGTTATACCCTTTATTCTCTACTTGTTAGAATGCACAGGTTTTTAAATGACCTCATTATTTCAACTTGAATGTGCAAAGTAAAAAATTTGGCATCACCACGCGGTCCACACCACCAACACATGAAATTCCAAAACAAGAAAAGATAAGAAATCAATTCAGAAATAGTACAGTTGATATTATTTATATGGTACCTGCCGAAGCAAATTGCAAGACCAAAGCTTTCAAGAATTCCACTTGAATGTGCTATACAAAACTTGTGACCTTTAAATGACAACCCAATAAAATTTTCCTCATGTGGATCCATCAGCATGCAAAGTTTCTTTCCATCTCCACAGTGTGTATTTCTCCAAAACAGACCACTACAACCAAGACAAATAGAGTCCTGGAGGATGTTCTATTTTTTTTTTGTACAACGGAAGTTCGGAGGACGTTCTATTTGAGGACTTGGGAAGGCACACCCTCAGCTCCATCCTCAAAGCTGGATATTTGGGGAGGCATTCTCATGTATATTCTTTCTATCAAATAGTTTTCGATTACTTTTCAGTGTACTACTGGGCTTGGATCCATCAATATTGACTGAGGATCTCCAAGGAGATAGAGAACCAGTATCCTTGACCATGCTAGGAGTCGTCTTTCTTCCAAGTTTCGGTGATTGTGGCCGTGGTAGAGGAATCTGCAAGATACAAGTATATTTAATAGGTTTCATATTGCGGGGGAAGATACACGAGAGAAAGTACTGGTTTCAGCAGAATTTTAATCCGTACAACACATTGAGGGACTGGAAGTATTGTATGCTATATAGTGCGAGGCAAAGTCCCATATTGCCTAATTACCAAAGTAATATTCAACGTAGTGGCCAAGCTCACCTCAATAGCTAGTTTTGGGGTTCAGATATACCCAAGACAAAATAACATGATCCAGGAATGCGTATGGTGCATGTCCCTAGCCAACACCCGACAAGTGCTGCCAACTAAGAAGCAACAGACACTTAAAAGAAGGTGGCGTGTCTGTGTCCAACCAACACTCCTCCACACTCGCAGACAAGTGTCTGATGCTCCTTTCTCTGTATCCATTATCCGGAAATAAAAATCTTGACTCAGACACATGCCTGACACTCTTTTTGTAACGTTTTACATGTCCAATACTTCTTTGGTTTCTATGTCTAACAAAGAAATTTCTGATGCTTCTTCGACACTTGCTAACATGTGATTACCAAAGATGTTCGCCATTTCGGAATTTGACATTCCCTTTGATATGCAAGGTAGAAAAATAGCAATTCTTACAGGTACAAATTTTTACAGATTTCTTGATTATTCCTAACTATGCCCATGTCTTAGTTTTTAAGAATTTTTTGAGTGAGAACTTATTATATCTCATTTATTATATAATTTGGGACGTATGCTTATGGTACATACATATACGAAAATATATTTGATGTATATAACTGAATGTATCCCCAACATGTCCGTGTCTTATATATTGTTAGAAATAATGTATCTGGTCCACATCGTGTATCTATGCCTTGTGTTTGTACCAGTGCTTTTTAGGCAGTCAAGCAAACATGATGTCTGTTAGTTGGTGTGGAAGCAAAGTCCTGCATCAGGTACGTACGAGAGAAATGTGCTAGCTAGATTTTGAGGTCATTTCTACCTGTAGTGACTACGATGGATATCTACAAATTAAGTGTTCAAGCATATGGCAGAATCACTATCACACAGACCAACTCCAATTACTGATCCAATCCAGTCTGTGCAATCACTTAATATATTACCCAGAAATGCTGTATACCTTCTTCATGTGATTGTGTGGATATTCCGTTCCACGATGAGAGCATCGAACTGGTTTAGCTATGAAGCCAGTACTCTGACGCACTTTTAGGAAGTTATCTGCTTTCTCCTGCATGACAACAAATATCTTGCAATTTGCTATTCCATTCTGAGCACTAAAAGGTCACAAATAACCATGTACTTGTTCTGTGTTCAAAGGAACGTATTGGATTCAAACGCAGGTCAGCTGAGTTTACCTGTTTTTCTCAAGTATATGGTAAACGCAACACTTACAAATTGGACTCAGTAAGACATTCAGTCGGTTTCTCAAGTTACTTGTTTATGTCTATGAGATATTTGCCTCGTCTTTGCATTGCTCATGTTTATTTTTAGTGGTCGTTTCCCAATCAATCATTATGATAATATACGTATGGATATAACCTTAGATTTTGCTTGGAGGCACACATTTTCCACTCCAGCGTTTAGCTTCTCTTCTAGCTTCTGAAAGAATTTAACAGAAAATCATAAAAAGACAGAAAAGCATTGGCATAAATGAAAATGAAGAGATATCAAGTAAAACCGCAGTAATAGGGGGTTACCAAATATGGATTCTAGACTTACCTCTTTACGTTTTGCAGCTCTTTCTTCACACCTGAAGTTAAAAGAGGCAGTTGCTATGGGAGGTCGTCCCTTGTTTCCAGATGCACCTGAAGATTTCAAATGGCTGCACAGAGTGCTGAAGCATTCAGACTTTTGCATAGCATTAACAACTAAACCAAGCCAAGCGAAACTAAGCCTTGTCCTTATCTAACGAGAACTCAATCATAATGTTGATAAAGTTGAAGAAGATCGTACACTATGGATGAAGATTGTGATTTCCCAACTGCTGTCCTCCTTCCAGAACCAGAGCAATCATTTTTGCTTCTGTAGACATTGAAATTTATGTTATTTACCGAAAGATCTTGAATGCAGTATGCATATATGCGTTGCAATAGCATAATAAGAAACTAGATATCTCGAGGATTTATCCAAGCAAATTACCGTCTTCTTTCTGGTAGTGGTAGGCTTGTTTCTGGACGAGGCACCAATAACCTGTTCACTGATGCCTGCATTCAGCACGAGAAAATATAGACAGATAAATCTCAGCTATTTGTTACACATTGTTCAAATTAACTCCAATGCATGCTCTGACACACTCATGCACATGCACAAACAAGGTGAATGATGTGAAGGCAAGGAAGTGAAGTGAGCACCCGAGTTGGAATTTGCGGATGAGTTGGGATGTCTCTGCATGCTTTGCCAAAAAATTTAATCGACTTTGAATTCCCCACCTTTTGGATAATTGGCAATGTTTTACTGGTTTCACTAGCATGAGAAGAAAAATTAATCGACATATGAAGTGATTTCATTGCTGATTTCTTCTTTTCCTGGCTTGCAGCCTTTTTACAGGTTTGAGTGGCACAGTCTTCCTTGCTTGCTTGAACAGGACTCAATTTGACAGACGATCGGAGCTTTGATGCTCGAATGTTTGTGAGAGAACTTGGGGAACGAATCGATTGTTTGTTCTTGCTTGTTGAAGATGAATTCCCTTGATGAGAAGAACCCTAGAAAACAAACATAAGGGTAATAAGGTAATGAAAAAGAGATTATATTGCAGGCTGTATTTGGATCAATGATTTATAAGTTTTTAAGAAAAAGGAAATAGGAAAAAGACAGAGGATCTAACAGCAGTAAGATCCTTCAACTTTTCCATTTCCATACCTCGCTCAACCGCAAAAGAGAGAGGAGTTGCTTATTCAACTTCTACGATTGATTACTAATGTTCAATAAGAACAAGAACCCTGCGCTTAGCTTTCTACGTTTACTAACAAAATTCTTGATCCAAATATAACTGGAAAATGTGGACAACAGAATAGTTTCATATGCACCTTGGCGGCCATCTTCTCTTGTTGAGAGGACACAATCTTGCTATGGATTTCAACACTATCATTCTGGTTACTTAATTCAACTTGAATAGAGTTCTCCTCCATATTCAGTTGTTTGGTAGCTGTTTCTGCTTCTTCCATCTCTTCAATTTCCAATTTGTTTCCTTCAACTTCAGTGTCTCTCACATTTTCATCAGTGGAGAGAACTACATCAGTCTTAGGGCTATCTGATTTTGATGGCACCAAGACCGCTAAAGAACTGTCATGAGTATCGTCTAAATTGTCTAATTCAGGCAAATCAAGTTCATTGCTTGCTAAAATTTGTTCCTCAAGCAATGCTGCAGCCTTCTTGGCAGCAATTCTCTTGTAATGGGCTTCAAAATAAGCTTTCTTCTCAGCAACTGAACCTGGCTTAGACGATTTCTCGGCTTCTTCCAAATATCGATTGTTAGAGAAACATGACCATTTTTCCCAATCCAATGATTCTGATGTGAACCTCCCAAATGAGATTGACGTCGTTAGGGCCCGAAGAGAATCTCCCTGTAATAATAATTTTTCAGGGCTTTCTAAGTGCAAATTTCAAAGTTTATCACATGGAGGCAACATCCACTTGATTAAGGCAGTTAATAGAAATTTATCCAAAAAAAGGCAGTTAATAGAGAAGAATTTAAATGCAACAGATGGAAAAATTCCCACGAAAAGCCAATACTAGAAATGCAGAAAAGCGACTATTTTTCAGGAATCAAGAACGATCAAGAAATAGGAAGCAAACCAAGGACATAAATAAAAGGGAGTAGAAAACAACAGAGAAACCAAAACCCAGAATCAATTTCTGCGTAAAAGTAGTAACCCATTTCGTAAAAATGAATATGGTTGATAAAAGATGGGAAATTTTTAGAACTGGTGCTTGGACTGACCTCTTTGGGTTCAGTGGAAGTTCCAGCAGAGAATGATCGCACGAGACAAGCGGAAGATTCACCCATTCCTCTCTTTCTTGGAGGATTCCTCTGTGTTCTATATCCCTTGAAATTCCCGACCTCTTCGAATTTTGAATCTCAAGCTTTTGGACCCATTTCAAGGCAAGGTATATAACAGTAACCAGAAGCTATAAAATGTGCAGATGACAGCAGTAACAAGAAATCTTCAATTTGGGTGCCTTCTTCTCTCCGTTGTTCAGGATTATGTGCATCTTTGAACTTTGAAGAATAGATTATGTCAGGACCCGTTTGGCTTGGAGTTGAAAAAAATCAATTTCTCTTGTGGGGATTTTGCATTTTTAGTGATGTTTTCCTTTACTGTACTTTTCGCTTTCAGTAAGAAGAATCTCATATAAGCTTTTGCATGTGTCCACTCATGTGCCTATTAGCACATGTTAAAATTGAAAAAATGTGTTGAAATGTGTGAAATATATATATAGCGATAAATGTGTTGAAAAATGTAAAATGTGTATTGGAATATGACTATTTTTAATTTTTTTCGTGTTCCATAATAGCAAGATCTTTTTTTCTATATAGTGTCAAAGGAAAGGAAAAGAAAAAGTGTGATATTTTTATTTTTCAAAAATCATTCTAATGGTTCGTATTATTTTACTCCAGTTTCTACTGCCAAAACGATTTTAAAAAGTTGAAAAAAAAAACAGTCGCACTAAAATTAAACGAATGTTAATTGAAGGGGAAAAATGCAAAAAATAGAAAGGTTCTTCCTGAGCCTCTAAAGACGCTTGAGAGTTGAGAGTTGAGAGTTGAGAAATGTCTCTAAGGGCATTATAATAAAATGCAATAAATAATAGAAATGTCTAATTTTTCACTCTCCATCTTTGCATTTTCTATGGGGCATTATGATAATAAGATTGACGGAATCTTCTTGTCACTAATACATGTGCTAATCCTTTGTCGATTTGAATTTCAAAAGAATACAACAGGTTGGGCTACTAATTACTTAATTATTCTCGCAACGGCTAGTTTTCCTTGGGATTTGCTGGGCTTGCATTCAAATGGAAGACATAAATCTAAAGAGGAAAATGCTAATATGTGTCCAATGTGCGCATATTTTATGTTTGAAAAAGTGGGTTGATTATAAAAGTAAGTATAAATTTATTAAAAAGTATAGAAGTTGCATTAGAGAGCATACCTTTTTTTTGTATGTTTATTATGTGATCAGTAGGCACACAATAGCATGACTCATCCAAAGAAAGCACAGAAGATCAGAACTCCCATTTCACTACAACAATTTGGGCCCACTGGGAGCTCTGGATTGAGGAATTTGATTAAGAAAAAGAAAAAGAAAAAAGTAGCAAGGATAGGAGTTTATTGCCAATAACTCGTTTGGATTAAGTATTTTATGAGCAACAGAAAAAAAAAGTATTTTCTAATTGACTCCCTCTTTCTCTCTTAATCTCAACAAAAATAGTTAGATTTGATTTTTGATAACCGAATGTCGGGACCAGCTTATACGCACCTTAGATAATTCCTGGGGCTTGGAGGTAACAACCAGATATACCCCTAAGTGGTCGCAAGAGATTGTTAGGTAGGGGTGGCAACATGTAGGGTATGGATTGAGGGGACCCTATTCTACCCCAATCTCCAATAAAAATTTCTTTCCAATCCCCACCTCCATACCCAGAAGGGATAATGGACAATTTACCATACCCGCCTCCTGATGGGGATCAGGTATATTTGGGTAAATCCATATCCAAAGTAGCTATAAAAAAAAAAGAGTAGAGAGAGAACGATAAGATATGTGTCATACAATAACAGAAACAACCATTTAAAATAAAATAGAAAACACCAAGATTATATAAAATTTTAACAATTACCATCATCAATTTTTTATTCCAACACTTCAGTATATGTAGTTTCAAAACGGAACAATATACACAAATTATACATACATGCACACTTCTATATATGCATACACATATACATTTATATACTACTATAAGCACGCATACATACATACATTCATAAAAAATTAAAAATATATGTACAATTCAGAACGGGGCGGGTACGAGTATTCGAAGGTGGGTATCACAAAAATAAAGTCGTCCCATATTCAACCGGGGATTCTTTAAATTCTGTCATACTTGCTATTCTTGCTTCAACAATGCTACGGATTCAATATCTAACCACAACATCCAAATACATTACTCACATAGGGCTGGAACCTGTGGATCAGCGCTACATATGGATCTTGCTCTCATGTGAGTGTTGCGTCAGACTCATGTAAGTGTTGTTTCCAAATGCTATGTTTGAATGTCATATCCATAGCATTACATGTGGGTTTCACCGCATGTAAGTGTTATGATATTCCACAGCATTCTTGCTTTCTTTCTTTCTACTTGAAGAAAAATCCCATGCTGTTTGTCAAAAGGTTTATTACTATATTCAACCATTCAATTTTTGGATGAAAAATTGAATAATATCCGTCTCTAAATAGGTAGGGCGGGTAGGTATCTATTGAGTTTGGGAGAAATTTTCATCCTTTGCTAGCAAGGGAAATTGAACCTGTAACAGATCGTTTTTTTTTTTAAATATATTTATATTTATAAATATAAATATAAATAGTTATAGGGTTAATTATCCTCACAATGAGATAATTATCTTGTTGAGGGATATGTATTTACATGCATATATATTAGTGTGTAAAAATATATATTTATATTTTTAAAACCCATCCCAATTATCCTAACCTAACTACCCTATCCTTATCTAATTCTACTCTCCCATTTCCCTTAAACTTTTCCTCCATCATTATCTCTAATCTACTATATTTAAACTAATTAGTACTCCTAATTCAATCCCTCACTCTCTCGTCAATCTCTCAATCCCCAGGTAATCTTTCTTTTTCTCCTTTCTTTTCTTTCTTTGTCTCTTCTCATTTTTCTCTCATACAAATTCACTCTTTTCTTTCACCATTGATAAGTTTCTCTCTTTCTCTTGCGGAGTATGTTTTTCTTTTACTCACGCAAATACTTAATTATCATTTCTATAGATTTTTCTCCGGAGTCGTGATTCTTCAATCTTACCGTTTTGTTTGTGAGTGCTAAATTTGTCGGAGGAAAGGTAGGGAATTCTAAGCCTAACCATTACTTTAGTTTATTGTTTCTATGCTTAGTGTGTATGCGGATAGGTGTAGAAAATTTATGCACCGAAAACTAGATCATTATCGAATGGGTAGTGAAAGTTTGACGTTGAAAAATCGGATTTTCTGGGTATTGTATTCTGTTCATCATTTTCGAGTCTTTTCCAAGTCGATTTGGGAAAATCTCAAAACTGAAAAGTTGTAGATCTTGAAAAGTTAAGCAACTTTGATATAGAACTTGTCTCAATCTGAGTTACGTAGAATTTTATATGATATTTCAAAGTTTCTGCTGTAGTGTAATACGAGACAGATTGCAGACTATTTTTCAAATCCAATTTCGACCTCTTTAAGGAAGGATTTAGAACCCAGGTAAAACACGGAATCTGTTTTTAACGTAAAGATTAATGTTTCTGTAAAATCTCGTGATTCATGGAGTTAGTTTGCTATTTTTAGTAAATTGATAATGTTCTGTTTTACATGTTATGTTAATTATCTATTTTTGTGATTATTTTATTTTTGTCATTATGTTGGACTTATGTGATTAATGACCCACGTGATGCATGAACCCAATTTTTAAGTACTTATTGATCGAAATGTTAAAGTTTAAAAATGACTGGATTTAATCGCGATATTTGGGGTTGGGACGTGTCCGGTATGGGTCTTTAGCCATGCGCAGTTTATACTTTTTGGTAGCTTTGCTGTGTGATCGGGCGCCGAAAGTATACTGTGGGTGGGAACCGATGCCGGATAGAGATTGATCAACGGGTGATCAATCGTGGGCTGTGCGCAGTATACCCCGAGGTGACTTTGCTGTGTGATCGAGCACCTGAGGTGTACTGTGGATGGAAGCCTATGACAGAAAAGTGTGTTCAAGTTGAAATGAGATCAATAGAATTTTGTGAATTTTTTGTGTTGAGGAATGATGTGAAAAATTGAGTACTTCATATGAAATAAAATTTTGGTTATGTGTGTAATTGTTGCATGAGTAACTTTAGTAAAGGGGTGGCTTAGGGTGCCCTGCTGAGTGTAATTTTACCACTCACGGTGCTACTTTTTGTGGCCCTGGTGTCCCCAACGCCAGGTACAAAAGAAGATGAGGAGCCGCCTGCTGATTATAAGGCGATGGAGCAACTAGATGGGAATCAAGTGGCGGACCCATGACTTTATTAGTAGAATTAGCTAGGTGGCTCTGTTATTTTATTTCCATTGGGTTTTCTTTGAATAAATGTTTAAGTTTCTCAGACAATGTTCTGATTCAATTTATTTCAGTTGTAATAAGTTAGTTTACTTATATTTTTTTCGTATAACAAAAAAATTCTTTGGATTTTTTTTTTATGAAGTTGGAATTTTATTTAAATAATTTTACAATTTATTTATTAACGTACTCAATTTTCGGGGCGTTACAGAACCTAGAAAGAAGAACCCTTTCTTACCACACCTTTTTTTTTTTCACAATTTAAAGTTGTCGTAAGACTGTAAAAGTAGAAGAAAGGGTTAGAGTTTCTTTCTTCTTTTTTGAGGAAAAAGAAACATCTAGTATTAAACTCATGAACATTACCCCAAGGTTACACTTGTCTCATGGATCCCACTTTAGGGTCCCACACAAAAGATCTAAACCATTAAATAATTTTGTGGGTGGTCTCATAAAAAAATCAGCCCAATCGGACGTATTTGATCTATTCATTTAATTTTTTATTCAGAATTTAGGATCTTGTAATCTCAGTAAATTTTAAAGAGAAGTTATACAATTAGGCGCTCGGTTTACCGTTTATCTGAACTGCAAATATCGTAGAGTTTGTTGAGAAGAGCATTCATTTTTTCAAAAATTATCTAAATCGGACATCAACAAATACCAAACTATTCATATTTTCATAATAATCTTTGTGTTTTGTTGTTCAATATAGCATCATTCTGGAGTATCCACACAGACCAAATGGTTGCATAAAAGCACACATCCCAACATGACTTTTCTAACTTCTTGAACCAGTTAGGGCATCTTCATTTGAACATTTTTGCTCATTTAGTGTCAGGTTTTGTGTCTCCCTCCATCCCAAAATTCTTGTCCATTTATGGGTAACCTACCAATTTTCAATGGCTTATATTTTTCAATCTAGGGATTACTATTGAGCATTCTCTCTCTCTCTCTCTCTCTCTCTCTCTCTCCGAAAACTCTAGCCACCACTAATATTACTCTTCCTCCTTCCCCTCCCCCCTAGGGTTTCAATACCCATGGTGGTGGGAGGGGAGGGCCATGGTATTATTTATTTTCTTCGTTCGTTTTTTCTTTTTCTTTTGTCTCTCCAGATCAACGGCTTGTCGTCTGATTTGAGAGGATTATGTCTCTCGCTTTGTGAGAGTCATTAGTTTCGTCTTCAGATGAATTTTCGTCTATAGATCAAGTACTTTCAGGCGTGGTTGCTTTACAATGGTATCTGTGCCAACAGTTTTCTTACCCTAAATGACATCGCTGGCAAGGCAACTTGTGGTGGCTTTGAAGATGTGTAGTTTTGGAAGTTCATTGGTGCAAAAATGTTTGGTTGGAGTCTATTCGATCATCTGGGTATTCTTTTTCTTTTATCTTCAACTGGCACTAAGTCTCTTTAGAGATGTTGATTCTAGGTATGAATCTTATAAGTGTCGCTGTTTGCGTCAGGCTATGCCTGGGTTAGGGTGAAACACATCGATTGCCTTGTGCGTTTCTTGTTCTATATTAAGATGATTAGTTTGGCTTTGTCTAAGATCTTTGTAATGAATTCCATTTTTGTAAGTGTCGTTAGGCGTTCATTAATATAATCTTCTAATTTCCGTGTCAAAAAAAAATTCAATCTATAAATATTTTTACAATCTTGAAAACTTTATTTAATAGCACTCATTGAGAACTATCAAACGAGATCCATATAGAATATATATACAGCATTATACATTTGAAAATATAAATAATTTTTTAAGGTGCTGTGAGTAATGTAGATGGACAAAAAAAATTAAAGTGGTAGTAGTTAAGTTTTTTCTTATGTCAGTGATAACTGTGTATGTACGGTTAACAGTTCTTTAAGTGGGCCCATATCTTAAACAATACTACAAAAATTCAAGGACATCGGAAGAGAGGGCGTGAGGGGTAGGGGGAGGGTGAGAGAGAGAGAGAGAGAGAGAGAGTGTGAGCCCCACACCCGCCAGCCCATCTATAGTTATACATACACACATTTATATATTATTTGCCTTTCTGTATACATTTTAACAACACTCTAATAACACCATTGCAACACTCCTTACCTTAACAATACATTGTGTCATAACAACACAAAAATGAGACTCATTTTTTACACTTTTGTGTCATATAACATTACATTTTAACTCGACGAGTGCGGATGCCCTTAGGTAGAGCACTTTAATAGGAATCCTTTACTTGGGACTAGTATGGTAGAGCCTTTTAGTGTTTTTTTTGTGGGTCCTATTTAATGGCAATACGAGAGAGAGAGGAGTCTTTGATAAAAAAAAAAAAGAGGTAATTAAATAATCATTCGTTTTTTGGATACTATTTAGATTTTCATCCCCCTTGTTTTACGGAGTTACATTTTCATCTTTTTCCATTGTGAAATACCTTTTCTACCCTTTTACTATGATATCAACATATATAAGATTATATTTTTTTCCTAATTTTTTGGGATTCAATAAGTTCCTAATTTTGTGGGATTCAATGACTTCCTAATTTAGTGGGATTTAAATTTTTTTTAATTTAATGAGATTCAATCACGTCCATTAAGAGAGAGAACAAAAGAAATTTCAAATTCAAACATTTGTTACTAATGTGTGGTGAAATTATAGATGATCAAGCAAAAAAATTTTAAATTCGCACAAGAAAATATGGTAAAAGTAGCACACATGAGCCAAACACCAAGTTTATGGTAAAAATAAATACCACCACAGCACAGATGGAGAAATTTTGAATAAACATAGTAAAAATGACAAATATAACCAATGACCGAGCAATGTGGTAAACTTATAACTAGTTCAAAAAATATGGTAAATATAATATTGTTTTAGAACACGAATCATGGTAAAAAAAATCTCATAATCACGGTTTTTATGGTAAAAAAATAATGAATCACTTATAAACATGGTAATAATTGTTAGATTAAGAACTTGAATCATGGTAAAACATACCAACCACATAATCGACATTTCATGGTAAAAATAAAAAAACCGATAAAAAATCATGGTAAAAATATCGAAACAAATTCCAATTTTATGGTAAAAAACACTTAATGACTTGTAAATATGGAAATAATTATTGAATTGATATCTTGAATCATGGTAAAAGAAAAAATGCCAAAAACTATGGTAAATAAGGAAGTCTTACTTAATATTCATGGTACAAATTCTCGGATACTATAGCCGTTGTGCGAGCCTATACATACATACTCCTTATCTATATAACCTCGTGCAGCGACTCTCTTATAGAAAGCATGGTTAAAAAAAATCATCACATAAGTTTCTGATAAAAAACAAAAAAACAAACATGGTAAAAAACAAAAGAATCATGGTAATAATTGTGCTCACAACATATTCCATTCATTGTGGTAAAAATCAATTGAGGAACAACAATAAACATAGTAATATTTGTTGATTTAATAAACTTGGTTCATTGTGAAAAGTATGACCGCAATATCTTTCGATCATCATGGAAAAAATTAGTCTTAGAACATTGAATATGGTAAATTTGTTATTATTTGTTAACTAAGAATATTTGATCATGGTAAATACGTGCCCACACCATAATGATTATGGTAAAAAAATGTTAAACACCTACAAAATGTATGTTGGTGTTTGGGTCACACTTTTATGAGAGAATATTGGTATTTTCTTTTTTGCCTTGACTATGCCACTTAAAAGTCTATTATATCCGACTCAGGGATGGAGCTAAGAAGGGGGAGGTTGCACGTGCAAAGAGAAAATCTATACTTCTTATAAAAGAGTCAGCAGTTTGTCTACATTTTAGTTCCCAAAATACCCTCCCTACTTCCATTAATATACAACTCATGTCCTCCCCGCATAAAAAAAGGGGGTAATTGTTCTAGGGTCCAGAAATGCGGACTTATAGTGTCATTTAGTCCATGTTAAAGTTTTACAAGGTCTAAGGTCCACCAATTTTTATTTTTTTATAGAATTTAGGTACTTTTAAAGGGTACCCTAGGATTTAGGTTTTAGGGTGCACTTTCCTATTATAGGGTTTTAGTGGTTTAGACACTTTCATAGGGTACCCTAGGATTTTAGGCACTTTCATAGGGTACAAACTTTTTTGGCACTTTCATAAGGTTAGGTTTAGATTTTAGGGTGCACTTTCCTATTACAAGGTTTTAGTGGTTTAGACACTTTTACACGATACCCTAGGGTTTTAGGCACTTTCATAGGGTACCTTAGAATTTTAGACATTTTCATAGGGTACCCTAGAATTTTAGGTACTTTCATAGGGTACAAATTTTTTTGGCACTTTCATAAATGTACAAACTTTTTTTGGTAATATATATATAGGTGGATTTTCTAGTCCACACTCCCGGATTTAAGGAAAAAATGGGGTTTTTTTGTGTTGCAAATTTTTTTTGGAAAATCCGATCCATCCAATGTGTTCAGAAGGTGTTTTCTAGGGTCCACGCGAGAAATCTTCAAAAAAAAAATACCGGGAAGGGCTTGATCCAGCGCCGTTTTTAAAAAACCGATTTATATATTTTTGCAAAAACTGCTTGGATCAAGCCCTTCCCAGTGTTTTTTTTTGAAAATTTTTCGCGTGGGGCCTTGAAAACACCTTTTGAACACATTGGACGGATCAGATCGTCAAAAATTTTTTTGTATAAAAAGTCTGGAAATTAAAAGTCCGGATTAGAAGTTTACCCATATATATATATATATATATATATATATATATATATATATATATGTATGCCAACGTTAGAACTGGATAGTTATAAACTTATTTGATGGATTAATGGGGCTACAAATTTTTTTCCTATGACTTTTGAACAAGTTGCCCTAAAAAAAAATAAAAAATGCTTCATTCCAAGCCTAAACTTCACGTGCCTTTCCAAATGCAAACATCCCATACACTCACACACACACACACACACACACAAGCACGACTTCCTCCATCCCCAACCGTTCCAACGATCACCAAATTGAAACTCCCCCTCTTCCTTCAATTCTCCTTCCATTTTCTTCTCTGACCCTCAAATCAAATTTGAACTGTTTCCAAAACCCCATCCTCTCTGCATTCTTCGACTATGAGCTCGGTATCCGGGACTGCTAACATTAGTTCTGCCAACGATATTTGCATAGTAAGTACATTTTCTAGCATCCTCTCTCCCCTCATCTTGATCGATGCATCAGATGCACACCAATTGTTTGATAAAATTTTATGCAGGCCAATCGTATGCACACCTACTGTTCGATAGAATTAGTCACCATTTCTGGGTTGGAATTACCATGTTGTTCCCCCACCATTCTGTTTTTCTAATCTGTGACCCTTTGCTATTATCTTGTTGCCGCTTCAATTGTCTTGTGCTTAACAGTTCATGCCTAAATGAAGTTCTATCATCCTAATCAGTCCTATTTGATTGTTTCATTGAAGAATTCCATTGTATGGCGTATAGTATTTGAAAGTTAATTATTCGCAGTTTTTCTAATGCTAAAAGTGTTTGAAAGGTTCATTAAGAAACACTATTTTTGTTTGAGCTCAAGCATGTTATGTTGCAAGTATCTGGTGAAACGAACAGAGTATTGGATCTGGGGGGTGTGTAGTGACCTTACTCACTACATGACCATTAAAGTGTTTTGGACGGTTTGGATTTTAAATAAACAGACACCCTGGGTCCTTGAATATCAATAAGAAGAGTTGTTTTCTATATGTTCTTTGTATTCCGTTGCGAGTTACAAGAGTTGAATTTGAACTAATTTATTGACTGAACAACATTTTGTGATGAACTCATCCAAATCAAAGTTCCTCTCTTCAATTCCGTTTCCTTCTTTTAACCCCTTTTGGTTTGGAGCACTATATGGGTTGGTTATGATTGGTGTACTCTTTAGCCAACCCTCTTGAGTCCTAATTAGCTTCTTGCTAAGCTAATTAAGTAAGCAAGTTAGGAGTCTCTCAACTAAGGATTTGCTTGTCGGCTTCCGGTTTACACCCGGAAACTAAGGTAGTTTACTAAACTAACCTTCTATTGAGTTATTTCTAGAATAATTATAATGTTCTAATTAGTTTTCCAAGCATGATTTTCAAGTTTGATTGAGTAATTTATACACACAATAAGTGAATAAGGTTACTAGATGTCTAAGAAAGAGGATTTCATGTTGAAAAACCAACAAGAATGATAATGAGATTCTAATTAGAGTGGTTCTTCATGAAGTTAAAAATGAAATTGTAAGATTAAAGTGATTAGAAGATTATTAGAGGTGATTGGAAGTTGATTAGAAGTAGTATGATTTTCTAGACAAGTTTCTAGCATGATTATGTTAACCTTTCAAAGAAAAGTTAAATGTCCATTATTTATTCAATAGATGGTTATTGTTAACATGATTTTCATAAAATAAAGTGTGTGAGAAAATTGTTAGAAAGAAAGAGTAAATACATTATGAGAGTTTTTGTAAGAAAATATGATATTTTAAATGAATAAATGTGAAGAAAGGAAGTTTTATGAAAGTTTACTTGAAATGTTTCTACTAGATTATTGTGAACAAAATTATGGACTTGACAAAAGAAATAGAGAGAGAGAGAGAGAGTTGGTAAAATTTTCTAGGACGGAAATTTTTACTAAATAAAGAAGAGATGATTTGAAATGAGATTATTGGAAGAAAAGTTCCTAGAAATTAAAGAACAAAATTTTGGAAGGAATGGAATATTTTTAAAGCTCATAATTAATTGAGTTAAATTTGACAAGGGATTTTTAGAAAAGAAGCATGTGATTAATGGATTTTTGAAAGGTAGATTGACTAGCTTTAATTCCTTGGAGAGGATAAAAAGAAAAGATGGAAAATGAGGTTGACAAGAAAAGAGATTTAAAGAATTGAAATATTGTTTTGGAAGAAAGTTGGTGAAATAAAAGTATGATTTTATGTGAGAAAATATTGCATCTTAGAGAAAAAGTGGAATCAGTTGTATGATTTTATGTGGTAAAATTTCTAAGTGAAAGATATAAAAATTTGAAGGAATTATGAAATATTGCATGAGCATGATTTTGCGTGTGGCGTTGAGAGCGTATGTGATATGATTACTACACTGAACTTGAAAATATCGAATAACATTTTGCGGGAAATTAGAGATGAGAATGAAAATGGATTTTGAAATGGGAAATTGAGATTTCGGGAAATGAAATAAAATGAAATGAAATGTGATAAGATGAATGATACCACCTCAAGTTTGCGGAGAGAACTTGGAGGGTTGGTCGTGATGCGGTACTGCAGTAAGAGCGTCACTTCCAATTCGCGGAGAGAAGTTGGATGTTTGGGCTAAGCGTGCACAACACACGGTGAACGAACCTCATAAACAGACTGGTTAAGTTCATTGATATGAGACGGCCGGGATTGTGTCCTGTGAGTCGCGGGGTGGACGGACCGTGCAAATAGGCTGTTAAGATTGGTAATGTACGACAGCGGGGACCTTGAGTGGAAAGGTTGGTGCCGTCAGCTGAAAGGAGGCGTAAACAGACCAATAGCTTTCGAGTAATGTGAGATATATGAAATTTGAGAAAAATGGATTTTTGAGAACTTAACGATAAATGAGACGAAACGAGAAAAACGATTGAGACTAATGCGAGAAACGACATGTGGTTAACTTTGAGATATTGAGACGAGATATTGTTTTTTGCGCATGTTTACTCTTATCCGCATTGATGGTATGAGACATTGCATGGTTTACCGTACATAAGTTATATACATTGTTTTCATAACATATTGTTCTAGAATTGCTACTTAGAAGTTTAGTGTAGTGAACTTCTGGGCTTTGCTCACGGTGTTGCATTTGTGTGACCCTTGCATAATACCATGATGTTGCTTGTGCGACTCGGACGTATTATGATAGATTATATAGATGAACAGGAACACTATCGTGGAGACCGGTCCATTGGAGCGGGGCTTGTTGCCGGCATGGGGAATGACCCAGCGTAGGGATAGGCGTCGCCCTAGGACTACCCCAGTTACTATTTATATTATTATTTGGATATTGTAATTTGGATTTAAGTCAGAAATTTGACTTAATGATGATTGTAATAACACTATTAATGTGCCCAAATCTTTGGGGCGTTACAGTTTTTACGCGTGTTAGGGTTTTCCACATGCTAGAGGTGGGGCACACACGATGGAACTTGGTTTCAAAAATCCATGAACAAAATCTCGTAACAAAATAGAATTGAACTTGTTACTCAAAAACCCATGAAGAGAGATTATGAGTGTTGTGTGGGGAAAATTGACAGAGCTCTTGTAGGGAAAAAATGGTTTAGTAGCCCATTTAGTAAACCGAATTATCAATGCGGGAGCAGTTTTTTTTATGGGTTTTTTTCAACTACAACGTGGGAGCAATTTTTATTGTGGGTGTAGTGGGTTTTCCTTCAACATGAATTGTGGGCGTAGATGGTGAAAATATGAGAGATACAAATGGTAAGAGAGAAGAGGGAGGACGTGGAAAAGGAGTGGGTAGAAGTTTTGGTGGTGGCTTGTTTTTTTTGCTATTGGGTTATTTTGAGAGATACTTGGAGGTGGCTTGTTTTTTTTGCTATTGGGTATTTTGTGATGAAAATATAATTGAAAAATCTGAGAATTAAGGGATTGGGGTTTGGAGGCTTTTGAGAGCCCCAACTATATTGCTATAGTATATAGGATAGCGTTGAACCTGTGCTATGCACAGAGAAGATTTACTTGCACGCACAATGTCTGTACATGGCACAATAGGTAGCATGTGAACCCTAATTATACATGCATAATATATGATGTGAAATGCCCGTTCCTATTGTGATCTCTATTTTGAACCTTGAGCCTTTAGCGTCTTTTAGAAATGTTTCCCAAGAATAAGATATGTTGTTACCGAGAGAAGATCCTAAAATGATGAGGCAAAAATTGATATCAGGAATTAAGAAATCAAAGTGATTGATTTAACACACCTAAATCGTAATAGCTTTTAGTTCAAAAAATAAATCGCAATCGCTACTATTAGTTACAAACCATTGGAATGACCACTATCATGTGATCTGGATTTAGGAAGTTAGAAACCGCTTTGAAATTCCCACGGAATAAAATACAAACCAATAACAACTTTATTTTTTTTCCTCACGGATCAATCAAATATACAAATGGGACAAGATGACATCTAGTCATCTAATTTTTTAAGGACTTCAAGATGCAACTCTAGTTTGTCACGGTGCATTAAAAATTTCCCTAAATCGTAATAGCTTTCAGTTCAAAAAATAAATCGCAATCGCTACTATTAGTTACAAACCATTGGAATGACCACTATCATGTGATATGGATTTAGGAAGTTAGAAACTGCTTTGAAATTCCCACGGAATAAAATACAAACCAATGACAACTTTATTTTTTTCCCTCACGGATCAATCAAATATACAAATAGGACAAGATGACATCTAGTCATCTAATTTTTTAAGGAATTCAAGATGCAACTCTAGTTTGTCACAGTGCATTAAAAATTTCCCTTACTAGTTAGTCTATGAGATACAAAAAAGATCCAAACATGAAGGGAATAAGAGTCCTGTGAATTGTGAAAACAAAAAATTGACATGGCCAAAAATTGATTACAAAAAAGAAAAGAAAAGGTGAGACTCCAATAGTGTATGAAGTATTAATTTCTCAATATTTTTTTTCAAGAAGAATTACTAAACGAAAGTACAAATAATGAATGAAAACATCAAAGTGGTTTACCAATCTCATATACCGATGTATGTGGAAGTCAAATCTATTTGAGAGTGGTCTCCCTTCTATTTCATGTGAACGAGAGAAACAAAAGATTAAATGATAATCAATCATACACTCTAGATGTGCAAATATATTTGAGTTATTTTACCCCAGGCAGTTATTTTATCCAAACCCAAATCAGTTTCCATGGTTAACCATTAGACTAAGGATTCACACTTAACTGAATACATAATAAGCTAGATTTATGTGGGATAATTGTGAGAAAAGGAAAATTGACACAATGATAGAAAATAGGAAGATGATTTTGGCATGGAGTTTATCTCCTTGAGAGAGAGAGAGAGAGAGAGAGAGAAGGGAACTACGTTGTGTTCAAAATTATAAAAAATAAAAATTTCAGTAAAAACAAATAACATTAAAAGATTTAAGAAAAAAGTTTAAAGAAACACTACAAAGAGACTAAAATTAGACAAAAAGATTTAAAACAAATAGTGAGGTGAAAAGAACTATAAAAGATTATATATTAAAAGTTGTTGAGCTTTGCATTGAAATGGAAGTTGGTGTGGTGGATGGGGTGCGCGTTGCTTGAGATGAGGTCTCTAGTTCAAATCCCACTTGAGGCAGAGAAGTAGGAATTGGATTCTTTCTTTTTTTTTAGTTTCAAGGGATTTGGCGAGGAAATTTTTCCTCGCCAAATGGTCATAATAGGCAAGGAAATATTTCCTCGCCGAATGGGAAGAATAAGTGAGGAAAAAAATTTTCCTCTCCAATTGGTCATTATAGGCGAGGAAATTTATTTTTTCTCGCTAGATTACCTTTTGCGACGACCTTTTGGCGAGGAAAACTGGCAAGAAAAATTTTCCTCGCCAATTTCTTTAGCGAGGAAATTTGGTGCTTCGGCTAGGAAATTCAATCCTCACTGTCGACATTTTTTTCTTGTAGTGCTTCCATGTTAGGTATTCACCAAGGTGTTTCTCATAGAGTGCTGGGGTGCATTGCTTGACGTCTAGAAAGCATATATGGAAGAGTGGTAAGTATAGCATACCTAGATGTATTAAAAAAAAATGTAACAATATTCGTAGGTTTTGATCCGAAATGAATGTAAAGCAGTATATCTATCTATTTCTTTCCTTGCCACATCATGCATTGGGTTTACATATGTGAGATGTTGGATTATTTGGTAAAGAAAAGTATTATTAATTATAATAAAAAATCGAGGGCGTGACACTGAAACCATAGAAACTAAAAAACTGTGATATCAATATAATATTTGGGTTATCTAGGCTATACTCATCCACAGGGTGTGGACGGCCTAAACTCACGTGACAAAGCCTTCCTTGCCCCATGTGTGTGAGGGAAAACGAGGGACACTTCATCCAGATATGCTGCTCAACCACACCAGGCGACAAGTAGGCCACATTGCCAAACAATTCCTCTTCGCAGCTCTTGTTGTTTGGGTCAGCTGATAATGGACCAAATGAACTGACATCCATCCAAGAACAGGCGTACAAGGTATCCTCCTATTGACACGGAATTCTCCAAGGGCATGAGAATTGCTAATGCCAACACTGAGTGGTGCTGCGAGTGTGTGGGCGTGCCAGGAGATAGGAGATCTCCAAAAGAAAATAAGGAAAAACGCCTAAGATCTGAAATAAATTCTTCTCAAGCAACAATGATAACTTGATTAAGAGGAACTAAGTTACAATGGTTCGAGTGCCTTGAACAAGGAGTTCAACAACAAAAAGAAAAGAAGATTACATGGAAAAGGAGAAAAAAGAGAAAGAAGAGAAAGAGAGGAGACGAGAAGAGAAAGACATGATAGAGAGGATAACAATCGACTAACTCGATGGATAGGAAATCAATTACAATGTTGCTGTGAGTTTTTGGTGTGTGAACCTCTCTTATGTTGCACAATGACTTGTATTTATAGTCATCATTTGCCTATAAATGGTTCAAGAGATTTTGGATTCACTAAGTACATCTTCTGCCCACTTTCTTCAGAAATCTTCTCTAAAGCTGCCAAGTGTCCCTTTGACTCAGTCTTCCCTTTTATTTGGTACTGAAATTAACTCCTATGCCGCCAAGTATTCCATTACTTCTATAACTAACCACTTTCCACAAAAAGTGTTAACTAACTCCTTGGAGGCTTTCATCCCACATGGCAATAACTACCCACTTTCCTTAATTTAAGCTTCATGCATTTGAAAGAATGTCTGATGCTCTCACATATCGCCACATGTCAAAAGAAATCCGTACCAGGAGATATCGTGTTAACAAATGTCCCATATGGCCGAAATTAACTATTTGTTATTTTATCTAATTATCACATGTTAATTTTGGCCTCTTGGAAAAAATCATGGGATAAACTTTGCTTCCTACAATTTTGGTAACCACCTTATCACTTTCAAAAGATGATTTATCTCCTAAATTGTAGGGAATTCGGCCTAAGGATAAATCCGAATTCAAATTAAAGTCTTTTTTAGCCAATATTATTGCCACGTGTTAAAAATTAAAAATTATGGTACAAACACCTCCACAAACTTGGCTCTGCCATCGGAAGGAGGAGCAACTTCTTCTAAAAAGTCCCAAAGGAACTTGTCTTCAGACAATGTGCGACGGAGGAGGGAGAAGGACGAGGATCCAACCATATCATTGTTTGACATTACTATTTTTGTCCATCCAGAGGAGTCGAGATCAAAACAGAAAAGTCCCTGATCAGCAGTCGAAATAAAGACCGTCCTATTGACAACAGCGTGCCCCGCCAACCTAGTGTGGTAGAAAGAAGGATACTACATTTGGGTCCATTTTCCATTTTTGGAAACCTCAAACCAGCATAGTTTTTTGTTCATTACATTTCCAGATACAACATAGATCTTAGAATCAGTCATGAATGCCAAATGGAGGGAGTTTTTAATTTTTTTGTTAAAAACACTATATATAGCGTTTTTAACAAAAACTGATCGGATGAAGCCCTTCCGGGTATTTTTTTTTTGAATGAATCCTTGCGGTAGACCTTATAAACACATCTAAAGGTTTGGATCGTCAAAATTCAATTTAGAGAGTGGAAAAATTGCTTGATCCTCACTTTATTTAAAATGAGGGATCCCTCATTAGAAGTTGATATATATATATATACGGAAATCTTCACATCCGGACTCTCGAGAATAAGAAAAAATTGATTTTTTTTTTGTTTTGCAAATTATTTTTGGAAAATTCGAGCCGTCCAATGTGTTCAGAAAGTGTTTTCAACGGTCCAAGTGGAAAATCTTCAAAAAACAATACTAGGAAGAGCTTGATCCAAGCAGTTTTTGCCAAAAATGTAAATATAAATTTGTTTGCGAAAACTGCTTGGATCAAGCTCTTCTTGGTATATTTTTTTTTGATTTTTTTTTTTGCTTGAACCCTTGAAAACACCTTCTGAATACATTGGACGGATCAAATCGTCAAAAAAATACTCGGATCACAGAGTTCCGGAAGTACAGAGTCCGAAAGAGAAGTGGAACCTATATATATATATATATATATATATATGTATGTATATATATAGAGAGAGAGAGAGGGATAAATGAGATCAGAGAGACATAAACGAATAGATCTCGATGACGATAAAGGACGGCATTGATTGAATAGATCTCGGCATTGCCTGGATTGAGTCGATAGGCATTGTTGATTGGCAGCGCCACCCACTGGATTGTGGCGGTGGTGCATCTTGGTCGCTTCTCTCTCTCTCTCTCTCTCTCTCAATGTTAGTGCTGAAATGTTTGGGAAGACTAGGGGTAAAGTGTATATATATAGTAGTAAGAGTAGCTAAGTATGAAATATATTTGTTTCCCACTACAAGTGTGAATTGAAGGTCAGCCGAGTTGGCAAGGTCTGTGCTCCCCTTGTGTAAGGTTAGGGTTTTGATCCCTACACCTTCCATTTTTTTCAAGTTATATATACTATATATGTGTTATACCGGTTCAGTTCACTTAAAAAACCACCCGAACCGGAACCAAACCGGTTTTCAAAATTCTAAATTATCACAAACGGGACAGAATTAACCTACCAAAGAAAAAAATTGGAAAAAATCTCCGATTCGGTTTAGTTCATACCCCTACGTCATTTGAAATCTATCTATCAATCTATGGGATCAAGGAGCCTATTGCGATCCTTAAATGCTGTATGGTGCAGCTCACCCAAAATGACATCATTTTGGGGGCAAGCCGATGTACAAGGTTACACTTTGTCTCAGGGGACCCACGTTGGAATCCCACACAAAAGATCCTAATTGTTGAATAATTTTAAAATAATTAATTGAGTGGTCTCATAAGAAATTAGGCCAATCGTACGTAATTGATTTGATTTGTTTAATTTTTCATTCCGAATTCAAGACTCTATAATCTCAACGAATTTTAAAGAAACGTTACACAATTAGACACTCAGTTGTATTCTCTTGATCTGAAATGTAGATATCGTAAAGCTTGTTAAAAACAACATTCATCACAAAAATGATCTAAATCGGCCATGACATGTATCAGCAAATTTCATATTTTTAAAAAAGCATACATCCCAACATGACTTTTCTAATTTCTTGAACCTGTTAGAGAACCACCAGTGAAACGGTATAGGAAGGCCTGTCGGGCATGCCCAACTGGTACGGACCCACCTTCTAATAAGATAGGAGACCAAATATACCATGCAAAAGAACAATGGAGTATGAAATGGGTAAGAGTTTGATCGTTGTTCTTTCAACAATGGCTTGACCATGTTTGAGGGTTAGGTTTTCATTTGTACCCTTGGGTTGGCTCCTTTGCCACCCCTTTCCGCTATTGGGGTTCGGGATGACATATGATTGTCTGATTGCAAAAAGGGGCCAAACTAATTTGGATTTTTTTTTCCATCGGTAGTGATTCCATCGCATCCTTAACCTCTTTTAATTATTGTATGTTCTCTTCCATTCTGTGATTTAATAAAAATCCATTCGATCCTTTGTTGAAAAACAAAAAAGTACCATGCGAGCCAAAAAAATTGAAGCATGAGAACATCATCAAGAATTAAAGATAGAGCAGAGTGGCTTTTACTGAACTGAACCACTCGGGTTACATGAGTCAAGATGAGTAAAAAGTAATTAAGCAAGCAAAGTCTTCAATGAAATAATGTGTTTTACCGAACTAAACCACTCGGGTTACATTATTTAAGATGAGTAACAAGTAATTAAGCAAGCTAAGTCTTCAATGAAACAATGTGTTTTACCAAAACTAAACTACTCGGGTTACATGAAAAGTTCGGAAGCTCATGAACACATCACCCCATCCCCTGCTTGCTCGTTTATCTAGACCAAGTTTTGACCTGTGCATGGCAGGCTTGGATTCCAGAACTGTACACGGGGAGCATCCTTCGAACGTTTCTTGATTACTTTGACCAGAACCGATATGGTGAAACAAAAATAGAAGACACCGTACAAGGACACAAGGGCAGCGACAATTGCGATGTCCCACATATGAAACGTGAAAACTCCTAGAATAAAGAAACAACCAAAACTAATTAACAACAGTGAGGCTATAAATAGTCTTTACAAATAATGCCCAAAGATGATTTTGCCAAGAGTCGTAGTCGATGTATTCTGTTGGTTCCACCATGTTTTCAACCAAAAGATCTGAAGAAAAAAACCCCACAGACAGAAGAATCAATAGAGAGTTTCGCGTTTGTGTGAATATGCGATCGAGAACAAGTTCATAGTCTGAAGTTTGAAAGACTTGATGGAATAAGATCGATTTGAGTTTTTAGCTTTGTAGGTAAGGTCAGCGAGTAGACACGTTTGACTTTGGGAAATTGTTGACTAGCCTATTTAAGGCTCGCTACATGCATGGAAGACAAGTCCACAATTGACACGTCAGATTTTGAATATAGTCAACAGAAACAAGGAAAGCACATGGTGAAGGAGATAACCTCGTTGAAGAATAAAGTTAACATATAATTAGAAACCCATGTATACAATATCCTTAACAAGGGGACCCCATATTACAAGGAATTCACCTATCGCGACCCTTTCCCAAGGGAATTAATGCAACATGAATTTACTATTACTTATGATTTGGACTCGCGACCACACCTGGCCAAAAGGCAGGGGCAAGGAGGTCATCTAGGCTTCGATTTGGGTATTGGCACGACCCAAAGGGGTCACGACCATCCTTGACATAACAGGAACAAGAGAGATATAAGTGACTTGGCGGATTAAGAAGACAAGGGATCATCACGATGGAATGACGTGCACCAGATAAGTCGCGAGGATCATCCTTACAGCTGGTGATGTCACCCAAGTAGCCCAAGTATATCGAGATAGCACGTGTCCTCATATTATGAGGGAAATGTCCGTAGCCCTATGATTGGTTGCAAATCCCAAAAAATATGAGACATTCCTTCACAAATTTTGATATAGATTTATTTGTCCACACATCGCGGAATCAAGAACATTGTTCTTGAAAATGCTCGCAAACCCTTTTCTCCTAGAGCTGGTGCTTAAGGACGTTAATCTAGAGGACCGAATACCACTGCCTTCTTTCGCTGTGTACTTAGACCAAAACTTTCACCCCATTATTTACTCTCTTATTCTTGATTAATCATTAGTTATTGTTTGTCTTTCCAATGATTCAATGACAGCTGCAAACAAAGTTTAAGTTAGGAATAGGAGCCCAAACCAATAAAATCAACAACAAAAATGCTTGTCGTGTATACATTATATTCCCTCTATCCCAATTTGTTTACTCAATATGAAATTACGTGCAATTTTCAAAATAAAAAATAATGTACTTACACAAATAATTTTCTAATCAATATGAATCTTGTTTAATCGATTTCATTGACAATTTTAATACGGTGCAAAAAAAAATTAAAAATTATTTTAATAAATACATTATTTTTTAGTTTAAAACTTACGTATACTTTTATAGTGAGCAAACAAATTGAAACATAGGAAGTATCACTAAGCCCAAACCACAAAGCCTCAAAACTAACAAGGACACATAAACACAGGACAAGACCCCACCCCACAACATACGAAGACAAAAAAGAAAAAGAAAAAGCTAAGACACCCCAAAGAAAGCCAGGCCACCCTAGACCAACCCTCTAGACAAAGACATTAAACAAAAGATATTGAACAAATACCAAAACCACCTGGACCCCAACAGATACATTGAAGAGGAAAAAACCAAAGACTCAAACAAAACACCACCCTCACCCGACACAAACCCCCAAAAGTGAGACAAAAGATGTAACGTTCCGAAAATTCGGTTTTTTATTAATATAATTTAAAACATATTGAGTTACATATTTTTTTAAAAATAAAAAAGTAAAAATAAACACAAACCAATTTTTTTTAAAAACAAAAATAAAAAATAAACACAACCCATTTATTACAAACCTTGTTAAAATATTACAATACCGAATGAATTTGAAATTGAATTATAACAACATTTAAACGTAAAGTGCTAGAAATAAAACGTGTCTTTATTACAAACTAGGGACATAAATAAAATACTTAAAAGCACAGAGCCAACGGCTAAACTACTGGTATAGCCTCGACTCAGTCAACTTGGTTGCATCTTCATCCATTACAGCATTGTCCTCGGAATACTCCAAGGCATCACCTGTACCTGGCGTCAAATACCATGGTAACGTCCATAATCACACATAATATTAATCAACAGAAACAACTAATTATACACCTAAGTTTTATTAACGTGCTCAATCCTATAATGTTCCCATTCACGTCCGTGGCCATGAAGTCCTACTCCGGCGATTACACCTCAGATATATCCTAACCCTAACCCTGACCATATGGTGCAACGTTTGATCCATTTTTGGCAGGGGTCATATTGAAAGCATCAGATAACCATGAGGCCGGGCACACGATTATTTTAACGACCGTGAGGGGTTTTATTGATACTAGATGCACGGAGCGACATGGAGATGTGGAGACAACGAGCGACAAGTTAAACACTATAGAAGAATGGCGACAATAATCGAAAATCCGAGGAAGAGCGCGGCCCGATAGACTGGCAACCTCTAGTAAAGGGCGGGAAAAAAGCCACCTGAGCTTAAGCTAACAGATAAATCATTAATATCTATTTGTGCAAACAAGATTAAAGAGAAACGTACCTTACTGGCCGGTCCTCATCAGGGTGATGGTGTTCACGGTATTAAAGCCTGCCACTGCGATTGGCTGCATCGTCGCGGGATTGCGTACTGGGGCCACTTGTTCACCGGTGTTATTCCGAGCAACCAGCGTGCCCTTGATCTCCTTTGGCATAAAATTGCGCCCGTAGGCGACTATGTCGTAGTCGAGGTAGCTGCCGACGAGGAGATCGGGCGTAGCCAGGGCATAGTGATCAAAGGTGACAGCGAAGCCGGCCTGCATCTTCTGGAAGGAGAGGCGCCCCTTGGGCGAGAAACCGGTGGTTTGGGCAAACATAACGAAGTACTCGGTTGAGATAGCGGGGCGAGGAGGTTTGGGATCAGACGGACGGGGAACGGCGTCAAGCGAATACTCGATTCCATAAAACGAGCGGGCGGCGGCGTTCTGACCGACCTCCTCTGAAAAGGGGGGAATGGTCGTGCCATACGGGCCGCGGGGGAACACGCCTATTTGGTTCAGCTCGGTGCGTTGGGCTCCGGCGCTTACGCGGAGGCCCTTCTTCTCGAGGTGCTCGCGGAGACGTTCCTTGCTCATATAGGTGTAGAGCAGCGGGGCGTGCGGCAGGACCGTGTCGTTGACCCCATGGATGGAGTACCGGGTCCAGTACTCCTGCTGTGTTTTAAGCCTCCTGTCGATCAGAGCCCGAAGTTCGCCGTCCTGCGAGCCTTTGGCGAATGGCTTCCTCTTGGTGGCCCAATCGAGTTGGTCTTTGCGTTGGAGGTCAAGGAAGTCCCTGTATCTGCCGCCAGCATAATCGATCGCCGCCTTCAACTCCTCGCGGGAGTCGACTTCGAGTAGGTCGATGGCTTGGAACTTGCTAGTGGGAAGGCCTCTTTTCCACATTTCTGTAGGCTCAATTTCGTTAGTTACTCGTGGCGATTGGCGAGGAGGAATTATCTTACCAAGATCAGGATATTTCTTACGTATATATAAGAGGTCTTTGCAACATCACGGGCTTTACACGTGATTGTTATAATTTACTCATGGTTTTAAAACTACAGTTGATAGAGCTGTTATTAAAAGTTAACTTGATTCGGTCACAACTTTTAATCATTCTTAAGAGTATTCTGAACTGCTATTGACATTTATAACACGTGCAATAAACGAGGTACAATCACGAGTTGTAGTAAAAAACCTGATTAAAACCATTATACATGTAAATCGTAATTAAATCAATAACATCATCACGGTTTGAATATAAAACTGTGATAAAATTAGTTTTAAGATCATGGTTTGGATAAATAATATGATTAAAAATATTGTATAATTGTAATTTGCCCATAAAATCGTGATTAAATTAACTATACCATCACGATTTAGACATGAAACTGTATTATACTTACTCCGTCCCAATGTAAATTTCTCTTATGGGAGATTGGGCAAGTTTGACCTAAAAATAAAGTACTTTCGAAATTACCTTTTAATTTTTTTTTTGCACCATTTAAAAGATTTCAACGAGTACTTTTGAATGGTGTAAACATGTTTGGAAAAACAATATTTAGAAATACATTTTCTTTTAAAGTCAAAATGATATAACTTTACGTAGAAGACATTTAAAATGGGTCAGAGGAAGTATGTATTTAATGTGATGTGCCACATGGCACCATCTCCACAACTTCCCAATTCTTATCCCAACATGCATTTGCTAAGAATTAAACCCACAACTTCCTAATTTTTATCTTAACACTCAAACATTAGGCTACTCAAATCTTTTTATCACATTGCCAAAAAAGAATGTATGTGTATTATCTTTTTTATTTATTTCCTCTTATATTACAACAAATATGTAATATATTTTACATCTTATACAGTATTGCATGATGGATTTTTGTGAGGAGTGCCATGAGCGTGACAACTAGCAATGCTTTTGATTAGATTGTGAGAAAAATTGTTAAGTAAGCAATGTAGCATTATCAAAGCAAATATAATACATTCCATAAATGTTTTTGAATTTCAAAAGATGAATCTTATCTTAATGTATCCATAAATATCTGAACACAATTATAGTCCCACGATTTAAGGACTTTAAAGAAGGGAAAATGTAAAATGTATAATCAATTTTCTCATTCGATCCATTGTGTCCCCACCAGAAGCTCCTAGAACATTGAAAGTCTACGAATGGTTCTATCAACAGGTATATGCATCCCTCAAGTCATTTATGGTCTTTTTTAAGCTTGTACTGCTTTTTGGTGTTAAGATATTTGATTTTTCCATCATTTTTATTTTTTTACCCAGTATTTGCGCTTTTATTTTGTGTCACACTGATGAAGACCCAATTGGTTCGTGTTTTAAATTTTAAAAATCCTTTTTCTATTTGATAAGTCAATTGTTTTGGTATTTTATTTTTTAGTTGGTTGTCTGGGCTTTATTTTCATATGTGATTCTGTAGAACTTCCTACAAAAGTCAACATACTGTTTAAATTTTTTTTTGCACGCCTTGCCTTTGCTAATTCCATTTGTCGTATGTCAAAGACTCGCTCAAACGTAACGAACGTGAACCACCAGGAAATCATATTGAGCATTACCCTTGCATTTATATGCAATATGATCTTCTAGCTGCTTTCTTGGTTTCAGTTTGAAGGACTTGAGATGCATGGCTTGAAAGTCTAGAGTTCCTTAATATATCTTGGTAACTCTTTTTACTGCGTTCATTTTTTTCACTGCATATCTTTTTTTTATGATTGACACTCATCACCAGGAAAAATCTTTAATTGAATTGAATTGTTAAAATTTTTACGAAATTAACACTATGGAATCATTTTCCCTTTAAGTGTAGTGAGTATATCTTTGGATTGATTCACTTCAAAGAGCTTTGTTTTATAGGTGAAAAAATTGAAAGAGGAACGCCTCCGAAAAAAGGAACCCTTCTATTGGGACCAACGGAATAGTACCGATGGGGTACCGACGGCGTCGCCGTATTTTTGAATGAAATGGGGTGATTTTGGATCGAGCTCATACAGCCGTCCGATTGCCTCGATTCCCGCGTTGGCCCACTCGGAATTTGATTCTGAGAACGATCAACGGCTCGGATCGGCCGTTTGGGGCCCACAACGGCGTCGGCGACGCCGTCGGTACCCCATCGGTACCATCTCGTCTGTGCACGTATCTTTACTGCGAAAAAAGTTATCACTTTCTTTATAACTTAAGTTTTATGACTTTTAATTTTCGATCAATTTCTATTAGTTTTCCATTCCGACCGCTACATTTTGGTGGATGTTGTAGTTTTGCATGAAACCTTATGTTTTTGTTTCATTTATGTAAACTATCACACTTCTAATTCATATTTTTATTTACATTAGGAACATTATAAATCATTTTTTGCCTAACCCATTTTTTATGGTTACATTATAAATCTTATCAATTCAATGATAAATAAGTAAACTTGAACCGTTGAAATTCACCGCAGGGTAAAATGAAATTCATGTGTGCATTTGTTTGTATGAATTGAGAACACAAACCCAAACTGATAATTATTGCTTAAACTTTAAAGACACTCTTACCTACGTACAACACTTGATCCCATTCCAAACTATTCAGACATTCTATTTTGACCAATCTCGACTAAATTAAAGGACTGCAAAATTAAGTCGAGGTTGTCATGGTCTTTGGAATAAGTACATTTAAAAATTAAGAAGTATTCCATATATACATGGATTGCACTAAATAGGATATCATAAGAATGTGTAAGTGATACAGTAAATTTTTGAAGTATAGGATTTTCTACTTTAGGTTAAATATTTACTTAAAAACACTTTAGTTTAGATATTCAGTAGCATGTATTGCATGAATTTGAGTAAAATTCTTATGGTAAGCAATTTGATTCATTTTAATTTTGGTAGAAATAAATATTAATTTATGAAGTTTAGGGTTTTCAAATTTAGTTTCAATATTTCCGTAAAAAACACTTTAGTTTAAACATCCAATAGCAAATATTGCATGTATTTCAGTAAAATTTTAATGGTAGGCACTTTGATTATTTTTAATTTTACTAGAGAAAAAAATTAATTTTGCTCTAGAAGCAGCACGATTTTTTGTAGTTCTATGGATTGTGACGAATGTTTCATCACCTATACATTATATTATTTTATTTTATAGAAATTATACAATCGACGACGTAAATTTGTTATGTCTCGTTACTTTTATAAAAAAAATCCTAACTTTTATAGGGGTGTATAATATACACATATAAATAATGAGTGTGTATTGTAACATTTTCCAAAGTTAGAAGAATTAATTTTCCTTGAAAACACTCATTCGCTAAAATCGTTGTTGATTTTAGCAAATGAATTGCTAAAATATTTTAGCAAACTAAGCCTAAGATAGGCCCACAAATTAATCTAATGGGTTTTTTCTCAAGAGGGGACCCGCCAACGAGTAAGATATTTACATATATTAGATTATTGCCCTCTTTATACCTACTATTGATATTTGTATGCGGGTATGTGTACCTATGCACGCATCCGCCCAATCGATGACGTAAATTTGTTATGTCTCGTAATTTTTATAAAAAAAAATTCTAACTTTTATAGGGGTGTATAATATACACATATAAATAATGAGTGTGTCTTGTAGCATTTTTCAAAGTTAGAAGAATTAGTTTTCCTTGAAAACACTCATTTGCTAAAATCGTTGTTGATTTTAGCAAATGAATTACTAAAATATTTTAGCAAACTAAGCCTAAGATAGGCCCACAAATTAACCTAATGGGTTTTTTCTCAAGAGGGGGACCCGCCAACGAGGAAGATATTTACATGGCCGTTCATAAGTACTTCATGAAGTCGACCAAATTAGATTATTGCCCTCTTTATACCTACTATTGATATTTGTATGCGGGTATGTGTACCTATGCACGCATCCGCCCAATTCAATAAAGAACGCTTCTACGTCGACGCCTTCTAGCTAACATCTCCGCTCACATTGTATTGTGTGAAACTTAACTTTGAATCTCGTACAAATGGTTAGGGCCGTTTAACTTGGTTAGAATATTTTTTGTGAGGGTTTTTTTTTATGAAAAATCAGCTCATACATAGACCAATAACGGCTCGACTCATTCGTTTAAGTTTTAGCTCCTAAATCGAATGGGCCAATACTTTAACGAACTTATCCAGCGTGGTTGGGTGCTAGCTTTACATGAAGACACGTGTGACCCAACGATTTGGTTTCTTTTTATTGGAAGGTGGGACCCCTTTCGGCCGACGAGGCGGCTAATCTTCCTCAAAGGAGAAAAGTAGCAGGGTGTGTGGTTGACGCGGGTACAGTTGAATGAGGCTTGAGACTTATCCAAAAAGTCCAACACAGCTTTGGGCTCGCATTTGGCACGCGGGGGAAAAAAAAAAGTACTTACAAAAATCGAAAGAGAAAGATAAAATGCCAACTTTTGTTAGGACCCTAGTAAATTGTCTCCGATAAAATTGAAACCCTAGTAAATTAAGGAGGACACTCTACTGTTCTTCTCAATTTACTCTCTGCTTTATGCTTGTGATCTCAATTCTCAGTCTCTAAATTTTATTAACCTAAGACATTTGTAAAAATTAATTATCTCTACCCTCGCCCTGTATCTCTCGCACATGCATGCGAATCATCTTGACCTAAGTTTGAACCCCTTGCGTGCCTAATCACATTTTGTGAACCTTCATTAGTTTTGCATTAAAAAATTTCTTCGCATACTTTTTTTTTCCAACTAAAAGATTAGAAATATGTCATTAAACTTTGAAATTTAAACTATCCAAAAAAAATTCGAAATTTATAAAAGAAACAAAAACAAAAACAAAAAGTTGCTTGTCTTGAGCGATTGTTGTCTTTAATGAACATTTTCTAGCTTTTGCTCGTAGTTTTTTATGTTGTAGATTGCCTTCATCAAAACTGATAAATAATCTAAAAGAAAATTTACGTAAAGGAAACATAAATTTATAAAAACAAGATGAAATAAATAAAAAATGTACATTGACGGTGGTCATAATGCTCAAGCCACACGATTGATTAATGCATCATTTATAACTGAATTATTAGGCATGAGTTTGAAAATAAGAGTCAATACCAATGCCACAAGCTGATAGACCAATATATCTATATATGACATTCTTATTTGTCTCAACTAATTTTGCAGCAAAATCATATATATATATATATCCCCTTTAGGTCTGAAAAGTTTTGATTGGATCTCATATCTACAATGAAATGAAAATTTGGAGTTGAATGTCCAATGACATTAAGTCCATTTCAGAAAAGTCAGACAAGTAGAGTTCTGCAAGACGGGTCAACTTTTTTCTATCAAAAGCAAAAAATGAATTTCCAGGATTCAAGCAAGCCATACGAAGTAGCAACTCTGTGTTCTCCTCCGTGCAACAATTGTTTTTTAGCTCTAGAAGTTGCATGTCTAGAACAGCTCAACGCAATAATGATGTGAGATCGTTATCTGGTCTTTGACTTTGGCCTGTTCACCTCTAGTTTTTTTTTTTTTTTTTTTTGTTCTCTTACTTTTCATTTTGTATTTACAGAGATGAGAGACTAGAAAATAGAGACATAAATTTAGGTTCTAGATCTGTCCTTTGCCCCTATTACTTTTCGATAAATTACAGATCTTTTTTCTTTTTTGATTAATTACGTACCGTCCCTAGCTAGATTGTGGGTTGGGCTAAGTTTGGACCAAGATTTGAATGGGTTGGGCTAAAATTTTTTTTACGGGATGGGCTAAAATGTATCCATCACTAGGATTGGGTGTTCAAACATTTTGGGTAAGATGTTCAAACATTTTGGTATGGTGTTCAAAATGACAGTTTTTTTTTAAATTTTTTAAATGTATTTATAAAAAATAATAATAACTCTATCGCGTCAAACTCAAAGTATTTTGGTGAAGTTCCTTAACTTATGGAACAATATTATGAAGAAAAGAAGAAATCTAAAAAAGTACTTACAAAAATCGAAAGAGAAAGAAAAATGCCAACTTTTGTTAGGACACTAGTAAATTGTCTCCGATAAAATTGAAACCCTAGTAAATTAAGGTTGACACTTTACTGTCCTTCTCAATTTACTCTCTGGTTAATGCTTATCATCTGAATTCTCAGTCTCTAAATTTTATTAACCTAAGACATTTTAAAAAATTATCTCCACCCTCGCCATGTATCTCTCGCATATGCATGCGAATCATCTTGACCTAAGTTTGAACCTCTTGCGTTCCTAATCACTTTTTGTGAACCTTTGTTAGTTTTGCATTAAAAAATTTCTTCACATACTTTTTTTCCAACTAAAAGATTAGAAATATGTCATTAAACTTTGAAATTTATACTATCCAAAAAAATTTTTTTGAAATTTATAAAAGAAACAAAAACAAAAACAAAAACAAAAAATTGCTTGTCACGAGCGATTGTTGTCTTTAATGAACATTTTTTAGCATTTGGTCATAGTTTTTTATATCGTAGATTGCCCTCTTTATAGTACCTACTACTTTATTGATATTTGTATGCGTGTTGTGTGCTTATGCACGCATCTGACCAAGTTCAATATAGAGCGCTGCTACGTTTACACCCTTTCGCTCACACCTCCGCCTGCATCCTATTGTATGAGACTTATTTTTGGTGAGAATATTTTTTAAGAGTCTTTGTAAAAAATCAACTAAGTTAAATACCAATAAAAGCTCAATTCATTCGTTCAAATTTCAGTTCCTGAATCAAACGGACCAAAACTTTAAACAAAGATTTATACTACTAACCTTTATTAACTGCTATCTTTACTTGTTGACACGCGGTAGCCAGCGATTTGGTTACTTTTATTGGAAGGTGGGACCCCTTAGGCCAGGCGGCGAATCTCCCTCGAAGGAGAAAAGTAGTACGGGTGTGTGGTTGACCCGTTTACAGTTGAAAGAGGTGGGGAGCACTTGAGACCCATGAGCTAAAGCTAAAACCACGAGAGTTCGAAACGAAGACCCCCAGGAACGGACGGTTCCAGGAATATGGCCTAGTTTGGCTAAATTTGGTTTTTTAGATTTTTTGGTTTTGTCCTTATTCAATTTTTTTTTACATTTGTTAGTTTTTGGTCGATTTTTTGAGGTTTCTTGGCTTATCTCGACGAGAGGAATCTAAAAAGTATAAAATTATTAGCCAAACTTAAAATTTTGTGAATAAAGACAAAAATAAATTTGGTTTATTTTTGTCTTTATTCACAAAACTTTAAGTTTGGCTAATAATTTTATACTTTTTAGATTCCTCTCGTCGAGACAAGCCAAGAAACCTCAAAAAATCGATCGAAAATTAACAAATACAAAAAAAATTTGAATAAAAACAAAACCAAATAATCTAATAAACCAAAAAACCAAATTTAGCCAAAGTCTACCTATATCTCGGTGGAGGCATCTTATTAACTATAGTTGTGAAATTTTCTCTCGTTAAATTAAGATATTCATTATGAGCTACAATTTATATGGCATATTTTTTTGTAAAAAAAAAAAATCAAAAAATGAGTACACTAGCTTAGACAAAAGTTTTAAAGTATGGTTTACCTTGACATTAACAAATCTTTATAATGATCGAGATGGTTTATTGATGATAACTTTGAAAAACAAATTCCCCATGATGGTTAAAAATAAAAGAAATCAAAAGATATCTTCAAATAAACAAATAATTTATAAACCAATAATTATAAATGAACCGGCCAACGAAAGTTCAAACACAAAATTAACTCTATATTTTTAATTTTGAGATATATATGAGTGTGTTGCTAAATATAACATTATATTACATAATTAAGCTAAAAGTTATATAATTTTTTTAAAATTTTTGAGCGAAGTCATTGCGGGCACGTGATCCCAGGCCCCCCTTTATATCCATCTATGTGTTTGGTTCTTTTACTTCTTTGCAATGAAAAATAATTGAGTGTGAGTGTGCCAAAGAGAGTTTTTATCTCTTCCCTCAGATTAACTTTGGAAAAACCGAATCTAATCAAACGATTGTGTTTTATTGGTTCAATTATCTCAATTTAGAGGATTTTTTTTTCTTTTTTCTTTATAAGTGAAGAAATTCAAACCAATATACTTAGAAAATTAAAGAACAACAAAGAAATAAGGTACTTTAATTGATAAATCAAAGATAGACAAATAGTGAATATTAATATGAATTTGGTACCTGGAACTTGAATAAAAATTGTACAGTCGAAGGGGGAAAATATATATATATTGAGCACAAGAAAACATATTTATTGAACACTTGCAATACAATAAAATTAAAGTGCGATTCTTCCCATCTAAAATTTATCATTCTGAAGTAAATAATATGTTCTTCCCTTCGCTATAATATACAGTAATAGACTAGCTAGAACGATACATGTACAACCAAGCAATTCAGAAAACTGTAAAAAAATTGATTTGGGTCCGTATATGGAGGTTTTATGCCTTTTTTTTTTTAGTGTATTCTCATGATTTTGTCATTATGAAGTCTAAATATGTATCGACTCGGAAATTTATGAATTTTCATAAAGGTTTATGTTTGGACTAGTTCCTGCTTATATCAAAGAGAATGTTCTACGATTTATCAAATTAAGAAAAGTTACACAGTCAGGCGCTCGTTATCCTTTGATCTGAACTGTAGATATCATATGGATTGTTAAAAACAACATTCATTAAAAAAAAAAAAATTTAATCTATATCGGCCATTGACAGGTATCAACACATTTAATATTTTTAAAATAATTTTTGCGTTTTGTTGTTGAATATAACATCATTCTGGGCTACATCCCTACACGCGCGACTTCTCTAATTTCTTGAACTTGTAAGAGAACCACCAGTTAAACAGCATAGGAAAGCTTGTCGGGCATGCCCAACTGGCAACCACCATCTTATAAGGATGGGAGACCAATGATGGAGCCGGGTACAAGTGTTTGCGGTCACCACCACAAGGTTTTCAAAAAATGCAATTACTACATATAAAATAAATTTTTATCTACAAATTATATATACTCGCCACCACTAAATTTTTATATTATTATAGTTTTTGATAGAGTGGATGAAAATTCATATTGCACTTTGTCTTTTTAATTTTCAAGTACATATTTTCACCATCACAAAAGTAAAATCTTGAGTCTGTCCCTCTAGGAGACCAAATATACCATGCAAAGAACAATGGACTAATATGGAGCATGAAATGGGTAGGAATTTCAGCGTTGTTCTTTCAACAATAGCTTGATGATGCTTGAGGGCTAGGATTTTAGTTGTACCCTTGGGTTGGCTCCTTGCCACGCCTTTCTGCTATTGGGTTTTAGATGATACTATATGATTGTCCGATAAAGGCAAAAAACTGCCAAACTAATGGGTGAGTTTCCGAATGGATTTTATCAAAATCTGATAAAATTAAGCTTTTGATTTTATCCATTCGTGAGGAGAGTTGATAAAATCTTAGATTTTTGCATTCAAAAATCTAAGATTTTATCAACTCTCTGCACGAATAGATAAAATCAAGGCTTGATTTTATCAGATTTTGATAAAATCTAGATAAAATTCATTCGGAAACTCGCCCTTAGATTTTTTCCTCAGTAGTGACGCCATCACATCCTTAACCCCTTTTAATTATTGTATGTTCTCTTTCACTATGTGACTAAAAAAAATCCATTCATTAGTGTGCTGAAAAACAAAAAAGTACCATACGAGCTGAAAAAACTGAAGCATGAGAATGTCATCAATAATTAAAGAAAGGGCAAAGTGGCTCATCAACCAAAAATATAATTAAAAGGTGAAGCTCAAGTTAATATTCAGGACCAAGATGAGTACGTAAAAAGTAATTAAGCAAGCAAGTCTTCAATGAAACAACGTATTATACAAAAACCACTCGGGTTACATGATTCAGGATGAGTAAAAAGTAATTAAGCAAGCAAAGTCTTCAATGAAAAAAAGTGTTTTACCGAACTACACCACTCGGGTTACATGATTCAAGATGAGTAGCAAGTAATTAAGCAAGCAAAGTCGTCGTTGAAACTGAGTATTTTACAGAAACTAAACCACTCGGGTTACATGAAAAATCCGGAAACTCGTGAACACGTCACCCCATCCCCTGCTTGCTCGTTCATCTAGACCAAGTTTAGACCCTTGCGGGGCTCTGATTCCGGAACTGTACGAGGCTCTGACGGATATACACGGGCAGCATCTTCCGAATGTTTCTTGATTATTGCTTTGACCAGATCCGATACGGTGAAACAAAACCAGATGACACCGAACAAGGAGAAAAGGGCTGGGAAAATTGTGTTGGGACCAGTCATGATGAAACGTAGCGGGAACGGCTGGAGGTAGGCAACAACCGATAAGAATGAAGCTAATAATAAGGTTTTGGAAGGATGATTATGCCATGAGTCGTGGTGGATGTCTCTTGTTGGTTCCACCATGTTGTCAACCAAAATACCTGAAGAAAAAGAAAAAAAACTCCACAGACGAAGGAAATTCCAGCATGATCGCGGGATTCATATTTAAGGAAAAAAACTCCACAGCCTTACTACATCAGTTATCACAGATTCACATGGATCACAAGATTCACAACCAAACATAATATTCCAGCATGATCGCGGTATTCATATTTAAGGAAATCATTTGCTAAAATCAATTATGGGTGGTAAAATCATTTGACAAACTTCTACAAATTTTGAGTTCACCCAATCGACTAAACGATATTTTCGGTATTGTATATTCACTATTCAACAAGACAAGTCTTTTGCTTTAATTAAATGAACTAAATAGTTTTTTAGTGGAAAACGAGTGATATTTAATTTGGCATTTAGCTGAAGACAAGGGATACACGTGAACTCACCTTGATATTGGCCTACGTGTCTTTTCTATTTTTTTTTCTTTTTCTCCACTGTAGCCTTTTTGCTTCCTTAAAATCGACTCCTAGTCAAAGTATTACTTCTTTTGTCTCAAAATTTTAGTTTACTATTACAAGTAATTTAATTTGCAAATAAAGCAATATAGTACTTCTTGCAGGATTTTTTGGGCTTTTTCATAGAATTAAAAAAACCAAATTGAGACATTTAATTAACACGAATTTTTTTAATGTAGTCATCTGAAAGGCAAAAACTTCATTAATCTTGAAAGAGATACATGACTAATACAGGCAAGGAAAAGCCAACAGGCACAAATTGCCTAATCCAAGACCTAAATCCAAACCAAACAATTGACAAAGAACCAATCGAAGACCGCAAAGGGACAAAGCCCATCAAAGAATGCCGAAGCCCAAACACCCCATGGGTCAAAAACCCATATAGTATCATAAGCAAACAGAGAGGGTGACATGGACTCCTACATTTACTCTTCGTCTAAAAACATACGGAGTGGGTGACATGGACTCCATGTGGACACATTCTTGGTGTGTATTAGGGGTTTCTCCTCTCAAAAGGTCATGGCTCGAAATGGGAAATGCTACCGACACTAACTAGGGTACCAATTATTATACTAACTGTCCATGTGACACTCTTTTAGTGGATGAATCTATCCATGTATTGAATAATACATTGATGTGATAATGTTATGTGGGCATTTAGTGTAGTAATTGGTACACTAACTAGTGCCTGTACCATTGCTCTTTTAAAATTTTCCATTCTCCTCCCCCTCTTTCCTCATTGCACAACCCCCTCTCCTCCACCTCCAAACACCCACATCCCAAACCGACCTCTTAAGGTAATAATAAGAAATAAAAATAAAAAACTCCGTCTATCCCTAATAATGGCATTGAGCGAGGAATTAGGGTTAGAAGCTTTATATCCATAGTTTTCTGGCCTTTGGAATCCAACCCATTACTCTTTCTGAGCGACAAAGTTAGAAATCGAAGTCGGATGGGTCTTAAGTTATGAAACAAAATTTTGGTTTGACAATTTTTTCATAACTAAATCCAGTCATTCAAATTTTTATGTGATGATTTTGATAAATTGAAAAATTAATCTTGAGTATTTTCGTTATCATATCATTCAACGAACACAGTGTCATTATCACATGATATAATTCATCATAGTTTAGTGTTCTAGAACATGTAAGAAAATGTTCTAACATTTTTATTATTGTCAAAATTTTATATATTTTTTAAAATATATGTATAAAAAAAAAGGCAAAATATACTACAAAATATTCCAATGAAGTGGCCTTGAAAGAACAATCTGGATCATCCTAATCATCTTTAGTACACGTCCCAACCATCAGTATGGAACTGTGGGCCTTGAGCTCTTATTTTTGCACGTAAAAAGAACCCTAAAATCATTTCCCATGTTCAGAGTTTGACATGGAACTTGTGTCCTCTCGGTATCTACGACTATGTTACATTCAAACTGCAAAGTCAGGCTGTTAGGGTGATTTTATTCAGGTCCTACAATTGAAGAACACTATTCTGCCATTTCATTGGAAAGAAACGATGAAGGCTCAATCCACAAAACCATGTGTGATAGAACGAACAACATTCCGATTAAGTGATAGAGATCTATGGACTAAATTCTGCACTAGAAATGTTGCGCATAAAACCTCGCTCCTTTTGCTGGCAAATGAATATGTACCATATGAAGCTCTTTGATCTCCCAAAACCACCGGCTACAGAAACATGTGAATCGAATGCTTTTAAGCTTCAGCCTTTAACCCTGGCATATGGGAAAAACCACCAAAGCAATAATTAGAGACTGTTATATTTTGTTCACCTTTTTTTTTCATCAGGTGGTTTTTCTGTGATTTTCATTTAACTCACTTGGATTTCTCTTTGGGTTTTTCCTCCAACTCCTCTGTTGTGGTTAAATTTAGGGCTGTCAGCTTGCCGAAAGATTCCTTGGCATCCCCAAAAAAGTCCTTCACCTTATCAAGCACTGTTTTAAGCTTGTCTTTTGTCGGGAGCTGAAAACTCAATGAAGAAGTTGAAAGGTATCCCCCCGCCCAAAAAATAATAATAATAATAAAATAAAATGAAAAATCAGAAATACTAAAGCAAGATACCCCTTATTGATCTCCAAGTTTGAACACATCAATGCAACAACAACACAACAACAACAATAACATAACCCATTTAGTCCCCAATAATTGGAGGTATGGGTGGGGGATGGATAGGCCTTTGGCAATAAATGCACAAAGTGGCTGCTCACAGAATACCACTGAAACAGTAGTCCCCCTATACCGTCGAGTACGCTGCGAAATCATGCCCTCAAATCAAAGCCAAAAGGCATCAGAAATGGCAGACCCAAGAATCATTTTGATTTATGTGCACATTACCATGCTTCTTTCAACACATCAATGCAACATGAAAAGTAAATTTGTCACTAACTTTCAAGTTCGGGATCAAAAATTTGTTCATTGATGCACAAGAATTCACAGCACAGTGAGCAGTCATTTTGGAGACATCAGCACGAGGGGCTGGTATATGACAAAATGCCTTAAGTCCATGTCAGAGATGTTATCCATACTCTTACTAACTGCCTGAGAACCACTTTTAATGTGATACTACGCTCCACTTTCCCACCAAAAATTAGACCTTTTGTGACGTGGTTTCAAGTTTTAAGCCTATTATCTGTATTGAGTGTGTTCTCTGCCAACCAATGCGATAAATAAAATAATAACATGCCGATCCCCTGTCCCATATCAGCGGGTGAATCACTTGTCTTGTGAGATTGAAGGTTAAGGCTCCAGCCTCCGTTCCCCCTTCAAAAGTTTTGGCCGTTATGTGATGATGGTTTCAAGTGCACTTAAGGCCTTATAACACCGTTGCTCCTGTGTTTGCGTGCGTTCTTTTTGAACCACAGAAAAAGAAAATGACAAATGAAAGGCCTATCAACATTGAGGGTAACGTTGAACCATTTCCCTTAAAAGATTTAAGGCTCCACTTCCCTCCAAAAGTTAGGCCTTTTTGTGAGGTGGTTCAGTAGTTTTGACCCTTCGATGTCTATTTGTACTCCACTGACCAATCAAAAAGATAGACAAACTAAGCAGAAAGCCATAAATAAGTCTCATGGTCGTGGGATCTGAATTTTGATAATACCCTTTATGCCTTTGGTAACCTAAGCATATCCGATTCCCTTTATCTTATTTAAAAAATGACCAACCCAACACAACTAGAACGGAAAGACCATTGACTACCTCAATGACATCTGAAGAAGCAAGTGCAGCTCTCACATTGTTATTCTCCTGCATGGTAAGCATGTGGAAAATTAGAGCATAAACTGACAGAACTGCTCGTCTTGTGCAATTCAATATTTAGTAATGGGAATTTCCGAGGACGTTACAATAAGTTTGTAGCCATATCTGAACTCAGTGGCTGACCGCAATGAGCTATGCTGTTTAAGTGCTGTCTTTAGAATCTCCTTCTCATCCTGTTTAAATAAAGACCACCTGTCAGCTACATACAATTAGACACATACTCCAGCGTGACTGAAGACGGGAAACTGAAAAAGTAAAGGGAATGTCCACTCTACAATGTCACCAGCTGTAAATGTCCACTATAACAGAACATGTTTTTAACCATTTCGGGATTAAGTCAACAATGGAAAAGTCTAGGCAACAGCAGAACAAACCCCAAAATGGGAACATTCGTGGGAGACCAAGCTAATCTGCCGGGGCACGTCTGTAGAACATGTTGTCAAGGTAAATATATCTAAATAACAAATGATGGCAACTAAAAAACCAATTTCATTGTTTGACAGAAAAGTATTTCCTGAAAAACCAGGACTTCAAAGTTTGGAATTGAAAATTAGAGCAGTGCTGCTTTCAGGCTGTAGAGAGAAATGGAAAGAATGCTCATCCAAATGGTTCCAGAGAAGAGAAATTCAAGATCACAAGATAAAATTATTACCGTTTACTACTACAAATGCCACCATGAAACTACCAGAAGCAACAAGAAAGGGTTGAACGAGACGAAGCCTGTCTTTGAGTGGTTAAAGGAACAATTGGCAGAGTCCAATCAGAAAAAAAGGGAAAAGTCTGCCCTAAACACAATGACAGAACCTTCCACAAAATAAAAATACAAGTGTACATGCTGCTCTGTCGTGACATATAGTAGAAACTGACGATAGAATCTCTTAGCCTATAGATTGGTTGGTCTTCAACAATAACGGTTTATCTTTCTTGGTTGATTCTTCGATGGTTTTTATCAATATTCCATGGACTTGGATACGGGTGTCAAGCACGAGTCTGCATCTGCTGGTTGGACACAGCAAGTCTCTCATCAAAGGGCACGCAGAATCACTAAAAATATCCATATTTTTTCATACAATAATCTATTGTGGGATACAAGCATTTTTATGAAATTTAGAGTGTCAGGTAAGACAGTTAAATTATTTTACAACAACACATCAGGAAAAATAAATATCAAAGGCAATGTTGAATACATTTGCATATCAAATGTCCTATGAGAAGGATTGAAAATGTATACCACACTCCCAAGTGTGTAGTGTCCGACAACTGACAAGGGACTTGATTGAATCTGAGGAGTTCATACATTACAGGTTACGGTGATCACTCAGATAATAGTTCTCACGAACTCTATTTACTGAATTGAAATGCATTCTCCCTCTTGTACATTCACCCAACATAGAAATCAGGTTCTGTCTGTTGACTCTTCAGTAAACTAAATAGTTGTCTATCAATTGTATATGTGAACACGAGGATCCATTTCAATTATGAAAAAAAACACAACTCAAATAAGTAAACTACAGCTAAAAGTAATCCCAGAAAAGGCAGGACACTGAATAGATTAATTTAGTTTTCCTAAGAATACCAAGCACAGAACTTATAAATACTCAGTGAAAAGAAACCTTACTCTGTAAATAACTGCCGCAAGATTCCTAGCAAGGGTATCTTTATATATATACTTCCCCAGAAAATTATCTTTAGCTGCAACCATAATCTTGGCAGTTGTACCACCAGATACAATGCTGAGTGGGTACCAGAGGTAAACCTGCCCAAAAGACGAAGAATTATTCTATACTAAAAGAATCCGAATAATCCTAGCTCAAAGTAAATGTAATAACACTTGTACATATCTTTATAATGATTTGAAGCATAGCTAGCCAAGTACCCATGACAAATTAAAGTGAAGCCAATTACCCATGACAAACAAGGTGAAGCCCAGAAGTGAGGTAAAAAAGGATTGGAACAAGTTCTAAATAGAAAAGAAGTACGACTACAAGTAGCCATAACAGCAAGTACGATGACACAATGGGGCCAATGGTGGCCACAGTCAGTCCTCTTCATTGAAGCCCAAAATTATAATATACAATTAAATCAGAAAGGATATTTACCAAAAATGGCCCCTGTATGTTTTTAAAGACAAAACAACCTTTGGTGCTAACTAACCCTATGACATTCATTCTCACCACACCCAATTTATGAAGCAAGTTTTCAATGCAGTAAGGAGTGAGTCTGTAAAAACAATGGGAATATCCGAAGTAACACTTCATCAGACTCTTTTCTGTCTTTTTTTTCGTTTTTTTCTTTGTTTTGTCTTTCATTATGTATCTTATGCATTTTGTTTCTCATGCATTACAATCCATCTTAAGTGACTATTTTTCTCATGATCCATGACTCCCACAACTCACATCTGAAACTTTTTGAGAGAACATTTCATCTCTTTTCCTCTCTCACTTGGAACCCCACAAAAATAATCTTATACTTGCTTTGTTTCTCTCTACCCCTCTATTAAATGGTGATGCAGCCCCCTGACACACTGAATACAACAAGAGAAAAGAAGGGGGAAGGACACAATGATGCTGGTAGATTTTTACAAGCTCCAACCATCCGTTCAAATTCAATCCTTCAATGCAGATGGGCCAAAACCCTGCTAGCGAAGGAGGTGTAACATGTCGCCACATTCTTCTAATTGTAGTGGAAAAAACCATGCTCTTCTTTCAGTCACTGGCCTAAGAGTGCTCCTAGCTATATCAAAATTGGATTTCTTGTTAATTTTCTTTTGATGCATAATTTAGGGTTATTGATCTCTGAATATTGAGTATCAAAGCATTGAATGTGAGAAATTTCTTCTTTCAAAGTGGTAACACCTAAGTAACATAATGCGCTTGTGAGTGCATATGCAAGAGCGCGAGCGTCTCCAGAAGTATCTTAAACTACTACAATCTATATAACAAAACAACATTTGTTCTTAATAAAATATTCATCACAAACCAAATCTTAACCATTCATTCCTCCAAATCTAACGGCTCAAATATATCCCTCTCACAAACTAACTTTTGAGTGGCATTCCTATAAATAGCCTACATTTTCCGGACAAAAATGAACCACATTTGGTACAGCACATCCCCCAGTCACGTCCATTTTCTCACCCCTGAATTCAAATTTCAAAAACCTCTCTCTCTCTCTCTCTCTCTCTCTCTCTCTCTCTCTCTCTCTCTCTCTCTCTCTCAAGCCGTATCAACCTTCAACCCATCATCATCTCCATCTCCTCTGACCTCTCTCAAATCGATCCCCATTCTCACTCTCTTCACCGTGATGTACCACCACAACTCCATCATTCTCCACCCCAAGCCCTAACCACCGAAACCCACCATTACCCACATCTCTCTCTCTCTCTCTCTCTCTCTCTCTCTCTCTCTTCTTCTTCCTAATCACAAACCCACAACTTGAAATCCCTCTCTCCCTCTTTCCCACCGAAATTCCTCACTCTCTCTCCACAACCCGATCTCAACCCTTCCCAAAATCACTGTAAACCACCACCAAATCCCCAAAGGCAGTCTGGATTTATGGATTCTGTGCACTAAGGTTCAAAAACTTCACCGGGAAATCAGCAAGGGTTTTTAAAATTCTGGGTTCTTCAACACATTACAGAGAAAAGAGAAGTCATCAAGGGTTTGCACTCTTACCTCGCACTTCCTCATCAAAATCAAGGTAACCCAGAAACTTTATTGCACTGCTATTGTTCGTACTGCGAAATCGGTTAACTCTGGGTTGAATTTCAGTGTCTCTGAGGAAATTTTTGTCAAAATCTTGGACTCTATTGGTTGGTTCACTGCTAATCTGGGTTTATGTTGTGTAGCTCATTGTAATTTGCTATTTTTATACCGAATTGGGCTTGGGCTATGTGTTGTGTAGGTGTTTTGGACCGTAAGCTCTGTTGTTGCTGGGTTGTTGATTGAGAACATGTGTCTGGGTTGATTTCTGCAACTATATCTGCGTTTGAGCTGTTATCTTTTCTGTATCTTTTGAGAAATCTGTTGGGTTGCGAATTTGTTGAGCTACTGAGCTGCCATTGTGTTGACTGTCTGAATTGAATTGAAGTAGGGAGTCGGGTGGTCTTGAATCGGTGGTTGTCGCTAAATTTGTTGATGAGTTGATATTAGATGGGTTTAGTTTTTGGTAATGTTGACCTTAAGCTTATGACAAATATTGTTTATCTTGAAGTTCTGCTGTAGTGTTCAAGGTTACCATTTATTCAATTATTTTTCCACTTTCATTATATTTTTATGAAAAAAACAAAAAAAACAATACTCACCATGTCAACTATCGCAGGTTTTGGTAAGAGGATCAGTACAACAAGAATGAGTTTGGCACACTTAGTACGACAATAAAGTTTTCTTAAACCTTCTTTTTATAGGAGATTGGAAGGTTTTTTGCTCAGAACTAATATGGAGAAGAAAGGTATTACTACAAGTTCCGTTAAAGGGACCATCTTAATCTAAACAACACCAAGGGCCAGCATTTGATTACTTTTAGTATGTTTTTCTAGCTCATATCATGTATTATTCTGCAGCTCCATCTACTTAAGAGTGTTGGTCACTGTTTTCAGGTTTTTGAATGCAGAAATATGTCTGTCAATGTAGTATATAATTTGAGCTTGAGTGAGAAGTGATTTCCTGAAAGTCATTTGAGTGTTTTTGTTAGCATAGGGACACACATATGCAACAATTTAACTTCGGCAACTTCTATTTGAAAAGGTTTTTGCATTAGCCATTAAGGATTGTTGTATTTAAACTGTCAATCTGGTACTTTAGGTAGAGCTCTTACAGATTCATTCTGCTTCATCTTCTGTAATATTTAATGGATGGATTTTTCTCTTAGTCAATTCTTTTCAGCATTACCTGCCTTCATTTTTTCGTTTTTTATTCTTATTTTTGCAGATGGTACAATACTCTTCCTCCTATTTAAGGCTTATGAGACGGTATGTTTGCTCTTCGCTACCACATGTCAGTTTGGACTTAATTATATTGCCTTGATATATGAACAAGTGTCCACACATTCGGAGGTTAATTTCCATCTCTGTGATTTCTTAGTTGTTAATCAAACACCAGTAGAGGAATTAACAATCCCAAATATTGTACTTTGTATTTATTTTTTTAAATCAGATCCACTTGAAGGGCTGTCATTGATACTAAATTTTGAATCCAAACTCACAGCCTCATCTGATATTTCTCCCTTCTTTGCCCAAATGAACAAACCACAGGTCTAAAAAATGCTCTTGGAAAAATGCTACAGAAAGAGATGATCGGTGGAAAAATGCTACGGTGTGCTCTCGGAAAAAGATGATCGGTGGGTTCTGTTCTCTCCTCGCCCTCATCTCTCTCTCTCCTCTCTCTCTCTCTCGATACATACAGAATATTGGGGGTCCTGTTCTATATCTATGATCTAGGGTTCGTTTCCTCAGATTTAGGAATTTTAAGGCTACATAGCGATTGTTCACAATTTGCGGGAAACAAGACGACGAACAGATCGACGGTGGGGATATTTAGGGCATATTTGGGGGTATTTGTTGTGGCAGTTTTGGGGGTCGGTTGGGAATTGTTCTTCTCTCTCATACAACACTAATTCGACGATTGAAATCACAATTTGAAAGCTCCATTGCCAGAAAATCACGAGGGAACTCACAACCTAGGAACCCTAAATCAGTGATTAGGGATTTTCTGCCAGTCCCATTCAACACCAATTCGATTTGGTCTTCAGGTACTGACATGTTAATTTATCTTTCTATTTGAGTTTTGGGCTTGATTCTCTGGGTTTATGTTTATTCTTCGTAAAGTGGGTTAGGGTTAGTGATGCAATATTTGCGGCAAAGTTCTCCGGTTCATGAAATTAAACGTTTGCAGGAACAAAGCTCCAATGCTAAAAGTTAGGTTTTGATTCTAAATTGCTTACATGAGTAAAGAAGACAAAAAGATGATGACCGGTGTGAGCAAGGATGGTTGTACATGTTTTCACAATGATGCCGATATTCAACCGTAATCAATAGTTTGAAGGTTTTGCAAACCACAACGCCTTTGAGGTGCTGGCAAAATATCATGCAACTCATTTGATGTCTAATGATGATATTCAGGTATTGCATGAAGAGTACATCTTCTGTATATTAAATTTTGTATCCATTTTATGGAAATTTTAATTTCTTTCAGCACTTGCCTTTTTTTGCAGGGTACAACTTCTGTGGAACCTTAGCTGACCGCTCATTCTTATTCCTGGGTGCTGGAGAGGTATTCAGTTTTCATCCCCACTCATTAGGCGTTCTATTGTATGCATATAAGACACTTATACTAGACCAAAGCTAGAAAATAGTTTGTTGCCTATGTCTAATTGCAAATTTGTTGCCTCTTAACTGATCCAAACGTTCAATAAAATGATCTGATGCTTTTCTGGGTCCTGTATCGATAGGGCCCACAGATGGAAGAGTTTAGTATTTTCAATAGGTTCCACACAACTCATATATGTGTACTGCTTTAGTTGTTTGTCTTCTCAAATTATCATGCCTCCCTCACTTTATGGGTCTAAATACCTAATCCTCGAATCCCCCTGGCCTATTCAAATGTTATTAATTAGTTTTCTTTTATATGGTGGATGAGTGTATGTGATTTTTAAAAAAGCCACGATTTCAACCATAGTTTTGAAGTTTGACTTATATTCTAGTTTGTTTTTGTAGGGGACTACTAAATGTCAATCCAAAGAGTATCTTAAATGTCATCCTCTAACTTCTGAAGAAACCATGATTAGGTTGAGATTTCTTTAAAATGAGCTTAAATGCAATGCCAACCGTCATCATCCATATATAAGGCATAGATAGAATAATCAAGTACAAGGGATATTAGTAGGTGCACGTTGAGGTGTTTAGTTGTTCTAAGAGTAAAATAGTTTGTCATTTCTTGATAGGCAACAATTTAGTTGATCCAAGAGTCCTTATTCCGAGGAATTCCAAATTTGAAACCTCTCTCAAGTATGCTTTAATTCTTGGGTTGCATGATTCAAATGTACTTGGTTTGCTACTATTGGTGCCTAACCAACCATTGCTAAGCCAATTTTTTTTTCCTGCTAATCCAGAACGCTTATTGACTTCAGCTTTTGTTTTGATTGTAGATTTTTACTTCTTTTTGCAGGGTCATGTCACGTGTAGCTGACTTATGAGAAACTCTATTCATAATTCATAATTTAAGAAGACTCTCAAGGAAGGACGGAACATAAAAAGGGATATCCAGACCCAAACATATGAGCTACTATAAGTCATGAATGCCAAACTTTCTTCCTCATATTCAAATGATGTTGTGTTCCCACGATTGGCTGGTTACTATGTTTGCGATTGGCTAGTTACTATGTTTTTTTTACTCTATTTGTGAGAGCAGTCACGAGATTGGCAAAGCATTGCTTGAGTTTGAAAAATATATCTATTTTGATCTTACTACAACCATATACTTTTTTTGCCACTGAACTTCTTCTAGAACTTGGGTTTTGGTGGTTCTTGGTTCTACAACATTATTAAAACAAGTATCCTTTTTTTTTTTCAAGAACACAAAGTTACCAAAAAAATAACACATGGTTGAATCTTAACATACGTAATTCTTACTTAATTTGTACACGTTCACTTTCAAGGGCTCACTATTTTGGTAATTACTACAATTAGGCATAAAAATACCCACTCTGAGCATAGTCTCCTATTTCATAACATTTGGCTTACACACAACCATAACCTCTCTTTTGTTATTTTTGCTTTTGGATTAAATCGAAACAGTTGTTGCTTAAGGGGAACTTCCCCTATATTACAAATTTGCGGTCAATGTCTTCCTGATTGCATTGGTTTCTCCCAATAACATGAGTTTCAGTCTCTAGAGGGAACATGTCCTAGATGTTCTCTATAATGACTATGGAAATGAGTCAGATTTTATTGGTTTGGCAGCTTGAGTTATGTCTTTTGGCTTCTTTTCATAAGATAATAAGCAAGTGGCAACTTAAGGTGCACCTTGTTTCATTTGCTCTTAATCCTTGGACCTACACGAGTGCGCTGCTGACAAAAATGGAGTTTTAAATGCCATTTAGGCTATTAGTATTAGCTTTCCCGCCAGAGGTTCTAAATTTATTATGCTTGAGTAATGCGTTTTGGTTTGTTTGGTGGTGAAATAATGTGGGGAAAGATGTGCATTTGTTGCTATTATTTTGCTTTATTTAGTACGATGGATTAGCACATGTGATTAAGAAAACCCACAACTAATTGTTTTGAATTTAGTGGTGCTATGTCTTACTTGGTTGATCTTCTCATTATCAGGGGGGTATGTGGACAATGACTACTTACAAGGAAGATGAAGTTATTTGCACCAATTCGCAAACTTGGATGGATAAAAAGTACGAGCTTTCCAATATGGCAAGAAAGATGAGCTCAAACTTCATTGTTCATGTCTCTCACCTCAAACGACGGTCAACTAATACTTTTTTGCTTCACATATTTCTCATTTTTTAAGGTTTGGTTCGTTAATTCTTGAGAAGTTCGTTTGCACATTGCTTTGTACATTGCTGGGTATAGTTTGCAAAGAGGAACAAGTCTTACCTTTGGCAATTACGTTTTTTTCTTCTTTATATTGAAAATCAGAGGCAATGGCTTTAAAGATGGTGTTTTTAATTTATTGTTGGTTTAATTTTAGTGAGGTTTTGAGGGCAAATATATCCATCCTACTTTGAGTGTTGTACGTGATGCTTATTCTTAAATTCATCAAGAAAGGAAATGTATTACATATAACCAAATGGTGCTTTACTGTACATTTAGTTGATACCCGTCAACAGGCCACCTGATAGACATTAGACACTATTGATGCAACCTGTTTCATTTTCCTGTGATTTTTCTCCACTTGTAAGTTGTAACCGAATTTATGAAAAGTTCTTGATACCCCTCCATCTGTCTAGCTAATTTGTCTTCATGCCACACTTAATGGCCACTCATTTCTTCATATCTGAGCAAAAGACCCAACCGGCCAACATATCCAATCTCCAAATCAATTCCAACCCTCAGAAATCCCTCTTCCCTTTCTTCCCCTGTTGCCCCGCGAAACACCAATCTACTGGTAAAATGAAAACCATGAGGTCCTCCGAGCTTTCTTCTCCGAGCAATTCAAATTAGAGAGTTTTAATTTCATTAGTTGTTGTACACTATTTTTCTCCTTGAATTTGTTTGTCGAAATTGGATGTTGCATGTTAGTAGCATAGGGCGAATTTATCGTATTTGATTGTGCAGTCAGTTTATATGCTCAGAGTTTAAAGGGTATATCAATTTAATTGTGCTCAAAGTGTGTTGCATCAAACCTGAAGCTATTCACAGTGAATGATAATTCAAATTGCGTTGCGCCGTGCCTTTAGGCACCGGCAATCCCTAGTTAACACGAAAATAACAAGAAATCCAAAATTTTAAACCGAGAAAAAAACACAATGAAACAACAAAATTTGTACAGACCTTGGCCGAGCAGATGAAGATAACGAATTTTGGGTTTCCATCTTCTTCAATCTTGGGAAGAGGGGGCGGCATACGTTGTTGGAACTGTCGGTTCATCATCCCTTTCTTGCCCTTCGCTTTTACCACCAACACTCGCTGCTGCCTGTGCTGAGCAGGCTTTTTCTGGGTCGTCGTGGAAAGAGAAGAGAACAAGTAGGAGTGTTTGGTTGGAACCTCTTCGATTGTTCTTGAAATATTCGACATTGGCAGCCGAATCAGTGCGTTCAAGGACATACCCACTTCCATCCTTGCTTTACTCTTACTCTCTCTCTCTCTCTAAAAATGCACTGATTTCTTGTTTGGTTATGGGATGGATCAAGAGGCACATCAAGAGGGAGACGGAGCGTTAGCGTTATCTATCCACAACTTCTTCCTTTTTAATAATGACATACTTCAAACCACACTCTCTCACACCCCAACCAATGTTCACGTGGGGTCCCACCCACTTTACCCCCGAAATAAAAATAAATATAAATAAAAACAAAAAAATTGAAAAAAAAATCCCAAAATCGTTTGGGTTTGGAGCTCCTTTTCGCGGGCCGTTTGAGAGAGAGAAGAGAGGAAGAAATCCCAAAATCATCTGGCTATTCCTCCATTTTCGCTCCAGATCTGAAAATCTAGAGAGTGAGAGAAGAAGACAAGACGACGGGATGACGACACCAATCAACACCACCACTCCCAGTTGAAGAAATCGTACGACTCCATTGCAACCAAGGAAGCTCTCTCTCTCTCTCTCTCTCTCTCTCTCTCGTTGATCTTGATTCCATATTTAAAAACAATAATTTTTTTTTTTTTTGTCAAAAAATCAGATTTGAAGAAGTTAGTTTGTTTTCTTATTTGCTCGATGCTGCCGTATACTACACTCGTCACCGAATTCATATTTGACTTGTAGGCTCTAACTGAACTAATGGAACAACTAAATTAGAAGTCTTTCAAGCTTTAGGCCATCCATGCTCATTTAGGTTTTTTTTTTTTCCCCCTAAACCGTGAGTAGTTAAGTTGTATCCATATGAGGAGCATGGGGGAGTTGGATTGGTTGATTATTGTTGGTTCATAGAATTTGGCACCCAAGTTAGTTTACTATTGATTGCAAATTGATAAGTACCAGTAGGCTACATGATTTGATGATAAGAATGCTTCAGATGAGATAAGTTCTTTACAGGAAATTTGATTTTGTGAGTGATGTTAACTTAGTAGAGCTAATTTATGTAAATCTTTGTAAGTTGAAGCCCATGTTTATTTTAGCTTAAATGTAGGTACGTATTCTGAAATATAGTGGTTGATAAGTCAATTCTTCTTAGGTGAAACATAGCAGTAGATTACTCTTGTGTTGTTTTGCTCAATGGCTGCTATCAATCTTGCTGAATAGTGGTTATTATTTTTATTTTCACTTTAAGCCCTTAGGCTCCTTACCATTAGCTTCATACCTTTACAACTTGTTTGGATTCATAGTCCTACATATGATCCTGTTTGGTGGAAACATATACTTTTGGAGGCATTTCTGAGTCAATTATCCCTTTATATTTGGCTTCAATCAAGGGTCTGAATTGGTTATAGAGAAGTTCTCCTAATAAGTTCAGGTGTTGCAATACTCACTCTAGTTGCTGTAATCTCAAATCTAGATATGGACATGGACCCCAGAACAAGAATCTTCAAAACAATCACTGAATTGGTCCCTTTAGGCCTAGTGACTGTAACCTAATAAACTCTTCTTTCCCCTTATCCAGTGTGTGTTTCATTGTCTTTGTATTCCTTTGTATAAGGTAACATTATACAGCTCTATATAGAATGGCATTCTAGAACAATAATCCTTCCAAAATACCCTTACCTTTGAAGTGCCTACCTTTTACTTATAGTCTTCTTTCATATTGACTGATGAATGTACATAGCTTTCCTTTTGCACATGCAATGAAAGATACAGAAATACAATGGCGATTACCTTTTGAAGAAAAAGGTCCCCAAATCCTTACAGACTCAAAACTATGTTCTGTCAAAACTATGAAGAAATACATGGCGATGTTCTGTTAAACAAAACTATGAGAAACATTTATGCTAGAGTATTTTCTCATTCTTAGGCAAGCATATGGTGTGGAAAGCATTTGAACATGACACTCCTGTCGACTGAGGAACATGACACTCATGTCGACTGAGAGATGTCCAAACATGTATAGTCCTTAACCCCATATCCTGGGATCCATCCTTAACAACATATCATTGAAACCTTTTAAAAGTTCTAGGATGACCTTAATTATGAGAACCTGTCTTGCCTTTTTCTTTTTTTTTAAGAAAAACTTTTATTAGATTTTTTTTTTATAAAGAGATTAAACAATTAGAACATACAATAAAATAGATTACCTCAAGATTACCCCAAGCCTCATCCTTAAGCGTTACCTATTCTCGCCAACTCACGATGCTCCCAGAGCTTCTTTTTGATTCAATAGCTTGCCACGAACCTCAAGTTCGATCTCCGGAATCAACCGGCTCCAAATAGACTCTTCGTCAATCCGGCCAACAGCAACAAGGCACCAATGAATTACCAGATGAAATGATGAATGATATGCAGAATGAACAGGACAATAAAAACCGTTCGAACAAATGCAGGATGCAAGAACGTTGAATTAGATTGTCACAAAAAATAAAAACTCTAGCACTCAAATCTTGTACCCTTTTTTTTTTCCCGAAGTGTAGAGCTCTGTCCTAAAAGGCATAGGCGATCTGTTTATATAAAGGAAAAAATTCCCAAAGATTGAAAGTTAATAAAAAAGAAAGGGAACATGAATCCAGATCATATATATAAATATTAGCCGATTACCAAGGTTTCCGAAATACCACGTTTCCTATAATGTAGTTTGGTAAATTTGATAATGGGCAACCTGTATAAAGGAAATTGTAAGGACCCGTATTTTTACATAATTTTTCCGGAATAATGTTGGGTAAATGTGAGGAATTAAATTTTGACTTTAGGGGTCGAAGAGAGAGCATTTAAATGCATTTGGGTCTTTTTAAAATACATTTGGAAGTAATGGGGTGAAAGTGTAATGGGGTGAAAGAATATAACACATTATGCTTGCATTTTTTTTTCAAAAAACCAGCCCTCTCTCTCTCTCCCTCTGTCTGCCGACTCTCTCTCTCTCCCCTTTCCTCCATTTTTGCAAGCTCCAAGCCTCACAAATCCACAAAACCTCAAGTCCCCTTCATAAACCCTACCTAAAATCACCTCCTCTACGTGTTTTGAAGCTTGGGTTGCATTGATTTCGCACCGAAAGCACACATTTCGGGTTGGAGCAATTGGAGGCTAGGGTTTTCATCTACCCACTCATTTCAAGCAAAATCCTTGAGGTAGGAAGACAAATTCTTCTCCCTCTAGTTGTATTTAGATGATGTATAGCATATACTTGCTTCTTGTTCTCAAATTTCATCTAGTTCTTGAATTTCTTCCATAGTGAGTTTATTTGAACTTGATTTTGTGATCTATGGATTGAGCCCTTGATTGATGCTATTGTTGGTTGTTTAGCACTCCTTTGATGTCTATTAATCACTCTACATATTCAAATTTTGGCCTAACACTACACAATTGCATTTGGGTTGAAATTCCACACCCACAAGGGTGAAAATCTGATTGTTTCTGGACAGCAAGCTGCTGCCCCTGTTTTTCCAGATTCTGTCCCCTGTTTTGGGGTCTTTTCGGGCTACCCTTTGATACCCGTTTGGTCCCCAATCGTCCATACCTCCGTACATTGGCCCTACAACATCATTTTGGATACCGAAACCATCTTGAATTCATGAAATTAACCCTTGGACACGTAAATTAATACTTTTTATGTTTCTCGTATCGGACACGTGTTGGTTGACACATTTTGGCGAAATTGGTAAATATTTGGAACAAATGAGATTTTTGAGAACTTTTGAGAGACAAATGGTTTGAATTGATGTTATTGGGTAAAATGAACTCTAGGGATCACCCGTTTGGTGTCCCTAGCCATGGGTGTACGGAGCCCGCGAAATCTGGCAAGGGTGCACGGAGCCCATGAATTCCGGCAGGGGTGTACGGAGCCCATGAAATCCGGCAGGGGTGCACGGAGCCCATGAAATCCGGCAGAGGGATACTTCCCTACTAAAATGGATGAAAATTTTCAAATAAAATACCGGTTTTGATGAATTTGGCTCATTGGGTGAAAATTTGGCTTTGATGTGCAAAAATGAAGATTTTGGTAACTCCTTGGATACTTGTAATTGTTTTGGAACACAGTGACACGTCTAGAACACTCGGATACATTTTAGTTACTTCGTGGTCATTTGATAGTCTTCTGTTCATTGTTAACCTTGTACATTGGTTCTGTCCATGCCCATACTCATCTATTATGCATGTATCATGTTTATACACCTAGCGGTGGTAGAATAGTTTTCCTACTGGGCTAGTGAGCTCAACCTATCAATTTTCAGGTACACGGCATGGAGCATGAGGTGGATGCTTGGAGTGTGATTGCATGACATTGGAGCACATTTATGCATGAAGTTATTTTCCCATCTTCGTATTTTATTTTTGGAAAGATGGTCTTGTAACTTCCATATGGTTATCTTTTGACTCTTTGATAAATGTAATAACTCTTAAATTCCATATTCACACTTTGGGGTTTCGGTTATATTTGGTTGAACTTATGGACTATTTTTTTGTGAGAATGTAATATTTGACTTTGACTTCTCTAATGGAAATGATGAGACCTTGACTTCTCCACGTGGATTTAATTTACATTTGTTTTGTTAAATTTAAGGGCGTGACAGAAATGATCTAGAATTTTAACATTCAAATAGGCAACTTGGTTTTGAAGAAATGATCTGATACCTCTTTAGCCAATTTCCGAGGTCTTAAAAATAGACCACGTTTTTTATGCTAAGGTTTGGAAATCAGTTGTAAATTGGCATTATGCATTTATGGAAATGATCAAGCAATCTAGCAATTTAGAACTCCAAGGATTGGAACATATGGGTATAATATTTTCCGAAAATGAATATTTCCATAGATCAAGCATGATGTGGGGGTCAAGAAAATAATTCCCTATTATTAATTTTATAAACTAATTTAGAGAATTTTAAAATATGATTAATAAAAGATTAATAAAAAAATGCTATGTATGAAATGCAGTGATGATTTTACCTTTGTTGAAAACAAGCAGCTTCGCAGGGTCAAAAAGCTGAAGCCAAAGGAAGGAGCATCGCGCGAGAAACCACCCCCGGCCTATTCAATCTACCCATTACAATTCAAAGAAATAGAAAATCAATTTGAACTAGGGTGTGTTTTGAACAACTCCGGAAAATGCCAAACCAAAATAACTAACAAAGCCCTTAAACCAAATCATCTCCTTTACAGCCTCAGTCACGGCCACATACTCAGCTTTTGTCGTGGATAGTGTCGCTAATTTCTGCACACGTGAGACCTAGCTCACTGCTGTTGAACCAAAGTATAGATATAACCTGTGGTGCTTCGCCGCGTATCTTGATCATCGACAAAATCTGCATCCACATATCCCTTCACTGTCAATTTCCCTTTCCCAAAATAAAGTGACAAATTAGTGATACCTCTCAAATATCATATGATCCACTTTACTACTTCCCAATGTTGTTTCCCTGGATTGCTAGCAAACCTGCTCACAACTCCCACTGCATGGGCAATGTCTGGTCTCGTGTTCACCATCGCATACATCAGGCTACCCATGCCCGAGGTATATAGAACCTTGACCATGTACTCTCTCTCTCTCTTTGTATCTGTCTTGGGTGATTGCCCCTGAGAAAATTTGAAATGACTTCCCAAGGGTGTGCCAACTGCCTTAGCACTCTGCATATTGAACCTCTCCAAAACACGTTCAATATACTCAGCCTGACTCAATTGCAAGGTCCCCTGAACCTTATCTCTGCTGATCCTCATCCCAAGTATCTACTTAGCTGCACCCAGATCTTTCGTAGCAAACTCTGTTGCCAACTGTTGCTTCAACCTGTTGATCTCCCTAACACAGAAACCTGCTATAAGCATATCATCTATGTAGAGCAATAAAATGATGTAGCTAGACTCAAAGCTCTTGAAGTAACAACAGTGATCTCCATTGCACCTTGTGTAGCCACTGAGCTGCATGAAACCATCAAATTTTCTGTACCATTGTCTGGGAGCTTGTTTCAAACCATACAGACTCTTCTTGAGCCTGCACACCATCTCTTTCGTGTCTTTCAAATGAAGCCAACAGGTTGCTTCATGTAAATTTCTTCATCCAAGTCCCCGTGAAAAAAAGCAGTTTTAACATCTAACTGCTCAAGGTAGAGATTTTCAGCAGCAACCAAACTCAACACCACTCTGATAATGGCCATCTTCACAACCAGCGAAAATATCTCTGTATAATCGATCCCCTCCTTCTGTTGGAAGCCTTTTACAACCAATCTTGCCTTGTACCTTTTCTTGCCATCACTTTCCTACTTAAGTCGAAAAACCTATTTGTTTTGCAAGACTTTCTTTCCTGCGGGAAGTTGAGCTAACTACCAAGTATCGTTGGAATGAAGAGAATCCATCTCTTTTTGCATCGCAGTCTTCCACTTAGCTGACTCGAAAACCTGCATAGCCTCATCATAGCACTCTGGTTCTCCACTGTCCATCAAAAGCAAGTAATCAAGCGAGGAAATATATTTCGGATTTGGCTTGTGTACCCTGGTTGACCTCCTCGACACTCTGACCACTGAACTAGTCCATGTCTCTGGAGCTACCTCATCTGAAACTGTCCTCTTTGAAACTGTCTCGTCTAAAGCTCTCTCCTCTGCCTAACCAGACCTCTGTTCAATCCCACTATCATCTGGAAAATCCTCCAACCCAAAGTACTCAGATGTATCTCCATCCGAAGTGGTACTCCCACTGCTCTGTTTGCTGTCCCTGTCTTTGTACATCTCCTTTTCATCAAACACAACGTCTCTGCTTCTGATTATCTTCTGGTTCTTGTCATCCCAAAAACGATAACCAAACTCATCTCCGTCGTACTCAATAAAGGTGCACTTCTGTGACTTAGCATCAAGTTTATCCCTGCCATTGTCGCTAATATGCACATAGGAAACACAACCGAAAACACGTAAGTGTGAGAGATTTACTTCTTTACCACTCCAAACCTCCTTTGGTATACAAAAATTCAATGGAACTGATGGTCCAAGATTGATCAAATATGCTGTTGTGCTCACTACATCTGTCCAAAACATCTTGGGCAACCCTATGTGTATCCGCATGCTCCTAGCACGCTCAGTCAAGGTCCTATTCATCCTCTCTGCAATGCCATTATGCTGCGGAGTCTTTGGAGGTGTTCTCTCTAAACGAATCCGGAATAGAGCGCAGGCTTTCTTGAACTCCCCCAACTCATACTCTCCGCTGTTGTCAGACCTCAACCTTTTCACTTTCAAATTTGGTTCGTTCTCAACCATGGCTTTCCACTTCTTGAAGACTTCAAAGACCTCTGACTTGTGCTTCATGAAGTATACCCATACCTTCCTCGAGTGATCGTCGACAAAGGTAACCTAGTAATAAGAACCGCCAAGAGAAGACACTGTAGCTAGAACCCACACATCTGTATGGACAAACTCTAGCTTCTGAGCCCTGGGAGGCCTGCCGCCTTTCTGAAAGCTAACCCATTTCTGATTCCCGAAGATGCAATCCTCACACATGTCAATATCCACTGACTCTAAACCCGGTAGCTTCCCATTCAACTGCATAACCTTCATTCTTTTCTCAGTCATATGCCCCAGTCTATAGTGCCACAGATTTGAACTCTCTTTGCTGTCTACAACTGCAAGTGTGTCGCTACCATGTGAAGTCAAGTAAAGTGTACCAACTTTCTTGCCTTTAGCCGTCACCATGGTGCCATTGGAGACTTTCCACGTGTCCCCTGTGAGTGTTGATGTATAACCTGCTGCTGCAAGCTGTCCAACCGAAACAAGATTCCTTTTCAACTTCGGAACATGCTTCACATCTTTTAGACACCATTGGTACCCATTCATTTTAGACACCATTTGTACCCATGCGTTCCTCTTCGTCATTCCCCAAGTATACTTTCCCAAAGTCCCCTACTACATAGTTTTGCAGAACCTCCCTGTTAGTAGTGGTGTGGAATAAGGCACCCGAATCAATCACCCATGATTCGGCGTCGCTGTTCATGGCAAGAATAAGTGCATCGTGCACAACATGAGCCTCTTGCTCATTGTTATTCTTCTTCGGTGCTTTGCAAGTTTGTGACATATGGCCTGTCTGACCACAATTTCAACATTCACCTTTAATAGGCCGAACCTGAGATTTGGCCTTATTTCCCTTACCTTTAGATTTCGACCTATTCCTGTTCTAATTTTGACCACCCCTAGTCTGGCTTCTACCCCTCTGCTCAACACTTAGAGCGGAACCTGAACTACCTGAACCATCGATCGAACCCCTTTTGACCTCCTCAGTCAAAATCAAATAGACAACCTCCCTGAGTTTCAACTTTTATTTCCCTGCTGAATTACTGACTGCAATAATGATACCCTGCCAGCTTTCTGGCAACTGAGATAGAATTAACAAGGATTGAACCTCATCATCAATCTTGATATCTACAGACGTAAGTTGATCAACTATCGTATTGAACTCACTGAGATGTGACATAAAGAAAACCCCTTCAGCCATAGACAGGTTGAAAAGTTTTTTCATAAGATGTACCTTATTCGCAGCAGACGGTTTCTCGTACATCTTCTTCAGTGCTTCCATAAGCTCCTTCGTCGTTTTCTCCTTCAATATGTTGTGGGTGATTGACTTTGAAAGGGACATGCGAATAACCCCTAACGCCTCCCTGTCTAGAATGTCTCAATCCTCGTTTCACTCTCCTGTCTTCTTCCCCTTTTCTTTACCCAGTAGCAGCCAGTAAAGATCTTTTGATACAGATAGTCCTCTATCTGCATTTTCTAGTACGCAAAGTCTGACCCATCAAACTTGTCAATCCTCTGTTTGCCTTCTTCAAAACCCATAGCTCCCACTGAAACCCTAGCTTGCCCGAACGAGATTAAACCCTAACCTATCGAACAAAACCTACCGCAACCGCGGCTCTGATACCAGTTGTTATGAATTATCACGAACACCTGTTCAATCCTACAATGCCCCTACGGATCTTGGGAGCAATGAATCATAGAAAAAACAAGCAAATAAGTGCGTAATGAAAACTGGAAAGAAAAGCGAGACACAAGATATAAGTGGAAAACCTCAACGTGAGGAAAAATCACAAGAGCCACACTAGTCCACTTTGAAATCGAATCAAGGAGTACAAGTCTTCTCACAATCTCTCTGAGATTAGTTTTCTCTTGCCTCTCACAAATTTTCACGCTCTGAAAATCTGATACACTACACTGACTACTCACACAGCCAACCAACACTACAAGAAAATGGGTCATTTCCGTCATTTTTTCCCCCAGCATTTCAACAAATGCCGGGGAAAAAATGCCGGAAAAGGTACTATTCCCGGCATTTTTCCATAAAATGCCGGTAATAGTTAAATTTCTGAAAATTCTTTATTTTATATTATAAATATTTTTGTTTGACCTTTAGGAACCAAATGTGTGCTAGCACAGTTGGTAGTGCTCGCGCGCGTGGTGTTGAAGGTCACGGGTTCAATTCTTGGGGCGAGCAATTTGTCCCAATTTTGCTTGCCACGTGGGTTCCATGCGGGCACCAAGTGGCCCCCACATGGGTGCCATGTGGCATGGGGGTCACGTGGCATTTTTCCCTAATAAAATAATCGACTTTTCCCGGCATTTGTGAAATGCCGCAAATAGTGGCTACTTTTCCCGGCATTTGTGACAACTTTTCCCGGTATTTGTTAGTATTAACGACACGTGTATAGACGGCATGTGTAATAAATGCCGGTAATGCTTAAAAAATGCTGGTAATGCCATTTTCCGGCATTTGTGGTGGCTTTTCCGGCGTTTATCAAAATGCCGCTAATAGTGAAATTTGGCGTAGTGCAAAACCCTAAAAGAAACATTTTAAGGCTCTCGGTAGCACTACAGGGAAACACCTGTAGCGCTCTAAAACACTCTGCCCAAAAAATAAGCTATAGGTAGCGCTACACCAAATCTATGGTAGCACTACCAACCCTCTTAGACCCATTCTTGGCTAATGAAGGTTGTCTGCACCCCAACAAGTAACACATGCATAACAATGATGGCATCCCTACATAACGAAGGCACTTTAAAAAAAAAATGCTTGCACTGTTTAGATATCAAACTATCCAGTAAAACTTTAACGGCAATAAAAGTTCAAATGCACGGATAAAATTATATCCGTCCCCACTCTTCACTAGTTCTTAATTCTTAGCATATTGAAAGCCACTAATATGAGACAATTTGAATAAAATGAAAAACAAAGATCACATCTACTTAAGTTCCATTTAATTAGGAAGTGAAAAGTAGAAGACTAAAAAGGATTTTGGGACTAACTAATTCTTTCCTTCCTTACCAAATTTAGAATACAGGAAAAGAAGTAATTGAAATCGTGATCTTGCATTGGTAGCAAGTAAGGAATAATTTTGATGGACTTGCATTGATATATCAAAGTGAATAATGTGCACATTCAATTTTTCAGTTTACTATATCATTCATGAAATTGATCACTTGAATGCCTCACATTAATATGAAATTAACAAAAAAAACCGCCCAAAAACTATAGCAAAAGCCAAACTTCTACGTGGTTGCGTTCCCCCTTAGAGGGAAGCACCCACATGAGCAGTGGTGGCTCACAAAATGCTAAGCTGTGAGTGGTTAACATTAAAAAAAAAAAATCTGAAGCATATACTTCATTTACTTTTTTAAGGCTACCGAAGCATACCTATATAGAATGCACAATGGCTCATTTTAGATCACTATTCCACTACAGGATTGGAATGATAAGCTATTGATTTCAATGTTAAAGCCCCTTCCAAGTTCTATTCCTTGAAATAAAGCACCAACTCAATAAATCAATCTTCCTACCATATCAAATGATCCAGATCGATTGAGAAAATAAAATAAAGAGCATGTATATAAATGAAGTAGATCGGATGTACTTACCTCTTCAATGGCTTCAAACAAGATGACAACGAGTATAACCATAGAGAAGCCATTATCTCCGAGACTAAATTTGGCATCTTTGATACAAATACAAGGTTTTCTTCTCTCTTGTTTTTTTTTTTTGGTGTGTGTGCTAATCTTCAAAATATGACTGCAAAACAACCAAACAAAAATGGTATTATATTTTGCATTTGTAAGCTCACCAACATATCTTTAATAACTTATCCACATTGATATATATATATATATATATATATATATATATATATATATATATGTATACATCTCTTTAGCAAAAGTAACCTTACTACTAATTAATCTGGATACTACATTCAATTCTAGCAAAAGCCAAAGATCCCCGACTACATGTCTTTTAAACTTTTTACGTATCCTTTCCATTCACATCTCATGATCTCATACCATTAGAAAATATGTTCATGTCTACCTAATGACAAACAAACCATACATCTACCGACACATGGCATGAAATATTGAATTCTCCCCACTACAACAATTTATTAAACACTTCTGCCGCAAGAGGAGCCAATAATAGGAATCAAGAAATAAATTATGTTAAGAGAAACACATTTTCCCCGTATTAGCAATCCTTCTGTATGAGAGGCTGAAGGTACTCCTGCGATTAAAATTTACATTATATATCATAAAGCACACAGAGGGAAGAAGGATATCTCAATTACCCTTTACACTTTGCTTTTGATACCATCTTTGATCCCATAATTGTTCAATCCTGTCATTCCCACAATGAAAGAAAGAAAAATGTTTAGCCCATCATAGGATTATGAATAACTACACCAAAAATACCTAATACAAAACCGAGAATTGGAAAATACCTAATACAGAACCACATATCACAAGCTCAAATTCTAAAAGAAATAAAAAACATACATTAAGGGAGAAAATTGAAATATCAAACCATACCGAAAAGTATCACATTCACAACCACACCCGGAAAGTTTTGACATAATCTCTCTCTTCAAACCTTATGTTATCATGGTCTTCAATTTGCTTTCCTTCCATTGATTCCTTCCTTATTGACTGATTGAGCTTGGCTTTCCTGAAATATTGGTCACCAAAATAAGATAATCACATTATAAGTCTTAATTTTTGTAGATTGTAGAAACCTATTAATTGATGTGTGTACCAAAGAGATAACAGATCAACATGGCATCTTTGTTTGCTTTCCCAAAAAATAAATCAATCCAAACCAGAGAAATGGAGGAATCCTCAATGAGGAGAGTTGTTATACACATCAACAACCACTGCAACAGTTATGAAAGGACATTTCAAAGGACTACTACATGAGTAACAGCTACAATAGTTGTTTCTACTCTGTCCTTCCTCCTTCACGCCGTAGAACAATGTCACATCACAGGAACAGTAAACCTTCCCATCAACTCGCACATCTGCCCAAGAGTCTGCCCGTTGTTGGTTGCAAGTGGAGGTGGCGAATGAAAGAGGTTCCCAACCTTCCCTCTTATATGTAAAGGTTTTAGATTGTACACCACACCAATTCATAAATCGTCACCAGCCGAAAACACCCGAACTCTCACTAGATTGTAATTCTATACGCCATTTCCAATTGAGCGTACTTGCTTGCTTTTGCCCCATTTCATGTCGTATATTAGGGCTTTTTGGGAAGAAGCGTACCTCAGTTGTTGTTTTTTCTTCCCCCCTCTCTCTCTCTTTCACACACACACACACACACAGATGGCCAGTCACCTGCCCGGCTTTGGATGAAAGCCAAAGTGGCAAATGAAAGTGCCCAAACTTTTGCCCCCTCTTGGCTCGTATTATGTATAGGTATAGAAAACCAAAAATCATCAATATTACCTAACAATGTAGATTAAACATCAAACACATTTGCAACCTAACATTTTCCTATTACAAAATAGTTCAGTTTGCACAACAAAACTCTCTCATTCCTAGAGGGGACATGGTAGAACGCAAGAGATACAGATTTGCATACTCTGAGCTACCAGATGTTGAACAAAAAGCAATGCACAATACAAGAAAAAACACATTTGGCGACCAAATCTAGCGACCAAATAAATTTTAGTCGCCGATTGTAGCACCTTCAGCGACAAAATTTTGTTTGTCGCCGTATGTAAATACTTTTGGCGACAAAATCGTGTTAGTCGCCATATGCATACTTTGGGCGACCAACTCGACTTTTGTCGCTGATTGTGGACCCTTTAGCGACTAAATTTTTTTTGTTGCCACAAGCAGTACATTTGGCAACCAAAAAAATTTTGGTCGCCGTATGCAATGCCTTTGGCAACCAAACGTCGGCTTTGGTCGCGGAATGTTTAGTGCCAAAAATTATACCGTGTGAAATTATTGGCGCCAAGCGTAAATCTTGTGGAGACATATGGCGACTAAAATTTTTAGTCGCCGATGGTATATTTCGATAAATTAAATAATATAATAAAATAAAATACTTTTCAAAAAAAATAATAAAAAGGAATATACAAAAAGATAATACATATAAATAGTTTCGGACAAATGGAACATAAATACATGGGTAGCCCAGTGGTCAGGTGTTGGGTTAAGAAGTGGGAGGTCTTGGGTTCAAATCTTGGCAGGTGCAAGCAAGGTTTAATTAATTCTCGAGCAGCACATTAATTTATTTTTTTTCGTATGAACTTTTGGCCACAAAATATTGGTCGCCGATGTGGTACTTTTGGCGACTTTTGGCGACTTTTGGCGAGAAACGGTTTTGGTCGCCGTATGGCTCGCCAAATTATTACGGTGACTAAAAACAACCCTATGGCAACAAATTTTTTGGTCGCAGAGAGCGATTTTTCTTGTAGTGGCATGAAAGGAGGAAAATTTTGGCTACAGAAAAAGCAGAGAAAATACCACAGCTTTTCCCAATTCCATTGCATTAGGAAGCCAAAACCGGCACATCTACATTAGCGGCACATCTACATTAGTTCAGATTGATAGACCTGCCAAAATTACAGCCTCATCAGATTTCCCTTCAGATACAGATGAAAGCTTATGTATGATACATCGATTCATTATAGTTATTATTTCTCATAGCAAATTGCTTGCTAAGTGATATCTTAATATACCATCATATTTTATATAGGTATCATGTACGATGTCAATATCGGTAAGTTCAATCACCTTATAACTTCCATAGTAAAAAAAACCATTCATAGGTCAATGTCATATCTTGTGTAAATTATTTAGGTGTAGGATTGAACAACTTCAGACCTCTTGATATTATCTGAGAACGTTCTATACTACCAGAGTCACATCTATTACCTGTAGCCAATGCTTGCTTACTGTGTGGAGTAAAAAGATTTCCATATGAGCCACCAAACTTTTCGTGCAGTAAAGGTGATATATTCCTTTACCCAACCAATATGCCACATGAATTGCAACAGTTCCCTATAATGATATTTTTGTTTTCACCTCAATGGGGGGTTTTTCTTGATGAAGACTATGCGAAGCGCATCAATAGGATTTATACATTTTGAGCTCAAGCATAGATTTACCATTATATCAATAGCTTATATCCTACACAAGGCAAATCATTATCTTAAGCTTTATTACTATGATATAGACCATGAACCTACCAATAGGCAATCAACCAAAAACAAATTGGAAATACCTATCATTGAGCACCTAATTGATATCTTAGAGCCAAACCCTTATTCCAGATTTTTTAGGAGCCTAAGAAATATTGAGAATATAGATACCTGTGAGATCAGGTTAAAAGCAAACCCTAAAATCTAGAGTACACAAACTGCACCACCTGTTGTAGGACAAGTTGGAGCAATTTGGAATGAAAATACAGAGGCAGATATCCAAGGAAAACAGAGATAATAGTTCAAACGAATTATGGTCGCAACCAAAGAACAAGATACTACTATGGTTTGTTTGATTCCCTGCAATATCTTATATTATTTCTTGAAGATGAATCAGGATGGCATCAAGGCATCTTGAAAAGAATAAAGGAATACAAGGTCATGCTCGATGAACTTCAATGCTATGCATCCACATTTCACGCATCAATCTCATGCTCCATGCCGAGTACCCGAAAATTAATAGGTTGAGCTCACCAGCCTAGTAGGAAAACTATTCTACCAACGCTAGGTGTAGAAACATGATACATGCATATTGAGTGGGTATGAGGATGAACATGACCAATGTATAAGGCTATGATGAACAAAAGGCTTTAACTCAACCACTAAGTACCCAAAATATGTTCACGTGTCTAAAATGTGTCCAAGTGTCCCAAACTAAGTTTAAGTATCCAACCAAAGTCCCAGTAATTGTCAAATCTTCATACTCGTACATAAAAATCATATTTTCGTAAAATATTCCAAATTCAACTCAACTATGTCTTTTCGAACATTTTACGAGAAAAACATTCATCAATTTAATAGGGAAGTATCCTTCTGCCAGATTTCATGGGCTCTATGCACCCCTGCCGGATTTCGCGGGTTCCGTACACCCATGACTAAGGACACCAAATGGTGATCCCTAAAGTTCACATTTATCCATAAAATACTTTTGATTCAAAACTCATCTCAAAACTTTACATTTTGTCCCAAAATTTAGCAATTGCATCGAAAAGTCAAACAAACTCTTTACATTACCCAAATAATGCCAAAATAAAGTTGGAGGGATGTACGATGTGTCCAATATTCAAAGGAAGGATAAGAGATGAAAATATGATATTTTAGCGTTTTTAACCAATTGGAGTTTTTTGCCCAACTGGTTGGACCAAAACAGAGACGAGCACAAGTTTTCAGGAAAACCCAACTGGCTGGTGGTTTTTGCCCAACTGGTTGGGGCAGAGACAGATTCCTATGAAAATTTCAGAAGTGCCCAACTAGTTGGATGTTTTTTAACGACTAATTGGGAAAACCAAAATTTTTGCGGGTTTCTCTCAAAACATGAAATTTCAACCCAATTGCATATATGAAGTTTTAGACCAAAATTGGAAATGTGGAGCAACTAATGGACATCAAGGGAGGGTAAATCAACAATCAATTACATCAAACAAGTACTCAAATCGTAGCTCACAAAATCAAGCTCAAACAAACCCATTTGAGAGCAAATGATGAATGAGACGAATTAGAGCAACAAGAACAAGATATATGCTATACATCACATAGATACAACTAGAGGGAGTAGAATTTGTCCTCCTACTTGAAGATTTGAGCTTGAATTGAGTGAGAAAATGAAAGCCCTAGCCTCCAATGAGCTCTAACCCAAAATATGAGCTTTAGGTGTGAAACAAACACGATACGAGTTTCAATACGCGTACAGGAGGTGATTTTAGGTGGGGTTCTTGAAGGGGACTTGAAGGCTTGGTGAATTTTGTAGCTCTTGAGCAAGAAAAATGGGGGAGAGGAGTGAGAGAAAGAGGGTCAGCTGTTGGGGAAGAGAGAGGACTGATTTTTTTATAAAATGCAAGAACAAAATGTGTTTATATACTCCACCCTTTTACACTTTCACCCCTAAACTTGCAAATGTATATTAAATACATCCAAATGCATTCTACCACTGTCACATTGACCTCTTTTAATCAAAATTCAATTCCTCACATTTACCCAACATTATTCCAGAAAAATAATGTAAAATTAGGGTCCGTACAGACGTTCTCTTCAAAACCATAGTTCCTCTAGTCTACAACTTATTCACTTTTTTGCTACTCAACATTATTAGCACACACATCAATCCTAAAAAATGCCAACCAAGAACAACGGGCACCAAACGCACGTAGCTTTGTATCTAGTTGGTTACTATATCCTCTCCCTCTCTGAAATCCCTAGCAACCACTAATATTACTCTTCCTTCTTCCCCTCCCCCCCTCCCCCCAGGGTTTCAATACCCTCAAATGGTGGTGGGAGGGGAGGGCCAAGGTTCTATTTATTTTCTTCGTTCGTTCTTTTTTTTTTTTTCTTTTGTCTCTCAGATCAACAATTTTTCATCTGATCTGAGAGAGTTATGTCTCTCACTTTGTGAGAGTTGTTAGTTTCGTCTTCAGACGAATTTTTGTCTATAGATTGGGTACTTTCAAGTGTGGTTGTTTTACAATGATATCTGTGCCAACAATGTTCTTACCCTACATGATATTGTTGGTAGGGCAACTTGTGGTGGCTTTGAAGATATGTAGTTTTGGGAGTTCATTGGTGTGAGCATGTTTGGTTGGAGCTCATTTGATTGTTTGCGTATTCTTTGTCTTTCATCTTTAACTAGCATTAAGTCTCTTCAGAAATATTGATTTTAGGTATGAATCTTGTAAGTATTGCACTTTGCATCAGACCATGTCTGGGTTTAGGTGAAACACATCGATTGCCTTTTGCGTTTCTTATTCTCTATTAAGGCTTAGTTTGCCAAAAGATTTTAGCAACTCAATTGCTAAAATCAACATGATTTTAGCAATTGAGTTGCTAAAATCTTTTGGCAAACTAACCCTAAGATGATTAGTTTGGCTACGTCCAAAATTTTTGTAATGAATTCCTTTTTTGTAAGTGTCGTTGGACATTTATTAATCTGCTCATTTCTGTGTAAAAAAAAAAAAAGTTACAATATCCTAAAAAGTTACAATATCCGAAGTTTCCGGATTGATATTTCCAGATGGAATTAACCGGGCCAACTTGAACCGATTCACCCCTAGCAGGATTAGTACAGACTACAGAGATTAATAAAAAATCAAGATCAAACCGCCTTTTTCTTCTCTCTCACTGCGCCCCTGTTTTGATACAGGTCGAGAGTTGTATGGAAGAAATTGGTCCCTTCCTGTTTCTCTCTCCACTCTCGTCAACCATGGCGTCATAGAAAACAAAAACACTAACCAATTCTTCCTCTCTCTCTCTAGAAGACGCCCCACGCCCTGTATCAAACTGTCAAAACGATGACCCGTTCTTCCAATTGAATAGGCCTCTTCCTCTCTCACAGTCAATGGCGCCTCAATAAAAATCAAAGCCCAACCCAATTCTCCTTCTTTCTCTCTCTAAACATGCCGAGCGTAACGGTGAAGCTTTACAGCGTCATCTTCAAGTTCCTCCTAAAACGCCGTTTAGAAACCCTAATCCAATCCTCTCTCCTCTACGCCAATCCCATCCACCCCTTCGGCGTCACCTCCCGCCCTGACGACGTTATCGCCCCCGCTAACCCCACCTTCTCCGCCGCTGACGGCGTCGCCACCAAGGACATCCACATCGACCCCCTCACCTCCCTCTCCATCCGAATCTTCCTCCCAAACACCGCCCCAAATTCTAAAGTTTCCAAGACTTCCGGTTATGCCCCTGCCATTGACGGGCGCAGCCGTAGTAACTACCGCAAGCTCCCGATTGTTGTGCAGTTTCACGGCGGGGGGTTTGTGAGCGGGAGCAATGACACGGTGGGTAACGACTTGTTTTGCAGGCGGATGGCAAGGTTGTTGGATGCGGTTGTGGTGGCAGTTGGGTATAGGCTTGCTCCGGAAAATCGGTATCCGGCCGCGTTTGAGGATGGGGTGACGGTGTTGAGTTGGTTGGGGAAGCAGGCGAATTTGGCTGATTGTATTGTTCGAGGAGGGGATTTTAGGAGGTTGGGTGTTCGCCGGGGGCAGCAGATTGTTGATGGGTTTGGAGCGGCAATGGTGGAGCCTTGGTTGGCTGCTCATGGGGATCCGTCTAGGTAAATTCTTCCGAGTTCTCTAGTCCTTTTTGGTTGGTTGAAATTTCTCATGATTCTGTTTTATTTATACCCTGCTAAATAGAGTATTTGGATCTGCTTCAATATTTCCTTCATTGCATAACTATAACGGCTATACCCTGAACTGATTTAACTCATAGATGAATGGGTATTTTAATTCAATGGCAACAATGAAATTGAGTTTTAGTTTGTGAATTAAGCCTCTCAAGTATCTTGACAATGCAATCCTCCATTCTATGCAGGAAATATATTTGCAAATCCATGAACTAACAACCAGTTCTTTGCTCAATTAATTTCTGTTTTGATTTGTGGGGGAGATTAAGATGGATGTATCGCTAAGGGTGTAAACTGACTCTCTGGGGCATGCTCATGCACTGATCAAATAAGGGATGTTCGTGGAGGGAGAAGATCCAGCATACATAGACATGTTCTGCCTAGAACACTGAACGAAACAAAATTCAACCCTCAAATGGGGAATACCGGTAAAAAATAAGTTAAAGTTAAACATACACAACCCTATCGACATCAAGACACTTATTTTATACAAACAAAAGATGGGCAGCTGGTCAGTGGAATCTTATTAGTGCTATTCAATGCCTAGTGATAAATTTCAATTAGCTTCGTCATCCCCCTCATTGGGGTTAAGGTCATGACTTGGGGCATTGGCTAGCTCCCATACAAGGCATGGGAACAAATTCACCATAGTAGTGCCCTGGCTTCTTATTTGACGGTGCCTACATATTAAAAATATCATATGTGTAGGCCATCTAACTGTGGATGGATGCATAATACCTCTGAAAACGTACATGGCAGCAAATTGGTAAAGCCTGTCATATGTTTGTTTTAGAGAGTCTCAAGAAATGGAAACTGCACAAGGTCTGAAAAATTGAGCTAAAGCCTATAGGAATTGGTATTGAATTAATTGCTAGTGCTGGTTAGAGTGCATACTCGTAACATTAAAAGGTGGTCTTGGTCATGGCGGTATGCCATGTGGCACCCCAACCCCCTTCTCCATCTCACAATCAAGTAGAAGTGGGTAAGGCTCAACTTCTCCTGCCCCTAGACCAATGAATAATAGCCTGAATCTTTTTTTTTTTTTTGCCGATAAGTAGATAAAAATAAAACAAGGCATTAAGCAAATGCTACCCATGCACAAAAGTAGGCAATTACAAAAAAAGTCCTGTACCCTACCATTATTATGTAGATGATCAAACTAATCTATGAGTTGGTCAAGGCAAGTGACTACACAAGCTACTAATATAAAAGCTCTTGATCATAAATGAAGGATGTGCCACTTCTTCAAAACATCTCATGTTCCTCTCAAGCCATATGATTCACATCAAACTATTAGGGATCATGCCCAAACCCGCTTCCTTCTTTTTCCCACTCTAGCACCTCCCCACGTGATTAAGAGCTCCATGATATTCCTCGAAATTGCCCACTTCAATCCAATCCAAAAAAGCACCAAAGTCCAAAGCTCCCATGCCCCCGGCCAATGAATGAGAAGATGATCAACCGTTTCCGCATCCCTTTTGTGCATACGCCACCAATTGACAATGATCATCCACCTTGGAATCAAATTTTTAATAGTAGGAATCTTTCCTTAGACAGCGCACCATCCATAAAAACTCACCTTCAACATGAATAATACTCATTGTTACATTGATTGGATTTCTGGTTGCAGTGCTACTTATCGTGAGGTATAAGCTGTTTTCTGGGTATGTTGGCTGTATCACTTTGCGACTTCAGATTAGGTGTGATGAACCTAAATGTGTTTATAGATTTTCCTGCATTTCTTAGCTAATCTGCCATTGTTTCAGAAGGGTAACATTCTGTGTTTTTCTTTTGACATGTTACTCAAACTTTGAACTTCAATAAATGATGCAAAAACAAGCATGTAATATATTCTTAAAAATAAGCATGTAAAATACACTATTTGTAACTTAGCATGTTGTAAATTTCTTTTCATTCTTATCTATATTTCCCTTCGGAATGTTTAAATTTAGTTTTGTTAACTCAGTATAGCACCAATAGTTTCCCAATTTTTTAAACAGAGGTCTTGGCGATGGCAGCCATACGATAGTAATAAAAACTCATTAGTAGTAGAATATTGTAACTCATATTTTCTTTGTAAAGCACCATTCTTTTTGGGGAGATATCATGCTTACGACTGAGATTAATTAAATCATGTCATTTAATAGGTGTGTTCTCCTTGGAGTGAGCTGTGGTGCTAATATTGCAGACTACGTTTCCCAAAAAGCAGTGGAAGCAGGCAAGCTTTTAGACCCTGTAAGGGTAGTGGCACAAGTGCTAATGTACCCTTTCTTCATAGGGAGGATTCCAACACGGTCAGAGATCAGATTGTCAAACTCCTACTTTTATGACAAAGCCATGAGCATCCTCGCTTGGAAACTCTTCCTCCACGAGGAAGAATTTGACCTAGATCACCCTGCTGCCAACCCCCTCCTCCTAAAAAGACGACAAACGCCCTTGAAATACATGCCTCCTACCCTAACAGTTGTGGCTGAACACGATTGGATGCGCGACAGGGCTATTGCATACTCTGAGGAACTTCGGAAAGTTAATGTGGATGCACCTCTTCTTGATTATAAGGACACTGTACACGAGTTTGCTACCCTTGATGTGCTCCTCAAGACCCCCCAAGCCCAGGCGTGTGCAGAAGATATCGCTATATGGGTTAAGAAGTATATATCTCTCAGAGGCCATGAGTTTTCTTATTGACGACTTTGATAATTGCGGTACAATGAGGTGGTCGCCGTATAATACAGCTTAAGGTCACAACATTTTTGCCCCGTGCACTCTTCTTGTAAGATATGTCTGTATATTATTAGATCAGGACTCTTAGAACCAATTTTTTTTTTTTATTATATATTTTTCCCTGGTTTCGTTGTGGAGGCACATTCATTCATTCATCCATGTTCTTGTTCTCTGAGTACAGGAGGCCATTGAATTGAAATGTATACTTTTTATCACCCGCAACCCATGCCTCCCCGGCCCCAACGTTGTGATTCTTCGTAAATTCGACAGAGGAATGCCTGCAGTTAGAGGTGGCAATTTCTAACCCAACCCATGAACCCACCCAAATCCACCCACTCAAAACCCAACCCAACCCACCCATATTAAAATATGGGTTATAAATGGGTGAACCATATTAACCCGTATATACATGGGTTTACGTGGGTTCAAAATGGATTGACCCAAAATTAAAAAGTTATCAGCAAAACAAGATGGAACAACACAATGGAACATTTAAGCAACAATCCAAGGGTTTCATTGGCCGCCCGCTACCTCTCTCGCTTCACCTTGAATCGACAAATATGAGATCTAAAAGTTGAACTTCCGTCTCTCAAATCTCACCAAATCTGAGGCCTTTCAAGGCTTCTTTTTAGCTTTGATCGCTTGCTTATCACTTCCGTCTCTCAGGTACGTGATCTTTATTCTACATTTACGGCACTCAATTGATGTAATCGTTGTCGTTCAATTGTTTCCAATGTGACCATCGTGTTTAGAAAGTGGGGAAATGTGTTTGAAGCTCGATCGTCAATACCGTTGCGTTTTTATGAATTATATTTTTCAAGAATGCGTGTACTTAATTGAACTTTCACCATCTTTTCTCGTATGGGTATTTCTGATTTTTGTCCTTAAATTTGATTTCCCCATAAACCCAAGGGTTTCAAGGCCTAAATTTAGGAATTTGAACGCTAAAATTTCTTTGGGTTGCTCTGCCATTTAATTGGCACTTTTATCTTTTAAAACTGTGATTAACATGTTATAGGGCACCTAAAATGGAAGAAAATATTGACGAGAATCTTGAGCAATGCTCTTCGACTACTGTTAGACGGAAGAGGTCCACTTCTGCCGTATGGGATAACTTTGACAAGTTACCTCCAGGTGCTGATGGAAAAAAATGGGCCAAGTGTAATTATTGTGGTAAAAAATATCGACGAGAATCAGGAACGTCGAGTTTACTACGTCATAATTGTCCTAACAAAGATCCTCATGAGTTTCCTCCTTCTATTGAGATAGATCAGGAGACGTACCGTCAGAAAATGGCTATAGCAATTATCAAGCACAATTACCCTTTTAAATTTGTGGAACATGAAGGAGTTAGGGATATACATTCTTATCTAAATCCTGCAGCAAAATCTGTTTCAAGAAATACGGCAAAGGCTGATGTGTTAAAGTTATTTGAAAGGGAGAAGGTACGCTTGAAAGGTGAATTGGAATCTGTTGCAAGTAAGATATGCCTAACATCAGACTTATGGTCTTCGTTAACTAGTGATGGCTATTTAGCTCTTACAGCACACTACATTGATGAGAAGTGGGTTCTACAAAAAAAAATATTGAATTTTCGCCATGTTCCTCCTCCACACAATGGTCCGATTTTGGCTGAAAGAGTTATCCATTTATTGAAAGATTGGGGAATTGATAAGAAGATATTCTCCCTCACATTGGATAATGCAAAATATAATGATGGTCTTGTTGATGTATTGAAGCGTCATATTTCATTGAGTAACTCCTTGGTGTGTGATGGTCAATTCTTCCATATACGTTGTGGTGCGCATGTGTTGAATCTTATTGTTCAAGAGGGATTGAAAGTAATTGATGAAACTATATATAATATTCGAGAAAGTGTTAAGTACGTTAGAGGTTCAGAAGGAAGGAAGATTAAATTTGCTGAGTGCATTGCTCAAATACCTTCAAGTTGTAGTAAGAAGGTTAGACAAGACATTATGACGAGATGGAACTCAACATATTTGATGCTTGAATGTGCCCTAGTTCATCGTCTTGCCTACTCTCAATTACAGTTGGTAGATACGAATTACAGGACATGCCCATCAGAAGACGAGTGGCTAAGGGTTGAAAGAATAAGTAGGTTTTTAAGGCCATTTTATGAGATAACTACTCTATTCTCCGGATCTCGGTATCCAACTGCGAATTTATATTTTCATGGGGTTTGGAAGATACAATTTCTCATTAAGGAAGAGATGGAGAATTTTGATGATCTTATAAGTTCCATGGCAAGAAGGATGAAAGGGAAATTTGACAAGTATTGGGAATGCTATAGCACGGTGTTATCATTTGCCATCATATTAGATCCTCGGTACAAGCTACAATTTGTAGAATTTTGCTTTTTAAAGCTTGATTTGGTGAACTGTTCTGATCGAATCAAAACCATCCGCGAGAAGCTATATTTACTATTTGAAGACTACGTGAGCCGTTCTACCACTTCTACTTCCAATCAATCATCATCGGCATGCGATACAAGTGGAGGCAATCAAAATGATCCAGTTGATGTAATGGATGTGAGTATGTCTAATTTTGTCTAATGATTATATGCGCACTTTCTAATTCATGTGTTTGATAACTCTTAACTGCATAACTTTGTAGGAGTTTGATGTTTTTGAAAGTCAAGAATGTGGATTGGGTAGAGTTAAGTCAGAGCTAGACTTGTATTTAGAAGAGCCTAGACTTGAAAGGAAGAAAAATGTGGATTTGGATATCCTTTGTTATTGGAAGGCAAATAGCTCTAGATATCCAAACCTCTCATTCATGGCACGTGACATTTTAAGTATTCCGATCACCACAGTGGCTTCAGAGTCGGCTTTCAGTATTGGAGGCCGTATTATAGACAAGTATCGCTCTTCAATCATACCCAAGAATGTAGAGGCATTATTATGTACTCGTGATTGGCAATATAATGCAACAGGTGAGCAAAATATAGTTGTCGAAGATTTGGAGGAAGAGGAGGAAGAACTTGTGGAGGATTTTGGAGAGAGAGTTGCTGCACTCGGCATTATATGAAAGTTGGTGTTTCTGGACTCGGGGGAAGCTATGCTGGAATAGCTTGTTTGTTTCTACTGGATAGCTTGTTTGTTTATCAGGATTTCATGGAATTGAAAGTTTTTTTTTCCCTTGAATGGATGGTATTGAAAGGTTGTGTTCTGTATTCATCTTAACTTGTTATTGGTTGAAGTGTTAGTTTTTTCAACCCGCCCATGTCATTATTTGGTTATGGTTACTGTGTGTTTTTATGTTGTTCACGTGTGGAGGAGTATTTAGCAATCTTGTCTTTGTCTTGGATAAGCACTCATTTGGCTGTGTCCTGTTGAAAAAAGTTACCATTATTGGCTACTGGTGAAATTACTCCAAGGTTTCTTGAAGTTCTACTTTTCGTTTTGAACCCTTGGGGGCTAAGTGTTTTCTGCAGGTACTCTTCAGCGTATACTCTTTAAAAAAAAAAAAATTTGGGTTGGGTTGGATTGGGTTGGGTTTGGCTTGACCCATATTCAACCCACCCATATCGAACCCATTCACTTTCAACCCATATTCCACCCATCCACATTCAACTCATAACCCATACCAACCCAAACAAACCCAACCCAACCCACCCATTTGCCACCTCTACCTGCAGTTGTGTTGCTGATTTGCTATTCCTATATTTCCTCAAATTATCGGATGGTGCTCAATTCCTTCCATAACCATATGGTTATGAGGGCCGGACCATTTAAGCTTATGGGATCCTACATGAAATAGTAGTGAAAACTGTTTGGACACACAAACATTGAGGCCTATTTTGGCCAAAAAAGTTGTCATACTTTTTGTTGTCTTTATTTGATTTTTTTTTTCGCATTTTTTAGTTTTGCATCAACTTTTTGTGTATTATTAGTTCGTCTCGGCGAGAGGAATAAAAAAAGTATAAAATTATGACCGAAGCTTAAATTTTTTTGAATAAATACAAAAATAAGCCAAAAGTTAGCTTTTTACACATTTTTTGATCTTTTTCAAAAAATTGAAAGTCTTAGTCATAATTTTTGATCTTTTTGGATTCGTCTCGCCGAGATGAACCAATAATACTCAAAAAAATCGATGCAAAACTAACAAACGCAAAAAAAAAAAAATAAAATCAAATAAAGACAAAACAAAAAGTTAAGTTGGATTTTTTAGCCAAACTTAGCCTAAATTATAACTAGTGATGCTCACAATCGTAATTTCATAAACGACCATCCATATAATAAAACAAGGATTCTTTTCATTAAAATATTAATCTCCTAGCAAATCTCCACCCTTCATCCTACACAATCCAATGGTCCAAAAATATATCTCTCACAAACTAATTTTTGAGTGGCACTCCTGTAAATATATCTCATGTTTAAGGGTAGAAGTCCAATTGAAGAGTTGTCATTGATAATAAAAAAAATAAGGGTAAATTACACTGACCTCACCTGAGGTTTCTAACTTGTACACTGACCACTCCTACTTTATCTGAAATAGCACTGACTTCTCCTAAGTTTTATATTTTAGTATCAAAAGAACCCTTCAACAGTATCGACGGCGCTAGGGACCCCCTTGTGAATCTCCAACGGTTGATTCGAGCCGTCCGTTCATTCCAAAATCGAATTCCAAGTAGATCATCGCGGGAATCACCTCAATCGGACAGTCCTAAGTGCTCGATCCAAAATTCTTGAACAAAGTGGGGTGATTTTAGATCGAGCACTTAGGACCGTCCGATTGAGGTAATTCCCGCGAAGACCCACTCGGAATTTGATTCTGGAATGAATGGACGGCTCGGATCGACCCTTGGGGACCCACAAGGGAGTCTCTGGTGTAGTCGGTACTGTTGAAGTGTGTTTTTGATACTAAAATATAAAACTCAATGGAGGTCAATGTTATTTCAGATGAAGTAGGGGTGGGTAGTGTACAAGTCAAAAACCTCAGGGGAGGTCAGTGTAGTTTACCCAAAAAAAAAAAAATTTCGGTGCAAATTTTGGATACAAAATCTGGGCCTTATCTGATCTCTCCCTTCTTTGCCCAAATGAGCAGAGACCACCAGCCTAGCTTACATACCACCGACCTAGCTTAAGGTGAAAAATCAGCCGCAGTGCATCCACGGACCTAGCTTTGCTGAAAAATCTGGTCCTTATCTTGAAAAATCAGCCGCAGTGCATCCACGTCTTCGAGACACATCGGTTGTATTTAGTTTTGGTTTTGAGTTTTGATTTTTGTAATAATTAGAGGGAAAAATATAGATAATAATTAAAAAATAAGTACTGATGATTGGAGAGAGATAGAAAGAAAAATAAAAATAACATTTAAAAATAAAGATAATAATTGGATAATAATTGAAAAACCGATTCTTAAGAACCAAACCAAGCAAGGCCATTAACCTCGATCACGAGCATCATGCAGATCTGATCGGTAAGTTGAAGACCCATCAAAAAGATTTTTTTGGTATTTCCGTGCATTACTTCGGATATTTCTTTGCACAACCAGATTTCTTGGCTGTTATTTGGGTATTTTCGTTCATTCCAAGTGTGATTTTGGTATTTCCGTGCGTTGCAGATTTTTGGTATTTCCGTGCACTCATTCATTTTGAAGGTTCGTCTCTCTCTCTCTCTCTCTCTCAAGTTGTCAATGGTTACGGGAAAAATAGTTAGCCTCTTTCCAAAAGTCCCTGTTTTGCTAGCGGTTTTTCTTTCAGTGCTCTGAATAGCCGAATTTTTTGAAAGGAGACTCAATTCTGGATGCTAATTTTCTGATGCGACATGGTGGGTTTTTTATGTGTAGTTTGTAAGTTTAGAAAGCTACCTTTCTCTGTCCCAATTTGTTTGCTCACTACGAAACTACGTACAATTTTCAAATTAAAAAATAATGCATTTATCAAAATAATTTTTGAATTTTTTTTGTACCGTATTAAAGTTGTCAATGAGATCCATTAAACAAAATCCACCTTGATTAGAAAATTATTTTTGTAAGTATATTATTTTTTAGTTTGAAAATTGTACGTAGTTTCGTATTGAACTAACAAATTGGGACGGAAGGAGTATTTATTGTGCATTTTTATTTGTATTTGCAACAACTGAGCTCTCTTGAAAGACAGCTGGGGCATTTATAGAGAGAATTCAATTCAGAAGCAAAAGCCCTTTATGTCACTTTTGTCTGCTTTGATTACCAGTCACTAAATTATTGGCGATTTGTCTATGCAAAAATGGAATGCTAGAGCACAGAAAATGCAAAGAATGATAGGCATTACAGCAAATTCTGTTTTTCCTAATTTTTTTTGCCGGAAGCGCATCCATTTGCCCTACCACGTGAATTTGTTTTAGACTAGGGCCAGTCATATAATTGAAGTGAAATGAAGATACTAGATAATACTCCAATATTTGGTCCCTGCCATTTTCTAATTGCCGTGTGATTAGGTGCGGTAATGGGCGGCCCTTATCAATGCTATGTTGATGTGCTTATTTTTAACGGTGTCTGATCGGGGCCTGAGCACATGACAAAATTTTATCCAACGCAAAGATATATACAGTGAAATTAATTCCGTTCAATGTCGCTCTGAAATTTAACTTGCGAGTGGTGGGGCAAAATTGGGTGTAAACGGTATCTACTACAATTCGAATGCTAAAAAACAGGGATGGGGAGCATGAAACCAAGATCTTGAACAGGGTAGTGCCACAAAAAAATTCATATACTGTTGTGGTGTGAAAATTTGGAAACTGTATCAAAATGTGGTCTCTGACCTGAATACCCTTAACATTCATGTAAGGCTCCAAAAACAAAAAGGGAAAAGTGCACATGTATAATTAATTTTTTTTTTCTCAGTATACAATTTTTTAACTTCTGAAATAGCTTCATCTTTCCAGGGTCAACTTCTTCAAGAAAGATGTATTAGAGTTGTGCCTCAGGTTGAGAAGTGGACTTTGGTTGTGTTGGGAACAGGTGGTGAAACATGTAGCTGGAACGGGTTACACTGATTCTAGGAGTGTAAATGTAAAGGCGAATAGAGGCAATTGTGAAGTTAATTGTACTTTTCCTTTTCTTTTTGGGGGATAAAAAGCCATCATCATCCAAAGCCCAATTTTCATCTTTTGTTGGGAACGCGGGGTTCTTGTTGTGCGATCTCAAAGACGCTTCATTTCCTCTTGTACTATCACAAAATTCCACAAAGAGTTTTTAATGGTTTGGATTGAAAACAAATTGTTAAAGAAAAAATTACCTCTCTCGCTGTTTGAAATCTGAAATTTATTCATCCAAACAATGGGATAGATGGTTGCGATTGTCTTGGCGGCCATCTTTGTCTGAAGGCTGCACAAAGAACAACCCCGGTGTTTTTTTGCTAAGACTCATCAACGCATCCATTTAATGCGATGCACATGTTGGCTTCAAAGTTTGTGGGTAAACCTTTTGAAAACCCAATCACAATTTTATATGGTTCATTTTTATTTCCATTTTGAGTTGCTTTAAAGGGAAATGGTGGAGTTTAGTTGGATTCAACAGGTAGAACTTGATGGGTCATATAATTTGAGGCTATATGATGTTGGTTTGATGTTTGTTTTTTGATTCTCCTTTAGAGCCATTAAGATGCAATACAATTGAGATAACAAAATATTAGAAACTCTTACATTGGCTCTTGGTTTAGTTTTCGGGCAAAAGTTTTCAAAATTAGTAGGATTTTTTACGTTGACCCTTTGTTTAGATATTGGCCAAAAATTCGTACGAGAGTATTGAGTGGTAAATAGCAAAATTACAGTTCATAAAGTTGATGTCAAATTATGTTGTTTCGTGTCTTTAGGCACGGACAATCCCTAGTGGTCATATATTTTGACTGGTTAAAGCTCAATATCTTTTGTTTTTTTTTTTTGGCATGCTTTTTGTTTGTAATTATTTATTTATTTATTTTTTGGGTACATACTTCAACTGCAATGAGCTTGTCATTCTTGGGCTACATGTATTATGTCCAGATAGGACTTGGTAATTCCAAAATTTTTGGTCTGGTATTTTTTTGCATTTTTTTAAATATTTTGTTTAGATTTTTGTTGAAAATGGGAACCGAAGTTGAAAAAAGTTCAAATAAGGCGACACCACAGACAAAAATTTAAGCAGCTTTGTATTATTTCGTGTTCAGTAAACTTTTTTCTTTTTGGCTTTTGATCATAATTTTTCACTCCCTCCGTCCCTTTTTAAATGTACCCTTAGGTATAAACGTGTATTTTCTTGGACGTAAAAAAATGTATCTACAATAATTTTTTTGCACCAAAGTAAAGTGCTCAATCAGAAATTCAATTAGATGTAAATTTCTTTACAAAAAAATTATACAGAAAAATATATACGTTTTGGGGATTTAAAAATGCATTTATTTCTATATTAGACACTTAAAATCGGATTGATGGAGTACTTTTTATGTTGATCTCGTCGATACGAATGATTAATCTAAAAAATAAAAGTTAAATCTAACTAAAATTCAGGAAAAAAAAAAGTAGCAAAAAAAATGCAGTAAAACACGTTTTGTGTAAAAATTTGGAGGGAACTCAAATTTTTTACCAAAAAACATGCTATGTTCGTCATGCATACGCGATTCGGTCGCCTGTATTATCCAGCGCCCCTCGCTAGTTTGAGGCCACCATGCATACACGATTCAAATGGGACTCGCATAACATTCATGCACCGAATAGAGCGGAATGGGTCACAACTCACAATAAGTGAGAGACCAAGGATTCTGTGCACGGGGACTAAATTATCTTTATATACTAATTAGGCTACGTTTTTCACAAGATTTTAGCGACACAGTTGCTAAAACTAACCATAATTTTAGCAAATGAGTTCATCAGGTGATAAAATCAATCAGTTGCTAAAATCATTTCAAAAACTCAGCATAAAAATACAATTTTGAAGGAACCTTTCTTCATAAATTTTGCTTACGAAATCTAAAATATACTGATAACAGTAGGGAGGTGTGTGGGTCTCCAGACTTGAATGTACCCCTAAGTCCGCCCCGAATAACAAGTAGATGTCTATATCAATTTGGATGTGAGTCATAATCCGATCTTGTCATAAAAAATCAACATAGAACTGGAAAGAGCCTTATAGGGTAATGACTGATGTTTATTTTAGTTGTACCCCTTTTTTCAAATGTGTAGCTTCGGAAATTTAACTTATTAAAAAGTCATTATCATTAAACTATTCACATTAATTTTTATGTCTATTTTACATTTTTTTTCCACTTTTATTCATTAACTCTATTACCTACTAACTTTTTAAAAGGGCAAAATAATAATTGTACAAATTTTTACTCACTAATTTTTTAAAACAAACACTTATTAAGACATGCGAAAATGAAATAGTCGAATGTATAGAAAAAGACGGAGGGGTATATGTATTCACTGATGTGGTGGTTAACCGTGTGTAATAATTAGATATCTATATCAATTTGGATATGAGTCATAATCCAATCTTGACATGAACATAGAGCTGGATGTGAGTCATAATCCAATCTTGTGGGAACAGCCATATAGGATAATGACTGATATTTATTTTAGCTGTATGTTTTCCTTTGGTGGTTTGAGGTTAGCCGTGCGTAATTTCCCGCCCCTCGAGTGGACCAAAAGTGGTCTCTAAAAATTAGTCGAAGTGAGTGTTGGCTGAGTTCCTGGGCCCCGAGCACCTGAGCATCAAGAAACCATCCGTTGTTGGAAATATTGTTTTACAAATTTTTTAATGAAAATAACAAACTTCCAACAAATATTTCCGAAGTAGGTGGTTTTTGCATCTTCTAATTCCTTTTTTGTAAAGCTACATAAATACTGCAAGATGATTGAAAATACATGATAGAAACATTAATGTTGTGCGCGGATATTTGGACTTTGTTTTGTTTTGTTTTTTTTTTTGTTTTTCTTTTGTTGCTATAAAAAAGCGTTGAGTCATATATATACTTCCTTTCAAATTCAAAGGTAACTTTGCTTTTGTAAAATTTGTCCCATCAGTCAGACCATCTAATTTGCATCAAGAAAGGAGATGGGTATAATTCAAGCTGAGTTAGAGATTAATAGCACCATCGGCTAAATATGAGCAACAAAATTAATATTTTCTAAAATTTTATGCTATAATCGTTAGGGCAAGAATCACACACAAGAAAGAAAACAAAGACAATCGAAAGACTAGTAAACACAGTATATGAATATATGTGGTTCCCACTTAAGCATCTATTCTATCTATCTAATATATAAAGGGGGAGAAGCTTTTTGGTGTGGAGTAGTTTTGAGGTTGGCTCACAAAAGTGATTTCCTCTTTTGTTCCTGAAAAAAAAAAAAAACCTTTCCACAACTTCTGAAACTAGGCCCCCAAAAAACTGCTTAGCCTGGAAAAAAATTGCTTGGGTAAAATAGTAATATCATGCCAAAACAACCACCATACCCCACGTATCCCACATATTCCTCTTTACGCAATAAACCTGTCACTTTCAAACTTGCAATTCTGTCATCTTCTCTGTTTCACATAGGTACGAAAAAGGCCCTTTATTCAACTTTTTGGTTAAATGGTACTCTGTATGCATGCACAGTGCAAGCATATTTGTCACTTTCGCTAGGTTGTGCTGGAATCAAGGGATGATAGAGGGGAATATTAATGAGCACAGGAAAAGAAACTTGAAGAAACTACAATACACTCTTGCAAGGTCTTTCCACTTTTTGACTTCTATTTTTTCACCCTTTTATTAACTTCACATGCTCCAGAGAGAGTCTCTCTAAGTGATTTTTTTTCTGAACCCAGTTAAATTTAAAAAAGGACAAATTTCATGTGCAAATCCTTTTGAGACTGATTACTTGACCGTTTTTACCTTATTCTACTCCATGTTTATGAGTTGCTTTCGGATTAGAGAATTATATTCATCTAATCTATAAATATGCAGTGTCTTTCTTCATTTTTACCTTATTCTACTCCATGTTTGTTTTGGTTTTATCCAAAACTCTCTTTCTGACTTAAGTTCAACGTCAAAAATAGAAATAGATGGATGAAAATTTTGATAGTATATATTTTGACTTCTGATTCTAATTTGCGAGGTGCTTTCCGGTTGGTTAGTTTTTTCCCATGTGTGCAAAGTCTTTTTATGCTTTCATCCCACTTTGTACCATGTTTGCTTTGGTCTAAATGCGCTCATGTGTGAGTTAAGTTCAATGTTGCAAAAAGGAGTAATGGGAAAAATAATTGTATGGTTAGTTAATATTGGTAGGAGATCAAAATCTTACCATAGGAACTAGAGGCTGGACACACAAAATGAGTGTGCAAGTCAAACTTTGATAATTTAAATATATGGGGCACACAATATGAAAAAATGATCTAAAATCAACTTGCACATGCAAACGTGGTAGAAGTTCAGTTTTTTTCTAACACATTAAAAAAAAAAAACATGTAAAAGTTTCTAAAAATTATTTTATTAGAAGATTATTTTTTCCACTATTAGTTTAGGTTTTGGTAATCCTAATTTCTTACTAGCTTTTATGATCCTGTGAAAAAACTTTGGTTCTCATTTTTTTAAAGAAAAAATGGGGTCCCTGCCACTTCATGTTTACTGCACAATTCCAATTTTTTCATTTGAATAGTATTTGTGAAAGGGGGGCCTACATTGTATCAATTTGCATTCATGTAAAAAAACCCAGTTTTAATTAGAAAAAACTAAAACTGATGAATGCCTACATTGAGTAGTGTTTATTCAAACGGCTAACTAATGAATGGCTCACGCATTTACTCCATTTCTTTCTAAACTAGAGGCTGGGCACACGTGATGCATGTGCAAGTCGATTTTTTTTAAAATATGCACACAAATAAATCTAAAATTATTGTTCATATTTTATCAAATTTGATTTACACATGTATCCTGTGTGCCCGGCTTTTGGTGTAGATTTATGTGCTATTCATTGCCATTCATATTAAAGTTTAAGGTTTTTTTTTTTGTTTGATTATCATGCATTTCTTCTGAAATACATGAATGTATGCCTTTTTTTTTTTTTTTTTTCCTTAAGTTGGGAATTCATGCCTTCGTTCATACTATATAGGTGTATCAAATGTGTTTTTTCTTTTTTTCTTTTTCTATGTTGTGAATTCAAGGCTAAAAAGATATGGTTTTCACGTTATAGCTAACACAATTGATTTACAAAATTTGACAGAAGAATACTTGGGGATTAGATTGTGGACTAAGCAGCGGCGATGGTTGCGTTAGATCAAATGATAATGTATTATTTGATTATTATGTGCAATTTACAACATTACTTTGCTTAAATATATAAAATATAGCTTAGTTTTAGGGGGAATTGAAAAAGAATTCAATGCATACATGATCAAATGGTAAGCTGGATACTTTTGTGTCTTTTATTTTTTGTCAAAGTTTGACTTGCACACGCATCGCGTGTGCCTAGCCTCTAGTTATGTATAATTGTATTCCATGGGATGCTGGGGATGTTCCACTTTAATGAAAGGAAAAATATCAAAATAACCCTTGACCTTTCACCAAAATCACACGGAGATCCTTGACCTTAATAAAATACTCCCTCAGTCCATTTTTACATGTTTAACTTTCCATTTTGGGGTTGTTCCTAAATAAGTGTGGTATGAAAAGTTAATAAGTAAAAGTCTATACAATTATCATTTTGCCCTTTTGAAAAGTTAAAGTGGAGGATAATTTTGAAAAATAGAAGTAAAAATTGATGTGAAAAGTGTAAAGTGGAGGAAAAAGTTTATGTGAAATGTGTAATGATGATGTTTTTTTAATAAGTTGGATTTACGAAATAACACATTTAAAAAGGGAGGGAGGGAGTATCTCTTAAACACATGTACGTACGATCTAGAAACTTATCAATTTAACCCCCTATTGTCACCCTCCATCTAAAAACAAATGGAATGAGGGACGTGGACTATATTTGGATTTATACATGGCATGCATTAAGGTTTCCCTTGGTGAAAATTTTCAAAAGAACCCCTAACCTTTCACCAAAATCACACAAAGAACAAGCATAAGTGCATTTTCTTTTTCACTTTTGGTGTTCCATTCAGCATTCCACTAGATGTGACAACCATGCCATATCCTTGCACTTGTGATTAGTTGTGGTTTCTTTTCTCGATGTACAATCATTTGTCGAGTCTAATAATTTTTTTTTTGTCGATAAAAAAAAAGTGACCGCTGACCTTAAAGAAATGTCACATAAGCACATACTGTAGGTCACCCATCCCAGGCTAGGGCCTCGGGTGAGCATGCTTTAATTGCGAAGTTCCAATGAGTTTTGATGCCCGCACGACTTTAAAAGGCCTTATGCAAGCCAAGACATGATCTATTCTCCTATATCACAGAACTCTATTGCATCTAGGTGGGTCATTGGTTGTTACATTCTCCCCACCTTATGATGCATCATTCTCGTTGCATATTGGTCTAACAACCTTCCCCGGGAGGTATACCACTTTGTTCCCTCTTCAGGATTCAATAAGTGGCTCTTACTTTGTAGTCCGGGATTGTGCTTTGATACTAATTGTAACATGTAAATACCCATTATTTTCTTAAAGGATATTTCAATGATGAAATTGGGAATATTTTGTAATTGCAAATATGAGTTTAAGTGTGGGGGTTAATGTGAGAGGATTGTTTGATTTGTACTTGTTGGTAGCATTTTGTAGTTGAGGGGTGTGAGGTGTAGTTGAGACTATATAAGGCTTGTGGAGAGAGACAATTTCATTTCTCTCCACCTTCCACCCTAGTCGGCCCTCCCTCCCTCTCTATCCCTCACTTAATTTTTCCCCCTCTCTCCAAAATCAACCAGAAATTCATGAAATGTACATAGATCCACAATAGATCCTTCACACCCACGACATCTAGGCCTGGGAATCGTGTGCATAATCTTCGGGGAAGCCATTTTTGGTAGGTTTCAAGCATGGATAAGCTAGGGTTTTGCTTGGGGCTTGTGGGAGCTTCAAATCCTTGAGGTTCTTTTCTCCTTCTAAGTGTTTAATGTGTTGGTTAGTGCATAATTTTGAGTTGGATCAAACTCTTATGTTGTGTATCAAAGTTTGTAAAAAATCTACAGATCACACTTTGTTTAAGGACAGGGGTCTCCATGTGATTCTGGTGAAAGGTTAGGGGTTATTTTGAATTTTTTTTACAGAGGTAAACCCTAATGCATACCAGGTATACATCCATGTGTAGTCCACGTCACTAATTCCGTTTGTTTTTAGATGAAGGGTGACGGTAGGGGTTAAATTAATGTGTTTCTAGATAGTACATGTGTCTATGTGATATTTTTTTAAGGTCAGGGGTCTTTGTGTGATTTTGGTGAAAGATCAAAAGTTATATTGAAAATTTTCCTTAATGAAAGATGAAGTTGAGTTGCCCTAGCTATTATTTTTGTAGTTACAAGCAAGCCAATGTACATAAGAACATCTCTATCACATACCTTAAACATTATCTTCAAAATTGTACTTTACTACCACACCGTAAAATTTGAAGGGTTACTTTATGAGGTGGACTCCACCGGTTCTTCAAAATTTAATATTTTAATTGTTTTATATATCTTTAATTTTATTGATCTAAATGTAAAATTGTAATGTCTTACCTTAAGAAATATTTTGGCCACTCTACTTTCATTGTCAATCTCTTTGATTACAAGTCTTTTTAAAATAGTGACCTTGTTCTGTTGGGTTTCAAAACCCGGTCTCCGTTTTAAAATCAATGAGGCCTTCTGGCCCAAAGTATATTTTCTCTCTCCTTACCATTTTGACAGACACTATCCTAGTGCACAAATGGTGCACAAATTAATGAGTTGGTGTCAGAGTTTCATACAAATGATTCAAGCCAATCAACTTTAAAATAATTTTTCGATTGGCCTGCGAGGAAATTAGCTCAGTCTAAAAACTTTAAATATTTGATCCAATCTTTCAATTTTAATTCAAAATTTAGAATCCTTAAATGTGAAGAAATTTTAAATCAAGTTTAACTAATCGGATCAAGTAGTTATAAAAATCTAATTGAGTTAACTTTTTTTTTGAAGTGACTCAAAAATTATTTTAAAGTTGTTGAACAACTTGGATCATTTGTATGAGACTTTGAAGTGGACCCCACCGACCCATTTGTGCATAATTTGTGCACTAGGATAGTGTCTCCTAAAATGGGAAGGAGAGAGAAAATGTACTTTGGGTTAAAGGGCCCCATTGTTTTAAAATGGAGACTGGGTTGGAAACCTAACCGAACAAAGTCACTAGTTTTCAATATATTCAAGAGATATTCACTAATTATAACATTTTGTGTCATCAACATTGATATTTCAACATTTCACACCCACCACAACTCCCCATGCATTTCATCACATCAAGTTGATAAAAGAAAAACACAAGTTGATAAGATTGCCTTTTGTTGTAAATGGTAAAATGCAACAAAAGGCAAGTAAAATGAAGCAAAAGAATTAACGGTCCAATAAATTAAAGTTGCTACAGAAAATGGTAGTAAAATTGCAAAAGAGATGCAATGGTAAAGTAGGCAATAGAATAATAATATTTTGAGATTTGAGGGGTGAGGGACATTCCCCATCTATGAAGAAAAATAAAAGGAATTTGAGGAATTGGTTCAAACTGTTTGGTGTTTGAGAGATTTATTGGAACACAGATTTCATGGTTGATGCCTCACTTTTTTTTAAAAATTTAACCCTTAATGGATCAGCTGGAGATGCTCTAAAAGACCTAAAAATGCAATATTCGTGTTATTTTATTTGCCTGAATGTTTGAACCACCTTAACTCCCATCTAGATGAGGATTTTGTTACCTCGGCATCACCCTCCAAATCAGAATCTACATATTCTTGCAACTTTAAGCCTGCCCTCATGATATGAGATATTTTGCAATTGCTGAAATATCTCATAATCCACTTCACCTATAGAGGCACATGGCTGAATTTGTTAAGGAGGAGATACATTCAGCAAAATAAAATAGGAGGTTTAGTTAGTTTTCAGTGCATTTCAATTGTAACTTTGTGTTTCTTTAAATATGTTGAGTGTTTTGTTATTTCTGTTAATGAAGTAGTGGCCAACCCATCAATCCTTGTGCTTTCTTATTGTCCAATAGAAAGTTAGGGATTGGAGAGAATAAATAGGGCTACATTACTGTGTAATCGACAGTTAATCAAGATTAGTGTTTTCTTAATAGATTTTCCCTCTCTCTCTCTCTCTCTCTCTCTCTCTCTCCTCTCTCTTTCTACTGTTCTTCATTTCTCATATGGTATCAGAGCTCTTTGACAAAAGTCGGAATCTTACGATCCTGGAGATTTACAATTCTCAAGATCATTGAAGGTTTCTATTGCAGTTCAATGGCAAGTTCTTCATCATCGTTTGCTTCGACATCAAGTACAGAAACGTTACTTTCCTCTTTGGCTTTTATGGTGTCAAATTTTCACACTCTGATTAATATCAAATTGGATTCAGGCAATTATTTATTATGGAGAACCCAAGTAATGAATGCTTTGAGAGCGAATGGATATATTGAGTATCTAGATTGCACAAAACCCTCACCTCAACCAACAATTTTAGATGCAATGAATTTTAGGGTTTCAAATCCAGAGTTCTCACTTTGTACTCTTATCGATAACCAGTTATTGTCATGTTTGACATCGAGTTTGTCTTCGTCTACACTACCTCATGTATTAGGGCTTCCACATGCTTGTCAAGTCTGGACTACTCTTGAGCATTGATTTAACTCTTTATCCAAATCACATATACATGAATTGAAGAATAAGTTGTATAGTGTCAAGATGAAAGGCTCCACGGATGGATATATCGATGAGATCAGAGGGTATGATCAACAACTTGAAGCTGTGGGATATCATGTTGACGATGATGATTTGGTCTTTTATACCCTTAAGGGACTACCAGAAGAATATAAACCTATACGTAGTGCTCTAAATGTTAAAGGAGATATAATGTTCAGTGACTTGCCTACTATTATTAAGAATGAAGAAACACAAATTCTTAGGGATGAGGGGTCAATTGCACCTAAGATTTTTCTTGCCAACCCGAAGAATCTTGCTAATGAAATATAGAATTCTGGTCAAGCCTCAAGTAGCACAACAACACAGTTTGTTTGAAATGGCATTTTAGGTGTAGCACTACAAGTGTATCAAGTACCAATGTTTCAAACTTCACAACCATTAGGGGAGTTCTTTCCAGTTTAAACTAGTAGGAATTTCAATGGTGGTTAGAATAGTGAAGGAGGAAAAGGCTCAGGATTTGGTCAGAATAATAAAGTGGAATGTCAGATCTGTGGAAAGACCAACCATACAGCTATGTACTATTATCACAGACAGAACCTTCAGTATCAACCATCCTCTTATTCACAATTTTTTAAGTCTAAAAGAGGTCAGAATTCAGGGATGACTTCATCCTGGAATGGGTCTATGAACCACTCTTGGAATGGTGTATCACGTGGAGTAATGTACAATCCAGCTTACACACCAGTGGCATCAGTGGTGCCTCAAAGCTCAGTTGGAAACATGACACTTATGTCTCAAGGTTTAGTTGGAAACATGAATGGAGTGCATCAGAATTCTGTGCCATTGCAAAGGTCTTTTTCAGGAAGTAGTGGTACTATTTTTCCTATTTCTAACACTGGCACTGTAGGACATAATGTGTCTCATCCTCAAGCTAATATGATCACTTTCAGTAGTCCTTTTTCTTTGTCTACACAAGTACCATTACAGTATCGGTTGCAAGGTGGGCCAGTAGTATTAAATGGACCTCCACAGGCATATGTTGCTACAGGACCTGCCATAAATACAGTGTTTTCTGTTACTGAACAGCAGGGACATAGTGGTTTTAGGAATGCTGGTTTTACAATTGGTGGTTAGGCCTCTTCAAACTGGCTTTTTGACAATGGTGCTTCTACCCATGTCACCAATGACATAGCACATCTTTCTCAGTCACAGTCATCCTATATTGGTGATGGAATAATTGTTGGAAATGGTACATCTCTCTCGGTTGAGAATTTTGGTAAAGGAATCCTCGATACACCTCCTTCTCAATTTCAACTTAATCAAATTCTACACATACCTTCTATCACACATAGCTTGATTTTTGTATCTCAGTTTGCAAAAGATAATAACTGCACTTTTCTTTTTGACTGTGATGGTTACACAATTTAGGACAAACTCACTCATCAAATTTTGCACAAGGGACCTTGTGTGGAGGGGTTATATCCAATCCAGAATTGCTCTAGAGCTGTTTCTTCTTCTCTTACTACTTTTTTAAGTTTCAACACTTCTTCTGCTGTCACTTGGCATCTTAGACTTGGTCATCCTAGCTTGCCTTTATTTCAATGTTTAGTAAAACACTTGAATCTTCATGTCACTAAACCCTATGAGGTAACATGTTTTAGTTGTAATTTTGTGAAAAGTCACAAACTTCCATTCCCTATTTCTGATTCTATATCTATTGCTCCTTTTGACTTGCTACACATGGATGTGTGGGGCCCTGCACCTATTCCTTTTGTACAAGGGTTTAGGTATTATCTTCTTATTATCGATGACTTCAGTAGATACTCATGGTTATTTTCATTACACTAAAAATCAGAGGTTAAGATTGCTTTGTCTCACTTTAAGGCCTATGTTCAAAACCAATTTCAGACTACTGTCAAAATTGTTAGGACAAATAATGGTGGAGAATTTGTTAACACCTATTTGTCAAATCTTTGTCTTCTAGCAGGAATTATTCATCAAACCTCTTCTCCTCATACTCCAGAACAAAATGGGGTCGTTGAACGCAAGCATAGGCACTTACTTGAAACAACTCGTACTATGTTGACACATGCTGGGTTACCAACTCATTTCTGGCTTGAAGCTTTGAATACTGCTATATATCTTGCTAATAGGCTTCCCCATTCCTCTTTACAGTTTCAAATTCCCTATTCTTTGTTGTTTAAAAGCAATCTAGATTATTCTAGTTTGAAGCCTATTGAGTGTGCCTGTTTCCCAAGGCTGAAACCTTACACTCCACATAAGCTAGTGCCTAAATCTGTTTGTTGTGTCTTTCTTGGCTATTGCACCACTTCAAAAGGGTACAAATGTTATGATCCTATTAAAGATAAGGTGTTTGTCTCACGGCATGTTAGATTTGAAGAGACTTCATTTCCTTATTCCTCTCTTATTCAGTCTTGTCCACCTCATAAGTCCTATTCTTCTTCTTCATTTTTCCGTTCCTTTAACATCTTTTGATGTCATTGTTATGACTTTTCCTGTTTCTTCTCCTATGATCACTGAGGAGATACATTCAGGGGTTACAAGTTCTACACATTCAGGGGTTACAATTTTGACTCCTGAATTTTCTCCCTTTTCTTCAAAAGTTCCCAACTCAGGGGTTACAACTGCACCTTCTTCAGGGGTTCCAAATTCTACTCCTGATCTTCCTTCTTCTGTTTTTACTTCACCTATTCAGTCCTTTGAAGTCACTTCAAACCATCCTATGCAAACTAGGTCCAAGTCCGGGATTTTCAAACCTAAACTCCTTATAAATCTTTTCACTTCTCTCTCTAATTCTGTTACTGAACCTAAACATTTCCAAGAAGCTATACCTCACTTAGTTTGGCAAAAAGCTATGGTTGAGGAATATGCAGCATTGGTAAAACAAGGGACTTGGGTTCTTGTTCCACCACCATTTCATGTAATATAATTGGTTGCCAATGTATATATAAGATAAGAAGACACTCAGATGGCTCTATTGCAAGGTACAAAGCTCAGTTAGTTACTAATGGCAACCAACATGCACAAGGACTGGATTTTCTTGAAACTTTTAGCCCTGTAGTTAAGCAACCTACTGTCAAGATAACACTGAGTTTGGTTGTTCACTATAAGTGGCCTCTTAGACAACTAGATGTGTCTAATGCCTTCTTGCATGGGGAAATCTCTGAAGATGTTTACATGAGGTAGCCAATGGGGTAAAAGATCCTGTTCACCTTCTTTATGTGTGTAAACTTACTAAGGCCTTGTACGGTCTCCACCAAGCTCCACGGGCATGGTTTTCTATTTTCTCATCCTATCTTATTTCTCTTGGTTTTCAAGGTAGCAAGACAGACACTTCACTATTTGTCCTTCGTAAAGAGTCAGCTTTTACATTCATTTTGGTATATGTTGATGACATAATCATTACTAGCAGTAATACTTCATTTGTTTCTGCATTGGTTTTTCAACTCAGTTCAAGGTTTGTTATGAAGGATTTAGGGGATTTGCATTATTTTCTTGGGAAAGAAGTGACAAACTTCCACTGGTCTATTTCTTTCTCAATCTAAATATGCTACAGAAGTTTTGACTAAATTGGTATGACTAAATGCAAAGCAAGTGCTGCCCCTATCTCATTCAAGGGTTCTTTTGATCCCTCTGATCCTTACTTTGATGATGTATCTCTATTTAGATCCGTAGTTGGGTCTTTACAATATCTAACCTTAATGAGACCAAATATTGCTTTTGTTGTTAATTCCGTTCGTCAGCATATGCATAAGCCTAAAGTTAGTCATTATTGTGCTGTAAAGAGGCTTCTTTGATATGTCAAGGGTACTTTAACTCATGGTTTACATTTAAATTAATGCTGGTTCTCTTTCTTTATTTGCATACACTGATGTTGAATGGTCAGGAGATCCCATGGACAGGCGTTCCACTACTGGATTTGTGGTCTTTTTAGTTTATACTCCTATCTTTTGGTGTGCTAAGAAGCAACCAACAGTGGCTCGTTCCTCTACTGAGGCTGAATATCAGGCAACAACATAGACAACAACTGATTTGGTTTGGGTTCAGATGCTTCTTTCTAAGTTGCAGGTTCCCCTTAGTTCTACTCTTGCTCTATGGTGCGATAACAAGTCCGCAATGGCTTTAGCCTCCAACCCTGTTTTTCATGCTCGTACTAAGCATATAGAAATATTGATTACCATTACATTAGAGAATACGTTTTGGCTAACAAATTGACTCTCTTCTGTGTGGGCACTCAAGTGCAGATTGTTGATATCTTTACCAAGGGTTTTTCTACTTCCAGATTTGCTCTTCTCAAGTCCAAACTCATGGTTGGTTCACCATCCAAGAGTTTGAAGGGGAGTGTTAAGGAGGAGATTCATTCAGCAAAATAAAATAGGAGGTTTTGTTAGTTTTCAATGCATTTCAGTTGTAACTTTGTGTTTCTTTAAATATGTTGAGTGTTCTGTTATTTCTGTTAATGAAGTAGTGGCTAGCTCATCAATCCTTGTGCTTTCTTATTGTCCAATAGAAAGTCAAGGATTGGAGAGTATAAATAGGGCTACATTACTGTGTAATCGACAGTTAATCAAGATTAGTGTTTTCTTAATAGATTTTCCCTCTCTCCCTCTCTCTCTATAGTTCTTCATTTCTCATAGAATTTAGTTATTTTCGTTTAGTTTTCAATGTCGTTTTGTGCACTTATAGTGAATATTTTTTTATTGTGCCATGCAAATTTTTATTGATCCGGTCAAGTTCTTTGTCAGGTGTGTTGGGACCCACATATAGAATAGGGATTTGTTGAATTCCTTTAAAGTTAATTATTTATTCAATTGAAATGCTTTTGGGTACTTATTAGTGGAGGGAATTGTAAAATATTTAGTAGGGGTGTACAAAAAAAACCAAGCACCGAACCATTCTCTGTTTTGTTAGGTCATGCAGTTCATTAATCTAGTTATGGTTTTGTAAAAATAAGAACCGGTAATTATAGTTTGGTTAGTGATTCTCAATTTAAGAACAACGGTTAGAATCGAACCGAACCGTATAATATATATTTTAATATATTTATGCGTGTACATAATTATGTATCTTGATTTGGTAAGTTAATATTTGTTTTTCCTAGTGAGGTATTCTTTTTTGTCTATTTAGAGTAAAAATCTATTTTGTTAGGAAGTTTTTAATATATTCTTATAACTATTTGACCCTACTAATATCCAATTTTCAGTTTTAATTTCCTAGTAAGACATGCTGCTGAATTTATTTTCTCATTTTTAGACTATTCCATTCTTTGTTTAAGCTACTTTATTGGTTGTTTTCATCAATTTTATGAGTTGTTTCATTGATGGTAGATTGTCAAGTACTTTGTGTGTCATGTTTAGAGGCATAATGTAGTTTTTTTTTTTTTTTTTCTAGTACTTTGTGTATCATGTTTAGGGGCATATGTTCATGTCTATTTATTTACCTATATTCCTACACTGGCTTTGCGTCATGCTGTTGTTAATTAAAGTTTTCAAGTTATAAAGCAGTAAATCTGATGGCATGAAAATATTGGAGTTGTTTGTATTGTTGAGAGCTTACTTGATATATTTATTATTCATTAATTAGTGTTGTTGTAACGCCATGGAGGTCAAGCAACTTGGGTATTTCTTTTTTGTTTGTCGTAATTACTTGAAAGCACATATCTTGGTTCTCTTAACTCATGTAGATTTTAGATTTGAAAATTCTGATCTCTTAAGTATTAATGTTGTGTTGGTTAATGTAAGGTCTCAGGTCATGAAATCCTTTACTTAGCATTGTGGGTAATTAGATACGGAATTTCTTTCCCATCTTTATTTTCTGATAAGCAAAGAAAGAGATTTTATTAACCTTTGAGATAGAGAGATACAAAAATTAAAGGGAAAAAAGACAAAAGGATCACAACCGTAGTCAAGATCCCAACTATGCCGGCACAAGAGATTGGACAATCATATGCCACCAAATTTTGTCAATGCCTTCTTCCAGGAGCTGAGCTATTTTACCTATGGGAGTTATTTCTTTCCTGTACTTTTTCCAAAGTGCACTTGTTTCCCTTTTGGGCGTTTGGTTGACCTCTCGTTAACCTTTGGTTATTTCCTTTGGATCCTTGGAGTGCATATGATTGTCACGGAGAGGGGTGCCAACATAGTTGGGATGTCTCTTCCGCGTTGTGATGCCTTCTTCCTTGGATCCCATTGATCTTTGTAATTTGTTTTCGAAGATTAATGGATTTCTTTTTTGCCGTTCAAAAAAAAAAAAAAAAAACCCTCAAGATAAGAGTTGGCATGAAGACAACCCAAACCTATCCAAAGACAATATGCAAAGGGATCGAAATAGAATACGGAGACAATGAGTAAACTGTTGTAATTTATGATTTACAATTTCATAGTAAATATTTCTTTGATTCTATTGTACATTTAATTCCCTGATTATATGTTAATTTCTTTTGTCGGTTACAGTATGGAGCTAACTAGCCATTGGTCTCTATAATATCATTTACCCAATATGAATGTTGGGTGATTGTTAAGAACGTAACCGATATGTATTTACTTCATATGAACGTTGGAATATTGCATTATGTAATTGATATTTGATCTCTCCTTCAATACTATGTCAAATGCTATAACATCTCTTTTGTATTTATATGAGGAAAGTAGAGGAAAACAAACACAGAATTTTGAAAAGCTTTTGCTACTTAGTATTACACGTGTGATTTCAATACAGAGAGCAAAACTTTTGCTATATAGTTTTCCGGGTTTCTTTTTGGTCGAGCATACACTATATTTTATTTTGAGCATACGAGCAATATTCGGTTCATCGTGAAAGTTTTAGCTGCACACAAAACTTATCGAGGATTGTTGTGTCTTGGGAGTGGACTGTTGATCTACCCGGTGCAAGAGGGGGACGTATCTTCTCTTAGGGGAGCGCTACACGTGTGCCTCAATCTGTAGGCTTTTCTATACCCTTAATCTCTTTATTAAATTATTATCTTTGGTTATTATTTTTGCATCTTCATTTGTTTCTAAATAAATTTATGTGATTTTTCTAGCAATCTAAGAGAAGATAAGTCAGTTAGAAATTTCTGCAAAATAGAAAATGGAATCTAATTCCTGAAAACCAGAAAAGTTTAGGGGACAAAATTTTAGGATGTGGCAACAACAAGTAAAATTTTGGCTCACAACTCTAGGTCTCTATTACGTGATTAGCAAAGCAATTAAAGAGAAGAAAAAGTTTCAGAACAAATAGGGACGTTAGGGGAAGTGGACAAAGAAACTACATCTGCTAAACAACCTGTAGACGATTCTGATGAAAAAGATTTACTTTGTCATGGTAGAATTTTGAGTGCATTATCTGATACTATCTATCCTATTTTTTGCATTACAAAATCTGCTATTGAATTATGGGAAGTTTGGTACAAAAATATGGGTCTGAGGAAGAAGGATTGAAAAGGTATTCTGTTGAAAAGTTTGTGGATTTTCAAATGGTTGAAGGCAAGTCTATTATGGAGCAAGTTCATGAGTTTGAAAATATTATATATGATATTAAAATGAAAGATATCACCGTGCATGAAACTATTTTGGCGATTCTTTTGATTAAAAGATTGCCTTCTTCATGGACCGAATTCAGAAGATCATTGAAGCAAAATCTTGAGAATTTTTCTTTTAATGATCTTTTGGTTTCTCTCTGGATTGAAGAAAAACACCATGAGTCACAAAAATTGCTTTTGAAACCCGATTTTCAAGCTAAAGCGCTTATTGCCAAAAATATCACAAACCCAAACCCAAGATTTTTAAGAAAAATAGCTATGGCAAGAGCAATTTTAATAATAAGCCAAGGTTCTGAATACCGTATTGGCTCGAGTATCGATTTTTCTATTGGTACTGTACGGTATAGTATCGGTCAATACTGGGTATCGTATCGGATTTGCCACAACTATATATATAATAAGGGAGCTTAGTATTTGAATTCCCTATATTTTGAACTGTTGGATCTGAATTGAAGGCTTAGATTTGCAAGCGAAGTAATTAGATTGCAAGGGAAAAAAAATTAAAGGCTGAGATCTAGCCTTTGTGAAAAACACACACCCACCGTTGGATCCCTTAGTTTTAACTACCGTTGTAGTTCCACAGTTCACTCTCTCTCTCTTTCACTCACCCACGTTCTCCACTTTCCTCCACTACTATGAACAAAACCCATGGATACTCTCTGTGTAAATATTTTCGTATTCTCTCCTAATTACTTCCTATTAACACTGAGTTTTTGAAGTAGACACCGCAATCGGTCAATGGAGGCATTTCGTTGTTGGATGCCAAGTCACGACACACTTGAAGTTGGACTTGACAAAAATAGGTAAGCATGATGAGTGATGATTAACTAATCTCTCCCCCTCTCTTCTCCCCTCTCCCTCTGTCTATATCTATGAACCGTTATTTAAGCACACCAATTGTTCGATGAAAGATGTGAACCATTGAAATGTGCAAACCTTTAAAATGCTGAAAAATGCATACGAATTATACAAATTGTGATTGTTGTTTGTATGTACGAATCACACAAACTGTGATTTAATTTTGATTTGGATGTTTAAATGTTGAAAATGTTGTTTGTAAGTACTGAAACAAACATTTCAAGTTGCTGAAACAGTGCTTATAGTGAAAATCCAATCGGTGGTAGTTTTGCTCTCCGAAGTCCATTCGGTGGTAGTTTTACGAATGCTAAAAAAATTGTACACTTTTGGAAGACACAATTGGCCAATTGATTTATATGCTTGCCTCAAGGGTGGCAAAATTTGAACTTTCACAAATTAAATGTGATTGGAGTTATTATATCTCTTCTTTATTATATGTCTTCAATTCTTCCTTTAAGTTTTCTTTTAATCATTTCAATTCACTTTAAATGCATAGGTTGGACTTTTTCAACAAATGAATGTTGTTGTCAGTATTCGTGATGAACAAGAATTATGTGATTTAGAAGCCAAGTCTTATAGTTCTTGCTAATGCTAGATGAGAACCTCATGTAAGTATTCAATTGAACCTTCTATTTCGTTACGGGAGTCGTAACTTTATCTTTCTTATGGTCGCATCAATATGTTGAAAACTTTGTGGGTGACTTTCAATTTATTGCCTTTGTTTGCAGTGTATATTCTTAGGTGAGCTTTTGGGATATATTTTGGGTAAAGTGTAGTTTTTGCAGTTAATCTTTACTTTTTGATTCTAAAAAAAATAGTGTTTTACTCTTGGTCAGGTCACTCTTTGTGAGAATGAATTGAACTTTTTTATATCTGTATTAATTTTCCTTTTGGGAGGGTTTAATACTTTGATGTTCATTTTTCTGACATGCTAGGTTTTGAAGAATAGGGATATATATATATATATATATATATATATATATATATATATATATATATATATATATATATATATATATATATATATATATATATATATATATAGGGTAAACTTCTAGTCCGGACTTTTAATTTCCGGACTTTTTATACAAATTTTTTTTTGACGATCCGATCCGTCCAATGTGTTCAGAAGGTGTTTTCAAGGGCCCTCACAGAAAATTTTCAAAAAAAAAACACCGGGAAGGGCTTGATCCAAGCAGTTTTTGCAAAAATATATAAATACAGCTTTTTAAAAAAAACTGCTTGGATCAAGCCCTTCCCGGTATTTTTTTTTTGAATATTTCTCGCGTAGACCCTGGAAAACACCTTTTGAACACATTGGACGGATCGGATTTTCCAAAAAAAATTTACAACACAAAAAAACCCCCATTTTTTCCTTAAATCCGGGAGTGTGGACTAGAAAATCCACACACACACACACACACACACATATATATATATATATATATATATATATATATATATATATTATCATCTTCTAGTGCGGGATCCGGACTTCCGGACCTCCATGATCTGAGAATTTTTTTGACGATCCAATCCGTCCAATGTGTTCAGAATTTTTTTGACGATCCGATCCGTCCAATGTGTTCAAAACTGTAAATATACAGTTTTTGAGAAAAATTGCTTGGATCAAGCCCTTCCCGGTATTTTTTTTTGAAAATTTCTCGTGTGGACTTTGGAAAACACCTTCTGAACACATTGGACGGATTGGATTTTGCCAAAACAATTGGCAACACAAAAAAAACACCACAAATGCTTCAATCCGGGATCCCGGATTAGAAGCTAGTGGTATAAATATGAACTTGCATAAAAATGATCCAACTCTGTAGTTGCTCTGGTTTCTACCATTTTTTGCTATAGGGCTTTTGCTGCTTTAAGCTTTCATTTGGATACTCTTGTGGGGGTTTGATGTGGATGATGTACTTGGGTGGAAAACTTCAGCAATACTCAGTTGTGTTGGCAGCCACTCCCCTCCTCTCCTTGGACAATACCAGGTACTACTAATGAAACATTATTCTCTTTTTCAGGTCTTTTTGTGCAATAAAAATGGTATAAAAATGGTATCTGTAAACCCCGATTATGTAGATGTTAGGGAGATATATATATACACGAATTATCCTGTCAATGATCCCGGATTTCCCGAATTGAAAGATTTTTTGGTGTTTTGATGCTTTTAAAAATTATTTTTGGGAAATCCGAGCCGTCCAATGTGTTCAAAAGGTGTTTTCCAAGGTCCACGTGAAAAATCTTTAAAAACAAATACCGGGAAGAGCTTGATCCAAGCAGTTTTTTGCAAAAACTGTACATTTACAGTTTTGCGAAAACTGCTTGGATCAAGCCCTTCCCGGTATTTTTTTTTGAAGATTTTCTGTGTGGACCCTTGAAAACACCTTTTGAACACATTGGACGGCTCGGATCGACAAAAAAATATCGGGAAGGTGGAGTCCCGGATCCGGGACTCCCAGACTTGATCGGGCCTATATATATATATATATATGTATATATCTACCTATTGCTTATTGATGGCTGTAAAACTGAGTACAAGATATAATAGTTTCTCAGAGTTAAAAAATTGTTAGGTAAACAAGATGGTGATGACCGTAGACAAGTGTCGTCAAGAGGGAAAACTTTTTGCATCCAAGAAAAGAGAACATCGGTGTAATTTTGAGGAGAAAAGGGCTTGGTGATTTTAACCATGATATACTCCTATTAGATTCATTTGTAGATTAACGTTAGGTGCTGTTTGGTTCTTTTACTTCTTTGCAATGGAAAATAATTGTGCGCGAGCGTGCCAGAGAGAGTTTGAATCTCCTCCCTCAGATTAACTTTGGAAAAACCAAATCTAATCAGGCGATTGTGTTTTATTGGTTCAATTACCTCAATTAAGAGGATTTTCTCAACAAGTGAAGAAATGTAAACCAACAAACTTAGGAAATCGAAGAACAAAAAAGAAACAAGACACTTCGATTAATAAATCAAAGATAAACTTACTTCAAAATTGTCTTCCACTTCAAATACAAGAACTTTGAACGGTTGATTGCTACAGGAACAATCGAAATAGGGGTGATTGTTACAGGAACAATCGAAATTAATCCTAACTACTTCCTAATCTACTTCCTAATCTACTTCGAACTGAGTTCGAAATCCTAAACTACTTTGCCAATGAACAAACCAAGCATCAGTTTTTTGATAGCTGTTTGTTGAAGATTTGTCCGGGGGGTTTTAACTTCTTCAATTTCTTCTATTTATAGACGCTGCTTGCAATTCGAACTTCCCGCTCAATGAATTTGAACATTGGCTTGCTTCGAACTCTAAGTTCCACTCCTCGAGTTGGCAGTTACTCCTTCCTTCACGTCTGAATTTGAATTCTTCTAATTCTTCCTCCAAAAGCTTTGATTTTGAATCTGTACGGTTGTTTAAGCAAACTAAAATGATTACGTGTTCAGGGAAATAACTGCTTCCCAGAAGAATTCCACGTGTTCTAACTACCAATAGCCTTGTTTCTTGAGTTTACACGTGGAGCTTGTGCGTTCAGCAGTTGATATCATGGCTTCGAGGCCAATCTCTATTTTAGTAATGGCTTGTAACTGCCAATAACTACCTTTCTAAATTGAGACGTAATACGACATGGTATTTGGTGCGTTATATCTTATTAATCCAGTGTGTCTTCATTGACGTGTAATTGCCAACGTTTGGCACTTTTGGTTACGTGTCAATTAATCATTGGATTGGTTAATTTTATATGTAAACATACCCCCCACATTAACATCTTTGTTCAAAGGATTTGAATAAGTGTTAATGCCTTCTGCCGCTTCGAATTCCTATAAGCTTCCAAAGCAGAAGTTATTGGCAGTTTCAATCACATCTTACGATGCAGTTATCAATAAATTTCTTCGTTCTTATGAGAGGTTCATGGATAGTGGGCAGTTAAGACCCACGTTCTCCATTTTTCACAATTTGAATAGTTTCAAACTAAAATTCTGCTTATAAAAAGACTTAATCACTGGTAAAATCAATTACCAATTCGTAAACCGATCTCCGTCCAGAATCAACCATGACTGATATCCCTAATACTCAAAATGCCTTCGAAAACTTGGCTCTTAATGACCCAATTCCTACTAACACTAGAAATATTGTGACACCAATTGTTGGTGAGATTCGAAGGGATCGATCTTATACAGTGGCTCAAGTAGAAACTTCTGAGCCTATTGACCCCTGGGATCCTCCATCTCCTCCTGCTCATAAATCCTTCCTATGGGGTTTACCATCTGAGATAGTGGTGGTAAGAACGGATGATCCTGCTGGCTATAAAGGTTGGAGTCACTATCGCTCATTGGCTATGAGTGAATATTTAGCTCCTTTCATCAGACGAGATCCCAACATAATGCTGCTTGACAGTATTATAGCCACTTGTTTAACTCCTAGCTTCTTTAAAGTCCATGAAGACGAAAGGTCAGGCTTTGCTGGGTATGGATAACTTAAGAAGAAGGCCAGTACTCAGTTTATATACTGGTTGCATGAGGTTCGAAGGCCCCATTTCGAAGGGGACTTCATTGATCCTGCCAATCTTTCCCTTCGAGACCTTCCTGAGAATACGGATTGGTTCGAAGAGCTAAAGAGTATGAAGTTCGACCCTACTCCTTATCATGCTAACCTTTCTTATTCTCTTTATCCCCATTCTGATTCCCTCAAAGCCAAAGAGCTGTTGGCTGCTTTTGCATTTTTAGATGTAGGTATTCTTGAAGAAGACATACCTTTTAGAAACTTTTTATGGGCTTGCGAAACTCTCCAATGTAACATTCAAACTAGCCCTTTCTTTCACTCTTTTCCGAAAGTCGGCGGCGTGCCTTCAATGTGGATGAAGAATAACACCGCTTCGTTTGGGTTTAATCAAGACCTTCATGACTACGGTGCTTCATGATCGATCTCCAAACTTCATAAAAAGGTGGAAAACCCGAAAGTATGCCTTTGAAATGCCCACCGACGTTTCTAAGAGGCTTCAAGGCTTATTTAAGAATCACATAAAAAGAAATGCTCTCAAATTGGCCAAGTTCGAAGTCAAAGCCAAGACTCTGGTTTTGAAAATCAGGCCATTGATTGAGAAGAAGCTCAAGGTTGATGAAGAAAACAAAGTTAGAATGATGGAAAAGGAATTTTTTAGCTTCACTTGGGCACGATTCCATGCCTTAGTCACTTGGAGCTTTCCTCATTATTTCCAAGTCATTCCTACTCCAACAATTGCTTCACTATCAGTAGATGCTTAATCCCCTCTGTGTAATAGGATTTTATGGCATGTACTTTCTTTTTATTTTAAGTTTTAATGGAATATTAGTTCTTTCAATGGCTTGTTATGCCCTCTTAAATGCTTTTCGAAGCACTTAATTATGCTTTTAACCAACTCGAACTTTTAAGAATAAAATACATTTCATGAAAATAAACCAAAGAGTGGTTCAAAGTGTGAAATGATTTAGTAATTCGAAAGTAATTATCAACCAACAGTTGAAAACAAGCGTGGGCCGAAAAATAATCATAGGCCCAATAACTTTAAAACGGATACTTGGCCCGAAACACTGCACCGCTTCCTCGTAACGTATAAATCTAGGGCTTGAAACGTTTTCATTACGCGTTCAAACTTTCAAACACTTTGCTCTCCTTCTCTTTCTTTCTCACCATTGCATCCATGGCTTCTGAAAGTGAGTTGTCAAAAGGTACTCCCTCCTTCGTGCTTAGGAGTTTGGTTACCAAAGAAATTCTGAAATCTAGGTCAGGTTCTGGTCAGCTACAAAATCATACTTTCATTGAACATCCAGCTGCGAGTAACCTCCAAATTCTTGGACCAGCATTTCTTGATCTCCCCTTGGCATTCACAGCATGTTATCCTTTTCTCGAAGGGAGTGACCTTGTAAAAGACAGGCCCTTGGATTTCTCCAATTGGGCCAAGAAGAATTTCATCTGCTGGCCGAATTATGATAAAGAATGGGAAGAATGGTCCATCCGAATGGTTAAAGCTAAAGGTAGAGAGTTAGAAACTGTTGGGTTGTCACACGTGATATCTTTGCTTCGAAATGGTATCTTGCAAAACCCATCACTCATACATGCTGCTTTAGCCTTTTGGGATCCATCATACAATTGTTTCAGGTTCAATTGTGGTATGATGGCTCCCACAGTTCTAGATATATCTTTCCTCATTGGACTTCCTCCATACGGTACTTACTTCGATATTGCCTCACACACAGAAGTTCCATTTCTGAGAGAAATTGAGTATGCTGGAAAAAATGCTTCTTATAGCAAATTTCTAGATACTGAAAGGAAATACTCAGATGAGGTTTCTAACAAAGAGCTGTTTGCATATATTTGGTATACTTTATGCAAAATGGTCTTCTGTCATGGAGGTAAGAAGATGGTACTTGAGTTCGCACCTCTGGCCTATGCTCTTTCACAAGGTGAAACCATTGATTTGGCTTCTTATTTCTTAGGCTATGTTTACAAAATAGGGTCTGATAATCATGTCAAGCCACTTTATCAAAATTTAGAGGTCCCCTCTCGGTTCCTTCAATTATGGTCATTAGCTTACTTTCCAGACCACGAGGTTGCAAAGAGATACCCTCTTACTGTATATGGGGATAGGTTCATCATATTAGATTCGACTCCCCTTACCTTAGTAGGTTATCTTCAATATTTTTATCAACTGAAGGAAGACAAAGAAGCAGATGAACTCTTGCCTTTTCACAACTGGGATGTTGGGCCAAAGTGGTTATACAGGCTGATGACACAACGCGGTACTCCTACTTATCATGAAGCATGGGCAAGTATTCTTCTACCCAGGGAAATTATCATTGGTGCCTATGTGGGTGGTTGTAGACAAGCCCATGCTGAGATCTACTGCCCTGCTTAGTTTGCCAGACAATTTGGCATGGTACAAGCTATCCCATGCCCTTACCCTGGTGAACTCAACATTACCCTTTCTGCAAGAAACAAGATTGATAAGAACCATATTGCACGTCTTAATGCCGAATTTATGGAATCAAGAAGGAAGTTTTAGCCGTATTGTTTTGCAATATTTTATGAGCCCCCTCATCCAAAATTCTCTAGGTGGTGGCACAATGCTACAGAGTTATATCTCAAGACTACATCTGTCAAAGCTTTTGCTAGAGAAATTGGTATAGAGATTGAAAATGTAACTCTTTCTGATTCGATATCAGATGATGGTTTTGGGGTAGACCCAGTAAGCACATCTCAATCAACTCAAGAAGAAGAAGAAACACCAAAAGTAAAGTCCTCTGCTTCAGTACCTATTGCTTTGGATGTCAGACCCCTCAGGGCTGTGCCATATATGGTGACTAGATCGCAACAACAAAGTACTGTTCACATTCCTCCTTCTCCATCAGGTAATCTTTTGATGACTTGTGTAACTACCCTAACTTCGAAGTCTTTTCTGCTTCTTACCTTATGATCCAATCTACAGAGTCCATCTTGAAGAAGAAGATTAGGAAAGAATCTATTCCAGCTACTGTTCCTCCAATTTCGAAGCCAGGTAAACCTTTAACCATCAAACACTCATACTGACATTCGAATCTTTTTCTGCTAGGTGTTTTACCTCCTTTTGTCCTTTGAACAGGTAGAAGAAGGAAAAACATCTCAGAGCAAGAAGTAACTCCAAAAAGAGCAAAACTTGTCGAAACCAGTGAAGTTTCAAAGAAGAGAAAATATGTCTTGGCTGAGGAACCAGAGGAAGAAGAAAGGGAAGATGTCACAATAAGTCAGATTATAAAAGGTAAATTTTATAAAATCACCTTCATTATTCCTCTTCTATCCTTAAACTCATGTGTTCTTATCTTTGAGTGCTATCTTTTAGAGAAACCAGCCACAACAAAGCCTGATAAAGCTTCGAAGGCCTTTTCAAAGTCAGCTCAAGGCATTCCTGCCGAAGCTCAAAAATTAACTGGCCCCTCTACTATTGAAGTTACTGAAGCTTCTAAACCTGCTTCAGTTATCACAAGGAAAACCGTTCTTGATGTTGTTAGAACAACTGCTGAAGTGGCACAAACTCTAGTGCGGGATATGTCTCCTCCTGCCATTAGCATTGTAGCAAGAGCTTTAGCTTCGGAAGGCATTCAAAGTGAGCCTATTAGAGTATCCACAAGGGCAAGCTCGATCATAGGGGTCACTACTAAGCAAGCTGAGGCTATAATTGAGCAAACTGTTCCTGATCAGCTTCCAGAAACTAATATACCTACTGAACAAATTCCACCAGAACCATCTCGTCCAATTGAGGTAATTTAGTTCATTATGTTTATGCCTGCATTAATCATACCCCATTTCAAAGACTTAAACCTAATTATGCTTATGTATTCCTTTGACAGGAAATTGGTGCTTCTGCTAGCACCATTGTTGGTGATTCTCTTCCCTTGGAGCAGTTCAAGCAAAAAGTGAGTGATTTCTGCCAAAGAATCACTAATCCCAAAGCTCCAATTCCTTCTCCAGAATCTCCTATCATCCAACTCATGGTTGAACAAGGCTCATCTGCATCTGAGTTGGTCAAGCCCACCTTCTTATCAGAAAAGATTCAAGAATTGAGGGAGATCCTCCAACAGTTCTTAAAATTAAGCTTTGAAACCATTGCTGAAGGGGATCTGAAGATGTATCTGAGCATTTGCTGTCAAGCTGCTTGGGCTTTGAAGCCTGCCTCCCAAGAGCTACATGCACAACTTTTGGCCAAGGCTTCTGAATTCCAAGTAAAAGCCCTTCAATTCTGTGAAGTCCAAGAGAGACACTTTCAAAGACAGAGTTGGAAGGCATCTTTAGCAGATGCAGAAGATGAAGCACAGACTGTGATCTCCTCCTATGATCAAGATGCTGCTAAGCTACATCAGTTGAGGGAAGAAGAGGCTCGACTTGAAGAGGCTTTGCTTGCAGTCAAAGGGGATATTGCTCAAACCACTTCCCACATGCAAACTTACATGAGCAAGGCTTCTTCAACAGTTGAGAACATAAGAGAACTTAAGAATCAACTGCAAAGAACAATTGATTTAGGAGATGTGTATGAATTTGTTTGTAGTAAGGGTGCTTCTGTACTAGCTAGCTTAACAGACATAATTGTACAGCTTATGAATTAATCAATGGAAAACTTTTGTTTACCAATTTCATAGCTATTCATTTGCTTGGAATGTTAATCTCATTGTTTGAACTAATGGGTTCCAACCAATACAGATCTGCTTGTGCTTAATGCTTACCTTGATCAGCACAAGCAATGAGATATGAACTACTTTATGGTTTTTTATCTCCTGTTGAAGGACTCTCATATAGTTGGGACATAAGCCTTTAGATATCTCCCATTAATCTTTCTTCTATGGACATAACCATTCAAATCTTTTAAATGATATGCCCCTCTTTTAAGGACCCTATGAATCTGGAAAGGTCCCTCCCAATTTGGAGCCCATTTCCCAAGTCCTTGTTTTCTTTCTTTGATGGGCGACACTACTTTCCATACTAGGTCCCCTATATCAAAGCTTCGAACAACCACTTTCTTATTGTAACTTCTGGCTACTCTTAATTTTTGCACCAAGATCTGATTTAGAGCCTTAATTCTTTCTTCATCTATCCCTTCGAGCTCCATGTACATTGCTTGGTGGTATGCTCCAACATCCAGTTCATTCTGGTGAGCAACTCTTTGTGACTTCACCACAATCTCCATTGGTAACACAACATCATGCCCATAAGTTAGAGCAAAAGGTGTAGCTCCAGTGCTGGTTCTTTTAGTGGTTCGATATGCCCATAACACATTTAATAGTAAATTTGGCCATTCTTCTGGGTTCCTATCAACCATTCTTTGGATGCCTCTTTTGATAATCTTGTTGGTTGACTCAGCCTGACCATTTGATTGAGCATAGTAAGGTGTAGAGTTAATCAAAGATACTCCATAAGATGCTGCAAAAGCCTTCACTGCTCTTCCTTCGAAAATAGATCCATTATCTACTGTTATAGTTTCTGGAGATCCAAACCTATAAATGATATTTTTTATGAATTCAATTACTTGTTCTTGAGAAACACTCTCAAAGGCTTGAGCCTCCACCCATTTGGTGAAATAATCAGTAGCAACTAGTATGAATTTATCCCCATTCCTAGATGGAGGGTAAATCATACCAATCATATCCATTGCCCATCCCCTAAATGGCCAGGGTTTAATTACATACTGCAATTCAGTAACCGGTAATTTTTTAAGAGGCCCTGTCTTTTGACAAGCTTGACACCCCTTTGCATAGTCAATGCAGTCTTTTAGAATGGTGGGCCAGTAATATTCATACCTTCAAATCAGCCATCTCATCTTGATTCCTGCTTGATGAGCTCCACAGATACCTTCATGAACCTCTGCCATAACCTTAAAAGCATCAACTTTGTTTAAGCATTTAAGCAATAAACCGTCTGCTACTCTCTTAAACAGTTCTCCATTATACATGATATAATTGACAGACTAAGAGGAGTAGTGATCTCACATACTTCGAAGTTCATGTTTCTGTCTTTAAACATTGGCAAAGATTTTCTTAGAGTTAATTGACAAAACTCTCTATTGTCATCAGAAATGAACTTGAATCCTGATGCTCTTTGAGCCAATGCATCAGCTTCTTCATTGAAGAACCTTGGAACATATGTAAAGGAGATCATGTGAAATTGCTTAATCAATAACCTCACATATTCATAATAAGGTTTTAAACCAATGTTGTGGCAACCAAATTCTCCATTTACTTGGTTTATAATCAACTGAGAATCTCCAAACACTTCTGCTATATCAACTTTCAAAATAAGAAAAAGTCCTAGACCAGTGATTAGAGCTTCATATTCTGCTTGATTATTAGTACATTCCCCTTCATTTATTCGAAATCCAAACTTGGTTTTCGAACTTTGAGGAGATTCCAAAACAACTCCTATTCCAGCCGTTTGAGATGTTTTCGAACCATCGAACCACATTTTCCATGGTCTGACTGTTATTGCACTAACATCTGCTATCTCAGGAGTTTCAATTCCATTTGGGTGGTCAGCCAAAGCTTGCCCTTTGACTGCTTTCTGAGGAATATATTCTAGACTGAATTCAATTAAAGACACAATCCACTTCCCAATTCTACCACTGAGTACAGGTTGGGACAACATATACTTCATAACATCAGTCTGAGAAATTACATAAGTTACTCTAGGCATCATATAGTACTTGAGTTTCTTCGAGGCAAAGAACAGAGTTAAACATAACTTTTCTACTGCAGAATATCTAATTTCACAATCATTAAGAAACCTACTTAGATAATAGATAGATTGTTCCTTCCCTTCCTCATTGTCTTGAGCCAATAAAACTCCTATTGAGTCATGGTTTGCTGCCAAATATAACTTAACTGGCTCTCCCCTCCTGGGTGGAACAAGAACTGGTGGATTGATCAGGTACTCTTTGATGGCCTTGAAAGCATCATCATGCTCCTTTGTCCATTCAAAGTCTTCTCCATCCTGCCATTACTCCAAAAGCACATTTGGCAGGATTCAACTTTAGTTGATAATGCTTCATCTTTGAAAAAGCTATTTTCAGGTGCTTTACATGATCATCAATAGATCCTGACTTGACAATTATGTCATCTATGTAGCATTCCAGAAAACCCCCTATTATTTCATGAAAGATAGCGTTCATAGCTCTTTGATAAGTAGCACCAGCATTCTTAAGCCCAAAAGGCATCTTGACCCACTCAAAGGTCCCAAGGTTGCCAGGAGCTCTAAATGCAGTCTTATGAACATCTTCCTCAGCTATGCAAATCTGATTGTAACCTGAATGTCCATCCATAATAGACATGATCTTATGGCCTGCAGAACTATCCACAAGCATATCTACTACAGGCATTGGGTATTCATCTTTAGGGGTTGCAGTGTTCAAGTTTCTAAAATCAATGCACACCCTAATCTTCCCATTTTTCTTGACAACAGGAACAATATTTGATAGCCATTCTACATATCTTGATGTTCTAATAAAAGCAGCATTTAAAAGATTTTGAACCTCCTTTTTAACCAAGAAAATGGTTTCAGGAGACATTTTTCTTGGTAGTTGTTTGAAAGGTTTGCAATTGGGCTTGATAGGTAATCTATGCTCAACCAAGTTTCTACTCAAACCTGTTAACTCTTTATAACTCCACGCAAAGCATTCCTTGTTCTCCTTAAGCACTGCGATCAACTTGGCCTTCGAAGCAGCATTAAACCCCTTATTGATTTGCACAGTGTTTGGAACACTTCCTTCTCCTAATTTAACTTCTTCCATAGGATCTTGGGATTCGACATGACCTATAAAGGCCTCTTCGAACTCAACTGGCTTCAACCCCCAGTTAGATTTATCAGCCAATGATTCCTCCCAATCGCTTGTTTCTTGTAATCTCTACTCTATTTCAAGAGCCATGAACTTAACTAAAGCCAAAGAGTTGGCTTCTTCGAACTCCATCTTGGACTCAGATCCAAGCAGCTTCATCTGGTGGATTGTTTGATTCATAATCAACTGCTTGTTTGAGTTTGGATTTCAGTTCTGCCAATTCTCCCATTTCCAATGCATTGGATGGGGGGGTGGCAGTTTGTGCAATTTCACTTAGAGGGATGATTTCTGGCTTATACATCTCTGCATCTGCACAATTTGCTGAAGTACTAAAGGGGTGTGGGTCTGCTTTCACCTCTTCGACCCCCACTTCTTTCCCATTCTCATATTTCACAATCATCAAGGCTTGGTGCATTGAGGATGGAATCAGACCATTGACATGAATCAATCCCTACCAAGTAAAGCATTATACTTACTTGTAAAAGTGTCCACTACAAAGAAAGCTGTATCAGTTTCTACTTGGCCAACTTTCAGGTGTATAGAAACAATTCCTTTGGGATTTTTACTTTCACCAGTGAACCCAACAATTGATGTGCTTGTTGGGATCAGTCGAACCTTCTCTTTTCCCAACTTTTTAAGAATCCTAGAAGGCAAAATATTCACTGCTGCACCATTATCAACCAAGATTCTGTTTAACAAAATACCATCAAACAAAGCAGATATGTATAATGGTTTTAAATGATGCCTCATATCATTCGAAGGTGATTTGAAAGGGTACGAAAGATCAGCACAATCTAAATCAACAATCAAAGGATACTTGGAGTCATTTTCTGTTTCTGGAATGAAGATTGCCTTCTCTTTGGAGGTTACTTCTGGTTCTTCTGTTGTATTTACCATAATCATGAAATCCTCCTCTTCTTCTTCCTTTTGAATTTTGGAAATCAGAGCTCCCCAATTATCATTCCAACCATTGTCATAAGTGAGATTATATTCCTCATCCGTTGATACATCTATAACCTCCATAGGAGCAACAGATGGTTGTAATGCCCTTTGAACTGGAGAACAATCTGGTCCAAAAGGTCCAAAATCGAATGACGGAGAAACCATGTTAATTTGAACTTCAGGCAGAGTCCCAAACTGAATGGTCTTCTTTTCCTGCACTGGTAACTCTGATCCATCCTCTATTGTGTCCATCTTTTCAGGAAAACCCTCCGCAGAAGTTTCCATAGGGGACAATGTTTCAATAGAGGATGAATTCATTCTTCCACCTTCTTCCTGTTCCACTATCATAGCCTTTAATAAGCCAGACTGATAGCTTGCCAAGGAATCTGGTGATGCTGGACTATTTTGAGGTACTTCACTGTCCATCCTTGCAGCCAGACTTTCTAGTGCTTCTCTTTCTGATTGAGTAAACCCTTTTTGAAGAGATTCTTCAGAATCTTCTCTTCGAAGTCTGTTGAACCTCGGGTTAAACTTATCACCCCCATTATGATTTTCTTTAGAAGCATATTCCTCCATTTGGAAGCTAGTATACCTCCTTTGCAATTTCCTCTTCTGAGTTCGAGTCAACATAGGAATCATTTAAGGTGACTTGGTCTTTGGATCTCTAATCATAACCCATTGACCAGTAGGAGTATTTGGGGGTTTAACCATCTTGTTTCCCATCTTAGGAGGGTTTTTATATTCCTGGAAGAATTCTGGTTTAACCTTTTTCAAAAACCAATCAGGAACCCCTTTCACCAAAGTAAATTGCTCCTCTCCTCCTCCATTTCTTTGACCCATTGGGGCCTTCCCGAAGTGTTAACCTTCTTCGGCGAGGGTAATCCCGCCGGCCGGTGGGGACCGGACTAGAAGGCACATTTCTCTTCGGAACAGACCAGAGCCTCTCATTTCTTCCATGATTTGGATTAATCCAAGGCTTTCTTTCATTGTTTTGATCCAAGGCTTTTCTTTCCATCCTCTTTGGGAAGAAATCAACCCCCTGTCTATCCAAATCCTTGAAAATCAAATAGTTGGCCCTGCATTCCATGCACAAACATTCCAAGAAAGATGCCTCAAGCATGGGAAGGTGGGACTGCTTAAAGCCCTTGCTAGAAGAACTTCACAGTGAAATATTACGGCGGTAGGTCTTCCCATCACTATTTCGTGGTTGGCCAACTTTTGGCTTTCCTTTGCTAAACTGTACTGAGTTCATTTCCACTTGAACTTGCTTGTTCTGCCACATTTCCTTGACAGTTTTAGCCAGAGATGTTGGCACATTAGTGTTGGCAGTCACTTCTTCAATTTTTGGAAATGGATCAGTATCAATTCCCATAGCCTTTTGTGGAAACATGATTCTTCCTTTCTTGATCGCTCCGAATCCTATCACGGAAAACATTACAATTTTTAGTGGAATGAGTCCAAGAAGCATGCCATTTGCAATAACCTTTCCCTTTTGTTTCTTCCATGGTTGGAAGTTTAACATTTTCAGGGAGTTTGATAAACTTTTTCTTTAAAAGGTAATCAAAAATTTCATCTGCCTTTGAAATATCAAAAGAATAAACCTTACTGACTGCTTTCTTATTAGTTCTTGGTACTATAGAAGACTCCTTTCGAACTAGACAGTCACACACACAAGGCTCATGCTCAATGATTTCAGCAGCATCAACCTCATAAATGGGTTCTTTATAGTAGGTTGAGTAAGAAGAGTTATTTCTATCAACATCCTCTTCTAACAAGGACTCATATCTTGATGCTTTGTAAGTTAAATCAACCAAATCTCTAAATTCAGTAGAATCGAACTTCTTCCTAAGTTCTCTACTTAAACCATCTTGTGCTATCCTTACAAACTCAACCTCCGGTAATTGAAGTTTACACTTATTTACTGCCCTTTTAAACCTAGCAATAAATTGAGCGACCTTCTCATCGCCTCGCTTTAATCTTGCTAAATCAGGCCATAGTAACCCGTGTTCGGTTTGGTAAAATTGTGCATGGAATAATTCTTCCATTCTTTGCCAATTTGGAACTGACTCTGGTGTCAAGTTAGAATACCATTCGAAGGCCGTCCCTGTTAAAGAATTAGAAAACAATTTTAACTTAATGAACCCATTATTGCCTAGTTCTGCGACCGAGCAAAGGAATCTAGCAATGTGTTCGGGCCAGGATTGTTTTCCATCTCCATGGAATAGAGTGAAATCTGGGATTTTAAATCCCCTAGGGACTTCGAACTATTTATCTATCCATTCTGGATAGGGTTTTCTATAAATTTGAGTTTGTACCCCCCGGTTCGAAAGTCCATAAACTTCTTGCATAAGCCCCAATATTTCATCTCGAAGGGTTGGATGTTCTCCTAAAGGTACCTTCGAACTAACAAGTGGTTCCCAAGTGACATTTCTAGGCATGTGGTCTTCTGGAATCCTTTGATAAGGATCATCGAAAGGCCTAGGTTTCTTGAAACCTCCTTCCTGCTTTACAAAAGGTTCATAAAGATAGTTCGAATGTACCCTTCCCATTTCTGGTATTCCTAAATACTTAGGAATTCCAACTTCTGGATTAGGCCTTCTTGCACTAACCCTATCTTTTTCATTAAAATGATTTTTAGGGGTATACATATACTCGTCAAATCCATAATCATAATTTCTAAAACCTTTCTCCTCATGTTCGCCATCAAAGTTAGGTTCGAATGAGATATTAGTGTTCTGCTTGAACACTTTCTTAGGTTTAGGGACTTGATAATCATGATTCTTTACAGGTTCATACCAAGATTCTGGTATGTCTTCTACATTTATGGGTTCTTTACCAGGCCTCGACCTGAATTTGCTTGTGCTAGCCTCTCCTTTATCCTTCTCAAATGAGGGCCAAGGATTACATTTAAGCCCTGATTGCTCTTCTAATTTTAGCAATATAAGCTTTTGGGTCTAAGCCAACTCTTTAAATGTAGCAATCATTTCAATAAGGTGGCTAGATGACACATTCCCTCCAGTCTCTGGATTCTTTGGGTCATCACCTTGCACAGTTTTGTTTTTTCTAGTATTCATTCGAGAAGTCAGACCAATACCCATATTTAAGTCTTGACCAGCACAAATCTCTGGTCCTACTTGAAGGCCTTCGATTTGTTCATTCTCTTTAGAATTACCATTGTTCTCATCTTCTGGTGTTTGGCCAGTCTGAGAATCGTCCACTTGCTTCCTAAGTTTTGGAGCCATTTAACACTTTCTGGGGTCCCACCAGGCGTGCCAAAAAAGATGTGTTTGGTTCTTTTACTTCTTTGCAATGGAAAATAATTGTGTGTGAGCGTGCCAGAGAGAGTTTGAATCTCCTCCCTCAGATTGACTTTGGAAAAACCAAATCTAATCAAGCGATTGTGTTTTATTGGTTCAATTACCTCAATTAAGAGGATTTTCTCAACAAGTGAAGAAATGTAAACCAACAAACTTAGGAAATCGAAGAACAAAAAAGAAACAAGACACTTCGATTAATAAATCAAAGATAAACTTACTTCGAAATTGTCTTCCACTTCAAATACAAGAACTTTGAACGGTTGATTGCTACAGGAACAATCGAGATAGGGGTGATTGTTACAGGAACAATCGAAATTAATCCTAACTACTTCCTAATCTACTTCCTAATCTACTTCGAACTGAGTTCGAAATCCTAAACTACTTTGCCAATGAACAAACCAAGCATCAGTTTTTTGATAGCTGTTTGTTGAAGATTTGTCCGGGGGGTTTTAACTTTTTCAATTTCTTCTATTTATAGACACTGCTTGCAATTCGAACTTCCCGCTCAATGAATTTGAACATTGGCTTGCTTCGAACTCTAACTTCCACTCCTCGAGTTGGCAGTTACTCCTTCCTTCACGTCTGAATTTGAATTCTTCTAATTCTTCCTCCAAAAGCTTTGATTTTGAATCTGTACGGTTGTTTAAGCAAACTAAAATGATTACGTGTTTAGGGAAATAATTGCTTCCCAGAAGAATTCCACGTGTTCTAACTGCCAATCGCCTTGTTTCTTGAGTTTACACGTGGAGCTTGTGCGTTCAGCAGTTGATATCATGGCTTCGAGGCCAATCTCTATTTTAGTAATGGCTTGTAACTGCCAATAACTACCTTTCTAAATTGAGACGTAATACGACATGGTATTTGGTGCGTTATATCTTATTAATCCAGTGTGTCTTCATTGACGTGTAATTGCCAACGTTTGGCACTTTTGGTTACGTGTCAATTAATCATTGGATTGGTTAATTTTATATGTAAACAGGTGCATAAGAAAGCTATGTAATTTGGATAGTTCTTTTGGTAAGGAATACGTACTGTACTTTTTATTTGCACATACATTTTCATTGTGATGAATTGCCAAGTGTACGTTTGTTTCAGCGCACAAGGTTTTTCATAGAATGGTGGTTGGACGATATAGCATATCCACACCTGTTAACTTACTACACATGTAAACTTACTACCGAATGCTGCACATTTTATTTGTGGAACTCTTCTAATACAAGTATACAAACATGCATGCTGACTACATTAGCCTAGGATTTGATCTATTGTTAGATGCTATTGTCAAGATCAAGAATAAACCAGATGACAACGATATTATTCTTTCAACTTGGATTATGATCTTAAGCGGATGGTACTTCTCCCTTGCCACATGTTTGCCTAGGTTAGTACTCAAGAAATTAATTCGTTTGAAAAAAAAAATTGATTTGGGTTTGCTAATTGTTCAAGCAGTGCCTTTAGGCATGGGCATTCGCTATAATTCCATGAGTTTTGTCACTTAAATAGATATAGGCATTGCTAGATTTAGGTTTTAAAAACTGCAGTTGGAGGATGCACTTAACCATTTGATGAGGTCACACTCTTTTCTTATGATATTGGATTCTTTGTTGTAGTGACTTCTTTTTTTTGAAATTAGAGTTTGAGGCCACTTTTTTTATTTTTTGCTTTTTCCTCCAAGGTGAATTCAGCTCTAATGTTTTTAAGGTGGACACAAAATTGAGTCTTTTTGACATCGAATTGTTATTTCCTCCAAGGTTAATGCAACTCTAACATTTTTAGAGTACACACTAATTGTTTGAGTCATGCCTTTAGGCACGAGCATCCGCTAGTATATATATATATATATATATATATATATATATATATATATATATATATATATATATATATATATATATATATATATATATATATATATATATATATATATATATATATATATATATTGAGAGAGAGGGTTCAAGAGACACAAAATTTGTCAAAGAATATGACATTTTCAATCCCATTTTCCTAAAAACCAAGGTACCCCCCTTAAACCCACTTAATCTATGTGTATTTAGTACATACTTGTTGTATTTGATGTTTGGTAGTGATAGAAGTTGAACCCATGCATCACAAACTCTTTTTAAAAAACATACCCTATTTTTTTTATAATCTCCCCGTTCAAAAATCATAATTTTTGGGTCACACCGATACCAAATTAGAAAAAGTGTTTAACTACAATGTTGTAGATCTTGAAATTCTCTTAAATTTTGATTTATAACTTGCCTTGATCGGAGTTCGGAGTAATACATTATGGCCGCAATACGGTGGCAGTTTTGTTCTGTCCGATATTTGACCGGTATTTTCTGGTACTGGCCAGTATTTCCCGGTATGGCCGGTACCCGGCCGGTACCGACCAGTATTGAACACGGTACGGTATTGAGGGTCCTTAGTACCGCTTTTATACAAAACCAGTATGTACTGGCCGGTACTGGCCGATACGACACGGTATTCATAACCTTGTAATAAGCCAAGAGATAAAAACTTTAATCATCAAATTGTGGGTGGATGTTGGGTCTGTGGAAAAACTAATCACAAGGCCAGAGATTGTCACTTCCGAAAGGATCAACCACCTAGAGGTCGTGGACCTTCGGTAATTTCCAAGTCACAAGCTAATATGATGACCATAGGGGCCAGCTCCTCCAACCCTACTCACAGGTATTTTGTTAGTAGCCTCGAAGTAAATGTTACTTTTGAAAATCATGATTGGTGGATTGATTCAGTGCTAATGTTCATGTGTGCACTAATAAAAACTATTTTATTCCTATTAGGACTCAGGCACAAAAACTGTGAGTGTGGGAAATGGGAGCTTGGCTAGGGTACTAGGAGAAGGGAAAATAAATTAGAGTTGTCGTCTGGAAGTATCATTACACTAGACGCAGTTCTACATGTTCCCGATGTTAGGAAAAATTTAGTTAGTGCTTATTTGTTAGTTCAACATGGTTAAAAAGTTGTCTTTGAGTCTAATAAAGTTGTAATCAGTAGGAATTCTAATTTTGTTGGTAAGGGTTATTTGCTTGGTGGTCTTTTTAAGCTTAATGTCTTGAATTCTTATTTTCGTGATAATAAAATGCTTAGTTCTTCTTGTTTTGTTCAAGTTGTTGAATGTTCAAATACTTGGCATGGTAGGCTTGGTCATGTGAATTTAAACACCATTGGGAAGATGATGAATTTAGGGCTTATTCCCAAGTCCGCTGTTGATTCAAAAGAAAGATGTGAAATTTGAGTTCAAGCTAAACAACCTAGAAAACCTTTTAAATATGTTGAAAGAGAAACAAAAATATTGGAGTTGATACACAGTGATGTTTGTGATTCCAATAATGTTTTAACTCGTGGAGGAAAAAGGCATTTTATAACTTTTATTGATGATTTTTCAAGATATTGTACCACATATTTGATTAATGCAAAAAGTGAGTTGTTTGACAAATTCAAAATTTACAAAGTGGAGGTAGAAAATTAACTTGAAAAGAAAATCAAGATTTTGAGATCGGATCAGGGAGGTGAATATACTCCAAATGAAATGGTTGATTTTTGTGAAACACATGGGATTATTCACCAATTAACTCCTTCTTATGCACCAAAATCAAACAGAGTTGCCGAATGAAAAAATCGCACATTGATGGATATGGTTAATGCGGTACTATTGAGTTCAGGCTTACTGAATAATCTTTGGGTTGAAGCTTTACATTCAGCTTGCCAAATTCTTAATAGAGTCTGATACAAAAACTTGGCTGAGACACCTTATGAGAAGTGGTAAAATAGAAAACCTAGCATGAATTACCTCAAAGTGTGGGGGTGTTTAGCTAATGTTAATATTCCTATCACGAAAAAAAGAATGATTGGTCCTAAAACTGTTGATTGTGCATTTATTGGTTATTCTTTGAATAGTCCTACTTATAAGTTTTTAGTCTTAAATTCAGAAACTCTAGAAATCTCGAATAATACTATAATAGAGTCGTGTGATGTAGTTTTCTTCGAAAATATTTTCCCTATGAAAAACAAAATGACAATACAAGTAGGTGAAATCCTAGAGGAGAATGTTTTGAGTTCTAACCTAGATAAAGGAAAGCAAATAGACGTGAGAAAGAGTAAACGAGCTAGGAGAGAGAAAAATTTTGGAGACAATTTTTACATGTTTTTGATAGAAAATGATCTGAAAATCGTTAGTGAAACTATGATGTCTTTAGATGCTGCATTTTGGAAAGAGGCAATTGATAGTGAAATGAACTCTATTATGAGTAAATAATACATGGGTTTTAACTGATCTCCCACCCAGTTCTAGGATCATTGGTTGCAAATGGATTTTTCGGAAAAAGTTAAGAATGGATGGCTCAATTGAAAAGTTTAAGGCAAGACTTGTTGCTAAAGGTTTTAGCCAAAAAGAAGGAATAGATTTCTTTGATACCTATTCGCCGGTAACTAGAATTACTACAATTAGAATTTTAATTGCTATTGCCACCGTTTATAAGTTAGAAGTACATCAAATGGACGTCAAAATTGCTTTTCTAAATGGTGAATTAGATGAAAAAATTTACATGGATCAACCAGAAGGATTTGTTGTGCCAGGATAGGAAAAGAAAGTATGTAAACTTGTGAGATCTTTGTATGGCTAAAAACAAGCTCCGAAACAGTGGCATGAAAAATTTGATAAGGTTATACTTTCTAACGCTTTATAATAAATGATGCAGATAAAAGTGTTTACATAAAGCAAATAGGCGATTCTTATGTGATTCTTTGTTTATATGTCGATGATATTCTTATATTTGGTACTGATATGGATGTTATTAATAAAAAAAAGAATTTTTGTCTAGTAGTTTTGACATGAAAGATTTGGGTCAAGCAGATGTTATACTTTGGATAAAGTTGATAAAAATATCAAAATAGCATTATTATGTCACAGTCCCATTTTGTTGAGAAATTGTTGAGAAAATTTGGTTATTTTGATTTACAATCAGTTTCTACTCCTTTTGATCCTAATTTATATTTGAAGAAAAATGAAGGAGAAGGTATTTCTCAACATAAATATTCACAGATAATTGGGTCACTGATGTATCTTGCTAATAGTACTAGACCAGACATCACATATGCAATAGGTAGATTGAGTAGATATACTAGCAGTCCCAATATTGATCATTGGATCGCACTGGGAAGAAATTTTAAATATTTAAAAGGCACTATAGATTATGGCATTCATTATTCTAGTTATCCTGCCGTACTTGATGGATTTTGTGATGCAAATTGGACATCAGATTCAGATGAGACTAAGGCCATTAGTGGTTATGTCTTTACCTTAGGAGGTGGTGCAGTTGCGTGGAAGTCCACTAAACAAACTGTTATATCTAGATCAACAATGGAAGCGGAGTTCAAGAAGGGGACGTATCTTCTCTTAGGAGAGCGCTACATGCGTGCCTTAATCCACAGGTTTTTCTATACCCTTAATCTTTTATTAAATTATTATCTTTGGTTATTATTTTTTCATCTTTATTTGTTTCTACAGAAATTTTTGTGATTTTTCTAGCATAAACAAAACCAAAAAGGAAAGAGGAGCTGAAGCCGAACATCAGACTTGACAACCATAGTAGCATAACCTCTGTAGGTGTAAAGACCCGGAATTTCTATGAAATTCTTTATATATTTTACTCATTTTAAAATAATTTGAATGAGTGGATTAACGTTCTAAATTGCGTTAGAAATGATTGGAGTCCAGATTGGTAAATGTGGTTGTAAAATAATAATAATAATAATAATAATAATAATAATAATAATAATAATAATAATAATTTCTGGATATCGGTATGGCTTTTTTATGATACTGGTATCCAGCAGGTTAGAAAGTCTACATACTGGTATGGCTATTTCTTGATACTGGTATCCAGCTTCATTTGGGTCGTCAGAAATCCTAGATACCGGTATGGGTTTTCCTTGATACCGGTATCCAGCCTCATTTTTTGCGAATTTTGAGCCTGACATCTTCTTCTATAAATAGGGTCTTATATCCATTTCTCCACTCCATAACCACGAAATAAGCCCTAAAATCACCCCTCTACCTTCTCTCTTCATCTCTACCTCAAACCTTATGCTTTTAACCTCAATCCACCTCAAAACTTCAAGATCTTCACCATGGAAACGTCAAGCTCTCTTGGATTTCGGGATTTGAAGGTTTCTCAACCTAGGGTTCCATTTTTCCACCATTTTCAAGCAAAACCTTGAGGTAGGGAACAAATTTCTATTCTCTCTAGTTGTATATTGTTGATTTGTTGCACATACTCTTGTCTTGCTCACCAATTTCAAGTAAATCATGTTTTTCCCCATTTATGTGGGTTTTCCCAACTTAGATTCTTTGATCTATGAATGTGCTTATTGTTTGATGAAATTGTGAGTGAAATTGACTTCCCTCCATGTTTAATTGTTGCATATCATCTATATTTTGAGCCTAAACTATCTCATTTGTGATTGGGTTGAAATTCCACACCTTAGAGGTGAAAAATCTGCACGATTCTTGTTCATTCTTTCTTTGTCCCGAAAATTTCCAGCAGCCACCCTTGCCTTTGGGGTGTATTTCGACCATCCTTTGATGTCCATTTGATTCCCGATCGTCCACATCTTCTTATGATTGACCTGTGGCACTACGATAACACTCAAATCCACTTTGAAACCCTTAAACTAAGGATTTGACACGTGATTTTATTGAACACTAAGTTATGCTTATTGGACATGCACTATTTTGAATTGGTGAACATTTTTGGTAAAAATTGAGGCGTTTATAAAGAAATGTGATGTTTGTAAAGGTTTTTGAGAATAATGACTATGAATCCTAGGGCCACCTTTCGGTGCGTCCCTGGCCATGGGTGTTCGGAGCCCGCGAAATCCAGCAGGGGTGTTCGGAGCCCACGAAATCCGGCAGAGGGATTTATTCCCTATTGAAAACAAGGCGTTTTATAACCACTTTGGTGTTTTGATGAAACTTGGACACTTGGACACATATTTGGACACTTGGGTGCCTTGTGGTCACTTAGTACTCGTATCAACTTCCCGTGTTATACATTGCATATCTCATTCAAATCATTTCATATCCCGGTGTGATCATCATCATTATACACCTAGAGTTAGTATAATGGTTTTCCTACTGGGCTAGTGAGCTCAACCTATCAATTTTCAGGTACTCAGCAAGGATCATGAGATGGATGCGTGGGGTGTGGATGAATATCATTGGATTCATTGAGCATGAAGTTATTTTCCCATCTTTGCTTCATATTTTTTTGAAAGATGGTTTTTTAACTTCTATTTATTAATCTTTTGACGGTTTGGTTAATGTAATAACTCTTACACTTGATACTTGTGCTTTTGGATTATGGGTACCCGTACTTAGAACTTGTTGACTATTTATGGTGAAAATGTATCTATTATGACTTTGACTATTCAAAGGATAAATGTATGACTTTTGACTTATTTTACGTGAATTTTATTTGTATTTGTTTTATCAAATTTGAGGGCGTGACAGTAGGTGAGGTTCTTTGGTTAGTCAATATACGAGAAAGAATATATGAGCTGGAGAGGTGAGAGTTGTCAATGATAAACAATTTGAGGAGGATGAAGTGATCTAAGAGAAGGGTGAAGAATAGAGCGGGTGGGTACAGAAAGACTGTGGCAGAAGATTGCTCTCAGACTAATCCATGATGAACCCAAGTGACCTAGAGAATTGAATGATCTCATAAGGAAGAATGTTCTCCTTCTAATTATTTGATCTCCCACTTTCTCTCTCTAGAATGACACGCTCTGTCAAGAATCACCTCTGGGAATTGTGAAGGGAATGTCCCATTTATAGGTACCTTAGACCAATGACCAGGTGCTAGGCTGTTGTCCTATAATATGACGACACGTGTCCTTTCCATACAGCTTGGTTGTGCAGGCGATGTACCTGCCGCAAAGCTGACCAGCGTGGTGGCACATTATTCCACACCCATCGCTAGCAAATCCTCCTATTCTTTTATAGCCACCAAACCACTAGATCTCATTTCATTCCCGTTTGGACAAGGTCGTAACCTGTTTGGTTGTGCCTTTATCTCAACCAAGCCTCAAGGGGCCCCTCGAGTCTTGCCTTTAGACTGTGGCAAGTATAATTACTCAGGCTATATTGGACTAGCTTTTCGCATTTTTTCCCATTTTAATATGGATTGCTCTAGTCATAAGGATCATGAGCTTTTCTCTATACATGGATGGCTCATGGTCAGATAAGCATTCCTTCCATTGGGCCTTAGTGGCGCGCAAATGGAATACCCACGGGGGCTAATACTGCGTTAGTGGCACCTGCGAGGTGGATGTCGCGCGGTGTGGCCACGTGTCGCGCAACCATTCGTACCACATGTGTGACACGTGTCACGCCATTTCAAACGGTGTGATTTTGGTTCAATCACTTCTAAACGTCAGATTGAGCTGAAACTTTGTGGAGCCCCTCGGGAAAATATTCTAAGAATAATGAATGGTTCAGACCACTCATGTGCGACCCTAAAGTGGGTCTCTGAGAGCGATTTGTACAGTTTCTGTACAAAATGTTCAGTATCCGTAGGATTACCGCTTCAAAAGATGTTTGCAAGGAGTTAGGAAGAGCAAGGCTATAAAGATTAATGTGGCATGAATTTTTGGTGTTGCAGGAACCGACTCTGTTAGATTTTGGCTTGTTAGCTTCTATTTGTACCCTGATTTTAGATGTCTGTTGGATTGTGTTTGACATATTCTTAGTTTATCTAGTGTGGTTGGCATCTTGCCATCCCTTTCCTTTTTTTTTTTTTTTTGGGTTTGAGCAGTATATGATAGTCCTCTCCTCGGGTGTCAACTTTGTTGGGATGCGTAGTTAGGTTGTGATGCCTTGTGCTCTTTCCCTTTTAATCATTGTAATCGTTCTGTTTTGCGATGATTAATAAAGTTCTTTGCTTAAAAAAAAAATAAAATTATCCGTTTGTCATGACTTAATGAAAGCATTTCAAGTTTTCAATACCTATTTTACATTTTTTTGATTTTGTCGTTGATGAGGGAATTCCAACCATCTGCAAAATATGGATCTTGGAAACGACTGGAAATTTTTCAAAACTCCCTCAGTAATCACTATTCACACTACTTGTTGATTAAACTGATAAAAGAAGTTCAAAAATTTATGTACGAAAATACTCCACCTATTGACAAAAAAATATGACACGATTTGAAAAACGAAAATGATTATAGCAGTATTGTTCATCTTAACCTCATTACTCCCTCTGTCCCATATTGCTTGCCCCTTTTAGCAAAGTGTCTATTTTGCACACACAAAATGATGCGTTTATGGAAATTATTTTTAAAAAAAATTACACCAATTTTCTGTACTCAATAAGATCTTTAAATTTGTATAAAAATTTTTGAAAAAAAAAATGCTAATATATTAGATTTTGAGTGCAAAATGCACAGAAATAAAAAAAGGGCAATCAATTTGGGGCGAAGGGAATATTGGAGAGCCTAAAAATCCAATTACATGAAAAAATAACCAAGCACGTACGAATGGCGTGCTTAGCTTGGACACCACGTGAGGGTGGTTCAGTTCGGGGGTACCACATGAAGGTGCTCCAGGTTATGACTAAGCAGGGTAGACCAAATGTGTAGCCACGATATCACCACAAGATGGTGGCCGCACCACGAGAAGGTGCACAAGGCCAGTGTTGAGTAAGGTATCTGCTGGCAACATCATCTATGGATGGGCGATGAGATTGCCGAGTTAACCACCTAGATAATAAGGTTGCGGGTTATTCTAGAAGGATCTAGAATAGCTTCTTGCGTGATAAGAGATAAATCACGAGAATCAAGGGATTATCATTAAGCTTCCACATTGGGCAAGAAGTCCAATATGGATACACAATCCATACAAGAAGGGAATTCTGATTGTATTGCCATATGGGACGAATCTCATAAGAGAAAAGACTCCTAATGTGAATAAGATTTTTAGACAATAAGCACCCCACATATATAAATAAGAGGCAATACCCTTGAAGAAAGGTACGAGGTAAATCGTGTTTACATGTTTTACGCGTTTTATGGTTTCCTCCTAGTATGTGATACTGACTTAAGTATTGGAGGGTTTTTGCTAACAAGAGGCAAATGTGCTCTAACCTTTTGTCTGTTTTGCAGCGCTAGGGTTCCGGTGAGGTAGCATGTGTTCGATCTCCTAGATGTGTGAAAATAGCAAACCCTGATTTATACCCTCTATAAGTATTAAACTTTTGCTTCACTGAATTATAGCATCATTTGGGTTCATATCACATTGAAAATGTAAAAGAACAAGAAGTTATAAGTTATACACACCTTCAAAAAGTGTAATACAGTAATATTTGGCGTTATATCTTTTTCACAATAAATGACCTTGGTTTTCCCGAATCTTCTTATCTACCATTTGTCAACGTTACCCGTAAGTCACATTAAACCCATGCTTTGACTGTTGGAATTTTATTAACCACAATTTCTACTTATAAAATGTTGCACCTCATGTACTCACTTCCATCACATTATCACACGGACTGCATTGCTTGTACACACAGATTTTACGGGAGAGAGATAGAGATGGAGAAAATGGAGGTGGAAATCATAAGCAAAGACACCATAAAACCGTCTTCGCCAACCCCACCTCAGTTCCGCCGCTACCGCCTCTCATTTCTCGACCAAATATCTCCCCCAGTCTTCATGCCCTTCCTCCTCTTCTACCCCAACACCACCAGCTCCACTCAACAACACAAATCCAACAACCTCAAAAACTCCCTTTCCCAAACTCTAACAAAATTCTACCCACTAGCCGGCCGCCTCGTAGACAACATGCATGTCGACTGCTCAGACGCCGGGGTCCCCTACACCGAGGCCCGGGCTCACTGCCAGTTGTCGGATCTCCTTTCTGACCCGATTCCTTCCCAATTCCATAAGTTTCTACCGTGTGAGTTGGGTGATACTGGAGATACACTGTTGGCTGTTAGAGTGAATTTTTTCGACTGTGGGGGTGTGGTGCTTTCTGTGGCTATTTCTCATAAGGTGGCCGATGCTTTTTCGTCAGTTTTCTTTGTGAATAGTTGGGCCGCGGCGGGCCATGGGGCGGATTGTGATGTGCCGCCTCCGTGGTTGGGAGCGGCGGAGCTCTTCCCGCCAAAGGAGATGACCGGGTTTAACCCCAGCACTGGAATAATGAACGAACCGATTATGACCAAGAGGTTTTTTTCGTCTTTTTTATTTTTGATAATTTAGTTTAAAAATTTCCTAAAGTTATTTAACTTTATCATTTTTTAACTAATTATTTATATAACAAAAGGAACTAGAAAAATAAAAAATTATTGAGCGAAAAATAATAAGATAATTCAAATATTTGTTTACATTGAATTATATATTTTTGTCTTTAGAGAATTCATTTAAGATTTTAATTATTCAATTTATAAGATTTCTCTAGTCATGACGAATAATTAATTTATTCAACTAAGATCAAATACAAATTTATTTTTCTTTTTTTTAGAGATTTACTCTCATCTTTTAGTGGTGGTACAAGATGTAATAACCATGTATCTTAGAGTAGTATTCAACTTCCAACATACGCAAGATGGCAAATTTGGGTCGGAGCCATGCCTTAAGGTGGGGGAGTCAGTTTTGAATAATTCTATTGGATATCCATTACGTACGTATATGTATTTGCTCACAATAATTATGCACTTGACACTCCCGTAATTTATAGGACTTATCTTAATCCAAATGATTCCTAGTATTTAATGACATAAAAGGACATATGTCACATAATGGACCAACATGTGTCCTTTTATATAACAGTCCACCATAATGAAATTAAAAGTTCTATACCTAATTCAGATTTTAATGTCTTACACATCACGATGTGTTTCAAATAAAATGATAGTAAATTAAAAAATTACAAGAGACCAATGTAGATAAGTAAAAGATGAAATGTAATATTACAATTCATCCGTTGTTTTTTTTTTTTTTTTCCGGCTTGGTTTTTTTCATTTATATTTTTCATGTGAAGAATTAGTTTGGCATTCTATTATATACGTAGTATATTTCATTGGGTTTTTAATTTTTTGGGTAAGTACATATTTCATCTGGTTTCTTATTAATGAAATGAAAGAGAAAGCGCAAGAGTTCTCGCTTAAGAAGAACGACTCAAGTTTTATCCTTCCCCTACCAAGAATATTCTAAGTGCGGATGAATCGATGAAATAGACTTTTGGAATCAATATTTATCTTGTGTGGTGGAATTTTAGAGCATCTTTATTAGGTTAACAAACCCTCTTTGAAGTTAAATGTGGAGACGAAACACCTAAAAACATGAAAAAATCAGGCTACTCAAAAAGCCTTAACAAATTCTTCCAGCTACAGCTACAGTAGCTTAACAAAGAAAGTGAGTGAATTCCGTCTTCTAGGTGATGAAAAAACCTACTTCTTCTACTGGATGCATTCCTTTTCTCTTCCATGCGTAAAGTACTTGCACACCCAGCATGGGGGAATTAGTTTTTTAAGGAATTTTTTTTTTTAAATACACTTGGGAATAACAAAGTTAAGATAGAGAGTCTAATTTTTGAAATTTTTGAAAAGTGTTTAAATTCGGTGTAAAATTTGGTGCTCCTGATAAGGATGCTCTTAGCAACAATTATTCTCATTTTTCTTTCACTTGTTTTGTTTGCTTTGAATTTCGTTAGTACTATTATAGTTGATTTCTTTCAACTATTGTCTAAATCCCAACAGGTTTGTGTTCCCTGCCTCTAAAATTGCATCTCTTAGAGGTGAGTGCATCGACAATTCGAGTTCGGATCCGAAACGCCCAACCCGCATAGAAGCCCTCTCCGCTTTTCTATGGACTCGTTTGATGGCCTCAACCCATTCCAAAAGAGACCCCAACAAAATCTACACGCTTCAACAAGCTGTTAATTTGCGCACAAGGACTAATCCCCCTCTCCCGGATCACTACTTCGGCAACATGTACCGGGTCGCGATAACAGAACCACCGACAAATGGCGAATACAACTGCTATGAGATTGTCAACCAGGTGAGACGCGTCTTGGCAGTGCCGGTACTGATGTTTGGGATGCCCAAACCCAAATCCAAGCTTGGTTGTTCATTTACTGTTAAGCTATAAAAACTAAAATGACGAACAAGTAAATAAAAAAAATGAAAAAACAAAATCAAGGTTATATATATTGTGCTTTTAGTTTGAATTACATCAAAAAGTCAAAATTAAAATATAAATATGGTTTGTAGTGCTTTATGATTAGCACGATATCCTCTTCTTCTTTTTTTTTTTTTTTTTTTTACCTTTTGCACTCAATGTCCCATAAACACTTGTAAACAACAATTAGACACTCACTCAATAAACCCCCAAATTTTCCTTCAAATACTTAACGGAGCTCTCCAAAACAATGTCGTTTTAGGGGCTAGTCAGGGACTTTCAAATCCGTTCGTTACATGTCATCTTATGCGGCCAGCATCGGGGTATCACAAAAATGATCTGAATTGCTCAATAAATTTAAAATAATTATTCTAGTGGTTTTGAAGAAAATCAGGTCCATCAGATATTTATAAGTAATTGATCTAATAGTTCATTTTTTTCATTCATAACCAAGACCCTATAATCTGAAAGAATTTTGGAAAAAAATTAATTCTACAATTGTGCACTCGACATTCCCTTGATCTGAATCATAGATATCGTAATGTTTGTCAAAAAGAGCATTCAGTAAAAAAAAAATGCTTGATCGAACATTGATAGGTATCAATATAGTTCATAAATTTTGCATTTTCATACCTATTGATTGCCAATCAAGATTTTTTTTTTTAGTGAATGCACTTTTTGACAAGCGATACGATATCATAGGAGTACCGAGTGCACAATTGTATAACTTTTTTAAAAATGTATTTCATATTATAGCATCCTAATTTTGAATGAAGAATTAAAATAATTAGATCAATTACTTACAAATATCTGATTGCCTAGACTGCTTGATTAATCTTTAGAAAATTACTGAACAGTTTAGATCGTTTATGTGGGACCCCAAAGTTGGCCCCATAAGACGACATGTAACAAATAGAATTACAAGTCCATGACTACCCCAAAACGACGTCATTTTAGGGGCTCCATTAAGTATTTGATGGACCATTCAACGCAGGGGGAATTGATGATAGAGTGACAAGGTCAGAAGTCTAATTGACGTTTATTGAAGTACATGTGCTTATGGGACATTGAGTGAAATGGATGGGTATTTTTGAAATTTTTACTTTTTAAAATGTAATTATTCAATTTAGTCATCTACTTTATCTTATCGAAAAGACTCATTTGCAATTGAGATCATAGCCAATCCACCTAATCTTCGTAGTCCAAATGTCAGTTTTTATCAATTAGAAAAAAAAAAAACTAGTATATTTCAAAAAAAAAAACCTCGATAAGCAACCCATACCATTTAGAATCTATAATCCTCAATAACGAAACCTTTATGAGAACATTTGGTAAATAGAAAAAAGTTTATAATGTCACTTTTTTTTAGAGTAAAACTGATTTTTTTTTAACACTTCTTTGTTTTATCTAAAACTAATTTTTGTATTGGGTTTACCCCTGGACTGGCACTGTGTCTTGGGACTATGGTGGGAGCTTACCATCATTGTGATGCTTTGTACTCTCTGCGTTCTAAACTGTTTATCACTTATACTATTTCAGGATGTTCCAAATTGCTAGTCCTATTTGAAGAGCCAAAACAAAATTTATTCAATCTTCTAAAATAGCCCACTTACCAACAACAATCATTTAATTCAAAAGTTGAAATATAAAGGCATTGTTGGAAGTCACTAAATTTATTGTATGTAATTGCATTTATTGAATGCTGTTATTCTATGTTTGCTTAAAATGTCAGAATTTCTAAAACTGACTAGTAATTTGGAAGGAAGGGAGTATCTCAGTTCCTTTAATCTTTGTAACCATTTTCAAAGATTAATCAATATCTATATATTTTTCTGTTAAAAAAAAAAAACCAGGTGAGAGACGAGATACGGAAAGTGGACGGAGAGTATGTACGGATGCTTGGTGAGGGCGATAACCACTTGAACCTTTTGAAAGAGATGGCGGAGATGTTCACCAAGGGGGAGTTGGTCTCGTTGAGTTTTACGAGTTTGTGCAGGTTTCCTATGTATGAAGCTGATTTCGGGTGGGGAAAGCCGGTGTGGGTTAGCTCGGCTCCCATGCCGTTTAAGAATGTGATTTCTTTCATGGACACACAATCAAGTGATGGTATCGAGACATGGGTGAATTTGACAGTGGAGGACATGGCTAAATTTGAAATCGACGAGGAGTTGCTTGCGTTTGTTTCGCCGACCAAGGATGCTGAAAATTCAAGTAATTAAGGTGTTCGATCGCTATAACGTACATGCAGGGCCGACTCTGGGCATAAGTCTACCAGGTTGTCACTTAGGTCCGATATATCCCTATGGTATGTATATGGTATGAAAGGAAATGAGATGACAACTCTGGGTCTGACATGTAATTCTACTGTATAGTGTGGAATATTCCAACTGTAAAAAATAAATAAGGGATTTTTATGGTATTAAGTGGAAAGAAGTTTGTTCACTATTAATTTTGTGCTTGTTTTCTCCTCATGAAGCTGATGGAGAGACCCAATACCGTTTTGCTTGGCCCAAGGACGGATGCAAAGGCGGGTATGTCCGGGTGACTACCCTATTCAAGTTTCAAAATTTTCTTATAAATATAGTGATAATTTTCTAAATTTTTTTACCACTATATAGGTTTTCCCGCTCAACTAAATGTTGTTATAGTGTCTGTCTAACCCATATTTAAATCCTACGTCCATCCCTGGATCAATTGGCTTAGCTATTGAGAACTTTATTTATTTATTTATTTTTTCCATTTACACAAAAATTTGGTCAGGAATAGTGATATTGATCAATTCACATGCAGAAGGCAATGATCAAATTTCATGTCAAGAGTTTTTTGGCAAACCAAGTATTGCTAATACAATAAAGTATTAAGGCTTAATACTTTGAAGAAGTGGATATTGCTCCTATGTAGCACTGTCAAATTCCAAGTTTACAAAAATTTGTTTACGTGTGTTTTTTTCACTCCCTCAGTCCTTTTTTAAGTGTGTTATTACATAAGTCTAACTTATTAAAGAAATATTACCATTACTTCTTTTACATCAACTTTTATCTCCATTTTACATCTTTAACATAAATTTTTACCTCCACTTTTTACCCATTAAATTTTCAAAAGGCAAAAAAGTAATTTTACTCATTAACTTTTCAAAACACACATACATTAAGGGATAACCTAAAACTATTTTTGTTAGTGTCAAAACTCTAGTGCATAATAAGCTTGTACCATGTGTAGTGGTTTATATGCACTAGAGCATTGACATTATCACTGCCCTTAGAGAAAAGGAAAAATCTTTAATCTACAAAAGTATTCAGTTTTCTCATTCCATTCTCTCCCCACCCGAAGCTCCTAATACATTGAAAGTCTATGAATTAATGGCTTCATCCACAAGTATATGCATCCCTCGAGTCATTTATGGTCTTTTTAAGCTTTTATTCTTTTTTTGGTGCTATGATATTTGACGGTTCGATCATTTTCATTCTCCCGTATTTGTGTTTTTATTCTCTGTCACATTGATGAAGACCCAATTAGTCAGTGTTTTCAATTTTAAAAGTTCTTTTTCTATTTGATGACTTTATTTTAAAAGTTCTTTTTCTATTATTGTTGTGCTTTTATCCTAAGGTTCAATTCTGCCCGCTTGAAAATCAACAAAGACATACGTGGCTACCTTTGTGCACTCTTTACTGAGTGATGATGGAGTTAAATACCGTGGAAGACAAGAGTCGATACTCTCGCTGTTTCAATTTGTTTGTTTAGTACGGTGAATCCCCCAATTTACTTGATCAGCGTCAAAGGCTTTAAAAGTGCACAGTTTTCCAATCTTACCCATCAAAACTTGGATGCGAAATGAATTTAGCACTCCTCTTTGTAAATAAACAAAAAATGGAGTTTCAAAAGGGGTGATAAGTTCACCGGAAAAAATTTCCCTGCAATTTTCGCCCAAATTTTTTGGCTCCATTCAAAATACAATTTCAAAAATTCTCTCATGCTTTTTTTTACATTTTTTATTTTATGCTCAATTGAATATACCAACCCTTGTAAAATTGTTGGGAATTCAATGTACTAGTAATTTACTTAATTTTTGTATGTTTTGTGCCAATTCAAAATAATTTTCTCAATGCAAAAGTGAAAAGATTGAAAAGTAGTGGAAAAGTAGAATGAGGGATTTGTCAAATCTTTATAGCTAATTCAGGAAAGTGAGCAAACAATTTGGGACGGTGAAAAAAAAATACTGGACAAACAAATTGGGACGGAGGAAGTTTCTAGTTCTCTTTTATGAGATTCTTTTGTTAGATGCTTTATTTTTCTTATTAGTAAGAGGCCCTTTGACTTGTTTTAAATTGGGCGTAATTAAGTTATTACTAAGTATTTTTTCACATCATAAAAATATTGCTATAGCTTGAATTGAACCAATTAGACAATGAGGTGATGGAACTCAAGTGACAAAATGACCATCATGTGACAAGACTTGGAAGCATTGGATCTAGGCCTAAACTCTTCTATCATTGGATAAAACCGCAGGCTTTTAAGGAATAAAGTCAAGCTTTCTTGGAACAAACTTATACTACCTTTTTGGTGTGGTATGAGATTCTTGCATCTCAGGCTTAATCTTCAGCCGGAGTACTTTAACTTGTCGAGGAGGCTGTGGTGTAACCTCTTCTATAAACTTGTCCTTAGGCTTATATGCCTTTCTGACCCTAGGCGTATCCTCATCACCACTACTGAATCCACCTTTGAGGGCCGGTGGAGTTTTGAGAAATGGGGAACCCTTAACATTTATAGGGTTCTTCTTCCTAGTAGGTGTTTTGGTGGTCATGAACTTGACAGCTTCATCCACATCCAAATCCATGTCATCTTGCCCTAGGACTTCCAATTGTGTATTCCTCCAAGTCTCTTCTTCCATTCGTTCAAGCATTTTAGCCTCCTCTCTTTCTCGTCTAAAGGCCTTCCTGATTCTCAAACATCGTCGTTTCTGAGACTTGGATAAAACTGGAGGCCTGGTTGGGAACTTAGGTCGTTCAACCTTGAACCACTCATTTGGAGGAGTGATTGGGGGTTAATGCCTCATAATTCAAATGAACTAATCTGATAAGCCCCAAATGTTGTATATATCTGGGCTTATCTCGCTCATTGTGATCACACACACGTGCATTTTGTGCCTTTATATGATTGATTTTGCGTGAGTTGTGTTTTTGATAAGTTTCAGAAAATCGGAGCTAAAAAGGCGTGTCCAAAGCTCCAAATAATCCCCGGTTGTATCCGAAGTACCCAAGGTCCTGCAATGCCATGGAGGACAATCGCCGGAGCTTAGAAGTCGATTCAAGGAGTTTTGGAAGGTTCAATGAAGGCCGGGAACAAAGGAATAAGAAATCTAGAGTTATGAGCCTCGAGAAAATCTGACTAATTGAGAGGAAAATGCTCATTTCTCTCAAAATACAAAGGCTATGAAGATGTGGTCAATTGGGTCTGAAAGTAGACTCATAGAGCTTTCCAACGGTTCAAGAATCACCTCATTCCGAGTTCGGACGAAGCCGGGGCGTGCCCGCGAAGTTGGGTCAAAAATCTGCCTGAAGAATTTCACATTTTGAAGTGAGATACCGATAGCTTGATTTTGGGGATACCGGTATCTCTGAAACAGAAGATCATTTTGAGTGATATACCGGTAGCTTGATTTTTGGGATACCAGTATCCCTGCAAATTTCTGCACTTTTTTTGCCCGATCCAAAATATCTAGTGACACTTTTGTAATTATTTGGCACGACTTTTGGGGTCTTTATAAGGTCCCCAACCTCGGAATTTTAGGGGAATCACTACCTAAGCCTTCTCTCTCTACCTCTATTAGTTTGCCCTTAGCTTAAGCTCTACCTTCTCTCTAGTTTTTGAAGCATTTCCATTTAGTTTCAAGGTAATTTTTCTTCTTTAATGTTGTAGTACATGTTAAGACCTCTATATAAATCTAGTTTATTTCCGTTTTTGTCGGTTAATTCGTTTACTTGTTTTTCTAGCTATTTCCTTTGAAAACGCTTGTTCTTATTAGTTGTTTGATTAATTCTCAAGTGTTAATGTTGTAGGCAAACCTAGGATTAATCATAAAAATCAGTTTTTAGAGTTATTAAATATGTTTTTAGTTTTCTTCCAATTCATAGGCTTAATTCCTAGCATAATGTGTGAGTAGTTTTAATAGGCTTAGTCATGGGGTGATTAACACTCCATGACTTGGGTTTAATCTGTCCATCTCGTGTATATGGCATACATCGCTTGTTTACCGAAAATTTGGGGTTTCACTTTTACGTACCAAAGAGTGGGTTTGTTAATCCTTTTGATCACCCATAGCCAGGAGCTTGACTACTTGGCACGGGTGATGCTTTGGGCGATGTCAACTCATTCGTTTGCAAAATGTCCCGAAAACCCATAATCTTTGGTAAACACATTTTTCTAGTAAAGGTTTTAAACTCTAAATCTTTCGTTTAGGGGCATTTAACGATGCCCCGAGCCGGTAATCAAGAGGGGATGGATTAACCCGAGGCATGGTAGTTAACTACCCTTAGACTTCGCCTTAGCTTATATTAGTCTTTTTAATTCCGAGTCGTTCTCGAAGTCGACATAATTCCACCAAACAAACTACAAAAACCAAGTTTGCCGCTTTAAGGCTAAAACCTACACTTGCAAGACAACTCTCACGACGGGTGCATTCGGTCCCTGTGGATTCGACCTAGTCTTATCGGTTACCGCCGACCTAGCCCTACGCTTGGGGCAACACCATCTACGATACAATTCAAGTTCGCAAGCATAATCAGAGATTGTCATATCCTAGGGTTTCAAAATCCTAGCAGGTTGCCAAATATTCCTCCAAAACGAAATCACTTGGCTGACTGTCATTCAACAAATCTCGGGTGACTCCCCACAATCAATTCATCGCTTGGCTAACTGCCATTCAACGAATCTCGGGGTGACTCCCCAATAATCGATTCCAATTCACTTTTCCATTAACCTCATCGTCTATGTAATATCTCCGTACGATCACCCAACCCGGGAACCTAGTTGTCCATTCTAACATTCAACACGTTTATGAAAAGTGCACTTAACAGTAAAAGCAAAACGATAATGATATCACAAGGGTCACAACCGAATATCTCGATTCAAAAGTCTGGACGGGGATAGGGTGGTCAGAACTATCGTCACAGCAAAAACAAAGCAACTTGCGTTTTGTTCGGGTTTCGTGAAACCCTTCACCTTGGGCTTTAACCCTTTGACTAAAAACTACCTTTAGGCTATTCTAACACATACAAATGCTTAGGAATGATTGGGTAAGAGCCTCTACCTTGTTTTGCGAAGATTTGGCGAAAAATGGGTTTGGACGAAAAACCGGCGGAGGGAGCTTCTTGGGCCGACTTGGCTTGCTTGGATGGTGAAATGTGGATGTCTATGAGTGAAATGGATGAACTTGTGCAAGAATATTGAATGTCGTTGGGTTTAGAGATGAAAACCCAAGTTTTGGCCTTATTTTCTATCTCTAGAACTCCATAGCCCAACTTAGAGCTCTCTCTCTCTTTCCTTGCTATTTTTCTGTGTAATGGTGATGTGTGGGAGTGTGAAAGAGTGAGGGAAAAAATGGGAGGGGGGGTTATGAAGGGTAAGGGGTGGAGTGTTTGAGTTGGAGTGGAGTAAGAGAGTGGTTAAACCCATGTGGGGATGTGAGGGGGTGACAAAAAGGTTGATTGGGGTTGTTAGAGGCAGAAAGAGGGTGGAGGTAGCTCTAATTTTTGCAGGGGAGGGGGTGGAGTGTGGTGTTGGGTTGATTTGGAAGAAGTAGTGGGGTGGTTGGTGTAGTGTGGAGTGAGTGTATGTATAAATTGCATATATGCACACATGTGTGTGTATGTGTACTAGAATTACTTGTATACGTGTATGAATGCGTATAATTACGTATGAAATGAATTTATAAAAATGTAATACTCGCGATTAAAATGTAAACATGTCTTAGGGTCGGATTTTTAGCAATTTGGAAGTATTAGGGTATAAACCGTAGTAATTGCAAATTAAGGGCCCTAAATGCAATTAGGAATTAAGTAACGAAATTAAAGTAATTAAAATGAAATTGAATAATCCTAAATTTTATTAATAATTTTGGATTATTACAATATTGGTCCTTGGAGTTGCCCTTAGCATACCCTTAATGTTGACTAAGACCATATTTGTATTTAGCCCTGTTAGGAATGGATTAACGTCCACTCCTAGCACTTTCCTATTCTCCTTGATCTCAAATTTGAATTCACTATGCTTGATATTATCGTGTATCTCATTTCTAACAACAATACAATTATTGGTTATATGAATGACTCCAAGAATTATGATACGTACTCTTTTCCTTTGAGCTCCTCAGGCTTGGGCAAAGTGCGGCCTTGGGGAAATTTGATCAACTTGCCAGCTATGAGTTGTTAAAAAATAGCTTCAGCTTTGGAAACCTCAAACGTGTACACTCTGTTTGATTTGCCTAATGGAGGGTGTACATTCTTCAATTCCATGCTTCTAGTCTTTAGAATATATGGCTTTTTATTAACCATCTTAAGCACATCACATCAGGGTTTATTCCATTTCAACATCCATCACATCAAAGTTAGGTTCCCGATAGTAAGTCTCTATAGAGGCAATACTACGGTCCTATTTGAGCAGCTTTGGGCGGACAACTCAAACAAGTCTCTATATTTAGTGATATGGAAGATCTTCTTCAATTCAAAGTTCAACAATTCATGGCTAAATGTATATACTCCTTTTCTAGAATAGGTATCTTGCATTTGAATCTTGCAATCTCTTTTTTTTTTTGAACGGCAAAGAATAAATATCATTGATCTCAAAGAGGTACAAAGATAAAGGAGCAAGGAGGAAAACATCATATCCAAGAGAGAGAACCAAATTGCACTCTCAAGAAGATAATCATATGGAGCTCCAAGACCCAGGCAGTTGGCAAGGCACCAACACATAAGCAATTAAGCTATTGGGCCTACATAAATCTTTATCTAGCAATTGGCATAGTGTAACCAAATCTACCATAATTGGAAGGACCCGTATTTTTATGCATTATTCCGGGAATAGCACTGGGGAAAATGTGAGAAAAGGAAAATAGAGTGATATGGGTTGATGTGTAGTTAGTATATGCACTTGGGTGTCTCTATAATGCATTAGAAACACTAGGGGTGTGAGTGCTATTAGTGGAGTGTATATATTTTATGGTGTGGCTGATTTTTTTTTTGTTCAAACACAACTCCCCTCTCTCTCCCTAAAAACAGCCGACACTCTCTCTTGGCCCTCTTCAAACTTTTCTCCAATTCCTCCACAAAATCAACCCCTCTCACTCTAATACTTCAAGATCCAGCCATGAATCCTTCATCTACGCATGATTTAGAGTCCGGGTACGTTGGGTTTTGCTCGGAGGAGGTGGGTTTCGGTTGGGATTCAAGAGAACAAGAGTTGGGGTTTCATTTCTCACTTAAGGGAAGCTAAATCATTGAGGTAGGGATCTGATTTCTACTCCATCTAATGGTATATTGTTGATGTGTTGCATGATTCTTGGATTTGTTCATCCATTCTTCTCCAATCACTTTTGAAAACCTCCATTGAAATGGGTTTTGTTTGATTGAGTTCGACTTCCTCTTAATTGCTTGCTAGATCTCCAAATTGGTAGTTGATATACTTTTCTTTCATGTTTTGTTGGGGTTTAAAACCCCAAATTTGACTTGGGTTGGAACCCCCTTTCGTTCGGGAAAAGCTGTTAATCGGGCACCTTTCGTGTAGAAAATTTGTTCTTTCTACTGGTAGACACAAAAGTGCTCTACCGGTACAGCCTTGAAAAAATCAGAAAAATTGTTCTTTCAACCGGTAGAGCAATTTTTGCTCTACCGGTACAAAAACACACTGTTTTCTTTCAACCGGTAGACACAAAAATGCTCTACCGGTTCAAACTTGAAAAAAATGGAATTTTATTTGTTTTGCTCCCTTGATCTCCTGGTTGACTTGTTGGGTTCTATACTTGATATATCACCATCGTACACTTCCTTAATGACCGACATACCCCTTCTTAGCCTACCTTTGTATGATTGGTTATTTTCCTTGATTTTCCAACTTACGCTTAACTTCCTTATAAAAGAAAACTTGTATAAACATGTTGTTTGTTCAAAATGGGTTGTGTGGATATCTTGGACGCATAAGGGTTGATAGTAAGATTTTCCATAAATTGGAGATCTAATACTAGGGCCACCTTTCGGTGTGTCCCGGGCCATGGGTGCATGGAGCCCGTGAAATTCGGCAGAGGGACAGAGTCCCTGTATATATTACTACCCGTGTATCGGGCCATGGGTGCACGGAGCCCGCGAAATCCAGCAGAGGGACAGAGTCCCTGTATATATATTACTACCCGTGTATCGGGCCATGGGTGCACGGAGCCCGCGAAATCCGGCAGAGGGACAGAGTCCTTGTATATATATTTACCCGTGTATTGGGCCATGGGTGAACGGAGCCCACGAAATCCGGCAGAGGGATTAATTCCCTATTAGAGACAAAGGGTTACTTTTGTGAAATGTTTGAGAATGAAGTTCTTTCTGAAAGATGAGATATTTATTTGGAAAATTGGACACGATACATTTGAATACGGTTAGGAAGGAGATGTTGGATACTTGGTTTATTGTGGGACTTTGGGTACATGATTGGACATTTAGGTTTATCTTGGGCATTCGGTAATTGGTCTAGTCATAAATAAAATTCTTTGACTTCTCATTCCTAATCATCGATTCTGCATGCACATTTCATTCTCTATACCCTTAGCATTAGTAGATAAGATTCCTACTGGGCTAGTGTAGCTCAACCTATAAATTTTCAGGTACACGTCAAGGAACATGGGATGGATGCCTGGAGTGTGGAAGCATTGCATGAAGCTTGTTTGATCATGAAGTTATTTTATTATCTCCATAGCTTATGTATTTTGGGAGATGATCTTGTAATCTCTACTTTCTTCAATTTTTGACAAAACTCGATATATGTAATAACTTTAAGATTTTTGGTTACTTATGCATGGGTATGGATATCATTGACTAAAACTCATTGTATTTTGATTTTGACCTTATTAAGGAAAGTTGTTTGACTTTGGTCATATCCTACGTGGAAATTGTATGTATTTTGGTTATTAAAATTGAGGGCGTGACAATAATGACCTCAAGCTCAACCCTGTAAAAGTATTGATGAAACAAATCTTCAAATTGCCTCAAAGTTTGGATAGAATTAGGAGGCCAGTTTATGTACCATGTGAAGGTTGTGTATGTTAAGGAATTTGGGAATAGCCTGAGTTTCCATGCATCTTCAGTGCTTGCTTTCCCACATTGTACTTGAAATCGTGCCACATGTTCAATAGTGGATTCATGAATGTCTTCTCCTGAAAACAAATGAAACTCTAGGACTCTATATCCCTTGGGGAAAGCTTTCCTATTCACGTCTTTTGAATGTGGCTTGGTGTATGTTGGCCTCCCCATAGGCTTGAATTCAGGGCCCAATTGTTCTTGAAGTAAAGCAATCACTTCATCTTTTCCCGTCACTGGGTCCAGACCAAGTGACTAATTTTGCGCAGCTTGTGGTTGGCTAGCTTGTAAAGTCTGAATAGTTATTGAGGCCTAAAGAGCTTGTTGAACTAGCGAAATCTATTGGGCCTACATAAATCTTTGTTGTCCTGTGTAAACCGCCTATGCCTGCAAACTTAACCATGCCCTAATAGCATCACGAGAGGTATACCCATATGGGTGTTGGCTTCCATTGACTGGAGGCCTCCCATTTGCAGGCTTGAGAGGAGAACTGTCTTTGAGCATAAACAACCTTCCGGTATTTTCAGGAGGCTTTGACATAGATGGGCCTCCAATAATAAGGCCTAGTTTTGGAGATTACCCCAAAGCTAGAGAGCTAGAGCTTTAGGCCTGATGTGGAATGTGACCCATTGACGTCTGTTGTTCTTGGGGAGCCCTCAAAACACTAAACAGAAGGTTCATGGATTGTTGAGGAGGAGGGTCCACCTTTTCCTTGCCTTTACTCCCGTCTTTCAACATGACAGCCATCAAATTATCCTTGCTCTTTTTAAGTGAAGTACAGGTTTCTCTCTAGCTCTAATTTCTTTCACGCCCATTTCAAATATGCAACCCATATCTTCAACCTAAAATGCCCTTATCTTCAACCTAAAATGAACGTAATCTTTTTGCTATATTCATCCGCTAATCACCATGGCCACAACTCCAACTATCCCACCTATTGTCTGCCATATCTGTCAGTTATCTGTTAGTTATGAGATCTAGTGAACTAATCATTGATTTGAGTTTACCGGAAAAAAAAAAATCATTGATTTGTATCATAAAAACTGTGAAATAAATGAAGTTTTGAGAAATTCAGAAGTTCTAAAATTATTATTCCACTTAAGAGGGGGGGAAAAAAATATTTCTGGAAAATAAATAAATAAATAATATATATATATACACACACACACACACACACACACACCACAGATCCTATTAAGAGATCGCATGATGAGGTTGTTGACGACAAGAGAGAAGTGGTTGGCTAGGTTCAAAACAAAGCAATTGAAGTGTGAGCGGGGAGGTAAATGCGACGGATTTGGGCAAAAAATACGGGGTGCCGAAGATTTGTCTGGAGGGTTTAGTGCAATGGTTTGCTCCTGTCCCGGGGTACAATCCCAAGTGCGTTAAAGAATTTTACATGAACATTGTGGTTGAGAAGAAAGGTGAATGGGAGAATGAAGTGCCGGTGAAATTCACGGCAAAGGTGGTGAACAAAGTGGTCAAAGTGACCCCTAACCGCATCACAAAGCAATTGAAGTACAAGTGGCCCGACCCATCAATCGTTAACTATCTTGGGGGGGGGGTAGAAATTGATTTGGAAGGGGTCAATGAGACACTTTTTTGGGATCCACTGAATGACATGAAGCTAATAATACCAGGCCAGTTCAAGGATGAAATACGGATCCTCAACAAGGCCATCCATGCAAACCTCTATCCAAAGGGGAAAGAAACCAAGCCGAGTGACAAGTTGGCCGAGTTGTTAGCAGTATTTATGGATCCGGAAGTCAAGGTGGATTGGGCCCATTTTATTTTTCTCCAAATGGTCAACTACCTCAATACATAACCAGGGTCAACCATGTTGTGGTTTCCTAGCTTGATCACTAAAATTTGCCATGCTCAAGGAGTTAAAGGGTTGGGCTACACAAAATTGCACCCAGTTGAGGGGTACACGCAATTGGACCCATGTGAGGGGGGAGTTATTAACACAACAACTTTGAAGAGGAGCGAGGCCCAATCTAAGAACAAGCAAGTCAAGGTTTCAAAGGCCGCTCCTAGCTAAACAACGGTGCTTCCGTCCTCCATGGTGCCACCCCTGCTTTCAAAGGCAAAGTCCAAGTTGCTTGTTCCTCCTCCAGAAGGATCAAAAGCCACAGTTTGGTATAAGAGGCTATTCAAGTTAATGGCCACAGTGTTCAAGAAACTAGACAAGGTGGAGAGGGAGAAGAAATTGGAGAAGCACTATAAGGAATGGCAGACAAAGGTTCTCGAGAGCCTTAGTGGGCAACGCTATGAGGTTCCACCGGAGCTTATTGTGGAGGATAGTGATGACGAAGAAAAGGATGAGGACGACTCCGACGATGAGGAGTAATTAGTGGTAGATGGTGACAACAATGGTAGTATATATCAAGTAGTAGTATATAGTAGTTGATTAGCGAGTCGTTGGAGTTGACACACTTGTTTTTCGTTTCATTGGTGTCCCATCGAATTCTTTTAACTTTAGTTGTTAATTTAGTTTTAGGTGCATATTTTGATGCCGAAACTTGGCATTTGATGGTGTAGTTGAGCATTGGTGGTGGCCAAGGGGTAGATGACCCAAGCTAGCATATGACCGCCACATTTTTGTAGTCCCTCCGTTTTTCTAACCAAGGTCATTATAAGCTTTCAATGTTTAAAATTGTTTCTTGGTACGTGATTAACTTCGATAGGTGCACGCTTAGCAATATTTCATGCTTATACCTGAATTATTCTCATCGTTAATTCGCTCTTTTGGTTACAAGCGCACTTTTGTTTAGCTTGTGGTAATCTTTTGTTTTGTTATCGCACATCATGCTAAGCGCTCATCATGGGATGTCTTGTTATTTCAATGTGTGTGATTGCAAATTTTGAGGCACAATTTTTGTCTAGCCCTATTGGAATTGAAACTTTGTGGGGTGCATAACACGTGCCTACTTGTGTGGCCTAGTAATTTCATAATTGTGCATAGCATGTGTGTGTGTGTGTGAGTTGCTTTTGATCGAATGAACCGGATGATCAGTACTTTTGCCTAGACTTTTTGTAAATTGAGCATAGGTATCGTATCGAGTACCTGAGGGGTGTGATAAGCCCCCAATATTGTAGATAACCGGGGCTCATCTCACTCATTTATTCCACCCACACGCGAATTTGCACTTAATTTGGTTGATATGCATGTAGTGGTGTTTTTGGTAATTTACAGGTTAAACATGGAAATTAAGCACGTTTTGTGCGCCATGAAAACCATACCGCGTTATCGAGGGCCCCGTGCCCCATGTCACGCCAACACTGGGCCTCATGAGCCATGAAATGACAATTCGGTCAAGGCCCAGGAATGCGGAAAGTTGGTGCTTTAAAGTGGTGCTTCACATTCACAAAAACTCCTAGTGGGGTTTGGAATTGAACAAGCACTCACAAGACCGAGGTTTATCTCCCCCAGGGGTCACACGATCCATTTGAGTCCATTGAAAGGAATCCGGAAGCAAGCAATTCAAGCGGAGTGATCATAAGAGTGAAATTCAAACTTAGAAGAAGGTGGATTGATCCAAACTTAGGTTGGATTGATCCAAGTTTCAACGGAATTCTAGTAGAGCCTTTTGGATCGATCGAAAGGAAGGTTGGATCGATCCATGTTCCACCAACTTTTCTCCAGAGCAGTTTGGATCGATCCATGGTCAAGTTGGATCGATCCAACTTCACAAGATTCCCCAGCATGGATCGATCCAAATGAGGGATGGATCGATCCAACCTTAGACAAAACTTCACCAGAAACATTTGGATCGATCAATGGTCATGTTGGATTGATCCAAACAAGCCTAGGGCAGCAAATTGAATGCACTTTATGTACATGCTATTAATAGAAAGTTTTTTGTAATGTGCGAGCTTTATTAGATATTTGTAGAGAGAGAAATGGGATGATAAAAGACACTCTCTTCTCTCCTTCTCACACACTTCTTTTATTTTTCTTTCCTAGATATTTTGCTCTCCCCTCTCTCCTCCATTAGAGAGTTTTGGAAGCTCTCTCTCTAGTTTATCTCATGTAAGTGTTTCTCTACTGTTAATTTCACATTTATTAATCACGTTGCTCTTGATTAGCTCTTAGTAATCTAGTTTATTTTCAATTTCATCTAGTATGTAGTTTACTTGATTTTCTTGCTATTTCCTTAGGAGACACTTGGTTTTAGTGGTTGTTTGTTAATTTCTCTAAGTATAAAGTGTTATGCAAACCTAGGATCTTCATTAAATATCACTTTTTAAAGTCATTTGTCATGTTCTTTATTTCCTTTATAAAAATGGTCATGTCTCACTTAGTAATGATTGAGTAGTCGTTATAGGCTTAGTCATAGGGTGATTAGCACCCCGTGACTTAGGTTTATTTGCTCTCCTCACCATAATGCAAACATTGCTTGTTTATCAAAGAGTAAGGATTAATTTTATGTATCAAAATTTGGATTTGTTAATTCCTTTGATCACATGTAGCCGATGGCTTGTCCATTTGGCACGTGTGATGATTAGGGCTATGTCAATCAAAATGTTTGTATAAATGGCACAAGAATCCTACTCTTTGAGAAACACCATTTCTAGTCAAACGAGTTTAAATACCAAATCTTTTGTTCGGGGTTGTTTAACGATGACCCCAAGCTGGTTATCTTAGAGGAGAACAAATCGGCCTAAGCCATGGGTGTTGTGAACTCTTTGACTTAGCCTTGCTTTAATTAGTCTTTTAAATCTCACGTCATTCACGAAGTTAAGTGAATTCCACACCCTAACTACAAAGCCAAGTTTGCCGCTTTAAGGCTAAAATCAACAATTGCGAATCAACACTCACACTCGGCGCATTCAGTCTCTATGGACTCAACCCGAACTTACCGGTATCATGCTACCGCCGACCTAAACATTGGTGACATTTGCAAATTAGATTATGCTACTTTGAAATTCGACGGAGCATTTCGTAGCAGTCTAAGGGGTTGGTTTGCGAATTAGAACGATGATGATGTTGAGGGAGAGGCCAGCAAAATTCATGAGATGAATGATTTAGTTGATGATACATTTGTGGCGGATTCTATAGGCCTTAATAATTCAAGGTTAAATTCCTTAGAAACCCCATCATCTTTACTCATTTTCCACGCAGACTCCCTAACCTTTAAAAGCGTCCAAACTCACCCCTTCATCCTTCACCGTTAGCCATACAAACCCCTTTTGTTACAAAACTATTTGAGGGGTAAGAATTATGTTAACCATTTTGTCATTTTTTTGACCAAAATGGCTTGGAGCAATTGAGCAATACTATATATACAAAACTAAACCCTAATTCCTCCATTTAAGCAGGTCTCCTTCTCTGTCATCCGCTCCCCATTGTACGCTCTCTCTCTCTCTCTCAAGGCAGCCATGGAAGATGGGAACAGCACTAACAACCATGGAAACACCATGTCAAACTCCAACCAAACCCAGAAATCCATTGATGCAAAGTATGGTTATGGATTAAGAAGTCTCAAATACATATGCCAACCCAGGGAGGAGATTCGTTGGGTGTGTGAACTACCAGGTATGCAAAAGCTTAATTGATTTGTGATTTTAGGTTTTCTAGACTTAAATTTGGTATTGGGTTTGTGCATGAGGTGGGGGCGGGAAAAAAATGGAAAATTTTCCAATGGGTTGATCCTGAAAAATGCAAATTTGAATACCTACAATGAACTTGGAGAAATGCACAAGGAAAAGATGATGAGCAAGATAGAGAAGCTATTAAGGAACAATGAGGCTTTGAAGAAAAAGAATGAAGCCCTTAAGAAGGAAAACAAAGTCTTCCACAAATGCATGTTTCTTGTGGGTTATAGTTGTAGGTGTGTGTGTCCTAATGTGGCTCGGTAATAGGAAGCCTAGCATTAATGTGGGGAAGTTGTACCTACCTTAAAATGTGATTGAAGTGTGTAATGAAATATGTGTCCTACCATTATTGAAATGAAATGAAAGTGTTTTTTTGGATAATGCACTGTAACTTGACATCCATACACAAGCAAAAGAAATGTAGCAGTACTTGAGCATACAGTTAAAATGATACCTTTCATAACTTGACAGTCAAAAGCCATACACCTCTAACATCCATTCCATCTTATCATCATTTTTTAATGTCTTCACCTTTTTGTCAGGTTCATGAGCCAATGTGTCCTTGTACTTGTTGGCTATTCACTTGTGGGTTGCCCATTTGTTGGTGTATTTCCTAATACAAGAATGTTGAGCATTAATTGTCTTAATTTGGAATGATTTCTCACTATGCATTGGTGAGACATGCAACCTAAACCACACTTGTCCTTGAAAATTACTGTCACCCTGGTTGATTCATTCTTCACACATTCATACTCATACCCTTCCTTAATATGGTACTCTTTGAGGAAAGTTCTGAAGGCAATGACATTGGGGAAAATCATACCCTCCAATAGAGTGGGGTTGGTCATATTCCTAGCCTCATCAAACTCCTTGAATTCTGCTTCCTTCTGTGGCCACCCAAGTCCTCATCCTCTTCATTGTCTAGACATTGTAGGTCATCAATTTTATCACTTCATTCACCTTCCTCATTGATAATCTCAATTGGTGGTTAAGTGATAACCACATGATTCAGTTCTTCTTCCTCTTGGTCATCTTCTGATGACTCTTCAAAGCCACAAAAATCACTGTCATCAGTCTCATGATCACCACTCTCCTTCAGACTCATCATCATCATCATCTTTACCACTAAGTTGTATAGGATCACTACCCTCAACTGGACCAACTGGTATTAAGGCTTCATCTAGGACATAATTATCAAGTGCAAGTTTATCATCCTTAGTCAAAGAATAACCCTCCTAAGTACTATGTTTTTTGGCACAAGTAAAGGGTCATGGACATGCAAATCAATAACATCACCATGCATTTTATGCATTTTATTCATGTCTACAATTGCCTTATCAGATGATAAACCCAACAACCCATCATCCATAGTTTGAGTTGGAGATTTGTGGTAAACGTCACAGTGTTCTAGACACCCTAACTCCTTGATTAGAGCCTTCAGTTCAAAGAAAGATAGTAGGTCTAGGTCAACTGGAATGGGGGACACATTCCTACAAACATAAGACTTGTTAGGTCCTTCAAATATATACCCTTCATGATAAAACACTAGTTTAACTGTTCAAAATGCCACGACTGAAATTTGTAACCAAAATTTTTTTTTTTCCAGTTACTACCTCTGTAATAGGGTACCAATCCCAGTAATGAGGGACCAATTCTAGTAATGGGGGACCACAAAAAAGTTGAATAATGAAGGGGAGACTAGTCTCAGAAATTTGAAAAAAAAAAATGAAAGTCCCAATTTTTTATTGTTGAAACTAATGATGGCAATCATTCATGTAAAGAACGCATAAAAAACTGTATCAACTACATAATATATGGATCTATGAGAAAAGAGGCATAAAAATGAATAAAATCGATCTAGGGTTCAATACATACTTCGAATTCTTCAATTTGCCCACTAGGGTTCCTAGTAGTAGCACGATTGGATAAATGACAAAGGAAGTGATACAACTTTCGATGTTGTATCTTAAATTGATCTAGGGTTCGTTTGCTTTGATGAACAATGAGAGAGTTAGAAGAGAGTCATCGATCTCTCAACGATGTGAGAGACGAAGATGATGGAGTGAAGTATGAGAATGGGTATTGACTAATTTTTTTTTATAAAGAAGGGTATATTTGTCCATTTCGAATAGATGAGAGGGTGAGTTGGGATGCTTTTAAAGGTTAGGGGGTCTGTGTGGAAAATGAGTAAAGATGAGGGGGTCTATAAGGAATTTAACCATAATTCAACTCAACCTGACGTTCAAGTTATGCACCTAATTGGGTTGGACACATCTCGTGTGAAGGAAATGGAGACTGCTCATAGCGAAAACATCTCTAAGGATACAAGGACTAGAAAGAAGGTGTTCGAATATTTTGATGAGCCTAAATATGAATAAAAGTCATTTTAATATGAATGAGAATTGTCTCATTGTGGGAATTGAAAAGGCTAAAGGGACGTGCGTGCGTTCACCGTCACTAAACACCTGAATCAGATTGGGGCTAGGACTCAGATTCGTGGGCCTGCGGCGTGTGGTCCGAGGTCTGTGGTTTAGTCTGGGTAAGTTTGAAATTGAATTTGGGCATTTGGCACATGGGTGTGACCCGTTGGATCATTAGTGTCCATTGCCATTTGTTACTTCATGAGTTACGTACAAGAATTGATTCCACAAATTTAATAGCTACGTTATGGGTAGCAATTGTGCTATTTAATGGATTCAATTTTTTGGTGATTTGAAATGCTATAAACCTCCCCTATGAGTGCTTATAAATTGGTTCATCCTTCTCTAGTTTGACACACCGAAACACACCACTACACAAAAAATTGTTTGTTGATTTTTTTGGGAGAGAGAATAGGTACTTGTTTGTTCGACAGGGCGATCCAGTAGGTGTTACCATTGATTGTTTTAGCAGTTGTATCCTGGGAAGCAGACGCCAATCAAAACCCCAAACACTCTAAGTGGGGCAGTGAATTTGCTTTAAGGAGACAATGTGAAACACGGGCCCCAAATTGGTTTTTTCTATCCTTTACATCTTCATTATTGTTGTATTTTTCAATTTTATGTAATTTTGTATTCTCATTTTCTAGAAATAAAATTGTCAATTACTATTTTTCGGCACTGTTTTCCTACAGAAGGGTGGAAGGAAAGAGAAACAAAGAGTTTGGCCAATTGATGAGGTGATGCGTGTCGTCATAAAATTGGTCTTTAGGGGGACTCAAGGGATGGCAATGGGGCGGGGCGGGTTTTTGGCATACCCGACCCCGACCTGAAAATTACTCCACGGACCCGACCCCGACAGGGTATTTTTTGGGTACCCCCGTTCCCGCCCCGATCGGGGAACGGGTTTACCCGCCCCGCCCCGCTTCGTAAGAAATTTTAAAAATTTGTTAATCTAAAAGTAAAATAAAAATAAAAACCTATAAATAAAGTGATATTTTAGGCTAATGGTTAACATATTAAGGTAAAAATGAAAGTTTTTTTTAGTAGAATGATAATAAAATTAGGATAAAATTATAATATCTTTAGTATAAGGATAATTAGATTAAAATAAAAGTATAATTTTATATATAAATATATTTCGGGGCGGGTAATGGGGCGGGATAATAGAAACCCGACCCCGACCCGAACCCGGACGGATTTTTCTATTTTTCCCCCTTACCCGCCCCTGTACCCGAAAAATTGATAAAAAAATCCGCCCTAATCGGGATGGGGCGGGGCGGGGCATTTTGCCAACCCTAGGGGGAGTAAATCGAAAAGCCACAAATGTAAAGCCTTCTGCAGATCGGCAGCGGCTGCAATTTCATTAGGGGTAGTTGGATTTAGGTCCACTAAGGGAGGCGCGCATTTTGTAAACACTGTTGTCCACCTTGTAATTTCAAAAGGTCTTCACTCCACACTATAGTCAAAAGTACAAGAAACCCCTCAACTAATTAATTTGTTCATAGTATTTTTAAATATATCAACTTATCTGTTCTTTATATTTATTTTTAAATTTATTTTATTACATGGTCAACATTCCTTGGTCAACATCTTCTTCCCTATCTCTGACGCCAGTAGCTAGAGATCACCTTTGACATGGGCAACTTTTCCAGTTAACTTTCCAGGGTTGTCCAATTAACTTTCAGGTGAACTTTCCAGCAATTTTTCCGGCTAGAGTATATTATATATTAAATTTAATTTGAGGGTATATTTGTCCCATTAAAAAGGAGAGTGGACCTCACATCTTAGACAATTGCAAAAAAAAGTGGCTCCTAAGCCATGCAAATAGTTTTAGTGGATCGGGCCTTGGTCCAAACTCTATAATGGACCTTAGGCCAATTCTTTAATTTTATTATATACTTCATCAGAGGGATTAATAATAGGAATAGAATCATTGTCAACGAAGATCAAGCAGTATGGGATTTTTTGGTCTCTCGGTAATGAATATGATGTTGACGAAAGGGAAGTCATTAGTAATAGGATTGTTTAAATTGAGGAAATTGGTGAAGAGAGGTATAGAGCTATGTTGGCTTAGGAGAGAAGGATCTTAGATTAAGGTTGTAGAGGTGTTTGGATATATATTTTTTTTAGTGGCCTTTCAGGAGATTAGGTTGGGGTGCTCTCGGTTTGGCTCTTGCCAACGTTCACTTGGGGATATGTGGCATATGATCATCAAGGAATGTGGGTGTCATTATTTGGATGCTTCTTCCATGTCCTGATGCCATATTTGCGTGGGTCCTTTTAATCTATGTAAGTAATTTCCGAGATTAATAAATTCCCTTTTTTCGCTGTTAAAAAAAAAAAAAAACATTCGTTGGGCAATTTGGAGCCATGGTTGGAAATCAGGAACAAAATCAATGGAACTTACAATTCAGAAGAAGCCTTTGTGATTGGGAATTGGAACAATTGGAAATCCTTACGCAACTATTGGGCTTAGTGCAGTTGGAGGAAAATAGAGACGACTGTTTGCAAAGGAGATGGGGTAAGGATTTGAACTTTTCAGTTAAATCTGCTTACTCAAAATGAGAAGATAAAAAATTCACTGAAGATAAAGAATTGTCTCTATTTGAAAGAGCATTTGTCCACCCAAAGTAGAGTTCTTTGTTTGGTTGGCTGTGCAAAATTGCATAGCAGCTATAACAATTTTGGCTGGTAGAGGAATCCTGAACAATAATACTAATGTAATTTGCCCCTTTTGTAACTCTAAAAATGAATCCCCTGAGCACCTTCTAGTCCAATGGCACTTCACTTGGGAAATGCGGTTTGCAATCATCTCTTGGTGGGGAATGGTTTAGGTAAGTTCTCCTAACTTAATGAGTCTGTTTCAGGTTTGGGACAGCTTGAAGTTTAAAAATCTGGAGAATTCGTGCTAGATAGCAAATTTTTATGCAGTTACTTGGACCATCTGGACTTCTAGAAATGATTCAGTCTTCAACAAGAAGGTGTGGGAGGAGGAGGAAATTACATACTTGTCAAAGAGTAGAATGGCCTTATGGATCAAAGGGAACTTTAAAGTTAAGGATTACTCTGTGTGTCTTTGTGTCTCTTCTATTTTTCTCTTTTATTTATTTTTTGTCTTGGGTCTTGTGGGGTTGTCTCTTTTTTTTTTTTTCTTTGCAGTCTTTCGATTGTCTCTCGGGGGTATCCTTTGTGTGTCTGGGGTGGTGTCTTTGTCCAGGTCATTGGTGGCCTCTTTTGGTTTTGGGTCTGGTGGGGTTTTCTTTTCTCTTTTCTGGTTGAGTTTTAGGTGTTGTCCTATAGATATGGAGGGGTGTGTCCTTGTGATATTTGGGATAGATGTGTCCTGTTTGTGTTTGGGGTGTCTCTATTGTTACCATTCTGGTAGTTCAATTGATACCGATTTGTTCTTGCTGATCTCTGAAGGCCCAGGCATTGGGAATGCCCTTGCACATGCTTGGGTTATTTGTGCTATTAAAGATCCAGTTGTATGCTTGAACTTCATACCCCTGGTTGATTTCTGCTTGTTTGAAGCTGCTCTATTTTGTTGCTGCTACTCTGAATACTCTTGGTACTATTATTTCCTGAAGGCCCAAGTGTATAGCTTTGGTGTATGCTTGGGTATTGTTATATATATATATATATATATATATATATATATATATATATATATATATATATATATATATATATATATATATATATATATATATATATATATATATATATATAAAGGTAGAGCTTCAAATCCAAACCACAAAAATCCGGACCCGTCCACACCTCATAGTTCCGGATCAAATTTTGACGATCCAAACCACTCAATGTGTTTAAAATGTGTTTTTAAGGTCCAACTCGAGGATTTGTAAAAATAAAATACCAGAAAGGGTTTGATCCAAGCAGTTTTTCATAAAACTGCACATACACTTTTTAGGAAAAACTAATCCAATCAAGACTTCCCGGTATTTGTTTTTGATGAATCTTCGCGTTGGACCTTAAAAACACCTTTTAAACACATCTAACGTTCGGATCGTCAAAATTTGGTTCAGAAAGCAGGGTCCGGACGTTAGGTCCGCATTTTGTGGTTTGGGGTGTTGTCCTATAGATATGGAGGGGTGTGTCCTTGTTATATCTGGGATAGGTGTCTTTTTTGTGTTTTAGTTGGTCTCTTGCCAACCTTGTCTCCTTTGGGTTCTGTGTACAAATGCCATTTTATTTTTTTATCTCTAAACTACAAAATGATCATGAGTACAACTAATATTTCCCATTAAAAAAATGTAAAATCTTTTACTCCCCTTGTCCCAATTTATTTGTCCTTTGGAGTTTATGTCATTTTTCAATTGATTATATCTCTAAATTTACATCGTTTTACGTGATTTTGAAAACATTACCTTATTGAACTAATTAAGATCTATTAAACAAGATGCATGGATATAAAATTCATTATCGGTTTAAAGCTATAACTAGTTTTTTATAGAGTTAGGATTAGAATACAACGAGGGACCAAAAAATTTGAAACAGAGCCATAGGGGTATACGAAATTTGAGTCGGCCCGGCGTTGGCGTGTTCGAAGCTTAGCTTCAAAAAAATGGTATGGCTTTCGAGCTTCGAATCGAGCTTAAAAATCCCGCCGAACATTTCCAAAGATGAACAAAGCTCGGCTTTCGACCTTCGATAGAACACGATCTTTAATAAATGAGCCAGCTCGAGCTTGAATTCCCCAAAAGGCTCAGAAATTGAAAACGAAATCTTGTCAAAAAATGGGGAAAAAAAATTATATAGAGTTTAGCTATAGGCACAAATCTAGTTTACTCTCAAACCGAGTCAACTCAATAGCCAAAGCTCAGCAAATTTTATACCCCGTCAATCTGATACCCAAAACAGCCGTTGATTAACTCACATACCCAAGCAAATACAATACCCAATCGAACCTAAATCAATAACTCACATCTTTTGAAAACGAAAATCAAAAGCATGAACTCGATCTGTTGAAACGAGGTCACTCAAGAACTTAGTTCTGTTGAAAACGAGGTCTGGGGAGTGCGAACGATGATGGAAGGTTGCCGGAACGATGATGAAAGTATAGTTATCGGCAATCTTTTGATTATTCGTAGATAATCACTACCATAACAAAATTCTGTACTTCTTTTTATTTTATCTTTTTTGGTCACATGATACATATTAACGGGATTTGTGGGATAATTAGTGGGTTGACAATTAAAGGAGGTTCGATATCTCTCCATAGACTTGAATCCCACACCTTCCCTTTAGAAAGCAAGTGATACAACCAGATAATTTATAAGCCATATCTTCGATGACATTGCTTGTCCATTTCTTTGAGAGATGCCATGAATCCATCATTAGTCGCAGTCTTTTGATTATTCGTTGAAATTCATTACCCATATCAAAATTTTATATTATGTACTTGTCCATTTCTTAGATGCCATGATTATCAAGGCAAAGCATAGTTATTAGTCGCAATCTATTGATTATTCATTGATAATTATTGCCCATACAAAATTATATACTCAGTACCTGTCCAGTTCTTTAGATGCCATGATTATCAAGGTTATAGTTATTAGTCACAATTGTTCAATTACTCAGTGATAAACATTCAGGACCATTAGTTTTAAAACCATTAGGTAAAGTTAGGTATCGTTTGTGATCTTTTTCGTCTAATGCCCCAAAAGCCCAAAAGTCATTTTATTCCCATACATTAACTAAAAATAAAAAGCCCAAATACCATAAACAACTTGACTTTTGCTTTAGCATAAAAACAAAAAGGTTTTGACCAATTAACAATGACTAAAATTAGTATGTCGCGCCTGCGATTTCGACCGATGGTCTTATAGAAGAACGAGGGGATTGGGTTGAGTGATCCAAGTTTATTGAAATGCGATGTAATTTTGGAAAAGACAGGTTTTGCAGCTGTAATCTAGGATGTTTTATAAAATAGTAACTTAGAGTCGCCACCTGACATAGAGTTTAACGGTACTACGTCACCCCCTAAACTATCCGGAGATAATTCAAGTGCTTTGAAAAAATAAGAATTATGTCAGTTTGAAGACCTATCTTAAAAGAGTGTTTTGTGGTATGCAGGTCAAAAAAAAAAAAAAATCGGTAATTCACTGTTACAAGTGTGTAATGTGTTCATCACAGTACCCCACATCAATCATTCGGTACTCACTCTTCCATAAAAACACAATTGTTTTAAAGCTTTCTAAATTTGACAAGAAAAAAGAAAAAAAAATTAAATGTTAACAGCTTTATTACAAAGACCTTTTTCAAAAGAAAAACAACCGATCCAGGTCCCTACGCAGCCTACGTATCCCCGAAATGGGAAAATTTGGGGAGAAAATCAACCAGGCCGTTTAAAGGCCGCCGGCAGGTTTAAAAATGCCTGCGATACGCTTTTAATCATAAAAACATGTCAATGGTGATCAGGGAAATATTTTAGAAAAGGTTACAAAATCCGCCCGGCCCGAAAATAGATGGCAAGAGGCTCTACAACACTTTAAGAACAGTTTTGAGAATGAAAACATGTTTAGGAGACCAAAAGGATCGTTCGGTAAAAGTTTGAAAACCCGCTAGGGCCGAAAATATTACAGGAGGCGCCAGAATCATATCATATGCAAAAAGGTCGGAAACCCCGCCTGGGGTCAAAAATGGTTTATTGGAGGCTCTGGGATGCTTCTGGGACAATTTCAAGGCCAAAAGTATAATAAAGAGTGGAGGAGATCGGCTAGAAAAAAGTTTTAAAATTTTGCCCGAGGCCAAAAAATGGCTGTCAGGAGACTCTGGGATGCTTCCGGATAATAGTTTCGGGGTTAAAATTAAATTTATTGTGCAACGCCAATGCTCTGGATGTTGAATTAAAGAAGCTTGGTAATGTGCACATAAATCAAAATGATTCTTGGGTCTGCCTTCTCTGATGCCTTTTGGCTTTGATTTGAGGGAATGATTCCGCAGCAAACTCGACAGTATAGGGGGACCACTGTTTCAGTGGTATTTTGTGAGCAACCACTTTGTGCATTTATTGCCAAAGGTTAGGTCTATCTCAAATTCATCTGTTTTAGTGGTATTATGAGAGTAGCTACTTTGTGCATTTATTGCCAAATGTTAGGTCTGTCTGCTATCACTACAACAATTTTCCCCATTGCCAATGTCGTAATTTAGTCGGCAATAGTAATTTCCAACCAAAAATTTAGTTGGCCCATTTGGTTGACGGAATGAGGTCGGAGATTGCAATTTCTTGGTCGGAAAAAGTTTGGTTTTTACCGACTAAATATTTAGTCGGTGAAAATTTATTTTTCTCCGACTAAATATTTAGTCGGTGAATATTTATTTTTTGCGACTAAATTATTTAGTCGATGAATATTTTTTTTATCTCCAACTAGATTATTTGGTCGGTGAAATTGTTTTATCAATGATTTTTTTTTTTTGCACTTTTAATCCAAGCTCGTATTCACTACAAGAAATCGGGGTTTTTGCGAGGAAATTTCATTCGTCACCAAGTCCTCGCAAATGGGTAGTCTCCAAATGTTTTTTGTGTCCAAAATTTTGTTTCCTCACCAAAAAGTTTTTTTTTTTTTTTTTTGTAAGGAAATTTAACTTGTCGCTAATGAGTGAACCCTTTTGCGAGTAAATTCATAAAATACTCTTTTAGCGACAAAAAAACCCCTTGCTAACTGTAAAGCAGAGAGCTCTTTAAGTGACCAACTTATACGCAGCTCTGAGTTGGATAAATGTTTGTCTGGTATGGCATGTTAAGTCCTTTAGTCCATTTGCAGCACTTATGAACAACACGTTTCTAAACCACTTATGAACATGTTTGAAGGTAACTTGGGTTTGCATCTTAGTCCAAAAAAAGGACACATGAGATAGATATAATCAGAATTCACCAATAATGCCAAAAGGTGGATTTTCTAGATGTGCCTCAACGTTCATATAAAAAGCAACAAAGTAACTACTTCTGACACGGATAAAGTATATACAAAAGTTTATCATAAGCAACAGACTAACTTCCACGTGAAACACTTTAATAACAAGCAACCATAGAAATAAGATGCAGACCTAAGTTACCTTCAAACAAATAGTTAAGATGATGTTGAGGCAACACTCAACATTGCACCGTTCCCCATATTTCTAAGTTTCTCAAGTACATACAGAAGGAACCCTTTTTTAAACCAATTCAAAGTTAAAAGCTAGGGGAACTAATCTACTCTAAATAGCATAACTCCATGCTTTCCACATCTTCTTTTTTTTCATGGTACTGTAGACTTACCAACACATAATTTCAAACAAAAATACCCAACTAGTTAGCCACAAATTCCTTTAAAATTAAGCTCCCTTGGGGAGGGGAAGCTCCCTTGGGTATGACCATATGGGCTCCCGCCCCGCCTATGGAAAAATAAACTTTTTCAATTAACCTCCCTATAATCAATGGTGTTCTTACATATTCTTAGGGGGAAAAAAAAAACCAATCTCTTGATATGATGAGGTAAAGGACTTACCGTGACATAGTTAGCCTTCTTGATCTCAGCTGCAAATGCATTCACCCTAACACCCAATATGTCATAGTCCTCCCTGTCCTTCACCATAGCTTTGAACCCGTGTAGGTAGCAAAACCCAACTTTAAGCATGTCCTTTTCAGAGTCATTTTCATAATATTCCATCTGTGACATTCCAATTTCCACATATATATCCAATACATTCTTTAATAAACCTGTCAATTTGGTCTCCCTCTCGTTCTACGTCAATCTGGCCATAAGCACTGGGATTAACCTCAATTGGTTATGAGATAAAGAAATTTGTGCCATGCTTTAAGCAATAACTTACAAGTGTAACAACAACATCTCGGGCTGCAACCTTCAACTCCTGGTAAAAGATTAGTTCTAAAACGCTATCGAGTATTATATAGCCATAAAAGATTTTCCTAAGTTCTACTAATTAAAGTTTGAAGTTCTAACTTGAAGTCAAGGGTAATTCCAAGCATCTAGGTTTCAGAAATTTCTAGCGTAACGAGAGCAGAATACTCCAAAATCCCTTCTAAACATTCTATGACTCCTTACCTCAAGAATGCACGATTATGTTCTGAAACTCGTGTTCTTTTGGCATAGTAACAAGTATGGCATCACTATAAAACTAGGTTTAAATGGAAAAACACGAACTTACAGAGCCATAAGGCTTGCCTTCAGTGGAAGCACATCTGCGGCAATCACAGGGCACCCAAAATAGGTCACTCCAGTGTCAAGCACCACAAGAATCTTCATACCAAGTGTCCCCAAAGTAATAGTCGCATAGTGCAAACTACAAAAATGAAATTAAATAACTGGATAATAATGGAATAACTTTTTTAGATATTACTGCAAGTTGCCATTGTCATTTCGATCCTTTTTCATAAATTCTTTTACTGAATTTGTATTTATCCTTCATTAGAGGCATCAGAAAAGCGTTAACATTATGACAAGAATCCCAAAAAGTTCACTAAGGGAAAAACAAAGTTCAAAAAGGCAGCTTTTCATCCTCTTTTGTTGTTCAAATATGAACATCTTCCAAACCCAGCCCATGTTTTTATAATTCTTTCGAGTCCTCTCAATCCCATTTAACAAAATGAGGCATACAGATCAAGATGCAAATCTTTGGCACTTGGAGATTCGAAATCAACTTTTTACATCATTTTAAACAGGAGGATCGACAAGTATCTCTATTAACGCATTAATCACAACAAAAGTATATGTATGAACCCATTAATTGCAAGAAAATAACCAAATAATTTCACTAGAAATGGAATCATTAACTCACATTTCATCGATTTCGGCTTCCAGCTAGGTAAGTATCTATTCCATTAACTGCAAGTGGTAGTCAACTAAGAGTTCAACGAGGACCAAAAAAAAAAAAAGTTACAGGAAACATAGCATATTTTGAACAAAACTAAGGCAGTCCACTCAATTGATGTTTTTCTCAACAGACAACAAAAATTTCAAATCCAATGATCAACTCTAAAACCGAACAAACACTTAATAAGGATTGGAGTAAAAAGGGATTTCGGTATTCATACATCCTGAGAAGAGATTTTTAGCCAACTAGGTGGTGTCCTCTTGTATGGAAGTGCTGAAGCACATATACCCTTACTGTAACAGAATATATAAACAGAACAGCGATCAAAATCACATACACATATGAACACATACAGATCCATGAGTATAAATCAATGCAAATAAATGAGAGAGAGAGAGACCCTCGACTGTGCATGCAACCCGTGTTGACGGCAGCTATAAGGACTGTGTTGCTATTGCGGCTCTGATTAGCTGAATACAGCTTACTCGAAGCACACAAACCCTAGTAGCATCACAAATGAGAAGGGAAGCTAGGGTATTATATGAGTTCCATTAATTACATATCGGTGGTCTATGGTGGACGGGTGAGGAGACTGTGAGGGAGAGCCGGAGAAGGGGGATTTGGGGATCTGATTTTGGGGGAGAGAGAGTTAGGGATTTGGGATCTGGGGATTTGATTTTGGGGGAGTTTCTAGCGGGAGAACTAATTCACCGCATTTTGGACCAAAAAAAAGTGTATGTGATTGTGTGTGTGTGTGTGTTGTGCATGGCATTAACATGTATGAAAATTCACGTAAAGTTATGATGCATCACTCAAGGGCTTTTCGAATTTTTTTTGGAAAATCGGAACCGTCTATGTTTTTCTTAGGAGGGATTATATCATTCATGTCAAAAATTAAGTAAATTGATTATCTCTATATGCTCGATCAGAATTAACAAATATTTTCCAACTAATGATTCTCACGTCTGCAATCTCCCGATGAAGGGATTTTCACAATCTGATTGGCCCTAAATTTGGTGAGGTTCATTAAAACACCAAGAAAAACAAAATAGTCGATGTTGATTGCCGTAATTGTGCATCAATCATGTGGCTAATGTACATTAGACTATAGCAGTAGATATTGGTTCATAACTAAATAAGTTCAATGTATAACATTGAATGGTGGATACTGGTTTGTTTTTTTAAATGTTTGATCTAAACCAATACGATTTAACATCTTATCAATTCTATCATTCTCCCCGAAATTGATGATCATCTGATGTCGGTAACCACACGATCGGAACACATGAAGTGTTTCTAGTGGCATTTGAACACTATAATGCACCAACTAAAGGCCATCTAATCTATTTCTTAAAAATTTGAACCAGTAGATGTGTGTTAAAACGTGTTTTTAAGTTTCCATGAAAGGATTTGGCAAAAAAATTACCTAGAAGGGCTTGATCGGAGCAATTTTTCATATAGCGATTTTATGAAAAAATGCTCTGATCAAGCCCTTCTGGTTAGTATTTTTTGTCAAATCCTCTAAGAGAGCCTTAAAAACATTTTTTAAACACTGCTAACGGTGTAGATCATTGAAATTTTCTCCGACCCGGCCCGTTTGACACCCCTACCTATAGCATAGAATAACAAAAAAAAAAACCATCGCCTTATAGTGAGGGAAATTTCTATTTCCACACAAAAACCCTGTAGAAATTAATATATATATATATATATATATATTTATATATATTATGATTTCTTTAATATTGACAACCCAAAGATGCGGGCCCAATCAAATTTTTCTGGGGTCGAAAGAATAATTCTAATAAATATATTTATATATATTATGATTTCGTTAATATTGACCTAAGCTAATTCTTATTTGGAAAGAAAATCAATCAAGGAAGATTTTTCAAATTAAGATCTCTCTCTTTGAGCCTATAAATAGAGGCTCTTGTTATGAAGAAAGGACCTTTTTGCTGGCATTCTACAAGAGCTCTCAAGCACTCTCAAGAATCCAAGCAATTCAAAAGTCATTCTCAATCAAATTTATTCCCAAAAATCCAACACTCAACAACTTGGAAAGAATCATCAAGCACTCAAAATACGTGCCGATTTCTTTGCAAGTTTCTACCTAAAATCATACAACAAACCAAAACTCTTGAAAGTTTTCAAAGACCAATCTCTTTTCAAAGGATTTCTTTGGAGTTCTTTCAAAGTTTAAACCATTGTTCAAACTTTGTTCTTCAGTTCATTCAACTCGAAGATTCAAAGAAAGTCACCGTTTGTGCGATTCAACAACAAGCATCCAAGCCGTTGGAAAGCCATCAATTCTGGAGATCGAATTAGAGCATTTAATTCTTTCCCTTTGTTGAAGGAGCATTTATTAGAGAATTGTACTCACATTTAATTCAAAATCAATAAAATTGTATTTTGTGCATCTTTTTCTTGTTCTTTATTGTAGGACCCGAATTTGTGAGTTACAAACCCTTTTCTTTTCTTTTTTTGGCGGGGTTTTCAATTTCCTCGCAAAATGGTTAAAGTTTTTCCGTCCAACTAATTTGTAACCAAAAAGCACCATTGCGTTTTAACTGGTAAATTTGATTTCCGTGCAAAATCCTTGTCAAGGAGTCTAGAGCGTCTTTCTTTTTTCTTTTTCATTTTATTATCATTTTTCTTTAAAAAATGAATTGCCGACTAAATATTTAGTCAGAAAATATAAAAATTCCCGCCGAAATTTTCACGAAATTTTTGGAAATCGTTGAATTGGTGGAAAATTATTATTCCCCGACTAAAAAAAATCTAGTCGGCAAATTAGAGATAATTTCCGAGTAAATTGTTGGTCGGAAAATAAATTTTTTTTACTGTTTCATCAAAAATTGCTTGGATCAAGCCCTTTTTGGTCTTTGTTTTTGCTAATTTCTTGAGGAGACGCTTAAGAACACATTTTGAAGACATTGAACGATTTGGATGATCAAAAAACAATGGGAAAATTTCTTCTTTCATTTATTTTGACAAACCATATTTATTGATGACAAAAAAAAATCATAATCAATATTTTTTTCCGACTAAAATATATTTAGTCGGTGAATTGCAAACAATTTCCGACTAAATATTATTTAGTCGGTAAATTTATTCTTTTGCCGACTAAATGTTTGGTCGGAAAATACTAAATTTTTCCGACTAAAAAATTTTGGTCGGTGAATTGCAAACATTTCCGACTAAATATTATTTAGTCGGTAAATTTATTATTTTGCCGACTAAATGTTTGGTCGGAGAATACTAATTTCCCGCCAAACTACACACCGAAAATTTTAGAAATGCTGAAATTTTTACCTCGATTTCCCGACTAAATATTTGGTCGGAAAATACTAAATTTTTCCGACTAAAAATTTTTGCTCAGTGAATTGCAAACAATTTCTGACTATATAATATTTAGTCGGTAAATTTATTCTTTTGCCGACTAAAGGTTTGGTTGGAAAATACTAAATTTTTCCGACTAAAAAATTTTGGTCGGTGAATTGCAAACATTTCCAACTAAATATTATTTAGTCGGTAAATTTATTATTTTGCCGACTAAATTTATTATAATACCCAAGTATGCTTTGGCTTAATAATCCTTTTATTTTAGATTTATCTTTATTCAAAAAAATTTGCATTTGCTTGTCTAACGTTAATTTTTTTAATGATTACTAATTCATTTTGACAAGAGAATTACATCAAAAAATTGTGATCGACAATTTAAAGAAGGCCTCATTCCACTAAGGTTTTTATATTTTAAGTATTTATTTTTCACTTTATGAGACCAATTATTCTTTCATAATACATTATCTTTAACTAAAAAAATAGTATACTTATTTCAGTTATAGAACGGGCCCGAAGAAGAAAAGGTAAAAACAACCAGAAGAATCTCTTTATTTTGGATTATTTTTGTTGTTTGTAAACTTTTTAAAAATTAGATCAATTTCATTTGCCTCCAGAGTAAATAGTTGATCCTATTATATGATATGGTACTATACTATAAAATCTGATAGTTTTTGCATCAAATTTTTATCGCGTAATCTAGCCAGGGGAAAAAAATGCGCGATTGTTGGCCGTTTCAAATGTTTTTACTGGTTATTTCCATTGAAAGTCAATCAAAGACCAACCTCTTTATATAATCAAAGTTTTTTCCGATTAAATATTATTTAGTTGGTAAATTTATTCTTTTGCCGACTAAATGTTTGGTCGGAGAATACTAAATTTTTCTGACTAAACAATTTTGGTCGGCGATTTTGTATAATTTCCGACTAAAACAAATTTAGTCGGTGATTGAGATAACATTTACCGACTAAAATTATTTTAGTCGGCCAAACCTTTGAATTTTTTCTGACCAACAAAAATTTAGTCAGTGATTGGTGGTAATTTCCGACTAAAACTATTTAGTCGGAAATTGAGGTCATATTTTCCGATCAAAATTTATTTAGTCGGAAATTGAACAATAATTTCCGACTAAACATTATTTGGTTAGTGATTTTAGTCGGGAATGGTGTAAATTGTTGTAGTGTATCCATCCTCGCCCTTTACCCCCAATTATTGGGGACTAAATGGGTTATGTTATTGTTGTTGTTGTTGTTGGTTAAAAATAAATTTAAGAGATTACCAAGATTATTTGGAAGGAAGTTAGTGGATTCCATCTGGAGCAGTAAAAAATTACTGTGAGAGGTCCCAGGATGCTTGGAATCTTTTCCGGAGTTCAGAACACATGAAACATATTAGTAAAGCTCACTAAAGGTTAGTTAGCTAGTTCGTTGGTTTTAACTAGAGTTAGTTGGTTTAACTAGAGTGTTTTGTGTTAACTCTAGTTAGTCGGTTGTAAACAGGTATAAAACCTGATTTTCCCTCTTGTAATGTGCAAGACAACAGTAATAACATTTCAGATATTTTTTTTCTTCTCTCTCGCTCTCTCTATCAAGAACATCACTAAAAACCCTAACTCAATTTCTACAGAAGATTGAAATCAGATCTTCATCATGGTATCAGAGCCTTTAGACATTGGTCAAAACGAATAGATCGTGTGGATTGTTCTTTGTCTTGATACGATTTGAGGAAAGATACAAGAGATGGCGACAATGATGAATGCATCGTCTTCAACAACGAGTACAGAGTCTACTACAATAAAATTGAATATTCCTCCCTCTTTAGTCTTATTGATTGCGAATATACATTCCTTTGTAGCGATTAAGCTAGATGCACATAACTATGTGATTTGGCGCACTCAGATGCAACATGCATTGAAGGAAAACAATTTTTTTGGCTATGTTGATGGATCTATAGTTTGTCCTTCATCTACTGCTGTGCGTACTACAGAGGTCACAATCTTAGAACCTGATGTTGCTTTGTGGACCATTGTTGATAGTTAGTTGCTATCATGCCTGATCGCCACTATTTCTACTTCAACCTTGCCTTTGATCTTAGGGTTGGATCATGCTTATCAAGTGTGGGAAATTTTGGAGAATAGATTCAACACTGTTTCTAAGACTCATACCCATGATCTAAAGCAACAGCTGTATAACATTACTAAGACCTCTACTTTTCAAGTTTATTTTGACACTATAAAGGAGATTTCCTACAAATTAGCCGTAGCTGGTGCACCTCTTACAGAGGATGATCTGGTTTTTCATGCTCGACATGGTCTGCCATAAGAGTTTGACCCTTTATAGATAGCCCTTGGAGCAAGGTCTGGAGATCTCACTTTTGAAGAACTCATTACTATTGTCAATGGTGAAGAGATGCTTAAAAACAGATCAAATCATGGGAATTCTGATTTAGGAAGCTCTGCTGTGTTTAGGACTGTCCCTAAACCTAAACCTAATGCTAATATAGCTAGTCCATTTTTTTATGCTCCTCCCCCTTCTCAACAGTCATCCGTTGATCACAATCAGAGTACAGAACAACATTATCAGTCACAGTCACCACCTATGTTTTCAGCTTCATATCCACATCAGCAAACCAGAAATTGGAATGGGTTCAATAGACCAAGGGGGTATAGAAAATCGAGGAGTGGTTCCAATAGTCCTTGCCAAATTTGTAACAAGACCAATCATACTGCTAAAGATTGTTATTATAGGTCAAATTTGACCTATCAACCACCTTCTTATAATCATAATATACTAGTGACATATTACCCTTCTCCTCAGGCACATATGCTTCAGTATGCTGCACATTCTACTGCATCTATTCCTCCATCAAATCCACATACTAATACTGCTGGTCTTCTTCCCTTACCACAAGCCTATAGCACTACTATGTCTCCTTCAACATACTTTACCAACAATTTTCCTCCTTCTCCTTAGTCTTATCCTTATTGTTCTTCATTTCCACCTGCTCCATCACATCCTGGGAATTGGTATTTGGATAGTGGTGCTACTCATCATGTGACCCATGATCTTTCTAATCTGTCTTTGCAGAATCCATATCCTGGATCTATAGGAGTTATGGTTGGAAATGGCACAACTGTTCCTGTTTCTCACACTGGTAAAGGTATTTTACCTACACCATGTTCACAGTTTGCCCTTACTGATTTACTGCATGTTCTTTCCATTAGTTATAATTTGCTTTCTATTCATAAATTGCCCACTGACAATCATTGCATCCTGACCTTTGATGAGTTTGGTTTTTTCATTCAGGACAGAGTGACCAAATAGATTCTGCATCAAGGTCCTTCACACCAGGGCTTGTATCCCATTCAGGCCTCTTCTAGATCTTTGCCACAAGCTCTGGTTACTGCTTCTTCTTTACCTTCTGCGTCATCTTCTGCTGTTCTTTGGCATCACAAATTAGGCCATCCTAATAATTCTTTACTTCAGCATCTGGTTCATCAGTATCATTTACCTATTCAGAAACCTTTTCTTGTATCTTGTACTGCTTGTAATGTGGCTAAAAGTCACAAATTGCCCTTTTCTTTGTCCACATCTCATGCTCAAAAACCCTTTGCTTTGTTACACACAAATGTATAGGGCCCTGCTCCTGTCACTTCTTTTAGTGGATTCAGATATTATCTTGTTATCTTGGATGACTTTTCTAGATATCTGTGGTTGTTTCCTATGCATTATATATCTGATGTGAAAACTATTCTCACTCAGTTTTGTGCTTATGTTAAAACACAATTCAATCTTTCAATTGAATCTTTTAGGTTTGATAATGGGGGAGAGTTCATTAATAAATATCTGTGTCATCTTTTTCTTACCAATGGTATTCTTCATTAGACTTCTTGTTTCCATACCCCTGAATAAAATGGTAGGGCAGAAAGGGTTCACAGACACCTTATTGAGACAACTTTGACTCTTCTCTATCAAGCTTCTATGGCTGTCTAGTTTTGGCTAGAAGCTCTTATAACCAGTGTTTATCTTATTAACCAACTTCCTCATTCTGCTATCAATTTTTAGGTCCCTTATCAACTTCTATTTCATACAACTCTTGATTATTCTAGTCTTAAGCCCTTTGGTTGTCTTTGCTTTCCATGGATTACACCTTATGTTCCTCATAAACTGTCACCTAAGTCTGTTCCTTGTGTGTTCCTTGGTTACTGTGGTACATCCAAGGGTTATAGATGTTATGACCCTCTTCTTAAGAAACTCTATATTTCCAGACATGTTAAGTTCGTGGAAAATGAGTTCCCATATTCTTCTTTTATTCAATCCTCTACCTCTCTTTCTTAGTCTACTGTACCTTTGTGTTCCTCTTCCTTTTCTTTTGATATTGCTCTAGCTACTGATGATGCCTTGTCCATTTCTATACCATCTATTCCTGTTACTACTACCATCCTTGTTCTTAACTCTAATACTTCTCCTGCTGCCCCTTCTATCTGTGATTTTTCTTCTACTACTACCACCACAGCCTCTACTGCTGCCCCTTCTATTCCTGTGCCTCCTGTGATTTCTGCACCTAGTCACCCTATGACTACAAGATCTAAGAATGGCATTTTCAAGCCTACTGTTCCTCTGTCCTTGTCCTTTGTTTCTCCTAATGCACCCACAGAACCTTCATCCTTTTCTGAGGCTATAAAGTCCCCTGAGTGGCAGCAAGCTATGTCCACTGAGTATGAAGCCTTGTTATCTCAGGGAACATGGACTCTTGTACCACCACCTTCTCATGCCAATGTTATAGGCTGTCACTGGATTTTTAAACTTAAACGTCACTCTGATGGCACTGTAGCCCGATATAAAGCCAGGTTAGTGGCTAGGGGGAATCAACAGGCTGCAGGGCTGGATTATACTAACACCTTTATCCCAGTGATTAAACAACCTACTTTGAAGTTGGTTTTGACTTTAGCTGTGCATTTTGGATGGTCATTGAAACAACTAGATGTTTCAAATGCTTTTCTTCATGGGGTCATCACTAAGATCTTGTACATGAAACAACCTCAGGGTTATGTGGATCCTTCTAGACCTTCCTTTGTTTGCAAATTAAATAAAGCCCTGTATGGACTCAAGCAAGCTCCTAGAGCTTGGTATGCCTTATTTTCCAGTCATCTGTTACAGCTTGGGTTCCATAATAGTAAGGCAGATACTTCCTTGTTCATTCTTGCTAAAGGACCAGATATTGTCTATGTACTCATTTATGTGGACGATAATTGTCACTAGTAATAACCCAGCATACATCTCTGATTTGCTACTTCAACTTCAGTCCAAGTTCGCTTTAAAAGACCTTGGAGATTTACACAATTTTTTGGGCATTGAGGTCCTCACAGATTCCACTGGCTTGTATCTTACGCACCATAAATATGCTTTGGAAATTCTCATTAAGGCTGGTATGTTGGATTGTAAACCAAGCCCATCTCCTTCATCCACTAAACCCTCTTCTATTGATGCTGATATACCTTTTCCAGATGTTGCCTTTTACAGATCCATCATGGGGTCTTTGCAATACCTTACTAACACCAAGCCTGAACTATCTGATGCAGTTAACTATGTGTGCCAATTCATGCATGCCCTTACACAGGGCAATTTTGCTACAATTAAACGTATTCTGAGATATGTCAAGGGTTCTTTGCATTAGGATTTGCATTTTACACCTTCATCCTTGTTTTTGACTGCATTTTGTGATGCTAACTGGGCTGGTGATCACTCTGATCGACGGTCAACTTCTGGTTTTTGTGTTTTCTTGGGTGAGAACCTTATGTTGCTTAGATCAAGCACAGAGGCTGAATACAGGGCTTTGGCCACTACTACTGCAGAACTGATGTGGCTGAAACAATTATTGACAGATTTGCAGGTTTCTCTGGATGGTATTCCTGTAGTGTTTTGTGATAATTTGTCTGCCATAACACTTGCCTCCAACCCTGTTTTTCATGCTCGTACCAAGCACATAGAGGTTGATTATCATTTTGTTCGTGAACAAGTCCTGGCCAAGCACATTTGTATTCAATATGTTGGTTCTGAAGCCCAAACTGCTGATGAGTTTACGAAACCCTTGGCTGTGTCCAGGTTTCAACTTTTATCTTCCAAACTTCTGGTGAAGTCTCTTCCCCTGCGTTTGAGGGGGGCTATTAGTAAAGCTAACTAAAGGTTAGTTAGCTAGTTAGTTGGTTTTAACTAGAGTTAGTTGGTTTAACTAGAGTGTTTTGTGTTAACTCTAGTTAGAGAGTTAAATCGGTTGTAAACAGGTACAAAACTTGATTTTCCCTCCTGTAATGTGCAAGACAATAGTAATAACATTTCAGATATTTTTCTTCTTCTCTCTCGCTCTCTCTCTCTCTCTCTCTCTATCAAGAACATCACTGAAAACCCTAACTCAATTTCTACAAAAGATTGAAATCTGATCTTCATCAAAACATTTGATAGAGATTAAGTTGAAATTTTTCGGAATTTCCGGATGGGCCCAACGCGGGGTCTGGGAAGTGTAAAAAGGTGCTCATATTTTTAAGTGCAAAATATGCTCGTTAATTAAAATTGAGTTTTTGGTGAAATGTTGGACAAAGTGGACCGGGTCACAAAAGGCTGCTTACATATCCCCGAAGCGAAGGAAATTTGGGTTGGACATAGTTCAGATAGAGATGTCAAACAGGCCCGTCCTACCGTGCCGTGTGGCTTCTCTTCTGTGCCAACCTTGCCCATGTCGTGCCGTTCCCGTTTACTTAATCGTTCCGTGCTTAATCGTGACATGCCTATTTTTAGTCTTGCCGTGCCATGCCATTTTTCTTCATTCGTGCCATTTTGTAAGCATGTTGGCCCATTTAATTAATTGTTTCATGCCGTGCCGGCCCGCTTACTTAATCGTGTCGTGTTGTGTCGTGCTTTGCTGACCCACTTCATCATTTGACTCGTGTCGTGCCGTGCCCATTTACTTAATCATTCCATGTTGTGCTGTTTTTTAAAATCATGTCGTGTCGTGCCGTGCCGACCCGCTTACTTAATTGTGCTGGGCCGCTTAATCATTTGACTTGTGTCGTGTCGTGTCAGCACGCTTACTTAATTGTGTCATGTCGGCCTGCTTAACTCTTTATTTTGTTTGTTTGTTATATACATAAGGAAAAAAACAAAATAAATTTTAATTAACTTACTCTTTTTATTCATTGTTGATATTAAATTCTAACACCACACAATTGAAAAACTAGACAAATTTAAAAATCTTTCAAACATATATCCCAGCTGTAAATGGCATGTTAATCAAATAAGTAGTGAGCCAATAAGTAGTAACCGAATGGTAGTTCTAAATGGCATATTAAGTCAAAAGCTGAATAAGTAGTAACCATATTAACGTGTTCTAAATGGCAATTCTAAATGGAATGTTAACCGAATAAGTAATGCATGCCCCGTTGTTAAAAATTCCAATTTGTACATGGCATGTTAACAATTAACCAAAGCGTTTAGAATGGAACACTATCTGCTTCTTTGTAAACCACAGATCAAACTCATGGATATTACATCACTTACATAGTTGTATCATAAATCAAATAAGTATTTTGTTATTATGGAATACTACGAATTTCCAACACTTACAGTATCATAGATAAAAGCAAAACAAGTTGCTAAACTACAAAATCGAAAGCTAAGCCTAACTGCCTATGAGTACATCCTTGTCTCAGCAAGTCAGCATCAATTCTAAGTCATCAAAACCAGAGATAAATTATAAATACTTGCACTTGCACACAAACACAAACAAACAAAGATCAATTCTAAACTAATTCTAAATGCATAATTGAAAATGGAAGTGAAATTATAAATGGGGCTCATAAATTCACCATTGCCCAATAATATTCAAAGTACCAAGTTCATTGCCCAAAACTAAAGATCAATTTTAAACACCTGCACTTGCACACAAATACAAACAAGCCATAGATCAATTCTAAATGCATAATTGAAAATGGAAGTGAAATTATAAATAGAGCTCAGAAATTCATCATTGCCCAATGGATGTACAAAATTCAATACAAACTGACCAAAATTCAGTAACAAGAACCAAATTCAATACAAAATTCCCAGAATGCAATACTAAGGCCTTGATTGGATGCGTCTGAAGTTACTTATCCCCAATCCAAACATACAAACTGTTTAGAATTGTTTTTCACAGACACAAACTGCCTAGACTTTAGTAACGGGTACCAAATTCAATACAAACTGCCCAGAATTCAATACTAAGGGCTCAGGCTACCATCATTGCAGAGAAAACAATTACCAGAGACAGTAATGCAATGCACACACAATCACAAAGGCACTGCTAATAGCCAGTACAGTATAAAATAGGTGCACCAATCAATTATTAAGCTAAAAAACAACAATAACTAGCAATCACTACCATAAGTATAAAGTGCTCATTCTCAAAAATCATTGCCCCTAACTAAGTTGCACCACCAGTCACCACACCTGCCCAGTTTACATCACTATCTAGTTTACATCACTATCCATATTTCTATGAAGCTCAGATTCACAAACACCTGCCCAGATTCACAAATAGAGCCCAGAGCTCAGATTCACAAATAGAGGCCACAGTCCAGATTCACAAATAGAGCCCAAATACACAAACACAACTAGAGTCCAGATATAGAAACAGAGCCGAGATTCACTAATGTATCCCTATGATTGGGCTCAGGCAAGCATCACTGCCCAGAAACAAATACCAGAGACAAACAAAATTTGTTCTGCTATCAGGTGCAACAACTAAATACCAGCATCAACACAGTATAAAACAATAGCAACATCTCCTCATTGCCCAAAATCTACCTACCAGTAGCAACGAAGTATAAAACATAGGCAGAAATTGCAATATAGTTCCCATAACATAGATAATCATCGTTACCACTAAGCTGGGCTCAAATCATCATTGCCCCTAAGTTGGCTAAGAAAGTCACAAGTAATGGACTTAATTCTCAAATCATCATTGCCCCAAAGTTGCAGAGTCACACAAACACACACCACTACACCACCAGTCACCACAATGCAATTGATAACCAGAAAATTCTAAATCACCATTCACCAACCACGCCCACACAAGCGTGTGTGCCACACACAGACACACAATCCAGTAACCAAATGCTCAGAAAACTATAACCATATCTTGCAATAAACAGAACACCAATAACTATAGAACATGCCACTGCACAATTGGGCTCAGATCTATATAGAAATGCACAAGAATGCAATATTAAGTTGCCACACAATCACTTAAGTTTGTTTTAACATTTTATCATCATAGCCCATAAGAATAACACAGTGCAAACATGCAAGTGCAACTTTATGTTGTCGTTAAGGCCTTCATAAGTTACATACTTGCACACCATCAACTTTACACACACCACTTGGTCATAGTTTTCTGGGCATTTGGTTACAAAGTAAGAGTAAGATAGCACCTGGAATGCAATATTAAGTTGTAGTAGTATTAGCATCCTCAAAATCTTTTGAGAAGTCAGATATACACAGTCCCTAAGGACTATCTATATCAAAGTTCTCAAAATAATCTCTAAACTCATTTTTAGCCTCACACTTCTTAATTCTAAGATGTGCATTCTCTCAATCTTTCAAGGATATCAAACAATCCAAAATGTCCGTACCCAGTCAACTTCTCCTCCAATCGAACACTCTATTACCTGCACTAAAAGCAGATTCGGAAGCAACTGAAGAGACAGGACGTGTTAGTACATCACGTGCCATGATTGAAAGAATGGGAAATGTCCTTTCATTTTTTTTTCCACCAAGCTAAGATATCCAAATTATTTGGAGTGCCTAGAGTTGTAAGACAATCCATGTCTAAATACATAGAAAGTTTGGTGCGTAAAACTACATTTCTTCCTCTACTTGAAAGCAGACACCAAGATGGATCATTGCTAGTTGTATGAGATGGTGAAGGAGCAACATTAGTTGTAGAAGATGCAAATTTAGACTCATAAGAAGCATATATAGATCTCACAAGCAATGTTACATCAGAAGTAGAAGTAGAAGGTAATGTAATATCTAAATTACTAGCAATCCCATCTAAGGGTAAGACAACACCTTCTATCTTAATCCTTGGGTCCATTACAGTAGTTAAAATAAATATTTTAGGCATGTCCTCAAAATATTTTTTGAATTTTGTTTTGATATCTAAAATTGCATCTACAAAATTTGCTCTATATTTATATTGCATCTACAAAATTTGCACTATATCTATATTGAAAAAAAATGAGACTGGTATTATACAAGTTATTGAGCACAAGACAAGAAGTAGGATAATAAGAACCAAAATAAGCACAAGTAGCAGCATAAAAAACCTTTAAAAACTTTATATACTCGAATGCAATGTTCCAATCAGCTTGAGTTAAAGAACAATCACCATACTTGGCATTCACATATGAAGTAATAACATTTACATGTTTCGCACAAGATTTTAACATAAGATATGTCAAATTCCAACGAGTTTTCACATCAGTTTTCATTTTCCTTGGTTTCACATTAAAACTAGCACATAACCCTTCAAATTCTTAGGTCCTAGGTTGGGAAGTAGATATAAAAAGAACTGCATCAATAATTTTATCTATATGTTTCAAACTATCTTGCACAACTAAATTAATTATATGGCATACACATCGCATATGAAAAAATGTACCAGCATGAGGAGTAGACAAATTTCATTGGAATAAATCAATAGTTGAAGTATTAGCAGTATGGGTATCAAATGTAATACTAGAAACTTTATCAACAATATCAAACTCCCTAAAAACACCATTTATACACTGAAAAATGTGATTAGCATTATGAGGATACTCCATCAAACGGAAAGTAATGATTCTTTTATGCAAAGTCCAACTAGCATGTATATAATTAGTCATAGCAATATAACCAAGATTATTGTTACCACTCCACAAATCAGAAGTAAAAGACATTTTTCTACCAAGTTGACCAATTTCATTAATCAAAATATTTGGACTTCAATAAAAGCTTTCAAACAATCAACTCTAGTAGTATTTCTAGAAACTTTAGACAAAGCAAGATTTACACTTGTTTGGATGAAATGTTCAAATCTAATATCATCACCAAAAGTGAATGGCTGCTTTGCTGCAGCTGCATAAAGGGTCAGTCCATGTCTCATTTTAGGTTTTGTGTATATGAAATTATAAACACAAGTTACACTACTATTACCACTAACTACGCCAATATCATCTTTATGTTTCTTCCTAAGATGCCTCTCAATATGCCTCGTGCCCCCATTACTACTGCAAGAATAATGATTTAAACAGTAATTACACACACCTCTCATTTTTATGTCAACCAATTCTTTGTTTATGTAATGATCCTCAATTTTGGCATGATTCCATACCCATGAAGTGCGACCTCTTTTCACAGCAGTACGTTGTGTAGATGTCGAACCTGAACCTGGTGGTCCAAGTCCAACAGTGTTTAAAATGGCTTCACCTATAGAACCAAGTCCATGGGTGGAATTTGCGGTTGTGGATCTTTTGACTCATCGGAGCCTGAAAACACAGATTCACAAACAAAGTACTCTCAAAATCACAAACAGAGTAAACAACAGAATCACAAATAGATTAAACACAAACTAAGTAGAGAGAAAGAGAAAGAGAGAGAGAGAGATCTTGTTTTTGGTGGTAGAGGCAATAGTGGTCGTTGGGGCAATAGTGGCTAGGGTTAGGGTTTCACGAAATTAGATCTTGGTGGTTAGGGTTTCACGAACTTAGATCTAGGGTTTTCTGGTGGTGGTGGTGTGGTGGTTTTCTGGTGGTGGTGTGGTGGTGAGGGCCGAGAGGTTCTGGTGGTGTTAGGTTGTGGTGGTGAGGGGATGTGGTGGTTACAGGTTGTGGTTGGTGAGGGATGTGGTGGTTACGGGTTGTGGTGGTCAAGAGTTGTGGTGGTGAGGGGTTGTGGTGGTCAGGGGATGTGGTGGTTACGAGTTTAGGTGGTTAGGGGTTATCGTGGTGAGGGGTTGATTGGTGGGTGGTGGTGGTGACAGATCCAATAGAGTGGTGGTGGTGGTGACAGATCCAATCGAGTGGTGGCTGGTGGTAACTGTTAGTGTGATAGTGACAAATCTGGTGTGGTGGTTTTCTGGTGGTGACTGCTGGTGTTGGTTGTGAGACTCGTGATAGATTCAGGCCTCCGATCGAGTGGTGACTAGTGGTGAGGTGGTGAGAAAGAGCCATTTTCTAGCGAGCGAGAGAGAGAGCGAGAGATATGAGATTGATTGGTGGTGTAGTGTAAGAGGAAGGGGAGAGAGAGAGAGAGAGAGAGAGAGAGAGAGAGAGAGAGAGTGTGCTCTTTAGGGTTTGGCAAGGATGCCTATAACATCCTATTTATAATGAGTAGGAAATGTAGTGTATTTGCCACATGTACCATCTATGCATCGAATGGTAAAAATTCCCGTAAAATTGAACTACGCGAGGGTCGTTAGAATATTTTTCTTCGAATCAGAACTATTTACATTTTACGTGGGAGTGATTATATCTTCCGTGAAAAAAATCAAGTAAATTAATTATCATTAGGTACCTGATTGATTGAGACAAAAAATTTGGTTTACAATAAATCAACATCCCGGTGAAAAGGTTTTGAATGTACGATAGACTTCAAATTTGGCGAGAGTAATTAAAACAACAATACAAACAATGTGAATGGTTTGGATCATCATAATTCTTTTAAGATTGCATGGCTAGCATACATTATCCTATAGCATAATAGCTTAGTTCATAACAACGTTAGCTTGCCGTATATGATTAAAAGGCAGGTGCAGACTCGATTTCTCGAATGTCCGATCTAAACCGTTCCGATTTTATATCTTATCAATTCTATCATTTCCCTCGAAAACGGTGGCGATCAAATGTCAGCAACCACCTGATCAGATCAGATTCGGTGTATCTAAGAGCAATAATGTCCTATAATGAATGACTCGATGCCTATCAGAGAAGTTTTTTTCGAATCAAAACTATCTAAATGAAATGATTTAACTATCGTTATGTACTTGATCGAAGGAGACAAATTGTCGGTTGATAATAAATCAACGTCCTCGATGAAAAGGCTTTTAATACCCGATGGACTTTAAATTTGGTGAGGTTGATTAAAATATCAAGACAAACAAAGTGAAGGATGTGGATAGTCATAATTGTGCGGCAATCGTGTGGCTAGTGGATAATATAATAAAATTTTATGCATAACAATATAACATATTAATATATTACTCCACGTTATTAGAAAAATTCAATTTTGACCTATCAATTCAAAAATAAAAAAATTCATTACAATTATTCAATTTTTTTTTTATTTTTCCTCATTTTCAAATAAAATTTATTTTATTTTATAAAAATTTTTTCCAAAATTTATATTTTTGTTATCAAAATCTTATTTTTATTTCCCACCTATTTTTTTCATTTATATTATTCGTAAATTCTTTTTAAATTTCCCTCATTTTCCCCCTTATTATGGAATTTGGAAACTCAATTTATTTAATTAAAATTTATTTTCATTTTATTCTGTATTTATTTATTTATGGGAAGACCATTTATTTAATTTAAATTTATTCAAAAAATTAATTTTATTTTCCCTCATTTTTTTATTATAATATTATGGCAAGTCCATTTATTAAATTCTAATTATTATTCAAAAATTTATTTTTATTTTTGCTCATTTTTTTCTTATTATGGCAAGTCTTTATTAAATTCTAATTATTATTCAAAAATTTATTGTTATTTGCTCTCATTTTTTCTCTTATTATGGCAAGTCAAAATTCAACTTTTTTTTTTATCTCTCTCGCTCTCTTGGCTAGTCAAAATTCAACTTTTATCTCTCTCTCTCTCTCTCTCTCTCTCTCTCTCTCTCTCCATGATATATTATGTAATTACAAAAATTTAATTTTCACCTATCAATTAGAAAATCAAAATTCTTCATTTATTTTTTTTTACTTATTTTTCTTATTCAAATTTAAATTTAATTTTCTTATAGAAAATTTTATTTTTATTTTCCCTCATTCTTTTCTTTATTATACCATGTCGTGCCTATGCCACTTCTGTTTCGTGCCCGTGTTGTGCCATTCACACTTCCGTGTCATGTCCGTGTCATGCCAGGCTAAGACCGTGTCGTGCCAGGCAAATTACCGTGTTGTGCCCGTGCTACTTTCGTTTCGTGCCTATGCTGTGCCTTTGACACTACCGTGTCATGCCCAATTAAGTCGTGTCATGCTCGTTCTGTGCCACGCCAGGCCAACTATCGTGTCATGCCTGGCTTCGACCGTGTCGTTCCATGTCGTGCTGTGCCGTGCCCACCCACTTCCATGCCTTGTGCCCGTGCCCGCTAAGATTGTGCCCAAACAGTGCCAGTGTCAGAGTTTTTCGTGCTGTGTAGGCAAGGTCCATTTGACACCTTTAAGTTCAGACTACAGCCGTATTATAAATTGTCGTCAGCCATTGGAATTTTATAAGGAGGAATGGAGGAGTCACAATGGTCTCACTAAAAAATCACCTTCCTTCAACACCCATCGTTCTTTTAACAGAATTTCAAATGAATCACGGGAATCGAGTTTGAATTTTATTTTCTTTTTGGAAAGGTCATGTTGTTTTAGGACGTTTGCAAGCAGGGGTGAGCACGGGTCAGTTCGGGTCGGGTTTGGTATCAACTTGCCACCCGATCCGAACTAGTCGGGTTAGAAACATTTGGACCCGAGAACGACCGACTACAATAACAAAAGCGTCTGAAAGAGGGGGTTTCGGTTTCTCGGGCGGATTAGGCGGGTTTGTTGGGTTTGGCTTCTTGACAGCCAAAACAAATCTCCAGACATCCAAAATCACAACCAAAACATTTGAAAGGGGAAAAAATCACAGAAAATAGGGAATAATCTGAAAGGAAATCGTTTGAAAGGGAAAAAAAATTACGAAATCATTTGAAAGGAAAAAAAAACCATGAATCACGATCGCAAAAGTCGGAGATCTCCACATTCTGCAACTTGATCGCGGAAGTTACAGACTCACGGTGGTGGACGATTGGAGCCTGGATGGTATCACAGTGGTACGGTGGTGGATGAGATCATAGACGACTAGACGGCATCACTTCTTCTTCTTCTTAGGGGGTGGTCCACTAAGTAGTTTTTTAGTTTTTTGGTTTTTTTGATCTTTGGTTTTTCAAATAAACTCACTTGTTCCACTAAAGTAGGTTTTTAGTTTTTTGGTTTTTTGAGTTGTGTTACCAAATTACCAACCTACCCTTGTATCCAAATAACTATTGCTCCTTATTTTAAAAGCCACAACAAAAGAACAAAAACCTAAAAGAGCAAATTTCCCCCCTTGAGGAGATGTTTCCGCTGCAGACCCCTCCCTCTTTAGAAATTAAATATTCTCCCCCACCACACACATGCAGCTAGCTGGCCATGGCCCCCATTTCCCCTTTCCCCTCCCTTTCTCTTCTCTGACACAGCAATAGAAATCGGAGGGCAGATTCGTAATTTTACATGATTATAGTGGTTTGGTTTTTTTTAGGTTTGTCGAATGAAGTGGTTTTTTTGTGGAATTTTTTTAGTGGAATGTAATAGTTTTTTATTTAAAACAAATCTAGTTTTTTGTTAGTGGAACATAGCTTTAGTTTTACAAAGTTGTAGTTTTTTTTCTTCCTCCCTATGGAACAGTGGAAGTGAGAAGAGAGAGGATATTTTACTTAGATCTGTGAAATTGTAACTCCCCGATTTTCGGAAGCATTAATTAAGACACCTAAATAGGATTTTAATAAAAAGAGTTGCCATCAGAGTATACGTTGGAAAACGTGAAGTGTAGCCCATTACAAAATACTTAATAGGGTTTAAGAAATTAATAGTACAGATCCAATATTAAAAAAAATAAAGGGGTGGGTTCTACAGATTAAGGTTCAACTCTGGATTCCACGACTCCTCCCCGAGCCTAGTCCTCGAATAACCGCCTTCCTTCGCCGACACCAACAAGCACTGCTGATCACAAATCGGCATAATACGCCCGAAGTCAGAAGCAACATTATGGTATTATACCAGGGTCACACGAAGTGTAACACCGTGAGCGATAAATCACTCAATAGCTACTCTAATACACCCAACCCTTGGTAAACATATAAGTATAACATATATGATTGAAAAACAGTAATTAAAGGAATAAGCAAGAAATAATTCGTAAAGCTGAAATTAAACACAGCTGATTTCATTACTAAGCATTAACTTACATGGTCATCTCAGTTCTTATAGATTCTAAACCTTAGGAATGTCTCTTTGATTCAAAACTGATATTCACAACTCCTAGTGGACTTTTTGGCTGGCGAGGCTCTGGTTTCGCTGACCCAATAATTGGGACCTTTTGGTTGACCAGCTTTGGCTCCCCCTGACCACAACTTAATTCCTAGTGGACTTTTCAGCTGGCGAGGCTTTGGTTCCGCTGACCCGATAATTAGGACCTCTCGGTTGACCAAGCTTTGGCTTCGCTAACCACAATTTAACTCCTGGTGGACTTTTCGACTAGCGAGGCTCTAGTTCCGCTGACCCAATAATTGGGACCTTTCGGTTGACCAGGCTTTGGCTCCGCTGACCACAACTTAACTCCTGGTGGACTTTTCAGCTGGTGAGGCTCTGGTTCCGCTGACCCGATAATTGGGAACTTTCGGCTAACTAAGCTTTGGCTCTACTGACCACAACTTAATTCCTGGTGGACTTTTCGACTGGCAAAGCTCTGGTTCCGCTGACCCGATAATTGGGACCTTTTGGCTGACCAAGTTTTGGCTCCGCTGACCACAAGTTAACCCCTGGTGGACTTTTCGATTGGCGAGGCTCTGGTTCCGCTGACCCGATAATTGGGACCTTTCGGTTGACCAGGCTTTGGCTCCGCTGACCACACATACTCTTTACTTTCCAGTTTCCTTTAACTTAGAAACGTTTATGTGATCTACTACGTAAGTACCAACCCGGGAACCTATTTGTCCATTCTAACATTCAACACGTTTATGAAAAATGCACTTAACAGGAAAAGCAAAGCAATAACAATATCACAAGGGTCACAACCGAATATCTCGATTCACAAGTTCACGAAATTCAAGTAATCGGAAATTGGGGGTCTAAAACGGAATAAATTCAAACTACAGGGGCCAAAATGTAATTTACTAAACTATTGGGGTCAAAATGTAATTTAAAGAAAGTAAGGGTCACCAACATCATTTTAAGCAAGTATAAGGGTAATCAAAGTAATTTCACGGTTCTAAGGTCCTTGGCAAAATCTTACTAACTTTAGGGCCTTTTGTAAATAAAACTTGACATAACAACAAAATTGTAATGTTCCACCACGAAGGGTAAACTCATAAAATACTTTATTTTAGTTAATTAAGTCCTAACTTGCCACAAAACACAATTCCTTGATCTTCTTATTAAGTACAAAACTACACATTATGTAATTTACAAACACAAGGGCAAAATGGTCATTTTACAAAACGAAGCGTATTTTAGAAATTTTGATACACTCATAAACTTCCACTAATGACATTTAATTGATAAAAATTAGGAACATAAATATCTTTGTAGATTAAGCCACATACTTTGTAAAACTACACTTTTAACCCTTAAGTTTAATACCAAGAACGAGAATAAGATTAAACGTAACATGAACACATTAAATCCCACATAAAAACTTGAATAAGTCCTAATCATGCTTGAGAAGTTAAACACATGAACCAAAATGAATCTAGGGCTTAATATGCATGAAAAACATGATTTAGGGTCAAAACTGTCGAAACTAGGAACACAAGGGGCTAAACTGTAATTACAGCATTTAAATCAAAGTTGGAGGGAATATTCTGTACCGGTAGTCTGGACAGGGATATGGTGGTCTGGACCATCGTCACAGCAAAAACAGAGTAACTTGTGTTTTGTTCGGGTTTTGTCAAACCTTTCACCTTGGGCCTTAACCCTTCAACTAAAAACTACCTCTAGGCTATTCTAACACATACAAATGCTTAGGAATTATTGGGTAAGAGTCTCTACCTTGTTTTGTGAAGATTTGGCGAAAAATGGGTTTTGGCGAAAAACCAGCGAAGGGAGCTTCTAGGGCCAACTTTGCTTGCTTGGATGGTGAAATGTGGATGCCTAGGAGTGCGATGGATGAACTTGTGGAAGAAGATTGAATGTCGTTGGGTTTGGAGGTGGAAACCCAAGTTTTGGTCTTATTTTCTCTCTCTAGAACTCCATAGCCCAACTTAGAGCTTTCTCTCTCTTTCCTTGCTATTTTTTTGTGTAATGGTGATGTGTGGGAGTGTGAGAGAGTGGAGAAAAAAATGGAGGAGTTTATGAAGGGTGAGGGTGGAGTGTTTGAGTTGGGGTGGAGTAAAAGAGTGGTTAAACCCATGTTGGATGTGAGGGGGGTGACAAGAAGGTTGATTGGGGTTTTTGGAGTCAGAGAGATGGTGCAGGGAGGTCTGATTATGTAGGGGAGGGGGTGGAGTGTGGTGTTGGGTTGATTTGGGAGAAGTAGTGGGGTGGTTGGTGGAGTTTGGAGTGAGTATGTATGTATAAAATGTATATATGCACACATGTGTGTGTGTGTACTAGTATTACTTGTGTATGTGTATGAATGAGTATAATTATGTATAAAATGAATTTATAAAAATATAATGCTTGCAATTAAAATGTAAACGTGCCTTAGGGTCGAATTTGTAGCAATTTAGAAATATTAGGGTTTAAACTGTAGTAATTGCAAATTAAGGGCCCTAAATGAAATTAGAAATTAAATAAAAAAATTGAAGTAATTAAAACAAAATTAAATAATCCTAAATTTTATTAAAAATTTCGGATTATTACAGAAATGGGAGGAGAGAGAGAGAGAGGACTTTCACAGACCTTGAAAATGACAAGTCAGTAAAAAAGTTTTGGGACAGCACAAAACGTGTAAACAGAGTGCAAACTTTTGGGAAAACTCATTTTATATGTATATACACATACACTGTTCATACTCCATTACAAAGGGAAAATTATCTGATACATTTGCCTCATCTAAAAAATCTCCTTTGCATACTTTTTTTGTGTACACATTGTATAAAACCGTGTAAAATCTATTATACGCATGGGGTGGCGAAAAAGTAGTTGCAGCACTGAATAATTACTCTATGGGGATAGCTATCAAAACTGCCATTCACAAAAGAATAGCTGTAAAAAATTATTTTGGGAGATTATTGATGGGTAAAGACAAGAAGTTTCCTCATTTCCCCATACATAAACACTGACTACTCTCATTACCCAATGCTTATGTACTTTAAGAGCATCTCATCAGGGGAGACAAATCCCCCTGATGGCTAAGTTGTTGAGTGAAAGGGGAAAATCCCCCCCAAAATCAAACTCAACAATTTTTTTGTAAATCTGCAAAAGTTATAACTTTGCTACAGTTTGGCAAATTCTTTAAGGCACTATTCATAAGTTAAAGCAATTTTCTCTCCTGACTTCCTAAATAGAGAGTCTGATTTTGTGAGTTTTTGAAAAAGTGACTTGTTAATTTATAAAAGGTGTTTTTGAGATTAAATTTGGCCCAATTTTTGTTGAGCCTTATGAGGATGCTCTAAGTATATCTATTGGTAGGGTCCGGTCGGGTCGGTTTGATATGGTTTTTAACTATTCCACCCGTTACCCGCCTGAAACCCGACAAAAACTTCATTTTGACCCGCGAAACGACCGAATAGTCTCATTGAATTGCCTGTTTGCCTTCGGGTCAGACCAGGCCAGGCGGGTTGGTCAGGTTTTTGCGGGTCTGTGCTCAGCCCTATTTGCAAGTCTGATAGGGAAGTAGTTCAATGCGATTATGGTCTGAAAAGCAATGCTCCCTGATTGGAATTGATTATCCATTTTTAAAAAAAAGTTGATTGGCTCGATTTGAGTGCAAGGTGCCAATAAGGGTGCACACGGTCCAAATTAAACCAGTTCTCAAGAAAGTCAGTAACCGGACCATTTAGACTGGTTCTAGAAAATTAAGAACCAAAACATGATCAATATACATGTAGAACCTATCTAGATCCAAACCACAAGATCAGACTGATTTCGGCTCAGTTTTAGTTCTACCTGATTAGCATTGGAATTTGTTTTCACAACACGTGAACTCAAAGGATTATTTAGAATTTGGAGTATCAAACAATTGATTAAATAATTATCGGATTTTATAAGATTTGAAGCCAAATATGGTCCACATGATACTTAAAGTACTTTACAATTTACCTTCAATAAGATTTCAATCCAACTATGGTCCACACGGTTTCCTTAAACTAATTTTACCGCTTGACTACTGGTGTTTGAGGTTTTGATCGACTTTTGCCTCACAAGATTCAACGACTTCGAATGATCAGTCAGTAACAGCTATTGAATCGCTCTGTCAAACGAACTACTGTTTGTACTCTCTCTTGAAAAATGAAGGAAAGATTATGGAATAAGAAACTTTTGTTGCTGTGTCAAAATAAAGGGAAAAATTTGAAAAACCCACCATACTTTGACTTCAATGTCTCACCAACCCCTAAACTTTGAAAATTATCAATTGCACTCCTAAACTACCATTCCGTTATCAACTTCACCCTTGCGTCACAATCTGTCACTTACCTAACGAAAAACGCTGAGGTGGACTTGGACGGAGGTAAAGAAAACGTTAGGGAGCAATTTTGGAGGGAAAATTCTGATGTGTCACCTCTTTCTTTCTTTCTCTCTCTCTCTCTCTCTCTCTCTCTGTCTCTCCCCCACCCACCCACCCTAGAGGGAAAATGTAAAATCCCCAAATTGGTTTCCTCCTTTCCCCTACATAGGTATTCCTCTTTTTCCCATCTTATTCTCCATTCTCCATCTTCGCTTCTGTCCTTGATTCATTTTCATCACTACACCGACTATACGTATGTTTGACACAATAAGAAGCTAAAAAGAAAGCAAATCAAATCAACAAGATAAAAAAAAAAGAAGATAAGAATAACTTGCTGGCATTTCTCGTTAGAGTTGCTGAAACTGGAAACCCGGTTATGCAGTAAGAGTAAGACGAGGACAAGGAATAGGGCAACGCCGATGGGCAAGCCGCTGACCTGATAGATGGACTCCAGTTGGCCCGTGGAGAAGAAACCAGAGAAGGCGGAGCCCTTTTGGAACGGACCAAGGTGTCGACAAGGTCAAGAAAAATGGTGCATTTTACCGGAGAGGTTCGTGACGGAAAAATGGTGGGTTTTACTGGAGATTTATGGGAGGAAAAATGGTGGGTTTTACTGGATTTGTGGTGGAAGAAACATGGTGGGTCTTTGATGGCCAATTTGGGAGGGGTTTTCTTAATGGATTTTGAAACCATTTTTCTGGATTTTTAATTTGCTTGAGGTTGTGTAGAGAGAGAGAGAGAGAGAGAGAGAGAGAGAGGTGACACATCAGAATTTTCCCTCCAAAATTGCTCCCTAACGTTTGCTTTACCTCCGTCCAAGTCCACCTCAGCGTTTTCCGTTAGGCAAGTGACAGATTGTGACGGCAAGGGTGAAATTGATAACGGAATGATAGTTTAGGAGTGCAATTGATAATTTTTAAAGTTTGGGGGGTGATGAGACATTGAAGTCAAAGTATGGGGGGTTTTTAAATTTTTCCCCAAAATAAAACCAAAGTCTCCCTTTATATAGTTAAAAGAGGAGCCAAGATAGTCAATATATAGGAGAATTCAATATGGGAATCGAATTCTGTAAATTCAATTTTTGGAAAAAAAACTGTTGCAACTATTAATCCAGAATTAACATGTGGTATTAATCAACTACAATTAATACCGTATTGTCCAAATTAGAAGAGATACTTTCGGTTGCCTCGTGAGACCCTTCCGAATACCTTGAATTTATTCATTTGAAATTCTAGAAACTTTTCAACATAGTGTCTGGAAAGTAATTGTACTAGCTAGTATGGGTCGTGCAATTTATAAACTTGAGTTTTGTAGTCTGCAAAAAATCCTTCCTTTTATGATACATCCATTTCAATTTCTTAAGATATACCCATTTCAATGGTTCTTCCTTGACATTATTACTGACAACTTTGAGAAAAGCTCTGACAGTTGGTCAATCTATCACGGATCTTCACTTGTATTTTTCATTACTTTTGGAGAATTTCTTTTTTTGCAAAACCTTAACAAATTCATTATCTAACTACGTTGGGGAGGCCAAGTAATCTTTCTCCAATGTTTATGGAAAGATAACTGCCAATTCCAAAGTGTTTTGGACACCTACAATGTTAATTATTGATTTAAGTTGTAAATCAATATATATCTAGCTAGTGCGATATTGGGTAATGTTCATACCTCTGTAAAAATAATGGTCGAGTCGGGCTGCACTGCATGATATTGTTCTTCATCAAAATTGTCACGAGCCAAACTCAGTGATGAAGTTTGGTAAACTCCGAAAATTTTCATATTAAAAGATAAATCAAGAGAGTTAATATTTTAGTATACAATGAAATAGTGAAAGACCAAAAAATAAAAAGGAGCATGCAAATTGAACAAGCGAAATAAAATCACTTTAATCTTTTTAATCCATTTTCAAAGATTAATAAAATTCTTTTTTTACTGTTCAAAAAAAAAAAAAAAAAAAAGAGAACAAGCGAAACGAAAAATTGAATTTAACAAGGGCAGTTTCAGGGCACTTCGAAACACACTCCAGTGATGTAAATTAACATGGCGACCCACTAGGGTAGGTAGCTAGTGGTAATTTTAGGGATCGTGTATTGTTTTGATACTTGTCCCAGATTCTATTTAGGTTTAGAGCCAGGGTACGAAAAAGGGAAGGGGTTATGCACCCCTCTTTGTCCAACCACAAAAGTTGGCCTTCACTTCACTTGACATATATAATGCTTTTCCATTATTTAACTTGATTTGCAAATAATTGATTAATGAGCCATTAGACAGATATGGGTGATGACAGGAAAGTAAATATACATGGGGGAGGGCTGCGGGAACATGGTAATTAAGACAATTCAATAAGTACAAGAAAATACAACTAATTGTCCCATAAGTGAATCGATTTGCCGGCCAAGCAATCGATCTGCCAATCAACTGATCCCACATGGTTTTATTTACTAGCCAACACAAACACATGTTGGCCAACGTTCCTCCTTGCACTAGAAAGTTATAGAATCCAACTGTTATGCATAGACAAGAACGGCGACTGAAATTGATTAGCCCGGAGGCCTGGTTGGCATCTCACCTTGAATCTTTAGTAGCTTGATTGAGTAATCAGGGCTCGGATCTCGAAACTTCGTGTGATTTGTGGTTCAAACCCTAGAACTAAAGGTGTTTTGATGGGGGGTTTTCTGCTCGGTTGACTTCAGGTTGTGAGGTTAGAAAGGTTTTGCTGAGGTTTTGATGGAGAGTATGTATGTGAGGTTTATTGTTCCAAGGATGAAGGTTGTATATCAAATTTAGGTTGTAAAGGAGGTGTATTTATGTGGCTACATATAATCGATGTGTTAATTCAAAATAACAAAGATAAATTCGAAGATAATTACTTAATCATCATCTTAGAAAGCCCTGGGCATATACACCAAGGTGAGGTGATCGGATCGGAGATTAGCGAAATGTTCCAAACGGTCTGACAGATCGATGTGCCAGTCGGTTTGTGCTTGTGCCGACCGAGTAATCGATCTCACTGAGAATTTGGATTTGTCAGACTGTTGATCAATCTGTTGGGCGCTAGATGTGTGTGGCGATCATGCCTTAATGCTGAGTTTGAACACGTGAACTGCTTTTACTGGCATCAGAAAATCGTCGGTAAAAGCTCAAAAACTGCTAGCAAAAATTTTGGAGGTGGTAATCATGATCGTCGTCAGTACTACCGTCGGGATGCTAAAACTGTGGGGAAGAGTTTTGAAACGACCAGCAATAGGTTAGACCATTAGCGGTGGAGTAAAGCTTAATCATGTATACCCGTGGCACTTGCATGTCACCAAAGCGGTAGGCAATATTTGAGGAGAATTGCTTGCCCTAAGATTTGAACTCGTGACCCTTGCCCCCTCCCGCATGCATGCTACCAATTAAGCTAGCCCACATGTTGTTTCATAATTGACATACAAAATATTTTTATTATATAGAGTGAAGTATTTTTGAATGTTTAACATTTTTTTTTTGAACGCCAAAAAAGATAGATTTTATAAATAATAGATTGATACAAGCACCCAAAACGGTTGCCAAGGCGACAACCAAAGTAAACAAACCAAAAGCACATAGATGAAACAGGTTAAGAAGGTAGATAGATGCAACAGATCAAGCATCAGCAAAAGGGGACACCACATAGTAATGGCAATTGGACAATAACAGTGGCAGCAGCTGCAATAGCAGATTCATGACTTCAAAGGAAGACAATAGTATGCAGTCCAATGTACTGCTGCATCAGCAACAGTGAGTGGCAGTGGAAGAATGTCAACTCCATAGCAGCAGAAAGTAGAATCAGGCTCCAAGACTCCACAGCAGTAGAAAATAGAATCAAAACTCCACAGGTTCCATAGCCTCCAGAGATAGCAATATAACTACCCCAAGGCAAAGATAAAGAGTAGCAGCAAGCAGAAGTGAAATAAAGAGAAAATGCGACAGATCTCAGAAGCAGCAGATCAAAATACCAGCAGGAGAAGTACCATGCCAAGATAAGATCTAAGTGCAGCAGATCAAAATACCAGCAAAATCATATGGTAAAGAGGCAGAATTGAAATCAGCAAATGGGGCATCATAGCAGCAAAATAAGAGCATTAATCTCCATGGCGTAGCAAAATAGTAATCAGAGACACGACACAAACCCAGAGACACAAGACTAAAACCAAGACACTAGGCCCCACCCCACTCAAAATAGCAATAAAAGCAGAAGGAAACAAGACTAAAACACAACCCCAAGACTAAATCCAAGCCCCAAACCCACACAAGACTAAAACTCAACCCCATGGACAAAAGGGATAGAGACACAAGACTAAAACCCAATCCCAAACCTACACCCAACTCCAACCCCAACCCCAACCCCAGAGCAAAGAAAAGCAAAGGAAAGAGACACAAGACCAAACCCCAACCCCAACCCCAGAGCAAAGAGTTATAATACTTTTATAATGCTATTTAGCTTGTACATGTAGTCATTTATAGAATAATCAGCAACCTCCCACTTTGTTCTCACCCAAAGAGCAACTTTGAGTTTAATAAGATTAGCTAATTCCACCCTATCAAATGATTTGCCTTGAAAACTATTTCATTTCTCACTTTCCACAGAGACCATAGGGTAGCAAAAGGTATACATCTGTAGATCAGATTAATTCTATGTTTGTGTTTTGTGTCTAGCCACCAATAAAGTAAGTTCTCCATTGAACAAGGTGTAACCCACTCAATTCCCCGCCATACCAGAATTTTAGTCCATAAGTTCCACACAATAGGACATAACAGAAGAGAATGATCCAGAGTTTCAATGACTTCCCCACAAAACTTGCACAAAGCTTGATTTGGTTGATGGAGGACCCCAATTCTTAACAAAAATTCACCAGTTTTCAGCTTTCCTAATTTGACCATCCATATGAAACATTGGACTCTATAAGGTGCTACATTTTTCCATATCCACTGAAAAGTTTTTCTCTCTCTCAAATCCACATGGGATGAAGGAACAAGGGAAAGATTATACATGGATGAGACTGAATAAGATTTGGAATTGCATGCATTCCATATCAGATTATCAAATTTAGATTGAAAAGCAATATCCAAGCCCTCTAATAATGTAATCATACCTTCCAAATCTTCCACTTCTCTGATGAAAAGATTCCTTCTGAATTGGAAATTCCAACTGAATTGCTCTTCTTTCCTTTGGAATACCTCAGCCAATGTTTCCCCTTTGTTTACTATGGTTCTAAATAGATTCAGGAATAAGGTGTTCAAGCTCTTTCCATCCACCCATTGATCCGTCCAGAAAGTTATTTTTTTGCCATCCCCAATTGAGATCTTGATGTTTTCAAAAAATTTAGAGAAAAGATGAGGCTTAACACCCTGAATTTGCATGATATCTTTCCAAATTGTAGAGACTTTTCTGTTGATTCTTGTATTTGGGAACCAAGAATTGGGATCCATGTAATATTTTGCACAAACTACTTTCCTCCACAAAGCTTCTTTTTTTGACCCAAATTTCCACCACCATTTTAACAACAAGGCTTCATTCATTTCCTTTATCCCTCTCACAGCTAAGCCTCCATTTTCCTTACTTTGTTTTATTTTTTCCCAGTTAACCATATGGATCTTCCTTCTAAGGTCACAGCTTCCCCATAAGAATTTAGCTTGTATCCCTTCAATGGTCTTTGCCACCCCCTCAGGCATTTTGAACAAGGATAAATAGAAGATTGGCAAGCTAGTGAGAACAGATTTAACTAGGGTTAGCCTGCCTCTAAAAGACAGAACTCTTTTTTTTCATGATGATAACCTTGATTTGAATTTCTCAATTATAGGTTTCCATGTAGATTTCAGTCTTGGACTAGCACCAAGTGGCATACCTAAGTATTTGATGGGAAGAGATTGAGTTTTGCAGCCAAGAACTTTTACATATTCCTCAACCTACAGATGATCCAAGCTAACCCCACAAACCACACTTTTCTAATAATTTATACTGAGCCCAGACATGATTTCAAACCCTGTTAATAGATCTTTAACGTTCATGATTTCAGACACATCCGCTCCACAGAATATAAGGGTGTCATCAGCGAATTGGAGGTGGGTCAGTAATGGTCCATCAGAGCCAACTTTCAACCCACTAATCTTGCCATATCTAACAGTCTCTTTAAAAAGACAATTTAGACTCTCTGCTGCAATTATGAAGAGAAAAGGGGATAGGGGATCACCTTGTCTAATCCCTTTTTGCATCTTAAATTCTTTGTTGGCTGATCCATTTACAAGTAGTGAGACCCTGGCAAAAGACCGACATTCGTGAATCCATAAAATCCACTTCTCTGGATATCCTAGCTTCTTCATCATTTTAAACAAGAAGATCCAATTGAGATTATCAAAAGCTTTCTGTAGATCTAGCTTTATAATCAAACCTTTTGTTCTTGATTTCCTCCACCCATCCACTACCTCATTTGCAATGAGAATGCTGTCTTGAATGTTTCTTCCTCCTGTAAAAGCAGATTGGACTTCCCTTATAACAGAATTCAGAGTGGATTTTAGTCTGGCAGCAAGCACTTTGGACAGAACTTTGTACATGCTTCCAATCAAATTTATGGGCCTATAATCAGAGAGATTAATAGGATTCTCATTCTTTAGGATCAGCGTTATGAAAGAGGTGTTGAAACCAATGGGAAGGCTGCAATTTGAGTGGAAATCATCCATAAACTTCAGGATATCATCTTTCATGAAAGGCCAACCTTTCTTGATGCAAGTGAGGTTGAAACCGTCAGGGCCAAACATTTAATGGCATACCAAATCTCCGCTTTAGTGAACTTGGAGATGAGGTTAGATCTCATAGAATCATCAATAGCATGTCCTAAAGTAGCACAAAAGAAAGGTCTCACAGCCCATGTTTTAGAGAAAAGATTCTGAAAATGTCTGAACACTTCTTCTTTAATCAAAATTGGTTCTTCAATAACCTGCCCATTTAAGGTGACTGAATTGATTAAGTTTCTGCTTTGTCTGTTCCTTGCCACAAGATGAAAATACTTAGTGTTTCTGTCACCCTTCAAGTGCCATTGGATCCTTGAATTTTGAAGCCACATTCTCTCAATAAGTCTTTTTGATCTCCAGATTTCAGATTTTAGATCCCTTCTTCTATTCATATCTGACGTGGGTAAGGTGCCATTCTCAGCTTGGATATCCAGAGTGTGTAGTTAGGCTTCAACTTTCTTGAGGTTCAGTTGTATGTTGCCAAATTCTTCCTTGCTCCAAGTTTTTAAGGACTCTTTCATGGCTTTTAACTTTTGGATTATCTTAAAAGCAGCAAAACCCTGAGCTTGAGAACCTTCCCAAGCTTGTTTCATAATGTTCAGACAGTTGGAATTTGAAAACCAAAAATTATAAAACCTAAATGGTTTAAGGCCCCAATCCCTCTCATCCTCTATCAGAAGAATAGGACAATGGTCAGATAAAATTCTAGGGAAGCCCCAAAGTTTTAGTTTAACATAATCCACCCACTTAGGATGAACCAAGAATTTGTCTATTCTACTCCATTTTTCAGTTGTTTGAGAATTGGACCAAGTAAATTTCCTACCTAACATAGGTAAGTCAATCAGCTCCATATCATCAATGAACTTATTTAGATGTTGCATGCCACTACTCCTACTAGAGCAGCCTTGTCTATCAGAAAGGTTTCTAACCTCATTTAGGTCCCCCCCAGGCACCAAGGATCAGAAAAAGCTGGTTTGAGTTTAAGTAGATAGTGCCAAACTTTTCTTCTATCCATAGTGGAGCAAGGGCAGTATACATTCACCAAGACACAATTGAAAGAGTTATTGAGCATACCTTTCAAAATGATGAAATTTCTTGTACCACAGCTATCCACCATTGTGAAGAAATTTGGATTCCAGATACACAATAAACCTCCTGCAGTACTAATAGGCGTGTGGGAAGCTTGCTTTCCAGCTCCTAAGTAGGGCGAATTAGTGCGTTGGAGGCGCGATTTTATTTCATTTTCCACTTAATGCGGTATGTTCTTGGTTTTTCGTGTGTTTGGTTGTTTTGTAGGGAACAGGTCGAAAAAGAGCACGTGAAGTGGACACATGGTGGTCAGGCACGTAGGGAACCAGTGGGGCCCAAGTGGGGATGGCCAAACAAGCTTGGAATGCACTTTAGAAGATCCGGTATCGATACAGGGATTGTCCTGTATCGATATAGTGTGCAACATACGGGAACAGAACATCTGGGTATCGATACAATACTTCTCCTGTATTGATACCGAATGCCATATAATTGGCCGTTTGACTTTGTTACGGATTTTGACTTTGGTAGAGAGTATAAATACCCCGTTTTGGGGACAAAGTAGGGTTCCACGAATTTTACCTAGGTTTTACTTTCTGAAGTTTTCGGCTACGGTTTCTAATTTTACATTCAGCGTTCTGTTTTCAATTATACTTCAAGATCTCGGCGTTGGATTGACTTTGCGGATTGAATATCAAGTTTCGAGTTTCCCCATGCAATTATGGTATCGCTCTCCCATTATTTTCATATTTTTAATCTACAAGCATGCATAGATCTAGGGTTAATTTGAGTCCTGCAATTCTTCTAACCATGAGTGAGTAGTCGCATCGAGTGTGACTGCGGGGCGAAGGCGCCCGCATCTAGGCTAGTCGATATCTCACCTCGGGGCCGAATTAAATCAATTTTCAAGCAATTTTGGGAACTGGAAACTTTTCTAACGAACAAACCCAGGCATTACCGGAATTTGAATGCCCACGAAATCTGGTGAGAGGTGGTGCGCATTCATTAGGAAACCTTTCTCAGATTCTAAAATCAGTAAAAGGATTAATTGCGGCCCGAGTAAATATTGGCTAGGTTAGGTGTGGACGCTGGGTTCCCACAGCTGCGCTCTCTTTATTATTTCGCATTTAATCAGTTAAATTAGCTTAGTGGTTAGTTAATTAATCTCATAAAAGCGAAGGGGTGGCTACCTAAGAGCCAGTTAAACTAAAACTCTACACTTTTGAGTCAAACACCATTAGCCGTCTCTGTGGTTCGACTCCGGTACTTCCGAATTTATTGTGCTACACCGGTCAAGAGTCCTACGCTTGGGACGCGTCTTATTTTTAGTCACCTGGTCGGTCAAGCATTTTTGGCGCCGTTGCCGGGGATGGCGACGTGTGTTCAAGAATGTGAGTTTTAGTGTCTTGTTTTTTTTTTTTTTAAGCTTCTTTTTGTTTCTAGGTTGAGTCATCTAGAGTCCGTCGAGTGGTAAGTATTTTGTGTCTTGAGTTAAGTCAAAAAAAAAAAAAAAGGTAATAAGGAAACAACTGGGTGAACGAGGTGAGAACGGAAGAATTCTGTGAGATGTGTGAGTGTTGGGGACATTCTGTTTATAGCTGCTCCGCTTTTTATGCACTCAAGGAAGCTTATCGAAATAATCAGCCTAGGGTGAGTGTTATTAATCAACGGTGGGATCCTTATCCAAATACGTACGATCTAGGGTGGTCCCACCACCCATCTTTTTCATCGTGGTATTCCGAACCCCCAGTGCCACCACAGGCACTGCCTGTAAGGACCCATGAGTTTTAATCATTTTTCTAAAATAATGTTGGGGAAATGTGAGAAATATTTTTAAAATGCAAAACGAGATCAATATGAGAAGCATATATGCTTGAGGGTGTCTTTATAACACATTAGAAACATGAGGGGCTTAAGTGCAAGTGTATGGGTGTATATATATACATTTGGGGCTGATTTTTTTGGGCAAAATGCACCTCTCCCTCTCTCTCTAAGGGCAGCAGCCCCTCCCTCTTCTTCCTCCCCATTTTCTCTTTAAATTCCACCACAAATCCACCTCCCACACTTCTCAAACTCAAGATTTAACCACATATTCATCATCTACGCGTGTTTGGGAGCCCGGAGTACCATCTTTTCGCACCGGGAGGACCAAATACGGGATTTCTCAAATTGGGGATCTAGGAATTTGGTTTTGGGATCTCATTTTTGGAGCTAAATCATCCTTGAGGTAGGAGATTTCTATCTTCTCTAAGTGTTTTGAGATGTTTAATGTGAGTGGTGTAACCACATTTGATCATTTTCTTCATTTCTGGCAAGAAAACCCATTTTTCATCTTTCTTGTTTTGGTTGGATTTGATTCACGTTTTTGATGTTGTGCTAAGTTAAATGTGTTGTTGTTTCATTACCTTGGATGCCTTTGAGTCTAATTTTTGCCTTGGAAGTGATTGGGTTGAGCCCCATTGTGATCTAAGTGAGAAAAACCAGTTTGAAATCTACTCGTAACGCTCTGGTATCGATACAAGTTTCATGGGTATCAATACCCAGCGTTCTGTTCAGTGTTTGGTGATCTGTATTGATACCACTTTCATGGGTATCAATACCCAGCGTTCTGTTCAGTGTTTGGTGATCTGTATTGATACCCCTTTCATGGGTATCAATACCCAGTGTTCTGTCTAGTTTTTGGTGATCTATATTGATACCCCTTTCATGGGTATCAATACCAAGGTTCTGAATCTCGTACCGGAGAGGGTACCGGTTTTCTTACTGGTACGGTACGGTACCGGTACCGGACGAGTACCGGTACCGTTTCGGATTTAGCGGTACTACATGTATATACATATATAAAAATCAAAATTTTTACTCATGTCCCCGATTTTTTTGTTGGTAAATTAATATATATATATATATATATATATATATATATATATATATATATATATATATATCTTATATTACATATAATTATAACTCAAAAAAATTCCCAATACCATTCATTATAAAACATACATTTGACAAGGAAAAACAATTGTTCCTTTGTGCTGTGTAAAGTGTAACCTGTAAACACGAAATAGCTAAAGTTCTACATTGCTATACCCTATATGTCTTGTCCTTTGTGCTGCAAAAGAAACAATTGAATTTCCTTTGTGCTCTGTTTTACCCACCCAGACTCTCTCTCTCTCTCTCGTCTCTTCTTCTCCATTTTCTTTTTTTTTTTTCCAGATCTTCCATTGAAATCCAGATCATCTTCCCCAAAAACCCAAACCTTCTTCTCCTAATCTCTTCCACTACCACATCCGACTCTCCTCATCTCTACCTCCATTTATCGTTGAACCAAAAGTATTTTTAAAGCGTTACACAAATCATCAGAGGCCAAATGAGGTTGCCGGAGACGAGTTGATTCGCCAGAGACACAGATCGAGAGGTTTTGGGGCTATACCAACATGTACAAGTTCCATTTGAGGCTTAGTTTTCAAAGTATTTCAGAAACCCATGGTGCTGAAACGTATCTGTGCCACTCTGCAATTTTCCGGACGAAATGGCCGGTAAGTGCATCTCGGCCGGTATTGACCGGATCAACCGGTAGAGACCGGTAAGGCCCGGTATCGAGGCCGGAACGAAATTAGAGGTGTCTGGTACCGTTTATGGTTCAATCCGGTATGTACCGGCCGGTACGGTACGAGATTCACAACCCTGATCAATACCCAGCGTTCTGTCTAGTTTTTGGTGATCTGGTATTGATACAACTTTCATGGGTATCGATACCCAGCTGTCTGTATGGCAGATTTTTTACCCAACTTCGCGGGCACGCCCCGGTTTTGTCTGAACTCCGATTGAGGTGATTCTTGAACCGTTGGAAAGCTCTATGAGTCTACTTTCAAACCCAATTGGTCTCATATTTATAGCCTTTGTATTTTGAGAGAAATGTGCTTTTTCCTATCAAGGTGTTAGGTTTTCTCGAGATTCGTAACTCCATTCTTATGTTCGTATGCTTTGGGCCTTTATTGGTCTTTTCTAAGCTTCTCAATGTGACTTTTAAGCTTTGGTAATCTATCATGGTATGAATGATATTTTGTCACGATTTCACATGATTCTAGGACACATATTAACTTTGCCATAACCGACACGCTACGAGCTTTCGAACTAAATGAATCACATGGAATGAACGTGAGGTGTAAATGAAAGAATGAAAGATGTGACACGGGGTCCTACGGAAGGATATGCCCGGAATGACACGGGGCCCTCACAAGGGGTATGCCCGGAATGACACGGGGCCCTATGTAAGGGGTGTGTGAGTGAGTTGGACACCTACGGAATATCGGTACGTTATCGGACACAACGGCACACCGGTTAATCTTGGTCGAACATATGGAATTCAAATTGTTTATATCTAAAGTTGGGGCTTCCGTGAGTATATTGTGAAATCTCCTTTTTGTTGCATGCACTCCATTATCATTTCATCATATCTAGATTTGATAGGCGTTTCCTACGAGCTAGTGAGCTCACCCTATCTTTCCCAGGTACACGGCATGGAGCATGAGATCGGATGCTTGGAGTGTGAATGCATGACATGAAGATTTTATGATCATGAAGTCATTTTCTTATCTTTATATTAAGTACATTTTGGAAGATGATCCTGTAACTTTAATTTCTCCAAGCTTTTGGCTATTTCAACTTATGTAATAATTTTAAAACATTTTTGTTTGTTATTTTTTTATGGATACGGGTACCCTTGAACAGAAACTTATTGTACTTTGACTTTCTATATGAAATTGTTTGACTCTATTGATCCTACGTGGATTCTATTTGTATTTGACTTATTAAAATTGAGGGCGTGACACTGCCTTTTCCTCTGCCAGAAATACAGTTGTTCGAATTTGCCCAAGACCACATGACCCAATTTGGCTCCCTTTTCCAAGACCCACAAGGGTTTGATCCTTATTCTAGTGGCCCACCCTCAGAGCTGACTTATCCCCCTCATGATGAGAAGCTTGAGGAGAGGGTATAGACTTTTGTGCGATCGCAGATGACCTTCACCGCAGAAACCACCCAAGCAATTGGGAATCTTAGGTCTCAATTGACTCAACTCACAGTGGCAGTGAGACAAATCCAACAGGAGTGTGAAACATTTCCTTCCCCGCCTCAAGTTAGTAGAAGTAAGGAAGTCGACCCATTTCTCATAGAGGGACATGTTGATGATCGTATGGAGGATTTTGACTCGTGGTCTGAAAGCTCCTCCGAGTTTGGAGGGAATGAAGAGTTTACTCCTAGGGAAGAGGAAATAGGTCTAGTTAACGATGTTGAGGAGGTTGACTTGGTCTTACCACAGCCCTCTGAATTTAGAGGGGATGAGGAGCTTACTACTAGGGAAGAGATAGAAGAGAAAGTTGACCCACTTGTCATTGAGGGTGGGGTTGATGATGGTTTGGTAGAACCTTCTGAGTTGGGAGCGAGCGCAGAGCTCACTGCTCAATGTTCCCCCCTTGAGTCTAATGAAAACGTCGAAACCCCTCCCATGTATCTTCCACTATTGATCCGCGCTGCCTACGTTTTCCTTTTGCGCTCCTATGAGTCTAGAGAACGAGGAGCTCACTGCCCTCCGTGTGTTGGTCCGATAGAAAAATCTCCCACCACTGAGGAGTGGGATGCTGGGATTGATTATTTGCAGTCTTTAATGGATGAGCAAGATAGGAAGTATGGATTTGAGAGTGAGTCTCTTATTTTTGGAGACCACGACTTTATTAAGGAGAAATTAGTTGAGAAACCAACCTTGGCAGATGTGGTTTCGGTAGAAGAGTCGAAGTCAACGGTAGTGGAACATATTGATTTTCTTGGTGTTGATGATTACGATTTTGTTTATCTTCCTTCTATTGCAAATTATGTCCACAACTCGAAGATTAATTTGGTTTCACATGAGCACTTAGAGGCACTTCAATTTCTTAAAACAACTCGGCAATTGCTTTACTCGAAGTATCTTTTCTTGTGGTCTGGCCGAGTACAATTTTTAGTGCCAAGCTTAACGTGGGGTGGTGCATTCATGGAATTCATCTTTGTGGATTTGCTTAATTTTTGAATTCCACGTTTCAAAGATCTCTTTCTCTCTCTCTCTCTCTCTCTCTCTCTCTCTCTCTCTCTCCCAGTTCAAATTAATTAAAAAAAAACACACACAAAAACATCTTGATGGTCTTGTATAGCCACCCACTCTTCAATTCAAGTTGGGGGATGGGGAGAAAAGTATGACACGTGAGACTGCGTGAAGGTCTAGTTGTGTTCTTTATTTGCTTTCTTTATCCATTTGTGGCCCTAGCTTTCACGAAAGCAAAGGCTTGATGCCATTTGTTGTCTAGTAGGTAGTTGGTTCTTAAGCCTTTTGCAGGACGAGCATGCTACCACACCAGCCTTGGTAGTTTGGGCCTCTCCGTCGGAGTGAGTGCGGCATTCAGGAGCCTCAGGCAGGGGTGCCACCAAATGTGGCGGTTGTAAGTCCTATAAAGTTTCGGCGCGACTCTGTATGATTAGCTGTGGATCTTTTTAGGTCCGAAGGAGCGGATCCTGGAAGCAGTTCCAATGACAAAACGCAACAGTGGCAGCAAATTCCCCATACATCGGCTGGGGTCATGATGGTTGGCTGCCATCCGACGGTCCATTTCTTTCCCTTATTCTTCTATTTTTATGTTTTGTCTTCATGCTCTGAGGACAGAGCAATTTTCAAGTTGGGGGAAGGGGTGTACTTTGTACACGTTATTTTTGTTTTGAGCGTTGTTAGTAGGTTAGGGGTCATTTTTAAATTTTTGGTTATATTTTTTTAGTGTGGGGATACGATTGTTATGCTTGCTTGTATGAGTTAGGTGAGCATGCTAGATTTTTGTCTCATTGGTTGTCTGTTTAACTTGTTCACATGCATATATTTTGCACTCATGTTTGAGTATTTTCTGCACCATAAGCAAGTTTGAGTAGGTGTTCCCACGTTGTGCACAATATGTCCTTAAGGCATCCCATGTTTCATTGTTCTTCACTTTCTGCATTCGCACAAAATAGTAGGCGTTTGTACCACAAATCAAAATTTGAATATTATGCATGCGTGTGTGAGAGTTGGTGATGTGCTTAGGGGATGAAACAAGACCATCTTTGTATAATTAAACCACTATATGTGTCCCATTGATCCCATGTTAAACCAATTTGTGTCGCTTCTGTGTCAAACTTAGGAAACCGGTGTTTGGTCGGTGAGTCAGTTTGATGGTCCAACTCTGTGCGCATTTTAAAGGCCTCGAATCAATGGAATAAAAGAGCATCGAAAATTAAATATGTTGCTTTTGGGGTGCCATGTCTTTGGCTTTAAAAAAAAAAAACCCTAAACTTTAATCCATTACCGTTTTTCCCCCAAATTCACCCATCTTAATGATAAGAGAGTGGTGGAAAGACTGTCAACTGACCCTTTGACCCGTTGCTATGAATTTCCAAGTTTTCCAGAAAACGAAAAAAGAAAAAAATAGAAAAACAAGAAAGAAAAGAGAAAGAAAAACGCAGTCAAGTTGAGGGGGGGACCATCCGATTCTTCCCCACACACTCTCTCTCGCTCTCTACCTCATCATTCTCATTTCCCCTCTTCCTTCTTCTCCATCCAAACCTTAACCTCTAAACCTTTCCAAACCTAAACTCACCAAACTTATGGAACCCTAAGAGGCAAACTGAGCTGGAATTGAGCTATGATTCCGAGGATGTGATCACGAAGGAGTGTTGAGCGCGGAGTTGGACATGTTTGTGTTGGTGGTGTTAGTAGTAGTTGCTATTTTATGTGTTTGTTGTTGGGAACTATTCCATTTTATGGGTTTGTTTATGTCGGTGGTGTAACCGTGTCTGTGGTCGGAGGTTGTGTCAAACTTTATTCGTGATGTTTTGTGTAGTACAATGTTAGAGCTTTGGTTGTTTCTATGTGATATTTGTGGATGTTTTTGTGTTTATCTGTGTTGGTGACGGTCAGTCTGAGTAGATTGACCATGAGCTTTTATATAGGTCGTCACCCTTTGCATGTTGCCCTTTTTCGTTGTTAACCGCGGTCGTTACAAGCCTAACAAAGCCCTTAGTTGACCCAATGCACGTCGTCTGACCCTTTTGCATGCGTGTGTTATATTTAGATTGTGAATGTGTGGTATCTTGATTTGTGAGCTTTCATTGCATATCTTGACATTATTTTGACTGGCACGTGGTGGTTTGTTCAATCCACGTTCATCGCCAGGCGCCTCACATGGGATGTAAAGTGTTTCAGTGAGTACGAGTGATATTGTGTCACGTGGGAGCATTTTATCTTAGACCTTGTTGAGTAGGGGTATTATTTGAATTTTTGTTGGAGCATGGATGTGACTGAGTTGTGGGTAACTAAGAGACTATATTTTAATTGTTCATTCGATGTTATACAGGTTGTATAACCCTCGTATCTCTTATTGAGTCGTTGTATCGTTTTTATTATTGTTTTTTCGTTTTTTACTAAGGACTAGCAACGCTCAAGTTGGGGGATGTGATAGGCGTGTGGGAAGCTTGCTTTCCAGCGCCTAAGTAGGGCGAATTAGCGCGTTAGAGGCGCGATTTTATTCTATTTTTCACTTAATGCGGTGTGTTCTTGGTTTTTCGTGTGTTTGGTTGTTTTGTAGGGAACAGGTCGAAAAAGAGCACGTGAAGTGGACACATGGCGGTCAGGCACGTAGGGAACCAGTGGGGCCCAAGTGGGGATGGCCAAACAAGCTTGGAATGCACTTTAGAAGATCCGGTATTGATACAGGGATTGTCCTGTATCGATACAGTGTGCAACATACGGGAACAGAACGTCTGGGTATCGATACAATACTTCTCCTGTATTGATACCAAATGCCATATAATTGGCCGTTTGACTTTGTTACGGATTTTGACTTTGGTAGGGAATATAAATACCCCGTTTTGGGGACAAAGTAGGGTTCCACGAATTTTACCTAGGTTTTACTTTCTGAAGTTTTCGGCTACGGTTTCTAGTTTTACATTCAGCGTTCTGTTTTCAATTATACTTCAAGATCTCGGCGTTGGATTGATTTTTGCGGATTGAATATCAAGTTTCGAGTTTCCCCTTGCAATTACGGTATCGCTCTCCCATTATTTTCATATTTTTAATCTACAAGCATGCATAGATCTAGGTTTAATTTGAGTCCTGCAATTCTTTTAAGCATGAGTGAGTAGTCGCATTGAGTGCGGCTGCGGGGCGAAGGCGCCCGCATCTAGGCTAGTCGATATCTCACCTCGGGGCCGAATTAAATCAATTTTCAAGCAATTTTGGGAACTGGAAACTTTTCTAACGAACAAACCCAGGCATTATCGGAATTCGAATGCGCACGGAATCTGGTGAGAGGTGGTGCGCATTCATTAGGAAACCTTTCTCAGATTCTAAAATCAGTAAAAGGATTAATTGTGGCCCGAGTAATTATTGGCTAGGTTAGGTGTGGACGCTGGGTTCCCACAGCTGCGCTCTCTTTATTATTTCGCATTTAATTAGTTAAATTAGCTTAGTGGTTAATTAATTAATCTCATAAAATCGAAGGGGTGGCTACCCTAAGAGCCGTTAAACTAAAACTCTACACTTTTGAGTCAAACACCGTTAGCCGTCTCTGTGGTTCGACTCTGGTACTTCTGGATTTATTGTGCTACACCGGTCAAGAGTCCTACGCTAAGGACGCGTCTTATTTTTAGTCACCTGATCGGTCAAGAAAGTACCTGAAGCTTGAACGTCCAGAAATTGAAATTGATCTTCCCACCAAATAGTCTTTAAGAAGTCGATTGTTAGAGCACCCTGCTTAGTTTCTTGAAAGAAGGCCATTTCCACTTTTTTTCCTTTAGGAATTTCTTGATTCTTCCCCTTTTCTCCCTTTTTGAAAGACCCTTGATATTCCAAGACAATATCTTCATTTGATAAAAGATGAATGCTTGGCTCTGTCTTTGGTATGGAATTTTTAGAGTTGACAATTGGCCCTAGTATTATTCAGGGCTCTTAATTCTGCAATTTTATTGACAACCTCATCCTCATCGCCATCATAGTTCATATACAGCTGATTAACTTTCCAGACAGTTGTGCTTCATTGAGTAAGATTTTATTCCTGTTGTTGATGCCGTTTGAAGAAATGGATGCTGACAAAGCAGCAGCTGCAACTGCTGATCTAAACAGAACACATTTCTTGCCACCTTTTTTGTTGTCTTGTTTTATCTTTGAGTAGCCAAGTATCTCATTGATGGTCTTCTTTTTCTTTTTACCTTTGACACCTTTAATTGCGTCTTGGATTTTGATTTGGTTTTCTTCCTCTATCTGGTCCACCGGTGTCCCATCATATTCAGCTTCCAATGGAATTAAATCAATCCCAATACCATTCGAATGTGCTTTATTAATGTCCACTTCCTCTAGAGCAGTATTAGTGATTGCCTCATTAACCGTGTGGTTAATGAGGTTAGTTGGTGGGATTGTTTCATTAATAGCATCCAATGAAGCTTCCCCAATACTGTCCATGACTATTTCATCTTCCACTGCTGATTTACCAATACCCGAAGTGGAGCTAAATGAATCAATTACTTCTTCAACCAAATTCTGTTTTGAATTTTCTGGATCCTTGTCATCAGAAAATGCAAGCTCATTACCATTTATGTTGTCTTCTACTGCTTTATCATCAGTCTTTGATTCCAACTCATCATTCTTGTTTCCATCAGTTGCAGTCTCGGGTATGTCATCATCTTCTTGATCTTCCTCTTCTTCAACTACCTTATCCATGGGCAGTAATGTTGGTGCAGAGAATTGATTTTGGTTTACAAATCTGAAAGAGTCTTCTTCTATAACATGAACTTTGTAACTTACCCCATATACCTCCATATCTATGATACCTTCTATCAATTGCTGAAGTTCTGTGGCTATAAGGATTTTACCTTTTGCGAAAGATTTTTCCTTTAAAGTGCTCTCATCAACTTGCATAAAATGTCCCCAAACACTGCCAATTTCCTTGAAATTCGATATAGACTAGGCATTTAGTGGCATTCCGAAACAAGATAACCATACAAAACGTTCCACACTGGCTTGTTCCCCATTCCATGGATTAATTTGATCGAACCAGCTTGAAATCCATTTTTCCTTAAAGATTGAATCCCTAGACTCCACATCAGGAAACGTGATTAAAACATATCTTCCACCCATAGGTCTAATTTGGACATTGAATCCTTCTTTCAAAAAAATCCTCTCCAAATCAGATGCTGAGACCAATTTACAAATAGAGGCACTAGCACTTTTAAACAAACAGCCATTACCAGAAGCTTGAACCTGTATTTTTCTTGATTGTATACTTGGTGCCTGGTTGAGTGTAGCTTCAAATCTTCTATTTTTAGCTTGTTTGCTAGATTCCGCAACACCTTTTCTTCTCCACACTTCCTTCCCCTTTTTTTCAGTTTGGGTTTTCTTGAAGCTCATCTTATGGGGGTTTGGGGTTTTGGAGCTCAACCGTCTACGATTATGATTGTTTTGCCTGCTTCCTTGAGACCTTAAATTGTCCTCTTTTCTCAGATATTTCGCAAATTTAACCTCCAATTTGTGATCTCAGACCCACAACCCGTTCGAACTTTCTATTGCTACGACAGCATCCTCATATCTGAAGAATCTCACAAAGCCAAAACTTTGGCCAGTGACTTTGCTCCTTTTATTAGGAATAAAAATATCTGTAATTTTTCCATACCTTGAGAAGAGATTGAAGACCCAAATCTTTCGAATTTGATAGGGTAGGTTATCAACGAAGACAGTTGAAGTTGGGGGTATTGTGTCCATATCCAGTTGAATGTTTAACTTTTACTGACGTTATTGGAAAAGCCGCCGGGAAAAATAATTATTTTTTCTGGTGATAATTAAAAAAACCGCTGGTAAGAGTCACTTTCTCTAGCATTTGTTGAACTGCCGGAAAAAAAAATGGCTTTTTCCAGCATTAATAGACCCGCCAGGAAAAAAAACGCAGGAAATGCCCCATTTTCTTGTAGTGACACGCGCTCAATGCTAAGGGTTGAATTGGATGTGAGTATGGGTTGCCTCATTCAATTAATTCTTAAGGTTCACGACTTCAAACCACAACATACGAGATCATTCGCCATCATCGGGTATTGCCCAAAGTGGGGGCTTAAAACATTTGCAAGGCCAAATTTGAGTGTCTACACCTATCCAATCCAATGATATATTAACTAGTTGTTTTATTTAATATATATTTATTTCAATAATAATTTGGACAGAAAGACATAATATAGCATGAAGACATAGGTGTTGTTGACGATATATTTTTTTCAATATATATATCTACCCCATAAAATTAAGCAATTTGGAAGGACAATCATGAAAATGGTATCCATTATCTTAGTGGAAACAGTTTCTTGTTTTTGGACAGATTGAGATTTGCATTTTGAAAAATAGGTTATGTGTTTCCAGAGCAGTTTGCGAGGGAAGTGGTGTTACTGTTTTGTAGTCTTAAGTTTCCAGGAACAGTACTTGAACTTTTAACCTTCTTTATTCTGGATGTGGTTGTTTGGGAAAAGGGAACAAAAATTTTGGGTACTATTTGTGACTGTATTTGCTATCCAAGGCAGTACTTGCTTGCTTTACTATAACGTTTGATAATATTAACAAGTTGGTATTCAAATTAAAATTGTTAAGTGATTTTGTTCGCAAAGGGAAAAATCAAAAGATAATTTTGTTTTTCTCTGGGCTGTGCTTGTTCTCTAGTACAATGATTAGCATTTGATCTTACTACCATTTCTCAATTTTATGTTGTATTTCACATTAAACCGTGCTTGACTCTTTAAATAACATATTGCACTCATGCCACTCACTCTTATCAAACACACTCGCAAACAGATATTCTCCTTTTGTAGAGAGAGAAAGAGAGAGAGAGAGAGAGAGAGGAAATGGAGGTTAAAGTGGAAGTCATAAGCAGAGACACCATAAAACCCTCTTCCCCAACCCCACCTAACCTCCGCCACTACCGCCTCTCATTTCTGGATCAAATCGCTCCTGCATGCTTCATACCCTTCTTCCACTTCTACCCCCACACCCCCACCACCACCACCTTCACTCAAATACAAATATCCAACAACCTCAAAAACTCCCTCTCCCGAACCCTAACAAAGTTCTACCCACTCGCCGGCCGCCTCGTAAACTGCATGTACGTCGACTGCTCTGACACCGGGGTCCCCTACACCGAGACCCGGGCCTACTGCCAACTTTTGGATTTCATTTCCGATCCGAGTCCTTCCCAATTCCATAAGTTCCTTCCGTGTGAGTTGGGTGATATTGGTGATATACCATTGGCGGTGAGAGTGAACTTTTTCGACTGTGGGGGTGTGGTGCTTTCTGTGGCTATTTCTCATAAGGTGGCCGATGCTTTTTCGTCTGTGTTCTTTGTGAATTGTTGGGCGGCGGCTGGCCGTGGTAGGGAATGTGATGTGTCCCCTCCACCGCTGGGCGCGGCAGAACTCTTCCCGCCGATGGAGATAGCCGGGTTTGACGCCAGGACTGGGATAACGAAGGATCCGATTGTGACCAAGAGGTTCTTTTCCTTTTTATTTTTGGGAATCTAGTTTATAAATTGCCTTAAGTTATTTAATTTTATCATATTCTTATTTCTTTGAAATACTGTGAAAAAAAAAAGCACTGGAAAAATTAGGAAAACTATGACGCAGACTTGAAAAATTCAAAAAAAAGGGATAAAGTAATTCGTCTATTTTGTCTACTTTGAAATATATATATTTTTCGTGTAGTCTTGAATTTCAAAAGAATGACATGAGGGCAACCTTTCTCCTCTTAGTAAGTTACAATGATAATTGTGTTGATTTTAAGTTACAATGATAATTTTCTTGATTTTAAGCTCCACAATACCTTAAAAAAAAAAAAAAAAAAGGAAGCCCAAAACTGCAAAAGATAAATTGTTTGCACAAAAATTGAATTTTTTTTTTTTGGGTAAGTCGGAAAATAAACAAAAATTAAATTTATGATGGTCATACTATATCGCTTGACACATTACATGAATTAATTGCCAGATATGTGAAGACCATCAGATCAATACTTTAGAAGGCGACAGATCAATCGCTCTATGCTACTATAATTACAAAGACAAAATTTTGCGTCTCTCTTCGATTGCACAAAATATATATACACACATACATGTCTTTTTTAGCAATTGAAGGAAGATTTGATATATATCATATATGCTACCACCACTGCACCACCACCACCACTCCGCCGCTCCCACCACTGCCATGTACGACACCACCACTACTCCCATCATCACTACCCCCACAACCACAATCAGGCCACCACCATCGCTATACAACCATTTTGCCTATATAAGTAAGAAAATTAGTGAATTTAACCATATTTCTATCATTAAGTGTTTTTATTTTTTCGTTTTTTATTTTTTATTCTTATCAGATTCAACCACCACTCACCCCAAAAGAATCTAGATCCATGTCGGATTTCAACTTATTTATCATTTGGCCTGATCAAATGCAATTTTCTTTCCCACTATTTATTTGATTACAAAGTCGTTCGTATTACTCTATTTGATTACGAAGTCATTCGTATTACTCTATTACACATGGTTAGTCGTGCAATTCGATTTTTTTTTCTTTTCTTTTTTAACGCTTTATATGAAGTTTATAATTGATCACTATTGAGGATAAGTTTCTTTCAACTATTTTCAAAATCCCAACAGGTTTGTGTTTACCGCCTCTAAAATTGCATCTCTTAGAGACAAGTGCATCGACAATTCAAGTTCGAATCCGAAACTCCCGACACGCATAGAAGCCCTTTCGGCTTTTCTATGGACTCGTTTCATGGCCTCCATCCATTCAAAAAAAGACCCCAACAAAATGTACATCCTTATCCACGCCGTGAATTTGCGCACAAGAACCAATCCCCCTCTCCCCGACCACTACTTGGGAAACATCTTCGGTTTCGCGATAACAGTACCATCAATGATAAACGACGAATTCAAGTGCTACGAGATTGCCAACCAGGTGAGAGAAGAGATAGGGAAAATCAACGGAGAGTATGTACGGATGCTTGGAAAGGGCGAGAACCATTTGAACTTTTTGAAAGAGAAGGCGAAGATGTTCACCAAGGGGGAGATGGAGTCATTGAATTTCACGAGCGTATGCAGGTTCCCTTTGTATGAAGCTGATTTTGAGTGGGGGAAGCCGGTGTGGGTAATCGTGGCTCCCATGCCGGTTAAGAATCTGGTTGTTTTCATGGACACGCGATCAGGTGATGGCATTGAGGCATGGGTGAATTTGACAGCAGAGGACATGGTTAAATTTGAAGTTGACGAGGAGTTGCTTGAGTTTGTTTCACCAACCAAGGGTGCTGAAAATTCAAGCGTTTAAGGTGTTCCTATGCTCCTTGACTGTTTTATGGTATTGTTTGAAAATAAGGGATCTTACCTTTGCTGCCAGATTCAGTAGTTTGGTTGAAGGGTTAATGTCTGTTGTTTTAGTCTTTGCTTTAGTTTCTTGTAGTGTTTTTGGTTTTCGTCTTCACCTTGTAATGGTTCTCAAGTCTATTCCCTTGGCCTTTTGTTCTGGGTGGTGCAGCTGGTGCTTTAATTTTGTGCTTGTTTTCACCTTGTGGCTTCGTTGTTGAGAAATTTAGTTGTTCCCTTCACATTTACAGAAAAATTGGGTCATGGATTGAGGATTAGTCTATTTGGCCACCATTATCTTTTATCCGTATGGGGCTCTTTGAGTTGTTATATATTCGGCATAATTGAGTTGTTAAACCTCACATCGTGTAGTTCTTTTTCAAATCACCAATTTTTTATTTTTTATTCTATAGTTTATTCACCCCCAACCCCTTCCTCCAAATCAAACAGACACAACCATAGCGCCAAACTGCAAACAACACTATAATCGCTAAGCAATAGCACAAGTATATCCTCTTGACAAATCCACACCAATGCCTTACATTGATGAATCACCCGGCCACGTTGATGCCCTACAAAATGGCAACAACCAAGCAAACGCCAACCAACCCCACAAAAGAAACACAGCTAAAAATAACAACCAAGACAACACATAAAAAAAGCAAATGCAGCCAACGAGCATGGCACCAACGATGATAGCAAAAGGAGACAAAAGAAGAAGAAGCAACTAACGCGAGACAACCCATGCATACCAAGAACCCCAAACGAGGGATGATAAGATCAGATGAGGGATGAGAATATCAGACAAGGGAGACCAATACGACTGGGGGGAGGGAAAAGAGGGAAGGGGAGGACCGAGTTGGATAGGACGGTGTGGGGAAAGACCGGATCAGATTGGATGGGGAGGGGAAAACAGGCGGGAAGGCCGATCCGACCAAGGAAATTGCATAAAGGGAACCTGATTGGACGTGGAGGGGAACATCAGAAAAAGGAGAGCCGATCGGATTCAAATGAGAAAGGGGTTAACAAAGCCCGAATAACACAAAGATCGCTCGAATAGGAACACAGTAAGCGCGCACTGAAAGCCCAGAGCGGCTTAGATCATAAATGCTGGGTTCTTGCAAGATCATCACCTAAATGTAAGCTCGTACTCTAGACCACAATGGCCAGCATAGAAACAACAACCATGCAAATTAAAAGGGTCGAGAAAACACAAGCAACTGGTAGTGTGTGAGACCAAGGGTGTGTACAAACACTGATCAAATGGCAAAAATGCAATATTTCCTAACCTACAACATCAAATGAAGAACAGAACTAAGCATCATAGAAAACAAATACAGCACATGGGTATTAAAAGACGACAAGTTGGCAAATTGCTTGCTTGAATCGCACCAAGTTGATGGATGGGCGGGGCCTTAATTGCCAAACATAGGATAGCGCCTTCCATTATGATTATAACCCTCAATTTGTCAACAAATACCTTTATTACATCACATACCACAAATTAAAGGTGATAAGCGTCAACTGCTTCAATTATTATACTTTTTACCTTGGTTTTTCTTGCACTACTTTCTCCTCGGCACTTTTCTGGCTATATATATAGGTAAAATTCATGTGTCAATATCAATAAGTCTAAAATCACACTCAAAGTACACACGCAAATTAATGCACAAAACACACATATAAGCAATGTTGGTAAGAGCTCAACTAAGCCCAAGAAAAGCAACTGAGAAGAAGAAAAAAAATGCCAAGGCCAAGATATAGCCATTGTTGATAACCAAAATTACATGAAACACCAAAAGCCGAAAATTGACAAGCCTAGAAATTGAGAGGGCTTTAAGAAGCAAACATAATGATCCCTGAGGACATGACCAAGCCAAGTTGTAATCCAAAATCCCAGCTGCCGCCCATAACACCTCTAGCAATCCAGAAACATAGCAGAACATGACAGCAACCTCCCTAGCTCCATTCCAAAAGCTTCCAACCCAGACAACCCAGAGGACCCTTAACAAGAAAAAAAGAAAAAAAAAACCTCTCAAATCCAGAAACCACTACCCCGAATCCTTATACTTACAATTTTAAAAAATTTCGACAGAAATAAGTAGTAAAAGCTCAAAAGTAAAAATTAAAACATGATAGTATACTTTGTCAATGCAAACAGGTGTATCAAACATATAGAACAACATCTTGTAGTATCTTCCAGTGTAAGAGTTCTTCTTCAAATATTATTATCTACTGTTTGGGCACTGCCCCGACCTCTGGGTCGCAAGCCAGTTCCTCCACTTTATGGACACTGCTTCCGACCACCAGGTCAATAGGCCATTCACTCGAAAGACTTGTTTCCCGCGTTACATGGGCTCCGACTATGCCCGGATACGTCTAACGGAAGCTCTTTAATAACCTAAAATTGCTTTTCCAATTGTTGATTTCGAAAATAGGAGCAAGAGCGAATCCAGACCTGGCCACGGCGTGTCAATCACCCCGCGACCATACTTAAAGAATTACTCACTCATATTAATGCGAACGAATAACAAGATTCTGAAATAACGCATGCTTTTATAATTGGATATGAATTAAAGCGAAGATCCGAAAACAAAGTGCGGACAAACTCCCGCGAACGGAGATTTAATGAAAATAAAACAGAAAGTTACCGAAACAATATGCGAATCTGCGAACAAAACTTCAAAACTTCAATGCAAAAGCGTCCAAAAAGTAATAACTCCAAAAGAAAGTTCGGCTACCTTTTTAGAGTAAAAAAAAACTAAACAAGTTCGAACCCTAATTAATGATAAAAACGAGATATTTATATTCTCCGAAGTCAAACACTGATTTTAAACCATCCGGTATCGATACAGGTAAATGCCTGTATCGATACAGATAGCTTTTGTTCGCCTATAAGCACATCGGTATCGATACAGGCAAATCCCTGTATCGATACAAACATCTCTAAAATGCTTTTCAAGCTTGTTTGCTCGCCCTTTTTGGGTCCCTCCGGTTCCCAACATGTCCGATGTCTTGTGTCCACTTTACTTGCTCCTCCGGCCTGTTTCCTACAAAACAAACAAAAATACCAAAAACAAAAGACAACACCGCATCAAGTGGAAAACAGAATAAATCGCGCCTCTAATGAGCTAATTCGCCCTACTTAGGCGCTTATATCTTGAGATATTGCGCGCCTATCACACTCCCCAGCTTGAAGGTTGCTAGTCCCGAGCAATGAAAAGAATAAAAATAAATGAAAGGATAGATCTTTTAAACCCTCGGGCGGCCCCAGTAGGACGAGTGAAGTCTCGTGAGGGTTTTCAGCAGTGATAACCCAGAAAACACAAAGGACTCAAACATTTGAATGTAACTCAACCCAATCAATAGCTTCTTGAACCACTACAGTGACTGTCAGACAAGTCAAAGGCAAGATATTTCATCCATGGACAAAGTTAAACAAGTGAACTTCGCAGCAATCTTAGCACAAAAATTAATCCTCTCACCTACGATCGGATAGAGACTTTTCAAATGGCATGCATGTATGGGAAAATCACATATAGAAATTCACCAATCATCGAGAATAGTTCACACACCGTTGGTAGCCCAATATTACTTTAAGCACACTCCTTCCCTTTTCTTTTCTTTTCTTTTTTTTCTCTTTGTGTGGTCATGCAATGCCGGATCTCTCGGGCTTTCTAGTTGACTCTTTAACGAGCTTTGGGTCGGCTATCCCCAAGCCAAACGGCCTTAGAGCACCAGGTTTTAAGGGACCCCTACGGACCTAATTGCTCAAGTAAAAAAGGCTTTATTGAGATCCAAGCTAACCAAACTTAGCGTTACTTTCACAAGGTCTATCCATCTTTTGACGCGAACAACACGGTGGGAGCATACCCCGATTGTCCGGTTACAACTCAATGGACGCCCGGATAAGCATTAACAATATAGCACACATAACTCTTTTTTTTCTTTTTTTTTTAAAGGAGTTCCACAAGAATCCCATCAACAAGTTAACACATACAAGATTACCAATGACTCATGAACCATACTCGAGACCGGCAAATACCTACGTGGAACAGTATGTGTGTGAGAGCATGTTTCCAAATGACCAAACGCTATCCGACTATAGATGAAACATGCTAACTAAAGGCTTCCTGAACATTATGTTCACGAGCTTAAGTCTATCCATGAAATCATATTGAGACTTCGACTCGCACAACAACCCCAATAGTGCTAATTAACAGTCATCAACCAAGAATAGTTACACCCAAGCATCCAAATCCCTTTCTTTTTTTCTTTTGTTTTTTTTTTTTGTTTTTTTTTGTTTTTTTTTTGTTTTAAATCAAAAACATGTTTTAAATCAAAAACATGTACGAAGTACACCCTCCCCCCAACTTGAAATGTGCTCTGCCCTCAGAGCATGAAGACAAACATAAGAATGGTAAAACAAGGAAAAGAGATGGACCGTCAGATGGCAGCCAACCATCATGACCCCGGCTGATGTATGGGGAATTTCCTGTCATCGTTGCGTTTCGTCATCAGAACTACTTCTAGGATCCACTCCTTCGGACCTTAAAAGATCCACAGCGAGTCACACAGAGCCGCGCTGAAACTTTATAGGACTTACAACCGCCACATTTCGTGGCACCCCTGCTCGAGGCTCCTGAATGCTGCACTCACTCCGGCGGTGAGGCCCAAACTACCAAGGCTGGTGTGGTAGCATGCTCGTCTTGCAAAAGACTGAAGAACCAACTACCTACTAGGCAACAAATGACATCAGTACCGCCCGCTAGGGGAAGCCGGGCCACAACAAGAAATAACGAATATAAAAGAACACCCCAAACATACCAACAATTCAAAAATAACATACACCACCACTTTAGCGTCAATGAAGATGCGGGTACTACTTTTCTCCCTAATGTTCTCACTTAAATTTGTGTAGAGAAAGTCATCTTAACAATCCCGGGTAAGTCATGACTCAACAGGTTAAATCACTCAAGGTTGTTCCTTAAAGAAATCAGAGCCAATCATCTTTTATGACTATCCGAGACACGGCAATAAGATTGTTAGAAACCCAGATACACAAATTTAAGGCTAGAAATTAGGCGGCTATACCGGACCAGAAGTGTTGTGGGTTTTTTTTTTTTGAATTAATTTTAATTGGGAGAGAGAGAGAGAGAGAGAGAGAGAGAGAGAGAGAGAGAGAGAGAGAGAGAGAGAGATCTTTGAAACGTGGAATGCGAAAATTAATCAAATCCATAAAGGTGAATCCCATGAATGCACCACCCCACGCTAAGTTCTGCACTAAAAATTGAACTCGATTAGACCACAAGAAAAGATACTTCGAGTAAAGCAATTGCCGAGTTCGTCGGAAAAATGGACGCATCTCTGAATGTTCCCGTAAAACCAAATCAAGTTTCAGGTAGTGGACAAATTTCATAATAGACGGATGATAAACAAAATCAAACTTGTCAACACCGAGGAAGTCAACATGTTGTACTTCCTTTAAGACTGGTTGTTCAAGTGAGCTCACCCCAACAGAGTCTGGTTGCCTAGAAGGGGAAGACTCAAAAGGAAGACATTCAATAAGAAGATCGTTGCTTCCTTCCCACTTGATTGCCTCTTCTACGACATAATCAGATGCGGTCCAACTTGTTGCTCCTATATGTTCTGTCCACATGTCTAACACTTCCCTCTCTTGATCCACCCCGAGGGACGAGGGAACCTCTACCGCATAAGTATCATTACTCAGAAAACAAGCAGATTTAAACAAGTCCGATAGTGGCTCTAACTCTAACTCTAACTCTAACTCTAACTCTAACTCTAACTTAGGCAGTTGGACCAACAATGGCTCAAGGCCCGGGTCCCAGGCGACTCCGCACAACTCTCATGTTGCTAACAAATCCATCAAACTACCAATCTCTGGAGAATCTAAGAATAAAGCCTCTTCAGCGGTAAGAGCAACTTCTAGAGGATCTTTAAACAACACATTTTCGACATGCTCCTTAACAAGCGTGTCGACCAAACATACCGCAGACTCCTCTTCATCATTCTTGCTGCGAGTATTCTCATTGTAAACATTAACCCCTAACGTTGGATCCACTAATAATTGCACTCCCTCCAAATTTGACTATTCAACGAACTCAACCCCATCAAGGGAATTGTCCTCTAACATATCATCACGAGGAGGGGAAGACTCAAGGGAAAAACGTTTGCCATGGAGCTCGCCACCCCCTATAGACTCTGAAAAGTGATCAACGCACAAAGCCAGGTCAACTCCTCGATCTCTAGACTCACAGGAGCGAAAAAGGAAAGCGTAGGCTGCCCGAATCAACAGTGGAAGATACATTAGAGGGGATTCATTTTTCTCCTTGGGCTTAGGTGGGGAACACTGGGCAGTGAGCCCCACATTCCCTCTAAACTCGGAGAACTATTGTAAGCACAGGTCAACTTCCTCTACATCGTTAGATAAACCTACTTCCTCTTCCTTAAGAGTAAACTCCTCATTCCCTCCAAACTCAGAAGGTTCCTCCAAACGATCATCAACCTGCCCCTCGATGAGAAGTGGGTCGACTTCCTCTCTTCTATTGACTTAAGGCGGTGAAGGGAATGTCTCCCACTCTGGTGGATTTGTCCCCACTTGCCTGCGGAGTTGAGTCAATCAAATCCTAAGGCCCTCAATTGCTTGGGTGGTTTTACTGCGGTGAGGGTCATTCGCGATCTTTGTCCGATGCACTACCATCTCCTCAAACTCGTCATTATGAAGGGGATAAGTCAGCTCTGGGGGTGGGCCAGTAGAATAAGGATCAAACCCTTGCGGGTCTTGAAAAAGGGAGCCAAATTGGGTCATGTGGTCCCGGTGTTCAAACGATCAGATTTCGTGCGAGAGGCAAAGGCAACACAATGGTGGCACTGGGGTTCGGAATACCACGATGAAAAAGATGGGTGGTGAGACCACCCTAGATTGTACGTATTTGGATATGGATCACACCGCTGATTATTAACACTCATATCAGCCTGATTATTTCGATAAGCTTCCTTGAGTGCATAAAAAGCGGAGCAAATGTAAACAGAATGCCCCCAACACTCACACATCTTACAGAATTCTTCCATTCCCACCTCTTTCACCCAGTTGTTTCCTTATTATTATTATTTTTTTGACTCGATTTAAGACACAAAGATACTAACCCGAATTTTTAACACCTCTTGCCTTCCCCGGCAACGGCGCCAAAAATGCTTGACCGAAATCCTAGACCTAAATTAGTGGGGTTGCCCTGCGTAGGGGCTGAGACGGTGTAGCATAATACCCGGTAAGACCGGAATCGAATCTACAGAGAAGGCGGGAAGTGCTTACTAAAAACTCGGGTTGCTAAGTTAAACACGGCTCTTAGGTGGCCACCCTTTGTGATTTGATTGGGAAAATTACCTAAACTTGAGTAAAACTGGTTTGATTAAACTATTTAAAAGCAAGTACAGTCGTAGGGTTCATAACACCAGCGACCAGATCCAGATAGTTCCGCTCCGTTCGATGTTCTGAAAACGTTTGATTTTAGAGAGAGAAAGATACCCCGGAAGATGCGAATCCTCGTGGTAGCCGTTTACCCATGTACAGCGAAGAACAAGTTTTGGTCCCCCGTTCCCCGCGTTACATGGGCTCCGACAATGCCCGGATACGTCTAACGGAAGCTCTTTAATAACCTAAAATTGCTTTTTCAATTGTTGATTTCGAAAATAGGAGCAAGAGCGAATCCAGATCTGGCCACGGCGTGTCAATCACCCCGCGACCATACTTAAAGAACTACTCAATCATATTAACGCGAACGAATAACAAGATTCTGAAATAACGCATGCTTTTATACTTGGATATGAATTAAAGCGAAGATCCAGAAACAAAGTGCGGACAAACTCCCGCGAACGGAGATTTAATGAAAATAAAACAGAAAGTTACCGAAACAATATGCGAATCTGCGAACAAAACTTCAAAACTTCAATGCAAAAGCGTCCAAAAAGTAATAACTCCAAAAGAAAGTTCGGCTACCTTTTTAGAGTAAAAAAAAACTAAACAAGTTCGAACCCTAATTAATGATAAAAACGAGATATTTATATTCTCCGAAGTCAAACACGTGACCAAAGTCAAAGACTGATTTTAAACCATCCGGTATCGATACAGGTAAATGCCTGTATCGATACAGATAGCTTCTGTTCGCCTATAAACACATCGGTATCGATACAGGCAAATCCCTGTATCGATACAAACACCTCTAAAATGCTTTTCAAGCTTGTTTGCTCGCCCTTTTTGGGTCCCTCCGGTTCCCAACATGTCTGATGTCTTGTGTCCACTTTACTTGCTCCTCCGGCCTGTTTCCCACAAAACAAACAAAAATACCAAAAACAAAAGACAACACCGCATCAAGTGGAAAACGGAATAAATCGCGCCTCTAATGCGCTAATTCGCCTTACTTAGGTGCTTATATCTTGAGATATTGCGCTCCCATATAGGGGCGAACAAGCTCCACTCATCAGATCCATTTGAATCCCTACACATTCATTTCCATTTTCATTCTCATCTAATTTTGCATCATTTCTCATGAACTCGTGATTGTGCTATGTTTTAAAAACATGTCTCGTTTTTGTGCAACTTTTCTCCTAAAACATGTCCCATGATTATATGACAATGGTGTTTAAAATGTCGTAATAAACTAGTAATGACATATGAATGGCACTTTAAGATTATAAACTCATTTCCTCCTAAAACAGTCACACTAATTGACCGTGTCGTGCCGAGTCAAAAATAAATATTTAATAACTAGGAATTAACTTTTATTCTAGAGAATAGCAGTTAAGTCCGACAGTCGATCCTTGGAGACAAATTTGTTGAATTGCGTTAATTCCAATTAACTTCTAATTTAATTCGGTAAAAAGAGGTTTGATTGTTTGTGAAATAATTAAACTAAAGACCGCAATAATTCAAAAAAGTGAAACTATTTGGGAAAATGATCCATGGTTTAGAATCCACCCTTACTGCATAACCAAGCATTGCAAAGACATGATTAATAATTGAATCGCTAGGGCTTGAAAACCCTAAAGATAATCGTCAATAAAATATAGAGATTGTTAAAAGGCATGGACTATCCTATAGCATGGACTGTCTCACTATTGCGGCATGATCTGTCTTACGAGCACAATCCATCTCAGAACTCCAATCACACTAGTGAAAACAATTACATGTTTATGGTATTTGAACTCATGAATACAAATACTCAATTGATTGAAAGAATTAAGAATGATTCCATTGTGTAAGACCCAAAATCGGATCGCCTTTTGATTTACTATTATGGTGAATAAATTAATTAAATCGATTAATTTAATTAAACCCTAATCTATGTGATTATGCAAGATAATAAACGCAAGAAATAAACAACAAGCATAACACACAGATATACGTGGAAAAACCCCAAGGTGGGGAAAAAACCACGGGAGAGAAGAAAGCACTATACGCAAAACATGGAAACAAAGTTTCTTACAACCACACTTTGAACTCCTGCATTATTGGTTAAGAACTTTTTTGTTGACTCCTCATGAACCACTCTAATAGATGCTCCTTCGGATTCGACTCCTCAAATCCTTGATCTACGCAGGACTCCTCCTTTAGACGAATCTCCAAACGCCTTTGAACTCCATCAAAGAACTCCAAGTGATGTAGATGATGAACAAACCAACTTGAGAGAGATTATGCGAGTGTATAGCTCCAATACTTCATCCAATCTCTTAAGAAAATAATCCACAAGTGTTTTTTTCTTGCTCTCACGAACTTTTCTCTCTCTATTCACGTTGTGGCTACTAGAGATTTTTTTCGAACCCTAATGAGGTTGTATTTATAGACAAAGGAAATAAAATGCCACTGTTACTAGAGATTCTTGCTTTTCCCAAACACAATAAGTCCATAATTCTTTCTGAGTAAAATCTTCACAATCTTTTTAATCTTCTCAATCTTCCCATAATGTTTTCTGATCTTTGACTTCATACCAATCAATCAACTAACTATCATATGCATAGGATTTCAATTACATGGAAATGTCACGGAATTAGACAATCACAAATAAGGAACTTACACATTGATCATATGAAACCAAGTTCTAAAAATATAATCCGATGCAAATATTAACCATAGTCTATACAGAAACACGAGGTTACTTGGTGTAGAGCTTCATCCTCCCCCTAAAAAAGGGGATTAGCCGGACATAGTGATGATTGACATGCTTTGATTCGAAAAATGCGTGAAGAACATGAGGAACCCTAGCTTTCTCTCTCAAAGTAGCCTCTCAAAATAGTTCGGACCCCTAAAACATTGTTAGGAAGTTCTATTTATACTTAGGGTCCTAAAAATTACATAAAAATACTTAAATTTGTTGAATCCCGTTGTTCTGGTTCGGACCTAACCCTACAAGGTCTGGACAAAGGAGGCAGATTGCGCACTGAAGCTCATGGGATTGCTTGTCCGGACAAAGGATATGCTGGTGCAGACAAAGGAAGCAGAAACTTGACCATTGACTCTTCTTCACTCCTCTTCGCATCCTTAACACTTTGAGACCACTCTAAAGCATGCTTTCCACAAGGTGTCTACGACCTATCACCCTCAAACCAATGATGAGGAAGTATGGCATCTCTCACAAGGTGTCTACGGCCTATCACCCTCAGACCAATGGCTAGGCTGAGCTGGCTAATCGTGAGATTAAGGGAATCTTAGAGAAAACGGTTAACTCGAGTAGGAAGGATTGGTCCCTGCGGTTGATTGATGCGTTGTGGGCCTACCCCACTGCTTACAAGACCGTATTGGGTGCTTCACCCTATCGGCTTGTTTACGGTAAGGCCTGTCACCTGCCCGTGGAGATGGAGCATAAGGCCTATTCAACCATCCAAACGGTGAATGCAAGTTTGCCAGAGGCAGGTGCCCATAGGAAGCTCCAGCTGTGTGAGCTTGAGGAAATTAGGAATGATGCATATGAAAGCACTAGCATTTACAAAGCTAAGGTTAAGGCATACCGTGATAGGAATATCCAGCGCAAAATCTTTAGTGTTGGGCAGAAAGTTTTACTGTATAATTCGCGCATTCACTTATTTCCTAGGAAGTTGAGGTCTTGCTGGGCTGGGTCGTATATAGTCCGTAAGGTTTACCCGAATGGTTCGATAGATGTCTGCGATCCTAAGAATAATAATATTTTCAAAGTCAAATGGGCAGCGTCTTAAACCATTTTTAGACATAATGGATGTAGGTGAACCTGAGGAGGACTTAATTGATCCCGTTTACTTGGATACTTCCATTGTCTAGCCGTTGGGCTATGTTTTGACAGGTAGCTCACACGTACCATGCTCCTCATGGAGTGTGGACCCGACTCCTAACAATAGGGGTACCCATCATTGACTTGGGTATTTATAGCTTCGCACGCCACTATTAAAATAAGGATTGTGTGCCCAGCTCCAGTTAGTAAGGGCGATTTGTGTATTTTCGTATCAGTTTTTAATTTCAGTTAAAAAAAACAACAAATATGGTCCGGTATAACCACCTAATTTCTAGCCTTACATTTGTGTATCTGGGTTTCTAACAATCTTATTGATGTGTCTCGGATAGTCATAAAAGACGATTGGCTCTGATTTCTTTAAGGAAAAACCTTGAGTGATTTAACCTGTTGAGTCATAACTTACCCGGGATTGTTATGATGACCTTCTCTACACAAATTTAAGTGAGAAAATTAGGGAGAAAAGTAGTACCCGTGCCTTTCACGGGACAAAAGTGGTGGTGTATGTTATTTTTCTTTTATTGCTCCTTTATTTTCTTTGTGTACGCCCGGATACCACGTGCCGGGCTAGACTGATGTTTTTTGCAGGGTGCGTAGCAATAGTACCCAAAATTCCTCATACATCGGCCGAGGTCATGGTGGTTGGCTGCCACTCGGAGGTCCTTTCCTTTCCCTTGTTCTTTATTTTGTGTGTCTCCATGCTCTGGGGACATAGCATGCTTTTAGTTGGGGGGAGGGTGTACTTTGTTCGTACTTGATTTGCATTGCCAGTTAGGTTTATGGGGATACGGTTGTTATGCAGTCTGTAATTATCATCGAGCGAATGAGATCTAGCTAATTCAGTATGCCTGTTAACTTGAATTCATGCATATATTTGGCTATCTAATTGAGCATATTGCACTGTAAAGCACGTGAATAAGTGTCCCCACATTGATAATAGCATATTCCGAATGACATTCCCATGTTCTTTGTCTTCCTTTCTGCAATCGCATAAAATAGTAGGCTTTTGTTCTGCAATTAAGAAATTAGTTATTTTTCATGCATTTGCGAGAGTAAATTATGTGCATAGGGGATGAAACAAGGCAATTTTTGCATGATTAAACCACATACAAGTTCCCTTGACCCATCTTAAACCAGTCCAAGTCAGTTCCAGTTTCTAACTTAGGAAACCGGTGTTTGGTTGGATTGAAGTTGGGGGGGAAGTTAAGCTCTATGCACCATGAGTGCCGTACTGTTGTGGGAAATTTTGTGAAGCAATATGTTTTGAGAGAGTAATGCGTGAAGAGGTCTATTTAGGTGTCATGTTTTGGAAGCCTTAACCTCAGCCGCAAAAAAAAAAAGCCTATCGGTATCGATACAGTACAATTGTTGTATCGATACCGGTTACCCCATGGCCGGACAAAATGTATGGGTATTGATACTAGCAAAAGGCTGTATTGATACCGAGCCCGTTATACGCAAAAATTAAAAGGTTCGGCCAGTCATCTTTTTCACTTTCCATCTTCTTCTTCCCTAACCTTCTTTTTCTCTCTCTAACCCAAACCCACGAAAACCACCTTTGTTACCCCCTCCAAACCTCTAAAACTCCACCAAATCTTACCCAAATTCCACCAAACTTCACCAAAACACTCCTTCTCAACATCTCTACCACATATACTTCTCAAATCCTTTCAGAAATTCCTAAACTTCTAAATCTGAAAACCCTAAATTTCCAAGCCAAAGAACTTCCAAACATGGCACCCAGGAAGACTACCTCTAGTGCAAAGGGTAAAGGAGCGGCTTCCTCTAATGCTCCTCCAGAGCAAGAAGAAGGGGGAAGCCTGGTTCAAGGCCTAGGAAGAAGGAGAACCCGGGATCAGATTGCCCGGGATGAACAGGAAGCATGGGAGAATTCCATTCAAGAGAGGAAGGTTAAGGCTGAGTGCCACATTATCTGGGAGGGGTTCCCTGCGAATCATAATGCCATACAAGCCATCGTGGAGCAAGGTTTGTCTTTCTGGTTCGAGCCAAACCCCGGGTATAACTTAGAACTCGTTAAGGAATTCTATAAAATTGTTCAAGTACCAGAGTCCGGGACTACATTAAGTTCCGGGACTCAGATCACCTCGCAAGTGGCTAGGTTACCCATTGTGGTCACACCCGATATAATTGTTGCAAACTTGCAGTATATGAGGCTGATTGAGCCTATTAACTATCCTTGCTCGGCTGCGGATTTTGACCCGAACATGGTGGCTGAAGTTTTGTATGAGAATCGTAGAGATGCCCGTATTCCTCACCGGCCGGGCAAGTTTAAGCCGACATTTCAGTTTTTGAACCAGGTAGTGTGTTATAACTTGGACCCGAGGGCAACTGAGAATAAACCTTCTGAAAATACTGGGTATTTAATGATAGCTTTCATGGAGTCGGGCACTGTTTGTGACTGGGCACTATTTATTTATGCTAAGATTATTGACTTTTGAGATGCCCCAACACAAACGAGACTGCCGTTTCCTTTTCTAATTACGTCCATTGCTAGAAGGTCTGGGTTGACAGGGGCTAAATGGTTTAAAAATGATATACTGAGTCCTGGGCCGATTGATAGCACTATTCTCACTAAGAGCATAGCCCAGTCTTGTGGTGTTAGAGGTGGAGACTTTTTGACTACCGAACCTCCCACCAGGGCACCTACTACTTCTTGGCTACGGAAGATTTTTTGCCAGGGTGTTGCTACCATTCGGAGTCAACAGAAGATCAAGAGGGAGGTGCGACAGATTGCAAGAACTCAGCAGCAAATGGATCACAGGCAAGAATGGTTGGTAGGTCGGGTTGAAGGTTCGACTTCAGCTCCATATGTCCCTCTGTAGTTGCCCGAGTTGGAGGTCAGTGATGACTTCGCTGATGATGATGGCGGGGATGAGTCGGATTGAGATGAGGCACTTGTGTTGCATGGAGCTGGCTTGAGGGTAGGTAGGCATGATGGTCGGAGGTGTCGTTCTATGTTTAGTATTTGTTATTTTATGTGGTACTTATGTCTGCTTTTCATTTGGTTTGTAATATAACTGCCATGGATGATGGGTTTTATTTTGTGGACTTGGTTGGGTAGCGCCGATGGGCGCATTGACAGGTAGTTAGACATTGCAGGTGCGGCTAGTCAGGGTAGTTAACCTTGCACTTCTATAGGCCGCCACCTGATTTTGCAATTCCTTTTCGTTTTAACCAAGGTCATTATAATCCAAAAAGTCCTTAGTAGATCTTGTGCACGTGGTTGATCTCTCATTTATGCATGATTAATAATGATGTCGCTTATGTTGTGGAATCATATTTAGACAGACTGTGCGGTTATTTCTTGCTTGGCGTTAATCTTGATTGGCATGTGGCAACCAGTTGTTCGGTTCCACGCAATTCGCCAAGCGCTTATATGGGATGTTGAGTGTTCTAGTGAGAAAGTGTAACGCGTTTGTCTTTGTGGGGGTATTTATTCTCACGTGTGGAGTGATGCTAACCGTGTTCAATTTTCTGTCAAGGCATGCATGCATTTGAGTTACAGGCATATTAAGAGGCATACATCTATCGCTGTGACTAATTAATTCTATAGGTGGCATAACCACCGTACCCCCGTTAGTGTTTTCTAGTTTCTTGTCATTAGTTGCATTTCGTTCATTCCTAGGGACTAGCAACGCTCAAGTTGGGGGGTGTGATAGGCGCGCAATGTCACAGATATAAACGCCTAAGTAGGGCGGATTAGCGCGTTAGAGACGCGATTTACTCCATTTTCCACTTGATGCGGTGTTGTCTTTTGTTTTTGGTGTTTTTACTTGTTTTTGTAGGCAACGGGCCAGAGGAGCACGTAAATGGACGGGGGACTTGGGGCATGCTGAGAACCAGTGGGACCCAAGTAAGGGCGAGCAAGCTTGAAAAGCATTTTGAAGGTCTCGGTATCGATACAGGGATTTGCTTGTATCTATACCTAGGCATCAGTGAGCGAACAGAATCTACGGGTATCGATACAGTGATTTTCCTGTATCGATACCGAGTGGTCTAACTTCAACCGGTTGACTTGCCACGTGTTTTGACTTCGGTGTGGGGCATAAATACTTCGTTTTTTGGACGAATTAGGGTTCCGAACTTTGTTTTCCTTTTTCCAATTAGCAGCCTGTTATTTCTTCTGGAGATTTTACTTTCCGGAGACCTTTTCATTGGAGTTTTTGGAGTTTCGTTCGCGGATTCAAGTATTGCTTCAGTAACTTTTTGTTTTGTTTACGTTAATCTCAGTTCACAGGAGTTTGTCCGTGATTTGTTCTCGAATCCTTTGTTTTAATCCATATTCAAGTATCAAAGCATGTGTTATTTCAGAATCCTGTTATTTGTTCAAGTTAATATGAGTGAATAGTTGCATAGGTATGGTCGCAGAGTGATTAACACACCGTGGCTAGGACTAGATGTGTTCTCGCTCCCATCTTTCACATGATAAACTGGAAAAGCAATTTTAGGTTATTAAACAGCTTCCGTTGGACGAATCCGGGCATTGTCGGAGCCCATGTGACGCGGGGATTCGCATCTTTCGTTGTACATAGGTAAACGGCAACCACGAGGATTCGCATCTTTCGGGGTATCTTTCTCTCTCTAAAATCAAACGTTCACTTTGGAACACTGAATGGAGCGGAGTTGTTCGGACCTGGTCACTGGTGTTATGAACCCTACGACCGTACTTTCTTTTAAGTAATTTAAGAAAAAATCGAATTTACTCTAGCTTAATTTAATTCACCCATCAAATTACAAGGGGTGGCTACCTAAGAGCCGTTTCAAACCTTACAACCCGAGTTTTAGTTAAGCACTCTCCACCATCCCTGTGGATTTGATTCCAGTCTTACCGGGTATTGTGCTACACCGGTCTCAGCCCTACACTTGGGGCAACCCATTAATTTAGGTCCAGGATGTGGTCAAGCAGGTACTACTGCTACTGCTGCCATTTTTGGAAGGATTACATGCTACAATGCTGCTACCCAAATGCTACACATGTGCTAATGTGTGGCCAATGATGTATTCGGGTGATATGGATATCAATATTGGTAGCACTCTTTGTATGCTACCGTTGTCTTATATTTGTTCCTAGTTTTTACTATCCGGATTGAAAAAAGACCCTCAGCCTTGGCCATCCTCAAGAACTCTCAGCATCAGCAGCAACATTTATATTCAACAACACTCCATGACTTAAATAGCCTTCATAACCCACCAAACCAGCCATCAGAAAGATTAAAACAACACCAAAAGCAAGCTTTCTGAAGCAGCAACAATCAGAAATTGATCTAGCGAAAACCAAAACTAGCAAGAATAGCAAAGCAGCGACAGCAAGAAGACCTTCCCTTAGTGAAAAATTACAGCTTCAAATTAGCAGCTACATCTTAATTTGACAGCTGTACCTGAAGTAGAATCCTTAATCAACATTCATCTTTTTGCTTCAAGATAGCATCACCAACATTTCAATGCTTACAATTGCTCCTCTGCAAAGGAGCAAATCTATTAGACGTTTCAATTTCATTATCCGTGTATTCAATCCCCAACTTAGCACTAGCTATTGTGTTCGCATGTAGCTCTTGGAGGACAGTATTCTGTTGAAAACCTTGCAAACCATGGCCAACCTACCTATTGTACTACATTTTCTTTTTCTTTCCTTATAAGCCTAATTCCATGGGATTCTTGTGTACAATATATATGTATATGCATGTAGATATAGGGTACTTGTTCTTGGAGAACAAGTTGAAGATGAAACTTCCTCCCTCCTTCCTCTCCATATATCTCACCCATGTGCAAGAAAATCTCCCTAGCATTTCCTAGGTATAGATGAGCTTGGTGGCGAAGAAAAATTGTTAAGGGGATTTTATGGTAGATTTTACTAGTACAACAAGCACATTCACGCGTCGCGAAGCACACACACGCAAACACACACATATATACGCTAAACTTCCTATCCAAACCCTTAAAATTCGGACTTCGTCCACACCTCATGAATCCCGATTGAATTTTGATAATCTGAACCGTCCAATGTGTTTAAAAGGTATTTTTTAGAGTTCTCCCTAGAAATCAATAAAAATAATACCGAAAAGGGCTTGACCCGAACAATTTTTCATATACAAAACTGTATATGTTCGTTTTTATAAAATAAAACTACTCAAATCAAGCCTTTCCCAGTTTTTTTTTTTTTGGATCGTCGAGATTTGGTCCAGAACTAGGAGGTGCGGACGAAATCTGTAACTTAAGGATATAGATAGGAAGTGGACTGTATATATATATATATTACAAGACTAGTATTTTAATTAGTAGAAGTACATTAAAATAAAATAAAATTGATTTTAATAAGAAATTTTTATTTTCTGAAAAATCTGGGTCGTTACCGTGTTTGTAAAATGTGTGCATTTTGGGTGTGGTTCTAAATTTTTTATGTCATTATAGCATGCATATAGCCAGTTTACTATATGATCACGGATCGAAGGAATCTTTCAGTGTCAACGTCGATATATTTGACTCTGGCCAATGGATTCCGATTCGGATAAAACTTTCTGCACTGAAAATCATCCCGAGTCCTTTCATAATGAATGGACATCAAAATAGTAGTACCCTTTAGAAATAGGAAAATGATATGGGTACACTATATGTGCACTTCAAATATAGACCACCGTTAGGTAGCAAATGAAGAGAAGCCCAATGTGAAGCTCACCCAAAAAATGGGTCTCCCCTCATTTGGCACCTCAGTGTGGTGTGTATTTGGGGTGCACATGTGATGAACCCATAATATTGATGTTAGAAAGACCAAAAATTGTCGGCAAAAGTCACTATCAAAAGACCAAACATTATGGAATTCTCCTTCATCTATTAGCCAGCTATTATATAAGCACATTCATTTCTCATATTTTATATTTAGAACCTCCCTTCTCTCATTTTGGTATCAGAGCAGTTAGGACCGGGGAAGATTGGAAATTTTTAGTTAGTTTGATTAATTTTATTTTTTAGTCAATTTTATAAAATAAAATAAAAATCTTAAGCATTTAGTTAGTGAAACAAATATTAAAAATAGTTTTCGATAAATTACAAGAACTAGAAACCAAATTAGAAAAAAATAGCAATAAAAGGATAACATATAAAGAAAATAGATAGAGGAATTTGTTTAGTAATATACACAGACCCTCAATATGATTTGAAGAAAAGAAAAAATATAAGAGAAAGTATAATAAAACCTTTAAAAAAAATTAAAAAAATACAAAGGATATAGAAAGAAATATAAATTTAGAAAATCTAGATTTGAAAAACAAGAGAAACTGGATAGACAGAGAAACTTTAAACCCGAAGATATATTAAGCGTAGAAATTATCATAAAAACTTTAAATCTTTTATATACGATAGTTAAGAACTTTTAGCAAATAGATGTCCTAATCGAACTAATTGATTAGCCCTAATTTAGAAAATTATTATAAAATACTTCCTTAGTCCTAATTTATTAATCCCTTTTGGGAGTTCGTACACTTTTCAATTGATTATATTTTTTTAGGATAAATCACGTAGACACCCCCTCAATTATACCTTTTTTACCCAGACAACCCCTAAATTAATTTAACCCACGATGAGACCCCCTCATCTATTAAAATTTATCCCCAACAGCCCTTCTGTTAGCATTCCGTCCACTTCCGTTAATAAATTTTCGACATTTGGTTTGATTGAGGATTGTTCGACATTTGGTAAACACTTTCACAATGATTGAATTTTAATTTTTTAGTTTATGACTTCACGGACTGAAATTTTCCTTGTCAAGCTAAGAGTTTGAGGCACATTGACTACCACATAAGTAGAAAATTAAATACGAAGGTTTTACTGAGAAATTTAGGTCATGGCACGTATTGCACACGTTAATTACGTATTGTTTGTTGAATCTATTGTGAACTGATTATATGTATTTGAATATATAGATATTCGAAGATAATGAACACTGAGGATGTCTCATTACTATTGCAGAACAATGCATCAGATGATCTTATCATCATTCAAAAGTTTCAAAATATATTTGTTAAAAATATAATTTGTAATCTTCTAGAGCTATGTGCTAAAATATTTAAGCAAAAATATAGAAGTATGTAGAAGTGTGTATTAAAATATTTAAGTTAGAAGTGTTTAGAAAGTTGTAGAGTTTTGTAAGAATATTTTTGTAATTTGTACATGAGCAAGAGTGCTCTAGAGTTGGACATTTGTAGACTATCTAGGTCGGCTGAAGTTGTGAGCAAAATCAAGATTTTTCTAGACCATGTATGTCGGTCATGTATGTCGGTCAACAAGCTCTATAAATAGAGCTTTCCGTGTACCCTTTGATAGGCAATGAAAATCTATTTCCAAAAGTCATCCACTGCCAAGCCTTGTACTCCTCCTCATACAATCCGAAAAGTATAATTAAAAAAAAAAAAACCTACCATTGTCCTAGTCAATCTGACAACAATTAGTAAAAACAATACCAAAAGTCTTCCCTACAAACACCTTATTACACCTCTAGTCCTTTATCAACATCTCTAATTTTCTCCCTAACTTTCCTTCTATTTTAAACTAGCACCCCAACAATTTTGGTATCAGAGCAGGAACCTCTTATACAACCTTGTCCTTATTCACCTATCACTCAACATGGAAGCCAACTCCTCTGCTTTCAACTATGCACAAACTCTCATCCCCATATTTGAGGGAGAGAACTATGATTATTGGAGTATTCAAATGAAAACTCTATTCATCTCACAAGACTTGTGGGATCTTGTTGAAAGTGGGTATGAGGCACCAGCAAATGACGAAGAAGAAGCAAGTTGGACGGAAGCAAGGAAGAAGAAATTCAAGGAGAACAAGAAGAGAGATGCATTGGCTCTACTCAACATTCAACGTGGGGTAAGGAAATCAATCTTTCCAAGAATTTTGGGTGCAAAAACTTTAAAAGAAGCATGGGATACATTAAAAGTTGAATATCAAGGTTATGATAAGGTAATCTCCATTAAACTTCAAACACTTTGGAGAGATTTTGATAATCTAGCAATGAAGGAAAATGAATTGGTTCAAACATTCTTTTCCCAAGTTGCTGGAATTGTCAATCAAATTTTAAGTTATGGAGATACCCTTACGGACAAAAGAATTGTCGAAAAAGTTTTTAGAAGTTTGCCTCCAAAGTTTGAGCATATTGTTGCTGCTATCGAAGAGTCCAAGGATTTATCTAAACTTACTTGACATGAACTAATGAGTTCTCTCGAGGCACAAGAACAAAGAATGAGCAGGTTCACAAACCAATCCTTAGAGCAAGCATTTCAAAGCAAAATCAATTTTGGAGGAAAGAATCAAGCAAATCAAGAGAAGGGCTCAACTCTAGGAGGAGGCATGAAAGGACGTGGAAGCCAAAATGCCCGGAACAAAGGAAAAGGATACGACAATCAAAGGAATAACAATGGCGGTAGCTCTGACTCTTCTTGCATTATTTGCAAAAAAAAAAAAATTATGCATCCAAAGATTGCAGATTTAAATGCAAGAGATGCAAA